>CM031236.1:246822732-248022732 GCA_018340775.1 Taxus wallichiana var. yunnanensis | reverse complement strand
TCCATTTTCTCTCCATCCTTCTTTATATCCTCCAAGGATTTGTAGACTTCCATGTGTCCTCAATGACTTCTTTTCCTTGCAGGAGCAGCCTTTGATCCATTCATCGACCATTCTCCCCTTCTCATTAATCTTCTCAATCATGGGTACCGATGAGAAATCAAACCTGATAGGAGTAGAGGATGATGGTGTTGACTCAGGAGGCTTTGAGAGCTTGAGTAGTACTTTTGTCAGTTTTGTACTTTCTCTTTTAACTCATCTCTATTTTCCTTAGTTTCCTTTAGCTTCTGGCACAACACATTCATGGCATCTTGTGCATCTGTTGTGCTCCCTCTCATTGTTACTTTCCTAGATCAACCCTTGTGATTTGATAATCTGTGACCATTATATCATCCTTGGTTTTATCAGCCACAGGAGTAGCAATTTCTACAAATTTATGCCCTGAGGCATCCACTGAAATCCTTGAAACTGTTTTGGGTTTCTTGGCCGACTTGGTAGGAGTGACCTTGAGGGAACTAAAATCAAAGGCTGGTAGGAACTACCACCTTCCTCTTCCTCGAAGTCTGATCTATTAACCATTGAGGCATATTGGAAGAAGTTTCTCCCATTGTAGGTGTTACGGTCACATCCTTAGGTGGAGGAAGGTTAGCTTGTGGAGTGGTGACCACTGCAAGTGTAGTGTCCATGATAATGGACTCAGGGAATGAAGGTGTAGAAGGAGGCATATCCATGGTTAACTGAGGTCCAGTGGGGAGAGGTGAGAGGCCAGAGAAGATACTAGCCATGGCTGAGGAACTTGGTGAAGAAATATGAGGCAAGGAAGGCTGAATGGGAGGAGGCAATGATTCTAAAATTAGAGTTTGAGAGATAAGAGGAAGACTTACCTCTGATGAACTATCAACCAAAAGAGGAATGGAAGGTTGAACAATCTCTTCTCCGAAAGGAGGATTTCCTTGTTCTGTTGTGGAGGTGAATCAAGAATCTCAACTATTTGTGGGAGAGTGGCCACTGGTGTAGTTACTTGATCTTCTCCCTTTCTGACAAACTTAACCTTTATTGGCCTCTTGGAAGGGTTCTTATCCTTTTCCTTTTTTCCCTTGGAGGGTCCCACTTCCAAAGTATCTAGTTTTGAAAAACTCCCTTCTTTATAACTCATTCCCCAAGAAATGAGCCACGCCTTAGTACGGGAAGAATTTGAGTAGCTCTCCCAATAGAAGCTTTCTCAGTGATGGACCAATCAATGGCTGGGAATACATATCGGTCTTCATTTAACCCATCATACGAGGCGTCAAGGACACTCTCATTATCCGTGGTGCCCTCTGGGATGTCAGATAAATCTAGCATCTAGATTTCTTCAATTGTCAACCTGTTATTGTCCTTTCTTTGGATGGCAACTTCATCCCAAAGATCAACCCAAATATCTTCTATGTTGGGAACATGTAGATATAAAGTCCCATATGATTTAAGGACTCCTCGGAAATCAAATCCATCTCTGTGCTTCATGTGCTTCTTCAACTTGTCCTGAAGCTCATGCACCACATTCTTAGCTTTAACCACTGTCGAGCACGTGTACCTTCCGATGGAAATAGGGAAGGATACGGCAGCCTTGTGTTTACTTTGTTGGAATTTGTGGAAATCCAACAATTGTCTTACCAACTCCATTAGGATCAGCTTATCACCTAGGAATCTGGGCAATCGGAAAGGATCACCTGGTACATGACCACCCAAAGGTATGTGAACTTCTTGAACTATAAGAAGATACAACCCCATTTTGATACTTCGGCCCATGCCTCATCAGAGACTCTTCTCTTTCTTAAGTCAGGGTTCAGCATGCAGATGTTCTCATAAAAGAAGGTCATTCACTCTTTTGAATTGATCCTCGGACCCCTTCATTGTCAACTGAGGGAAATACTGATATATATGTTTGGTTGACTTACTTCCCTTCACGTCCAACCCTAGATAATTCCTCATACCGGCTACTGCATAGGTGACATATGATGACATATAAAACTTGCCAGTAGTCAAGATTGTCTTCATCTGGGAATCAATCTCATTACTTATAAGACTACTCCAATCAATCCCTTGTTCATTCTTCTTTATAAGGACCATGAATTGATACATCCACCCATGAAAGTCTCTTGACTCGGGAGTCCAAATACTCAACTCAACAGGGTGATGATGTCACTGATTTCAAGGATGAAATCACTCTTGGGGACAAACTTGGGAAACCTAGAGATGGCTGGCTTGGCCTTGATCAAGAAATTTTTATTCACATGCTTGATGCAATCTTCTTGATCTTTGTCCCAATTTTCTGTGCTGACTTAAGATCTACATCGACATATTCCTCAAAGTTGGGTAATCTTAAGAGGTCATCAAAGTAACCCCCATCCAACTTCACTATGGTTTCTCCTACTTGATTTTTCACTGAGCGGGAATCTGAGTCATAATTAGAAGCACATGCCAAAATGAACTCGGGCATTGAGTAGACATTGGGAATCTGCTTTGAAGAGGGAGGCCACTGTTGGTTATTGACTTCATCTAGGGACTCTGAGAAGAATCCTTGGTTCTGTTCCAAAAGTCTTCCATGTCAATGTTACCAAGCTCCGTATCTCGGATGTCATAATTGCAATCTATGTAGGAAGGGGATTCCATTTTCTAGGTACTTGTATTTCATCTTTCCTGACCTGTCTGACTTATCCTTAGATGATCCAGGATCCGACATGAGAAGTCCTAAAGAAAGAATGCCTAGATAACTCTTGTTTGAACAATCGGACTTGGAAGCTTGCTGAGCAACCCCACAGACCCACCACACCAACCGGACTTTGAGACTGTCAGACAATTCGTGAAACCCGACACACTGTAGAGTATAATTAGAAACTAGGTTGTGTTGGACACTTCATAAAACCTGACACACAAGGTGGAAATCAAGGGTGTTAAGCACTTTACAAAACCCGATGGTCTATGGAATTTGGAGGATGTTGAACACTTCATGAAACCTGACACAAGTGGAAGTTGGAAGATGTCGGGCACCCTGAAAACCCGACACAAACAGAAATTGAAGGATGTTAAGTAGATTTTGAAACCCGATACAATGCGGAACCAAAATGGTGTTGAGAAATTCACAAAACCCGATACTATGTGGAACAAGGATGGTGTCGACACCCTGTAAAACCCAACACACAGGTGTCGGGTTTCTGGGATGTCAGAACAGGTAAAATCTCCACCACGCTTGTAAGTTAAGTTTTATAGATTATTCCCAAAAACCACAAGAGTATATCCATGAAAGGAAATAAGAAAACACCCAAGATGGATTTTTAAACAAGGGTTTTCATGGAAATTCAACAAAAATGAAGAATACAACCCTAAACCCTAAACCCAGAGGAAAGAAAAAGAAAAGAGGAAAAATGCCAAAGAACGCTTCAAAAACAAACCCAAAGATCACAAAATGATAAGAAGAGAAAAATACCTTCAAGAAATTCAAAAAATGATCGAAGATGGATCACGAAATCGATCGAGAAGTTCAGTCGGGTTTGAGGTCGAAGGAGCATGTACGAAAAATCCACGCAGCAAAAATATGTCAGGTAGAAATGATGTGTAAAATTGGAGTATTTATAAATCCCTAGCATTTATTACACCTCCTCCGACACATGTGTGCCAACTAACCGAAAACTTGGCATTAATGCCATGTCATCATGCTCAGCACTTCCAAAACCCGAAACAAAGGTTTTCTTAACAAATCAGGTTTCGGGAACCAACCGACATGAAGCATGTAAAATACATGTCTAGATGCTATCGGGTTCCAAAACCCATACAAAGGATCATTTCAGGGTTTAGGTTTTGGGAATCAAGCAACATGTAACATGTTTTTTGTAAGGTATGTTCCGATGCTCCTGGGTTTCAAAACCCATACACTGGCATGTAATCGGTTTTGGGTTTTGAAGACACTCGACATGAAGCATGTAAAAGACATGTTTGCATGTGATGGAAACCTAAAAACCTGAAAATCTCCTTCAAAGGGCATTTTTAGGAGGTTTTGTCAAAAAAATTCTATGGTTATCTCAATTTTAGCTGGAATCACTAAAAATGAGATAACAACTAGCTCCAGTTGGGGACTTTCTTTGAGACATCAAAGGAAGAGAACTCATATCAAAATCTTTATCCATTGGGCTACGGAGTTTGAAGAAGAAAAACCAAAAAAAAAAAAGAAAGAAAGAAAGAAAGCAAACACACAACATAAAAATAAATTATGATACAATGCAAGAGAGCATCTTGCATTACTGGTGGAACATCTTCAAATGTTGGCCACTAAAAGGTAGAGGGAGAAACTCTCCATCAAGGTATGATAGAAAAAGCTATTTTCACCATTCAGCTGATGTATTTTGAAAGGACCTTTCCATAAGGAGTCAAACTTGCCATGCATCCCTTTCTGCTCTCTTCTCTTGTCCCAGAGAAGTACTAGATCTCTGACTTGGAAATCACGTTGCTTTGATTTCTTGTCAAATATTCTTTTGACTTTGATCTGATGGTCTGTGATGTGATCCACCACCTTGCTTCTATTCTTCTTCTAGCCTGGCTAGGTACATTATCCTTTTCTCAATAGAACTTTGAAAAGTTTCATCCTCAATTGCTTTAGCCAACTATAAGGCTGGCAATTCTATAGAGATAGGTATCTCAACATCAATTCCATACAACACCTGGAATGGGGACATTCCAATAGCTCATTTAGGAGTAATCCGATCAGCCCACAATGCATCATATAATGCTTTGTGCCATGTCCTCTGATTCTCATCGACCAACTTTCTGATTATGGTCACTAGGTTTTTGTTGCTCGATTCAACCTGACCATTGCCTTGAGGGTAGTAATCGGATGAATGAGCCAATGTGATCCCAAATCCATAAAAAAATTCTGTCAACTCATGGGATGAGAAATTGGAGGTTTTCGGCAACAATCTTGTGAGGCACACCGAATCTAACAATTATATTTTCTTTGAGAAAATTACAAACAGCTTTGGAGGTAGCTTGTTTGATTGGAGCAGCTTCCACCCACTTGGTGAAATAGTCTGTGGTGGTGAGGACATAATTATGACCAGCACTAGAGGTAGGGTTCAATACTCCAATGAAATCAATTCCCCATTGGCAAAAAGGTTCTTCAATCACCACGGGCTTTAAGGGAAGAGCTGTCAGCTTAGGATGACCAATGAAATGTTGACAAGCTTCACACTTGGCCACCCATTCAGTTGAATCTCGAAAAGAGAGTAGGCCAATAGTACCTGGCCCATAAAATCTTGTAAGCCATTATGGAAGAAGAGAAATTTCCTCCACATGCTAGATTGTGGAAGGACTCTAGCAACCTTATCTCTGCTTGAGACTTGTCAACACAACATAGAATACACCATCGATACCTTTCTTGTATATACCATTGTCCCACAGAATGTATCTTGCAGATCTGAGTTTAACTGTCCTCTTTTCTTTTTGGCTTAAATGTGGGGACACTCACCATAGGTTAAAAATAAAGTGATATCTATGTACCATTCATCAGTCGTGCTTACGAAAAATCACTTTGGGCAATTCTAAAGAAGTACCTTCAGTTTCTTCACACTCTGTCTCAACATTGTTTTTTGTGATTAATTGGCACAGCCTCTACCTCACACCAACTTGGTAGGTCTGATGTCCAAGTCATACTCCTAGACTTTGGCTATCCAGTTACCCCATTGACTACCCAACTCTTGTTGGGTCAGAATGGATTTAACTATGGTATCAGGAACTAGAACGAGAGTGTGGGAACTCAAGACATAATACCTGAAATGTTTCACCACTCTCACCACTGCATAAGCATGCTTTTTTTATCTTGACATCTTCAATTCATGTTCCTTTAGTGGGAAGCTCATGAAAGCAATGGGAGCTTCAATTCCTTCTTCATTTTCCTGCATCAGGATGGCCGATACTATATGTGTGGAAGCGTAGCTATACATGATGAAATCTTTCTTGAAGTCTGGGCATACCAGAATAGGAGCGTGAGCAATTTCCCATTTGACTTCTTCAAATGCAAGCTTCCCTTCAGTGCTCCATCGAAATGGAATTTTATCCTTCATCATTCCAAGGATATCCTTGGTTTTATCAAAAATCAGGTACAAATCTTCTTAGGAAATTAACCTTCCCAAAAAGGAGTGCACCCCAGTTTTGCTTGTGGGTAGGGTAAGGCTTTGAATGGCCTTCACCCTCTCTGGGTCGATCTTGGTTCCTTCTCTAGTGACAATATGACCCAAAAACTTTCCTTCTGTCACTCCAAACATGGAATTTTTAGGATTTAATGAAATCCCATGATGCCTGCACCTTAAGAGTACCTGTTCCAGGTGATCATAATGATCACTTCACTTTTTAGAAAAGACCGTCAAGTCATCCAAATACACAACTATGACCTTGCCCATTAAATCTCTGAAAGCTAAGTCCATAGCCCTTTGAAACGTGGCTCGGCGTTGATCAAACCAAAAGGCATCCTTCTATAAGCAAAGGTTCCCCATGGGTAGTGAACATTGTTTTATGTTGATCTTCAACAACTACCTCAACCTGATTATACCCCAAAAATCCATCAAGCATGGATAACATTTCTGATCTAGTGACAGTCTGTAATACCTGGTCCATGATGGGCAATGGATAATTGTCCTTTAATGAAGACTGGTTGAGATTCTAAAAGTCAACACAAATCCAGATTTCACCATTCTTCTTTCTCACAGGGATAATGTTCACAACCCAGGTGGAATGATGGATCGGAAAGATAATCCTTGCATCTAACATTTTCTAAATTTCTACAAGAATAGTCCCTGAGATCTTTGGGTTGTAATGTCTCTACTTCTCCTGTAGGGTTTAACTTCAAGCTTCAAAGGAATGCTATGTTGCACATCCTTGGGCTTGAAAGACTTTAGATCCACATATGACCATGCTAGGACATCCATATATCTCTTCAAGAGTGAAGAGAATATTTCTTTTTCCTCTGAGAGAACAACATTTACCGATGTTTACCATCCATGGTTGATCAGTGAGCCTAGGTTAACTTGATCTACCTCTGATGAGGAAGCACCTTCAGCTTGCCTTTTACCCTGAATGAAATGGTCATGCTTGTCAAATAGACCTTCCAGAGAAACTAATCCCTTTGGAATCTTATTTCCTTTAAGCTAGATGAATTCACCATCAATTTCTTGATATGAATTCGAGATGGACTCACATGAAAATTGATTCTGATCCTTCAAAATAAAGTTCACTAAATTATCATCTTTCTCCAAAAAGACAATACACTGTTGGTCATCATTAAACACCTACCAATGAGCTGAGTTATCTAGAACACTTGGACGATACACAATCTCAATGGTATATGTGTCCTGTTTGAACTATGGGTGAGGAAGAAGAAGAGATGCAAAAACAACTAAGGAATCAACTTTATCATTGTAATCTCTTAAGACTACTTTAATGGAAAAAGCGTCAAAGCATTCTATGTTGTCCCAAACCTTGTTTCTGTAATGTTTTAGATGGTCATTTTTTACCTGATAAATTCCCTTTACTTGATTCACAATCAACTTGGCATCTCCCTGTACTTTGAGATTTCAGATTCCTTTTTGTCTTGCCATTTCTAATCCTAATAACAAAGCTTCATATTCAGGTTGTGTTATTAGTATTATCAAACTACAACTTGAAAGCAAAGGGAAAGATCTCAAAATCCGGAGATATAAGAACTACGCCGGCACCTGAACCAGTAGTTGAATAGCTCCCATCAAACTCAAGGGTCCAAACAACATTAGGATCTTCTTCTTTCACTTCTACAGAGGGCACCTCAGATGTCAGGAAATAATTACCCAAGCCTACATCTTCAAAGAGAATTTGAGCCTTAGGATCATCTGATTTAGTAACTAGGTACTTTGCTTGTGCTTCGGGGTGAAGGACATGAGGAACTCCATTTACTAGAATTTTAGCTTTGGTCCAATCCATGTTGATTTCTCCTCCAACATCTTTGCAAAATCCTCTTCCCAAAAGAATCCCATAAGCAACCGGGATATCAACAACTAGGATAGTCATTTTTACTCTCTTTTCAAAAATGCAACAAATGCAAATTGTGCATCCTTGATTTGGCCAATCAAGGGGACTTGTTTAGTTTCCATGGAGTAACATCACCCATAAGATTTAGTCAGTGTGAGTCCAGGGCATGAGCTACTTTTGTGGGCATAACATTATCAGAGGCTCCTGAGTCAATTATGCAATTGCTGAGTTTGAAACCGTTTATAAGTAAAGACAAATAAAATGGTTCAATATTTCTGAAGAAGCGGAAGAGAGGTCATATTACTCTAGGTAAAGGCTGAGTGGGGCTAGGAAAAATGCCTTTTGAAGATGGAGGAATAACAACCTTGCTTCTAATGAATTTGGCAAGTTTCTCAAATTGCTCAGGGTTGGACTGAAGGTATTCGGCTTCCGACATTTGGATTTTGGTTTTCTTTGCATGATCAATGATGTCGAAAGTGGTATATGAAGGAATGATGGAGGGCTCAGTTCTGTTACATTGGTCTGAGCCGAGGTACTAGCCTTGAAAGTAGGAGAAAGAGAGTTGGAAGGTGAAGTTACCTTTTTGTTATCTCCTTTTCAGTTTGTCTTTGAGATGGGAGATCCTCTTTTCACCATAACTACGGGAGCTTCCTTACTTTTATCCTTGGAGCTTTCAACTAGATTTCTAGGGTTACTGAGATTGGGATCGAGTGAAAACTACAAATGATTGTCCATCATGCTCATCTTCATCTTTCTCATATTCCAAATAACCAATGTTGGAGTCACCAGCTGAATCATCAAAAGACTCATCAACATATCCTGAAGCTTCGAAGGCTTCATGAGAGTCGTGATCTTCTGGTTCCTCATCCTCCTCAACTATTTCAACTACTTGCATTGATAGGAGGAGCTTCAATGGCCAGCCTGGTGGGAGCAGTGATCAACCGATTCCTATCTCTTGGGAGCGCCATTGGCATTGTTGAAATTCCATCTAGGAATATCCCGATAAGGAATGTTGGTTGCTTGTTGAGACATTTTCTTCTTTAAAGTGATCAAGTCATTGGCCATCTTCTGAATCATTGGATCAGTAGTACTCTAGAAGAACTCTAATTTTTAGGCTTAGATGATTCTCTTCTAATCTTTCCAAGCTAATAAGATCATCTTCTATTTTGGTGGTTGTAGCTTGAGTGGTGGCCAAATCGGGGATAACAGATCTTCTCAACAAGAAGCTCACATCAGGAGGTTGAGCATTGATGAAGAAACACTTCTGATTTTCCAGAGTGGGAATGGCTAGCTCTGGAATCTTACGAATCAGCTTGTTGAATTTGGCTATGAAATCCCACATGGGTTCATAAGACTCCTTCTTCATGTGTGTAAGTTGTGCTAACAAGGCGTGAGAATCTTCAGCTAGTTTGAACCTTGCTTCAAATATAGATCTCATGGTAGTCCAGTTGGTAATGCATGCATTTGGGAGATGGTAAAACCATTCTCTTTGCTACGCCATGCAATGTTTCAACAAAGAGTCAAATAGAGACATCTTCATGAGCAACCCCAAGAACACCATGCATGCAACAAAGAATGAGGCAATGTGTTCATCAGGATGTTATTTTCCATCACCATTGAACTTAGGAATATTCTTCCATGATCCATGAGGTAGGTCATGCAATGGTGGAGTAAGGGAAAGAGGACCAATAGCTGCACCCCAAGGCACAGTTGTGCTTGCCATTCTTCTAAATGAAGTGCGTATAGGAATATGAATATCCGACAAGAATAATGCATGAAAAGTTGTAGAAACTTCTTGTTCTTGAGGAATCGAGTCCTTCGGATGGGCGAAGAACTTCTTTCTTGACTAGATGCAACATTGTTGGGTGAAAGCCTGAAATTATGTTGTTGAAGCAGATCAAAGAATGGATCAGTTTCACCCCTGGCTCGGCTTGACCGAGTGAAGATCTTCCTAGCCATCTTGAACTAGAAAATGGATCTTCTTGAAAATAAGGCAAATACGGAGTCACCAGACACCAAAAGGATAAGCTTAGTCTTATCAATCATATATCCCCAAGAGTCACACCAAAAAATGTTGGTTGGATATTTTGTCAAGCCAAAATATGAGGTTCAACCACAGTACATGGGATTAAATCCCTCCTCAAAGATAGGTGAGGCTACCTGTTTATTACTAATCTAAAACACAACAAAATAATATATATATTCACACTAATCTAACCATTGGGGTTGGGATAGAATCCCAAAATCCATATCCATAATAGGTGAAGATATTGCTCTTTTGAAATGAAATGGATCGGAAAGGAAATTATTATTATGGAAGAAACACAATGGAAAGGAAATGAGAGGAACGTATTTTCTTTTGAGTAAACACAGAGCATGAAATAATCATATGAGCTTTAGATAACAAATGTAATGTTTGAAATGATTAGAACAATCAAGATGCTAAACAAAGAATAGCTTAAGATTATGAACATAAGAACAATATCTTAAGAAAGATACATCTCACAACACAAAGTTTGCAAAATAGCATCATCTTCTATTCCTCAAATGATTAAAAGAAAACACAAAGTCTTTCTTCTTCACAATAGATCTCAATATTCCAAAAATCTCAACCCTTTGGAATGCATAAGCATCCCTTATTTATAATAAAAGGAGTTGAGAGAAAATAGGATAAATCCTAGAAAATAGTCTTTTTAATGAGAGTCCTATTTTTCTTGACTCTCACATGCAGGAGACCAAGTCAAAATTTTCTTCCTATGTGATGAAAAAAAAATGAAAAAGACATGTCGATTTCAGATTGAAATGACATGCAACATTGTGCCTATTTTGTTTCATCATCTTTGTCTTCCTCCAACAAAGCCTGCTTGTCCCAAAATTCTTGGAACTTTTGATTATACCCTGCATCTCATTTTCATCAGGTGCGGTGGAATGATCACTCAGAACTTCACATGTTTCCTGAGTATCACTAGCATTGCCAGGAAGCTTTTTCAGTCTCTTGTTGAGTTTCCTCAGGGTTTCCAAAGAATGTTCAATTTTCACAAACCTATCAATGATTTCCAGGCCAAATCCATAAGTTGGTTCATGCTGAATTGATTCTTGGATCTACTTGTAAAGATCATCAATAGGCAGAATACATGAGCTTTCACTCAACACCTTAGTGTAGATCTTGACTAGCTCTTCTTTTATGTCATTCATGCCATCGACCAATTGATCTCTTGATTCCCTCAATTTTCTGCAAGCTTCATTGAGAATATTTATTCTAAATCTAATGGCTTTGGTTAGTTGAAAATGTTTGTCCCCATGTGGAATGATGCCTTCTTCGACCAAGATGCGGGATGGAACCTGTTTCAGCATTTGGAGAGCTTCAAAAGTTAACTCTAGGTTCCCGACTTCTGCTGAAAATTCATCATCCATTTTCTCTCCATCCTTCTTTATATCCTCCAAGGATTTGTAGACTTCCATGGTGTCCTCAATGACTTCTTTTCCTTATAGGAGCAGCCTTTGGATCCATTCATCGACCATTCTCCCCTTCTCATTAATCTTCTCAATCATGGGTACCGATGAGAAATCAAACCTGATAGGAGTAGAGGATGATGGTGTTGACTCAGGAGGCTTTGAGAGCTTGAGTAGTACTTCTGATCAGCTATTGTACTTTCTCTTTTAACTCATCTCTGTTTGCCTTAGTTTCCTTTAGCTTCTGGCACAACACATTCATGGCATCTTGTGCATCTTGTTGTGCTCCCTCCATTGTTACTTTCCCTAGATCAACCCTTGTGATTTGATAATCTGTGACCATTATATCATCCTTGGTTTTATCAGCCACGGGAGTAGCAATTTCTACAAATTTATGCCCTGAGGCATCCACTGAAATCCTTGAAACTATTTTGGGTTTCTTGGCCGACTTGGTAGGAGTGACCTTGAGGGAACTGAAATCAAAGGCTGGTAATGGAACTACCACCTTCCTCTTCCTCGAGTCTGATCTATTAACCATTGAGGCATATTGGAAGAAGTTTCTCCCATTGTAGGTGTTACGGTCACATCCTCAGGTGGAGGAAGGTTAGCTTGTGGAGTGGTGACCACTGCAAGTGTAGTGTCCATGATAATGGACTCAGGGAATGAAGGCGCAGAAGGAGGAGGCATATCCATGGTTAAATGAGGTCCAGTGGGGAGAGGTGAGAGGCCAGAGAAGATACTAGCCATGGTGAGGAACTTGGTGAAGAAATCTGAGGCAAGGAAGGCTGAATGGGAGGAGGCAATGATTCTAAAATTAGAGCTTGAGAGATAAGAGGAAGACTTACCTCTGATGAACTTTCAACAAAAGAGGAATGGAAGGTTGAACAATCTCTTCTCTCTGAAGGAGGATTTCCTTGTTCTGGTTGTGGAGGTGAATCAAGAATCTCAACTATTTGTGGGAGAGTGGCCACTGGTGTGGTTACTTGATCTTCTCCCTTTTTGAAAACTTAACCTTTATTGGCCTCTTGGAAGGGTTCTTATCCTTTTCCTTTTTTCCCTTGGAGGGTCCCACTTCCAAAGTATCTAGTTTTGAAAAACTCCCTTCTTTATAACTCATTCCCCAAGAAATGAGCCACGCCTTAGTATGGGAAAGAATTTGAGCATCTCTCCCCATAATAGAAGCTTTCTCAGTGATGGACCAATCAATGGCTGGGAATACATATCGGTCTTCATTTAACCCATCATACGAGGCATCAAGGACACTCTCATTATCCATGGTGCCCTCTGGGATGTCAGATAAATCTAGCATCTAGATTTCTTCAATTTTCAACCTGCTATTTTCCTTTCTTCGGATGGAAACTTCATCCCGAAGATCAACCCAAATATCTTCTATGTTGGGAACATGTAGATATAAAGTCCCATACGATTTAAGGACTCCTCGAAATCAAATCCATCTCTGTGCTTCATGTGCTTCTTCAACTTGTCTTGAAGCTCATGCACCACATTCTTAGCTTTAACCACTTATCGAGCACATGTACCTTCCGATGGAAATAGGGAAGGATACGGCAGCCTTGTGTTTACTTTGTTGGAATTTGTGGAAATCCAACAATTGTCTTACTAACTCCATTAGGATCAACTTATCACAGGAATCTGGGACAATCGAAAGGATCACCTGGTACATGACCACCCAAAGGTATGTGAACTTCTTGAACTGCAAGAAGATACAACCCCATTTTGATACTTCGGCCCATGCCTCATCAGAGACTCTTCTCTTTCTTAAGTCAGGGTTCAACATGCAGATGTTCTCATAAAAGAAGCATCATTCACTCTTTTGAATTGATCCTCGGACCCCTTCATTGTCAACTGAGGGAAATACCGATATATATGTTCGATTGACTTACTTCCCTTCACGTCCAACCCTGGATAATTCCTCATACTTGGCTCTTTGCATAGGTGACATATGATGACATATAAAACTTGCCAGTAGTCAAGACTGTCTTCATCTGGGAATCAATCTCATTACTTATAAGACTACTCCAATCAATCCCTTGTTCATTCTTCTTTATAAGGACCATGAATTGATACATCCACCCATGAAAGTCTCTTGACTCGGGAGTCCAAATACTCGACTCAACAGGGTGATGATGTCACTAATTTCAAGGATGAAATCACTCCTGGGGACAAACTTGGGAAACCTAGAGATGGTTGGCTTGGCCTTGATCAAGAACTTTTTATTCACATGCTTGATGCAATCTTCTTGATCTTTGTCCCAGATTTCTGCTGACTTAAGATCTACATCGACATATTCCTCAAAGTTGGGTAATCTTAAGAGGTCATCAAAGTAACCCCCATCCAACTTCACTATGGTTTCTCTTGCTTGATTTTTCACTGAGCGGGAATCTGAGTCATAATTGGAAGCACAGGCCAAAATGAACTCGGGGCATTGAGCAGACATTGGGAATCCTACTATGCAAGAGGGAGGCCATTGTTGGTTATTGACTTCATCTAGGGACTTTGAGAAGAATCCTTGGTTATGTTCCAAAAGTCTTCCATGTCAATGTTACCAAGCTCCATATCTCGGATGTCGTAATTGTAATCTATGTAGGAAGGGGATTCCATTTTCCGTACTTGTATTTCATCTTTCCTGACTTGTCTAACTTATCCTTAGATGATCCGGATCCGACATGAGAAGTCTGAAGAAAGAATGCCTAGATAACTCCTGTTTGAACAATCGGACTTGGAAGCTTGCTGAGCAACCCCACAGACCCGCCACACCAACCAGACTTTGAGACCTGTCGAAATTTGTGAAACCCGACACACTACAAAGTATAATCAGAAACTAGGTTGTGTTGGACACTTCGTAAACCCGACACACATGTAGAAATCAGGGGGTGTTAAGCACTTTACAAAACCCGATGGTCTCATGGAATTTGGAGGATGCTGAACACTTCATGAAACCCGACACAAGTGGAAGTTGGAAGATGTCAAACCCTACGAAAACCCGACACAAATGGAAATTGAAGGATGTTAAGCAATTTTGAAACCCAATACAATGTGGAACCAAATGGTGTTGAGAAATTCACAAAACCTGATACTATGTGGAACAAGGATGGTGTCGGACACCCTGTAAAACCCGACACACAGGTGTCGGGTTTCTGGGATGTCAGAATAGGTAAAATATCCACCACACTTGTAAGTTAAGTTTTATAGATTATTCCCAGAAACCACAAGAGTATATCCATGAAAGGAAATAAGAAAACACCCAAGATGGATTTTTAAACAAGGGTTTTCATGGAAATTCAACAAAAATGAAGAATACAACCCTAAACCCTAAACCCAGAGGCAAGAAAAAGCAAAGAGGAAAAATGCCAAAAGAACACTTCAAAAACAAACCCGAAGATCACAAAATGATAAGAAGAGAAAAATACCTTCAAGAAATTTGAAAAATGATCGAAGATGGATCACGAAATCGATCGAGAAGTTCAGTCGGGTTTGGAGGTCAAAGGAGCATGTACAAAAATCCACGTAGCAAAAATATGTCAGGTAGAAATGACGTGTAAAATCAGAGTATTTATAAAGCCCTAGCATTTATTACACCTCCTCTGACACATGTGCCAACTAACCGACAACTCGGCATTAATGCCATGTCATCATGCTTAGCACTTCAAAACCCAAAACAAAGGTTTTCTTAACAAATTGGGTTTCGGAACCAATTGACATGAAGCATGTAAAAGACATGTCTGGATGCTTTATCGGGTTCCAAAACTTGATGCAAAGGATCATTTCGGGTTTTGGGTTTCGGGAATCAAGCAACATGTAACATGTTTTTTTGTAAGGTATGTTCCGATGCTCCCGGTTTTGGAAACCCGATACATTGGCATGTAATCGGGTTTTGGGTTTGAAGACACTCAACATGAAGCATGTAAAATACATGTTTGCATGCGATGGAAACCCGAAAACCCAAAAATATCCTTCAAAGGGCATTTTTAGGAGGTTTTGTCAAAATTTTAAATTCTATGATAACAGTTATGTTCAAAACCAAAAACATTCAAATATGTTTCAAAAACTCAAAACATTCAAATATGTTCAAAAACCAAAAATAATATAAAAATGACACAAATAAAAACATTTAGAAAAATTTTGACCAAATTTCAAAGAACTAATTAACACATTTCAAAAATTTCACCATTTGATGGTGCTCCTCATGATTTATCCGATCATCTTCCGATAATCATTTTTCTTTCCCATGGTGTATATCTATGCTTGAGGAAATCCATCAATTACCCTTTTGCAATATAAATTTTCTTGGGGATGAGGATGCTTTGGATGCGCAGAACGGTCATAATTTTCAAATTTTCGTTCCTTCAACGGTCCCCTGGTCTCGCCCCTCTGGGGTGCAGCAATGGTGCACCTGGCGGGCCAGGGCCTGTCGGAATCTCTGCTCAAACGTCTGGGTCCCCGTGGGCTTGACGCTGATTCGCTCCCCGGATAGTGACTCTTTTCCTCCGCAGGACGACATTCCCTCCGTGTCCCTAATCGAGGATGCTTTGCTTTCACTGCGCATACGAATTGTCTTTCTTCGAGGGCTATTTTAGCTAAGTTTATTGGGAGACGGCTCTCGTTTTTGGGCATAAGAAACTGGTGCGAAACACAGTGGGGTAGCGGCCTGAGTATTCGTTCCCTGGAAAAGGGTTTTTTCCTTGTGCTCTTTCGTAGCGCTGCTCAGAAAAACGACACTATGGAAAGAAAAAATTCTCTCCTTTCCGATTCTGGTCTTGCGATACGCGAGTGGGAGCCTCACTTTGATTGTCACAAAGCGGCGGAGGATGGGTTTCAAGTGTGGATTAGACTGTACTCCCTGCCTAGTGAATTTTGGTCGGCACCCATCCTTTCTAAAATCTGCTCCAGTCTCGGGCGGGTCATTCGCATTGATCCTGTTACTCTGAATGGTACTCTCTCTTCCTTTGCCAGAGTTTGCATTTCGCTTTCCAGCTCTTAAACCAAAGGAAGTTATTCTTATCAACACCCCCTCGGGTATCTGGAAACAGAAGGTTGTTTATGAAGGTATTTCCAATATCTGTTTCAAATGTTTGAAGCCCGGTCATTCCCGTAAGTCTTGTATCAATCCCACCCCAGGTGTCTCGTATTGGCGGAAAGTTTCCCACACCTCCCCTGTCCCCTCCCCTCCTTCTTCCCCCGTGTTCCTCCTTCGTCACCTCCGCCCCTAATCCCTCGTGCTCTCCCTCCCCTCCTCAACCTCTTGCTTTGGCTCTCAAATGCTCTCCTCATCAAAGAAATGGCGGTACGTTGTAAAGGATTCCTCCCGGATCCTATCTCTGTTCCACGAGGGTATTTCCATTGGTATGGGAGGTAGCTCGACTTCCCTTGAGAAGTGGATCACGGATAAAGAGGATTTGCTTCTGTCTAATGATGCTGACCCCCCTGAGGAACCCAAAGCTTCTGCCGAGTCCCCTTCCCCTCCCTCGCAGTCGCTGGGACCGCTTCTACCCACTCCCCCTTCTCAATGTGGATTTCGGTCCTAGAAGCATTCTTGGCCGCCCTAATAAATGTAAGCTTTCTCTCAATGAAGTTGCCCACGGGAAGCAACTTCAGCTTCGGTCTTTCTTCCCGTCTTCCAGTAGGAGAGGCAAGTCCTCTCTGAAGCAATTATGATCATTTTTTCCTGGAATGTTAGGGGCCTTAATGCCCCTAACAAACAACGTCTGTTAAGACGTTACGCCTTGGACGAGGGTGTGGATATTTGTTTGATTCAGAAACTAAAATGTCGGCTGAGGGTTGTAATAGAAGTTGGTTCAAAAAATGGAAAGGGTGGGAAGGCTGCTTCTCGGATTCTGTTGGTGCCTCGGGCGGTTTAGGCATTCTTTGGAAAGCTGCCAGTTGCTTGATTGTTCCCCTTGTTATTGACCTAAATTTCATCTGGTGCAAGGTCTCGATTAAGCACTCGAGGATTTCTTTTTCCTCGGCAATATTTATGGTCCCTCTACTCCCATCAGTAAAAGGATTCTCTGGGGTAATCTTAGCCAGCTTCTGACCTCCGTGTTTGCCGAAAAATTCATCGTTGCAGGTGACTTCAATGCTACCCTTTCTGATCGTGATAAGCAGGGTGGTCTTCAATGGCATCCTCGCTCGCAGGTTGATTTCTCTTCCTTTGTTTCCTCTGCTCACCTGGTTGATTTAGAGCCGTGCAAGGGTTGGTTCACTTGGAACAACAGAGATCTCGGGTTCGGCCTCTAGCAGGCGTCTTGACCGCTTCCTGGTCTCCGAGCATTGGTTGCAGCAAAATTTCCTTCTTAAAAGTTTGGTTCTCCCTCTTCCGGCTCCGACCATTTTCCTATTTCAGTGGATCTCAACTTCGACCTCCCTCCGCGTCGTACCCCCTTTAAATTCGAGAACATGTGGCTTCAGGACCCCTCTCTCAGGTCGCTGATAAAGGGTTGGTGGGACTCCTTTGCTGTCAAAGGGACCATGATGTTTCAACTCTCAAAAAAGTTATCTTTGCTCAAGGCTAACTTACAAAGCTGGAACCATTCGAAGTTTAAAAATATTTTTCATGAAAAGCTTCGAGTTGAGAAGACTCTTCGTTCTCTCAACGAGAGTATTCTGTTGCATGGGATGTCACAGGAGGATTACCAGAAGGAAAAAATTCTCCTCAAGGAATTGGGGGATATCCTTCTTAAAGAGGAAACTTTTTGGCGTCAAAAATCCAGGGAAACTTGGCTGCTGGATGGAGATAAAAATACCAAATTCTTCTTTTCTTCGGTCCGAGCTAGAAGAAACTTCAATTACATTTCTTCTCTCAAACTCGAAGATTCCACCATTGCTACTTCGCAAGCTCAGATTAAATCAGAAATGGTGGATTTCTTCCGCAAGCTCCTGAATGATACGGCTTCCCCTCTTGCCCTCAGTCTCTCCTTCATTCTCAGATTCCCCGCTGTATTTCGGATGTCGAAAATGATCAGCTTCTTTCACCCTTTTCCTTAGAAGAGGTCCGAGAAAATTGTGTTCTCTATGAAGCGAGATAAAGCCCCTGGCCCAGACGGTTTCCCTGCCTCTTTCTTCCAGGATTTTTGGGATATCATTGGTCCCTCTGTTTGGTGGGTGGTTGAGGAATCCAGAGTTTCGGGAAGATTCTTGGGAACCTTAATCACACTTTCATCTGTCTGTTCCCCAAAAAATCCCCAGCTGAGAAGTTAGATGATTTCAGGCCAATTTCCTTGTGTAATACAACATATAAAATTATCTCCAAAGCTATTGCCAATAGGCTCTCCCCATTGATGCATAAATTGGTTGCCCCGGAACAGAGTGGGTTCATTCCTGGAAGGTCTATTACGGAAGGTATTATTATTTCTCATGAACTTATTCACTCCCTTCATAATTCTTCCAGAGCAGGAATGTTGCTAAAATTGGATTTCAGCAAAGCTTATGATCGGGTTAACTGGAGGTTCCTTCTTATTTCTTTGCAAGCTTTGGGTTTTGGTGCTCACTTCTGTAAGTGGATTTTTGACTGTATTGCCTCCCCGCGCTTCTCGGTTCTTGTCAACGGATCTGCGGAAGGCTTCTTTCAGAGTAGTAGGGGTATTCGTCAAGGAGACCCGCTTTCTTCCTTCCTCTTCACAATTGTGGCGGAAGCTCTTAGTCGTAGCATCAAGGCTGCAATTCTTGAAGGTTCATTGAAAGGTCTTCACATCTCCTCCAATCTCCCTCCTCTTTCTCATCAGCAATTCGCAGACGATACTTTTCTCTTCGGTCAAGGGACTGTTCCGGAGGCTAGGTGCATTTCCTCTATTCTGGATTCCTACTCTGTTGCTGCGGGTCAAGTCTTAAACTTTCATAAATCTGTGATCTTTTTCTTTAACGTGGCCCCCAGGCTTCAGGGGAGAATTAAAGAGATTCTTGGCTTCTCTTTGGGTAAACTTCCACACACCTACCTGGGAATTCCTTTGTTTCATGGGAAGGGTAAGGCTCTCCTCTGGAACGGGCTTTTAAATTCCATCTCTGCCAAACTCCTCTCCTGGAAAGGTAAATGGTTATCCCTTGCCGGTCGTGCGCTTCTCATCAACTCGGTGCTTCTCTCCATTCCTATATACATGCTCTCCATTCTACAGATCCCTAATTCTGTTCTACTCAAAATTGAGAAGGTGGCTCGTACTTTTCTGTGGCAAGGTCTCAGCACCGAACGCAAATTCCATCTTGCTAATTGGGATCTGGTCAAGCTTCCCAAGAATCTGGGTGGTTTGGGCATCCTGGATTTGGCCATTCAGAACATGGCCCTCGGAGCAAAATTGGTATGGAATTTCATATCTGATAATAGTAGACTCGCCTTCAAGGTCCTCGCTCATAAATACATGGATGGGCACCGAAATGAGCTTTTTCTTTCCAGTTCTGAGCTACCTAAGGGCTCCCACCTTTGGAATTTTATGTGTAACTCCAAAAATCTTATTGCTGATCGGGTCTCGTGGAAGCTAAACAATGGTCGGTTAGTGTCTTTCTGGGATGAAAGCTGGAATGGCTTCCCTCCCCTCAACTTGCTTCCCTCTCTCAATGGTATTATGAACTCTTCCAAATTGTTATGGGGCTCTCTTGTTTCTGATTACGGTTACCAGCATCCCAACGGCTCGCCTACCTGGTGTTGGAAAGATATATTGTCTCTCGGTGCCTCTGCTCCTGAAGCTGTCCTCCTATCCAATTCCTTAGAGGAACGTCATGCTACGTACCTCAACAGTAATGATTGCTTATTTTGGGTTGGAAATAGCTCTGGCCTTTACACTGTTAAAAAGGGTACAACATTCTCCTCTCGCAATTCGGCAAGGGTTCTCCGAGTTCCTATGGATGCTTTGGCACCCTCACATTACACCGAAGATTGCTTACTTCGGTTGGCTTGTATTGAAGAGAAAGGTTCTCACCCAGGCTAGAAGGCGTGCATGGGGCTTCTCGGGCCCCTCTAAATGTCTTCTTTGCGGTGCGGCTGAGGAAGATCTGGATCATCTCTTCCTCTTCTGTCCCTTCACCTCCAAGTGTTGGGATTGGCTCTTCAATAAGCTTAATCTCTCCTGGGTCCCTTGTAACAGAATTGATGCTAATCTTTCTTCCTGGCCATCTTTTTCCCATAACTATTTGCACAGCTCTATATGGAACGTCAGCCCTTATTTCTTGCTATGGCATTTATGGTGGGAACGCAACCTTCGTCTTTTCAGAGAGCAAGCGGTCGAGCTCCCCTCCTTCCTTTCCAAGCTGGAGGTGGCCATTTCTGAATGTATTAGTGCTAAGTGTTCTTCTTTTCCCTCCTTTTCCTCCAAGGACTTCGCTACTCTTCATCAATGGTCACTCATCAAAATTCCCAATCCTGGGTCTATTATCCGTAAGGGGCTCTCACAAATTGAAAAGATGCTGCTCAGGAAGAACACTAGATGGCGTCCCCCTCCCAAGGGGCTGTGGAAACTAAACTTCGATGGGGCCTCCAGAGGTAATCCGGGTTTCTCTGGGGCTGGTTGCATCCTCAGGGACGATCGTGGTCTCCTCATCCATGCGGGCTCCTTCCCGTTACAAGACGGCACATGTAACTCCGCCGAAGCTCAGGCTCTTCTGGAAGGGGTCAAGTTGGCGGTCCATCTTGGCTGTACAGAATTATGTATCGAAGGGGATTCTCAAATCCTCATTTCTGCTGTTTCCAGTGGTGCTTCCCAATCGTGGAAATTGAACCTCTTTCTTCCTTCTATTCATTTTTGGCTCGGTAAACTCCAATCCTGGAACATTTCGCATAAGTACCGGAAGCAAATCGGCAGCAGACTTCCTGGCCAACTTTGCTATTGATAATCCCTCTGCAATCGTTTCCTCCAACAATGCACACATGTGGCCAGGACTTTCTACTTTCCTCTCCCTCGATCGGTGAAACACCCGCGACTAAGACTTCCGTGCCTCCACTGCGTCTGGCAGTTCCCCCGTGCGTCGGTCTCTTCCTCCCCTCCTCTCGGTGGCATCCTTCCCTTCCCTTGCCGCTCTCCCGCACGCTTCACTGGCCCCCCGTCTTCTCCAAGCGTTTCTTGCCAGGTTCCCCTCGGGACAGTTTCTTCTTCACTTCTTTTATTCTTGTTTCGCAGACCTCCTGGAATGTCTCTCTTAGCTTTTGCTTTGCTTCTTCCCGGCGCCATGTCTTTTGTTGGTTTCCCGTTTGTGGCCCTCCGTGGGCTAGTTCCGTGAACTGCCAGATGTCTCTGCCATTGATAGGCGGCGTCTGGCCATGATTTTCAAATACTCTTCATCAGCCGAGGCCGACGCCATTGAAGCCATTCTGGGCTGACTCTTACCGCTTCAACGCTCGTCGCCTCGAACCGATTCCGACGTCACCTCCGCCTTCGTGTCTTTCTGATACACTGCTTCATCCCAACATTTCGGAAGTGGAACTGGTCGCCTCAGACCTTATTTACGCTATGCATTGCGTAGGCCTTCATGATCAGCTCGTGGATTTCTCACTCCCAGACCCTCTGCTGTGGGTGGAAGATGTGGACGAGTTTGCCATCGGTTCAGGGAGGGATATTCGCTGGCTCAGTGGGCAGTACAGGGACCTTGTCACGTTTGCACAAAACTTCCATCCTTCTCTGGACCAGCATTTTCTCCCGGTCGTGGATATTGATGCGGCTCTGTTTCCTCTCCATTCAGCTGTTGATCAGTTGAATGCCCTCAAGGATCGAGCTCTCCATGCCTTCAACTTCCTGCTGCATGCGGCCTCCTCGCGGGCTGGTCACTCTTCGGGTTAATCGTTGCAGCCTTTGTCCTTCGCTCGTGGTCGCTTCCCTTGTCTCTGCGTTCTCTTCTTCTTTCGTTTTTAGCTCTTCTTTTCCTCTTCCTCCTTCGACTTTCTCCTTCTCCTTCTTCTTCTTCCACTTTGTGTTTGTAGGGTTGGGGTCCCTATCCCCACTGGTTCATAGCTCCGGTCAAAAGTGTTTACCAATCAAAATATATATATAAATTTTCTTGGGAAAACTTGAATTTCAAATTTTAATCCAATACAAATCAAACTTCAATGGGATCTGACAAGAGTATTTTTTGAGTATCTAAGCATCTGTTCTCTTTAGCTCGATCTAATCCTCTCACATTCTAAGTCACACTCAAGGGAATTCATATTTGTCTCGATTCTTCAATGTAGAAAACATTATGAGTGTTGTTGGATGTCATTATTTCACATTGTTATTCACAATTGTGGTTTTTCAACATTGTCACGATGTTTGTTGTTTTGTTAGTTTTTAATTTTGTTGTACTTTGTTGTTGTAAACCAATTATAGGAAAAATATTCACATCTTAGTTCACATATAAATTTGGTCCAGTTCCTTCTTGTTCATATCGGGTTTGTTTGACATGCTTTTTTATTCTTTCGTCATCATCATGTATCCATAATAAATCAGGTGTAACAAAAATTCTGCTCCTCTTTTATTCACATTCATTTTTTTCTAAAACTTTGTAAAACCATAAAAATCATATATCCAAAAATTCAAAAATTATAAATAATTATTAAAAAAATTCCAACAAACATTCACTTATCACATAAATCCTATAATTAGAAAACCTTTGAAGTTGATATTTCAACATTTCAACAAAATCTTGATAAATTCATACCTTTATCTACTACCCTAGTGATCATTCCAATCTTATAACTATCACTCCACTTTCTTCCCTTTGCATAATTACTAACTTTGTTTGGGGCAAGTCACACAATTATTTTTCCTTCACAATATAACTTCTCGTAGGGAAATTTCTCTCGGATCAATTCATAAAATTGATCTAACAAGAATATCTTTTGGAGTATCTAAGCATCACTCGATCTTTAGTATGATCCTATTCCCACACATTTTTGATGTAGTGGCATCATTGTAGATAGTCAATTTTAGTTTGTATAAGCTTCTAAGTGTGTGTGGAGTCCATTTGGAGGTTTTTGTGGTGAATTTAGTCCATTTGGACCCTTTGTTTGTAATAAATAGGTTTTGAGAGGTTTCCCTCCAAAACCTCATATTTGAATTTTCAAATTTGTCTAGTTGTAGTTCTTGAGTTATAGTGTTTGTAATGGGTCATTCAAGGGATGAAATTAGTCATATAACATACTCTTCACCTAGGAAATGACTACATGTCTTTAACTAAGGCATAAACCTTCTTTGGTTAGATCATGTATGGGTTGGGTTGATGAGTGAGAACCCTAACTACCTCATTCTTGTAACTTGTATGAATTGTATTCGAATAAAAGAAAGGAGACAAGTGGGGAGGAGTGTGTAAGAGGAAGAAATAAGGTGTAATATCTATTTTTAGAGAGCCCTGATGGCTCAGGGAGCTGTGTAATGGAATGAAAGATCAAATGGAAGCTTCTTTTCATATGTTAAAACTATGTAAGTGCTCATAGTGTGGAATTTTACCATTTTTATGTATGATCTCATTCTTAGAAGCATAGAGAAGGAATTTTCCTTTGTATTCCGATAAGGAAAGAGCGATTCATGTGATTTTGTACTTTTTTATGAATTATTTTTCAAAAATGTATAAGAATATGATTTTAAGTATGCATACTTTGTTTTAGCAACCTATAAAGGTTTAAATTGTAGTTGTTGATCTCTTGTAGTAATTGGATTTGTAATCTTGTTGTGTAGTTGTTCATGAGCATAACCTAGTGAGAAGATCATCATAAAATCTTATAGAGGTTATGTACCTAACAATAGTGTATTTGAATTGGATTGACAACCTTAAGAGAGCCATTTTACATGACTCAGTAGTTATCTGTTAGAACAAGTGCTAAGGAAACAAGAAGAATATGGTTGAGATTATTTGTGGGAAGCTTATGAAGTTTCAAAATAACATGAACAAGGTGATCATATTACTTAGAATCTTCTTATGAGTTTAAGTATCTTTTGAAAGTGACTAGGAGTGAGACTGTTCTCATGACATATGCAAATGTGCATGCTAAGTGATTATGGTGTTCCTCCATGAAAGAAGTGATTGTGACTCTTTGGTCTAACCATATATTGAAGAATACATTGAGATCCTAACTTTTTTTCCAAGTTTTTGAATTGGTTTGTTAAGGAAGAGAGAAGACTAACCGTGAACCGAGTGCTCACCCGAAAGGGAAGTAGAAAAGTGCTTAGAAGAAGGACTTCACGTACTCCATGGCCTTCACTGGTAAGATATCCTTATGCATGTCTTTAAAATGAAGCTTTGAGCCAAAATTAGATTCTTTAATCCTTGATCTTAAGAATTTGTAGTGAACCTTTTCCTTTCGAGCTAAACATAGATACACAATACATTTTTGGTTAGGAAATGAGATTTGGGATAGCAAACGAGAGAATTTTAGCATGAAATTTGAAATAATCCATCTTCATGAAGCTCCCTTACTGTTAGAAGAATAATTAGAGAGTTTTAATGGTGGAATAATGAATTATTCTTACCAGTTCAAGACTGAGACATAAAACACAGTTAAAGACCTAAGTACTAGGACCTATTAACAAGGGAAGCCCTATTTTTCTTTGGAGTTAAACCTTATAAATTCAAAGTTCTTAAGAACTCAATAATGGGTGATGGAAATTTCTAAGATTTTATCCTGGAAGTGTGACTATTGGAAGTTATTAGAGATTCCAGTCTATACCAAACCTAGTAAGACCTTACAAGCAAAATTGGAAAGTGTGAAGGATCAGGAGTTGAACTAAGGCTTGAGTTTTCACAATTTCAAGCATGCTGGGGATGGAAAGGATGAAATAATGAATCTAATTGGACATTTTGGGTATTCTTAGAACCCTAGGTGCATGGTTGGTAGAGGATACATTGCCTTAAGGGATTGAAGACAGCTTTTGGCTAAAGTGGTAGAGGTGAATGTTTTTAATTTCCTTGAATGCATGAAAAGATGAATCTAACAATGTTGTAAGGTGAAGTAGCAAAAGATACTATAAAGGAAGTAATAAAGGATAAAAATATCCAAACTTACACATTGAGAAGGAAGGATGTTAATCAAGAAACACTATAAGGCGGATTGAACAAGTACAAGAATGAATTATTTGTTATATTTCAAGGTGATGGATAGTATGAATCTTTTTGAGGTGTAGATATAGGATAAAGAAGAAGAATACTCTTGTGAAGGATAATAACATGTCAAGATAGCTATTTGGGCTCAAGAGCTAGTAATAAGTATGAAGGTCAAGAAAAGAGAGGTAAGCACCAAGAAGGAAAATATGGTGGGTGATGAGTTTGAAGGTTGAAATATTATTATGCAAGTGCTAGGAAATTGTGTAAACAGAAATGTATTTGGATAAATCTCTTAGTGTTAAAATAATTCAAAAATAACCAATTTAGCTATTTGTATGCATAAAAAGATCTTCATATTACGAGTTGATAATTTTTTTGACTTCTATTCTTGCATGACTTGTGATAATGATGAAGAGTAAATAATGACTCGCATCACTTTCATAAGTTTAGTGCTTGGGAGCATTTCCATCTGCTTAATCATCATTATGGAAAACATTATGGGTATAGTTGGTTGTCTTCTTTCTTAACGTTGTGTTGCATTGTTGATGTTTACTTTTTGGACCAAATACAAGTAGTGTGAAAACATCTTGGTTTATTTATGTTAACTTTTCAAGTTCTCTTACCTAATGTGCCTTATTTTGAAATACTTCCTTGCAAAAATTTCCTTTTATCAAGTGTTATTTTTTCATGAAATTATTTGAGAAAATTGCTTCCCAAAATCTAAAACTTGAAATATGTAAGAAACTAGAAAAAAATGAAAGTCGGAACTTAAATTGTAATTTTCATGCAAACTGCAAGATGGTTCCCAAAACCCGACCCCCAAGTGCATTTCGGGTCTCAAAACCCAAATTAAAATTTGCATGCAAATCGCAAGTCAAGTCTCGAAGCTTTACTCTGACCATTCAAGCTCATTTCAATTTTCTAAACTTGAATTACAGGTTTGCATGCGAATGCAATTCGACTTATGACTCCCAAAATACAAAGAACTTAGACCATTTCGGGTTTTGGATTTTGTATTGCAATTACATCTAATGTGCATGATGAATTCTAAAACTCCGACACCGTGGTAGTGCATTAAATGCCACCTACCCACATGTGTCACCAACCTCCGTTCATATTCTTTGCATGGTTTTTTGGGGAAATTTTAGCATTTTTCTCTTCGACCCACTTGATATTTTGATAAATTTTTAAGTTTTAATCATTTTGAAAGTTTTTAAGGTTGTTAATTTGAGATTTATTTTCCATTTTTACTTGGCATTATGGGTGCCCTTAGTGTTTTCATTTTCATGCCGCTTCTAGGTTTTCCTTGTATTTTTGGATTAACATCTTATTTTTCCTTCTTCCTTCACTTATTGTGTTTATGATGAAACTTAAGCTTCAAGCTCTCATTTTATTGAAAATGGGAGGACTTATCCTTGAAATTTCATTTCAAAAGTTTCAAGCTACAAAACATGCCTCCATTCCTAACGCAAACCAAATCAGAGTTCAAAATTGTAAAACAAGCTTCAACTTCTGCCATCGAAGGTCAGGGTTAAAAATCACCTCGCTAGTTCTATCGGGGACATTTCAAGATTCCAATCATGCAAAGAAAGGGTTGAATTCCACAGAAATTAAAGTCAAGAATTCAAGTCAAAACTTCAAGACTACAAAGCGAGCTCAATCCCCACTAATGTATTTCAGGGGTTCCTTGCTGCATTTTAGGGGTTAACTTCCGCCATCAAGTTTCGAGAGAACTTTGTAAGGTTTTTAGGGACCTTTCCTAAGGAAAATGTTTGAATCATCATCTTAAGGGAAATATAAAATGAAGTATAGCTTCCAAGGGGTTTTCCCCTTCCAACATCACATCCAACATTGAAAACATTGGAGATAATGGCCTCAACCACATCAATTTTCCAAATTTTTGGGATAGGGTTAGAGCTCCATCTAAAAATTCTTGGATAAAAAGTATTTATGATAGTGGACTTTCCTTGGCTTCCACCTTTAAACCATCAATGCAATATATGGAATTTGTTCTAGAATTTGTAACACATTATGATCTAGATTCTTGAACAGCTTAGAGACGATGATGGAAAAATTGTAATAAGACCAAATACTGGTTATTTTGAAGATTTGTTAAAGCAACCTCGATGTCGATGGATATGCCTTAATATCTCTCAATTCTACCCTTGAACATTGGAAAATGAATTTTAACAATTGTGCCAAGGTTATTAAAAATATATATTTAGAAAATCCCAAGCCTTCAAAGTGAATGCAGAGTTCTAAATAATATTCCCACTCATATTTCATCCGAAGGTAAATGACATTATCACATTGTTGATTATAGTTACTAGGATCACGTCTTCTAAATATTTCTAGGAATGGATGTACTTATACATATCTACTATTTGTAAGAATTATGATCTCATTCAATGGGTGGAGCACATCAGCGATCCCATACATGCCTAGATATTAGATGTCCAAACTTCAAGAAAATTTTATATGAATTATTACCTTGTGTATGCTGCTACTTCTGAGAATGTGAAATTATTTTATATTTTCATCCGAGGGAACAAGAAATTCATCATAGATTTATGACTTCTACCCTCAACTCGCAATGAAGGTATGATCAAGTCATTTCGGAGGGTCAAGTGATTCCTTTTACTCTACCATCCTATGTATCTTTGACAAGGATCTCAATAACGGAAGGATATCGATGGGGCTTGGACTTGGGGTTGTATTTCTTGAAATTTCTAGCATTCACATATATTAGAGTGGGAGGATTTTCAAGTGGTTGAATCAAAATGCCAAGGTTTCCTACAAATAATTGGATTTTTATGGAATTAGTTTGATAAATTATTCACCTCCACAAAATTTAGCACAACATTCATAAATCAGGGGTCCAATTCCCAATATTCTTGGGTCGACAAACTTGTGCATCCTCATATAAAGTGAAATTTTTTGAAGGTGAGACGTGAAAATGACATTAAAACCCTATCACCCATGGGTGCGCTTTGATTATTGGGGCATGGTCGGTGGATTTGGACCAATCGGTGTCCACATACCACATTTGCAGGATATCTAGATAAATTGCAAAGATGAAATTGTGGTATGGGAAAGAAAATATCAAAGGTTAACTCTTGAGGAAGTATCCAAATATGGAATCACAAATGTACTTGAAGCTTTTAGAGATGATGGAGAGTACTTGAACCCTATTTATGATCAAACAAATATGAAGGACCAACCATTACCAGAATCAATTGTTCACTTTAGGATTGCACTGATTAGGGAGCGTACAACCAATATTCTCTGCCATACCCACCCATGGTTGATATCATCCGGAATTACATCGAAAATGTCAAAACAGCTCCCTATTACAACAACATGGGTAAAACCAATAGTGGGCTGCCCCACCTCTTCAAAAGGAGATAAATTCACTACCAAGCCCTCTCCCAAGCCTTAAAATTTACCATTGTTTATAGAGGTTTTGGTTCTTCTTCCAAGGTTCCCTTCACAAAAATACTTCTTCCAAAGTGCCTTCCATAGAAGTCATTGACCTCGTGTTTCCCCTCCAACCACTCAAGTGTTACAATCACCTCATTCACCTTCTCTTCCTACTTCACCATTTTTAGCTCCTCCACCTCTTACTCTCTCTTTTCCCACATCTTCCATTTCTTCTCCTCCCATTTCTCCTACTCTCATCACTTCATCTCCTACCATGGCTCAAGTATTTTCCTCTCTTCTCTCTCTCTCATATTTTTGGCTCTGGGTTCCCTCTAAGAAGTCCCCTTCCTCAACAATTTCTTCCCACTTCCTCTCCCATCACTCTTCCCATTTCATCCACCCACATAGTTGTCCTTTCCACTCCTTCTCCACTTTTCACCACTTCATTACCACTTGTGGTTACTACAACAACTTCCCTTTCATTACCTATCCATTTTAATACTACGATAAAATTTCCCATGTCATCCTATGAACAATTATCTTCTTCTTCTACCCTTGCATGGTTGAACAGAAAACCCCAAGCAGAAGAAGAAAATTCCTATTGGAGATGATGTTGATCTCAACATCTTGGATATGACTCCCGGTGACAAGTAAAGAGGTAAAGGGTTATTTTCTCACATATTATTTGATCGGGAAGTGGAAATATTTGTTGAGAAGAAACCCTAGCTACTAATAAATCAAAATATAATATCACTACAGTAGATTACAAGATTTCAAAGTTCTCTTTGGGTAAGGCCATATATGAGGGTGTGAAACAAGATGTCCAGTTTCCCTCAAGCAACCTTCTTGAAAAATTCAATAAATATAAGATCACCAAGGATGAACTGAAAAGCAAAGTGGAACAGTTGAAAACCATCTTGCATAAGATCACGCAACGAGCCTTCACATACTCTCGTGATATCTATAATTTTTTATGAAAGTTCCTTCTTTGTGGTTGAGAAATTGGATAACAAGGTTGAGTATTCGGGTCTTGGATTGAAATCCTGATTCAAGAGGGAGAATAGGTGATTGAGGACGTTATTACTCTGTATAATGAGTTCAAACCGAGATAAGGACACAATTATTAATATGTATGGTATTCTCGAAGAACAATGTGACAATTTGGAACTCACTTTAGAGGCATGGAAATAAATTCAATGCATCAAATTTGATCTACTCTTAGGAGAAGGGATCATTGACAATTCTTTGAAATTGTTTGAGTATAATGAAGCCATGGAGTTTCATGTCTAGATGTTGTAAGAGGTCATGTCAAGATTGGTCGAGGCCAAAAACAAGAGCATTGATGGCCTCAATGATATCACAGATGAATTTGACATCATTCATTGTAGGTTCCTAAAGGAAGATCTTAATATGCTTTCAACATATCAAATTGTTACTAATTTCAAGAATCTAGTTAATGAGGATACATAGGTAACAAATTCATTTGGTATTGAATCCATTCACAAGCTAGTAATGTACTGTAAATTGCTGAGCCAACTCAAAAAGGTTTTAAATCGGGCGAAGAAGTTACGAAGAAAATTGAACAGAATAGATGAATCTCGCGAGGTCCTAAAACATTATGTGTGTGGACTGTTGATAAGGAGGTCCAAGAAATCATCAAATGATTTCTTGACTATAGGCATGATCTAGTTAGAGAAGAAGAAGAAGAAGAAGAAGAAGAAGAAGAAGAAGAGACCAACATAGATTTAGAAAAGGGCAATCACACCCTAGTTGAGCTTTTCTACCATTTTTACACACATCTTTAGCCGCATTCCATCATTTGAGTTGTAAGTTTAACCAAGTAAAATTTTCACAACTACCCAACCATTTTGGTGGGAGATCATTTTCAAATATTAATGCATCCTATTTTTAGTATGTAATAGTTAAGAAAGGTGGCTATAATTTCTCAACCTCCTTAATTTATAAATGGGAGGATGCATTATGTAGTAAGGTAATTTTTAATCTTTTTTGTAAGGAGGCTTTGCCATTTTGAGTACTCATATATAGGCTTTAGCCTCAATACTATATATAGAACTCATATTTTACCTTCATCTACTTTAATGTGCTATGTATTTTAGTAGTTCATTTTATACTTGTGAATTCTCCTTTCCTAGTATGTGGTGATCTATTTTACCTTCACATTAAACTATCTTTTCTTTAGCAAAATTATAAGTTGTGATTAGTGAGACTTATTTGTTATAGTTGTGGAATAAAGAAAATCCCTTATGTTATTATTAAAATTTATCTTCATTAAAGTTTTTATTGGAGAAAAGGAATACAAATTTGTGCATGTCATTATTATTCTATTAAATTATTATGTGTTTGCAAAAGGTGATATTTTTTTCCCTTAAACTATTGGTGTATCTTCATTTTTCAAGTATTTTCGTTATCTCCCTCTGCTTTTCTCCGAAGATTTGGATAGTATATTTTTTCTAGCACTTTAGATTTTGCAATTTGATCTTATATTAGATACACATAGTATAGAAGCAATCTGACCTTCTCTAGAGGTTCATCCCAAGAAGCCAAGGTCCCATACCTTGGGATGTTCCCATGTTGCACTAGATCATCTAACACTTTAGTGGGTGTGCAATCCAAATGACAAAAATGTATAACCACGATGCCTACACCTACACATGTGTATATTGGTTTTATTTTCCTTTTTATATTTTCTTTTATGTGTGTGTGTGTTTGTTTACATGCATTTGGGTTACCCATCATGATTATTTCATAATCATGGTGATAACTCTATTGTGAAACAACAAACTAAAGTTTCTATAAATTTCACTATCTAAATAACACTCATTCTACGAGAACAATTCCTCCCATCCTTGTTCCAATTCTTTGTCTTCTTCCTATTAAAGGGTTATCCACAACTTTGTTGCATCACCCACCCACTTGAGTAGGAATTCCCTTATCACTCTTACTCGTTGGGGCATCCAAATGCTTCACCGGGAAAACCCAAACATTTACCTTATTTTTCTATCTTTTGGTCATCAATATACGTATGTCTTCTATCTTTAAAATGTTATTACTTCATAATAACACTTTAAGGAGGGGAAAATGTTGACACCCCAAAATTACATACTTATTTCCATCCTATCCTAGTTCATATCCCCTTACGATTGATTAATCAAATTAATTAATCATCCACCCTTTGGGATTAATTAAATTATTTCCCAACCACACTTTAGCTAAGTTAATTATCATTTACTAAATAAATGGTTAACTAATTATCTTTCAAATTGTAGCTAATTAAATTAGTACTTATTTAAGAAAATACATCTATTTTCCTAGTCAAGAACCACTTCACTATCATAGTCAACTTCCACTTCCTCATTCCTGTCAACTCCACTTGGACTCCACTTCTAACATCCTATAAAGGTGGGGGCAATAAAATTGCATGTATGACCACCTTGCCGGATGTAAATTTTACCAATCCAAATTTCCATTGCCCCTTTAAATCTCTGTACATGTCAAGTCTACTTATTATTCCAAGAAATTACAATTATGACATGGATATTAGTCAAACTCATATCCAATTTTCATGGCCTCATCCTCATATATAAAAGTATGTCATATCCTTTGTAAATATCTCTAGAGAATCCTTGGAAGCTTATGCAAATTATAGCCAACTTCTTCCAGTTTGACATCTGCATCCTTGTGTATCCAAGATCATAACATTACATTCATCTTTTGGAGAATCAATCAAGAGCACCCACAATTCAAACATCTTAAGATTTTACAAGCCCAAGTGCTTCACAAATCTTTTTGAGGTTTTTGAAAGTTACAAGAGAGGTATTGTTGTGTTTATTTCATTTATCTTTTATTGTTTGGTAATTTTTCATTACTTGCATCTAATTAATAATTCCATCCATTGAGTCACTTTATAACATAGTTCATAATATATCTACGATGTTAACATATAGGTTTCATTCATAAATACAAGTCCATGCTAAGTGATACAAAATAATATGGTTTTATTCATTTACAAGTCGACATATGTTACAAATTTAGTTAGGTTTACATCTCAAGTATCGTTTTACAATTCATCACATAAACATATGATTCACTTTACATAATTTCTAATACCTAATAGTTTACATGCACTAATTATATAATGGTCACATTTCCTTGTCTCAATTTCTCATTATCTTACAATCAATTACATCATGATAATTGTTTCAATCCTAAAAAAGGTTACAATTATACAATCATTTACATCTATTTATTTCAAACATAATAATACAATACATCCACATATATAAACTACATCAATTCTTCATTGTGACACAATTGTAACCTATTATTAGAGATCCATTCTACTATCAGATTACATTACAAGAGAAATAATATCGTTAGAGTAATTTAAATCTAACCAAGACCCTTTTGGATTCCCATACACATCTCAATACTTGAGAGTGGCTCTACTCTTCATGAGAAGAAAGATGTGAGAAATCAATAAGGTAAGAGAGAAATACCATATGTAGTATGGTCCCCAAAATCAATAGACTTATGAACATGGTAAAAGCACCCTATTAATCATATACGTAACGATCATGCTTTGGCCAAATACTTAAAATAACATAAGGACCCCTTACTAAAATTTAAAAATTTACCACAATATGAAATAATCTCAAATCGTGTGGGTAAAACTAGGGCATGAAATAATCCATAATCATGAGGGGAAGACCTTGATTTTATCCATATTCAATCCAAATTCTTCATTTTAGCACTTTTCATGTGTGATCCATTGTACCTAGGTATCCTATTCCTTATACATATCACTCCTTAGTCCAATACACAACTCTCTAACCACCCTTTTTCCCATTATATATTCATGACAAGACATCTCTATCTCCATATTAACAACTTGGGAAAACTAGAACTAGAACCTAAACATCATCATTCTCAATTTCTTGAACCACAAGCTCACATTATTTTTGTAAGGTTCTCAATACTTATTTATAATTTCCCCAAAATATATAAAACAAACCACAAATAGGATGCAAGAAATTGTAACCTTCTTAGGTGTCACATAACACCTAAGGAAGTAATTATTGTTTTAACCCTAAGCCTAGTTTTCCATCACATATAAAGGACTATAAATTTCCATAAAGTATCCATATAATTGTTTTCCATTTTTCCGTGTTCCAAGGGTTAAATTATAATTATTATCAGATTTGTAAACAATAACAATCATTTATACAATCAATATATGATGTGAGAAAGCATGGTATCTTGTAATCCTCTTCATTGCATTAATGTTACCTTCATCTATTTAATAATACTCACATCATTCTAAAATAAGATTATCCCTCAATTAATAAAAACTCCCATGATTGTTCCATACCACTTATGCAAATCACAATTACAATAATCCTAAACTAGTTTTCCATAATCACCTTCATTTTATACCATATTCAATGTGTATGTCCAAAAGATTCATCATATTCAAAATCCAAAGTATCTTACATCACATAATACGTCATAATATTTTCTCCATGTCAAATCTAGAAAAACATGTCATTGATTATATAAAAGTAGCTTTCAATTTCTACTAAAAAAACCATAATTACGTTAGATGTATTGATTTTCCAAAATTAATGATTATATCAAATCATAATTAGGATATAACTCTCCTCCTTAAGATATAGGTTTTGATCCTAAGACTAATGGCTTGTATTCCACAAAATCATAATGGATTCTTAATCATGGTTATGAAAATTCCTCCCATATATAATTAATACACATTGAGCATTTATTATGTTTAATTTCCTAGTTTTTAATATGTGACATATTCCTATAACTCAATTTATAATTTAATTTTTACTATCATCTATAAATATCTTCATATATTGTTCACAAAGAATTAGTCATTTAATTCAAAGGATCTCATATTCTCGTATTGTTTAACTCATTTAACTTTCCTCATAATCATTCTCGTTGGTTTATACCCCTTCTCATTAGGTCATCCAACCCATGAATATTATTATCATTTGTAATATTATGATCTTTCATAATCAATTCACATTTCCATGAAACCTATATACATTTCATTTTCAAAACATATTCTTAGTGTAAAGCATGTTTTCTATACCATAAAAACACTATATTGTTGTCATTGAGTTAGGTGATACATATAACTCCTCATATAGTTACCATATTTCATTGTCTTCCTTTTGGTATTACTCTTTTGAAGTATAAAGATATCTTCTCACCTTTATAACTCAATTACTTTAGAGTAAGGTATTCATATTCACTAATGATTTTATTAATTCTTACTTACAAAATATAGCTATACAATTCTACTTATAAGATAGGGTTATAGGTTTACACTAATCATGTTCAAGCTTAGTTGCATTGTCACATTCATATCTTGTTTCTAGGGTTATATGCTTCATTAAACCCATTCTATTGTAATAACCCTCTAAGAGACAATGTTTCGTAAAGCATAATATCTTTTCATGTTTTTAACAAGGTTAATTTTGAAAATTACACTTTTTATTCTAACATCCGTAGGTTGAAGATACCCTTATTTAATTTTCATAATTATTTTCTCCCAATTTAGCATACTCTCAATATATAAGAGAATGGGTTACCCTTTTAAAAGTAAAACTAATTATTATAGTTTCACAAATTCTGCAAAATCACGTATGATTATTATCTTATCTCTTGATGATGCCATAAAATTAAAAGTTAAGGATGTCTCACCCGGATCTGCATGATAGAATTAATTATTAGTGGAACATTCAAGTGTGAGGTTCTTATATGTTTTTATAGTCCAAAACTAAAGAACACAAAGAAAAATATTATAAAAATGGAATAAAGATGTCTTTGGAAACATTTTTAAAAAAAAGTAGAGGATTACATATGATATCTCGCTTCTTGAGAATAGGGTTTCAACTAATGGCATGGACGTGAATGATTATTATTTAGAGAAATAATTCATTTTTAATATCACAACATCATTTCATCTGAAGAGACTTTTTGGAGGTAGAAATTCCACGGCGTTATGGTTGAAAGAGGGGATCGTAGCACCAAAAAGTTTAATATGATAATTCTTAAGCATTGGAGTCATAATAAAATCACTAAAGCCACCTCTAGAGATGGTGAGGTTAGTAAAGATTTTTGATACCATTAATAAAGAGGCTAGCATTTTTTTTAAATCTTCTCAATGGAGAGACCAATCATGATGACGATCTTTGCCACTATTTCTCTATAATCTATTCCATCTAATTTGGTCTAACAAGTGTAATTTTGTGAAATTATGGACCCGGTCACCATGGAAGAACTCCAAAAAATTGTTTTCTCTTTAGAGGGTGAAAAATCACCGAACCCTAATGGTTTTGCAGCTAGCTTTTACCAAAAATAATAGGATATTTTCAAGAAGGATCTTCTTAGAGCCATAAATTAATTTTTTCAGAAATGGTAAGTTACTAAAGGATATTTACAATACTTTCATTGTCCTTATTCTAAAGAAGAATGGGGCTAAGGATTCTAATGATTTCAAACCCATAATCTTATTTTCATCAAAACTCTTGCTTCCCATATACAACCACTTTTTCCTCTCTCATTTACAAATAGAAAGGAGGTTTTGTTAAAGTAAAAGTCATTTATATAGGATTCTTATGGTGTTCATGAAATTATTCACTCTATGTAGGAGAGTAAAAGGTTGGTATGATCATCAAACTCGATGTGAAAAAATCCTTTAATAGGATTTCATGGAGATTTCTTGAAAAAGTTTTAAATAAATTTGTTTTTGATGTTTGGTTTAGAAACATTATCCATGTTTGTGTCTTTATACCTATGTTCTCTATCCTTGTCAATGGTTCCCTCATTGGTTATTTCAGCATAACATATGCATTAGATAAGGGGATCCAATCTCTCCTCTTATCTTTATCCTTATGGCTGAAAGCCTAAGTAGGAATATTACAAAATCAGCTCAATAGAGATATATAGAAGGAATTAAGACCTCTTATGAGGATATTAGTATGTCACACCAATTATTTTTTTGATGACACCATATTTCTATTGTTGGCTTCTATATTAGAATCAAAGTCTGAAATATTATCTCAAATCTTATGAAGAAGCATATGGTCAGCTCATCAAATTTGATAAGAGTTATTTTTATTCCTTTTAGAATTAATTAAAATTAATTCTAGCACCTAAGCTATATTCTACCATTTAGAATTAATTAATTTAATTATAATATGCTCTTGGAATTAATTAATTAATTCCTAACACCTTATAGCTAATATAATTAAACATTTATTTATTTAAATGGTTAATTATCTCCTCACAATTAAATACTAATTAAATTTAGTTATTTAATTCCACCTATTCCAGTCAACTACACTTGAACTACACTTCCTATCCCACTTGGACTCCACTTCTAGATTCCTATAAGTGTGGGGGAAATTGGATTGTACGCACAATTCAAATTTCCGGATGTAACTTCTTCCATTCCAAATGTCCATTTCCCCTTGAAAATCTATTTGCATAACTATGGTCATCAAGTCTATCTTTTCTAACATCAAGTGATTATAATTATTAACCTAGAGCTTAGTCAATATTTCATCCACTTTTCATGGCTCTACCCTCAGCTATAAAATCAATCCATTTCCTTTACAAATCCATCCTTGGAGCTTTGAGAAAATTGCATCCAACTTCTGCCAATTTGACATCCACATCCTTGTGAAATCTACTCATAGCATCTACAAATCTCTTTTGAGAAGTAATATCAAAGAGCATCCACAATCCAATCTTCAACAAGATCAAACAAGTTTAAAATTCTACTGATCTTACTTGAGGTTTGCAAGAGATCTACAATGAAGGTATAATTTGTTTTATTTATTTATCTTTCTTTGTCTATGATTTTCCTTGTTTACATTCTGACACGTCCCGAGTGGGACCTCCACATTCTTTTTTTCATTTTAGTTTATCATTTCATGATTTAACTTTATTTGTGTGTTTCTTGTCTTCATTTAACCTTGCTATCAAAATTTTAGGTTCTCAGTGAAGTACAAAGCTAAAAACCAAAAAAAAAAAGTTGTCATTAGGTCATTTTTCTCATGTTTAAACTTTTCACTAAGAGCACTAGCATAACCCATCTTCCAAAAGCCATAAATTTTTCTCCCGAACTCAAAACGACTCTATTTTTTTACAGGAAAGGTCTCAAGATATCTATGCAATGGAAAAATAATTTTCTGAATTTGAAAATTATAGAAAATTTATGGTTTCATTTCTCCTAACACTTGTCATTTTTTTATTAAATTTGTAGTATTTTATAAATTTTTATTTGTTTTTGTTTAAACATAACAACCTCACGCGTATGCTCTTTCCTCACACTTTCAAAGTGATCTTGGAAATCATAAATGTGATCATTTCTTATGTGTTTTTAAGAATTAACCTTTTTCTTTTATTAATCAAAGTTAGCTCACACGTATGCTCTTTCCTCACACTTTATAAGTGATCTTGGAAATCAAAACATGAGTTTGTTCCTTTTTGTCTTGTCCTCTCTACCTCAGGAAAACATATCTAATCCTTTTTGTAGACCCACTCTATAGAGGTTACTCTTAAAATACTAACTACAAGTTGTTGCCTTAGATCGTGTACTAAGAAAAAACTACTAATACTTTGTGTGTAGGGAACCTCTTTAATCAAGATAAAATGAACAATTCACACTTGTATTTGTAGGTGTGGTTGACAAGGCTATTTCCCAACTACTATAACTATGGGAAGTGCTTTGGCATAAGCCATAAAACTCATTTGAGGAGTACCACAAGAACCCCAAAGTAGTCAACACATTGAGGGAACTGGTGAGAAAAATGGGTACCCCATCCTAACTGACTAGTACACCTTTGTGAGATTAGAGTCACATATCCTTAGTGGTGACCCCAGTGTGATTCATTTGAGAAATATATTTTCTCATTGTTTCAAAGGGGTAAAGTAAAGTGATAAAACTAGTAATAACACCATGCACTCGCTCTGGTATACTATCTAACACCTAGTTGAGAGAGCCACCTAGAAGCCAAAACATTTCCAAGACAATCTAAGGTAGAGGCCAAAACATCTGTAAAAAAAAAAATTTTTCACATTCTCTTTTCTCTCTTTTTCATTTTAGTGAGTTGTGTTCCACACTTGTTCTCTCATGTTCTCACTTTCATTTTTTTTTCTATCTCTCCCAAATACTCATTATTTGGGTGCATTCACATCTCTTTCACATTTCCAAATACTCCTTATTTGGATCCACTTTTGTCTCATTTCCACCTCTTTACAAATGAGTCTAAGTCTTGAGTTGTGGACATCCATATCCACACTTAAGCACTATCATCCTTTTCATCTAAGTCTTGACATTGTGATACTCACTTTATCATGTCAAGCACCTTTGTGATCACTTTGATCCTTCATCTTTCTAAGTCTTAAGTTTGACATCACATTGTTGAGCTTCTAAACATTCAACCATCTCATGTCATCAAGTTACACATTCACTTTGTTCCCTTGTCGACATCTTCTTAAAATTTTTTCACTACTCTCTTTTTAAAGCATTCACTTTTCTTTAATTCAAGATCCTTAACCAATCACTCTCCCCTCATCTCTCACATTCACTTTGTCAAGATTCAAGATTTTCATCATCATCTTTTCATCTCTATATTTTGACATTCACATTTTCATCATTTGAGTATTATCCTCCTTTTTTATCTACTCTCTTAACACCCATCTTGTTAAGAGTTTAGTCTTTCATTCTCACCATATTTCTTTCTCCTCTCTTAACACTAATCTTGTTAAAATTTGATATTCTTTCACCATCATTCTCAGTCTCTCTCTCTCTCTCTTAACACTCATCATCTTGTTAAGAATTGAGATTTTTCATCATGATCTCTAAGTCTCCTCTTATAACACTCATTTTTTCAAGTCAAGTTGAAAAGCCAAAACTACCTCTTTCTTTCTCTTTCCTCTTTACATTCACTTTGTAAAGGATCAAAACTTTTCAACCTTTTCATCTCTCTTATCACTTATTTTGTTAAGAGTCATCTAACTAACATTTCAATCCCCTCTTCCCTTTAACAAAAAAAAATTTTTTAAGTTAAGTTGCAAAGAAACACACCCCTTTCATTTCTCTTAATACTCATCTTGTTAAGAGTTTAACAACATTTTAGACCTTTTTCTTCTCTCTTTAACTCTTTTTGTTAAGAGTTTGATCACATCATCTTGTTAAGTCTCTTCTCTTCTAAAATCCATTTTAAAAGTTGAGAAAACTAACCTTGTCAAAGTCTCATTTCTTTTACATTCACTTTGTCAAAATTTTGAGCACATCACTTTTTTTCAAATAATCTTCTTCTCCATCTTAGCATTCACTTTGTTAAGAGTTCAATAATAAAAACCTTTTCCTTTTCTCTTCATCCACCTTGACATTCACATTGTTAAGGGTCAATCTAACAATATTTTCAAATCCCTCATCCATCTTAACATTCACATTGTTAAGGGTCGATTCTATCAAATATTTTCCACTCCTCTTTTCTTACATTCACTTTGTAAGGAATTGAATCAAGTAACCTTTTTCATCACTAAGTCTCTTCCACCTTAACATTCTCTTTGTTAAGGGTCGAAACTTAAAATTTTTTTTTTCAAACTCTTTCCATCTTTACATTCACATTGTAAAGGGTTGAGTAGTCTATCATCATTTCACACTTCTTCCATCTTAACATTCACATTTTAAGGGTTGAAAAAATCAAATATTTTCAATCTCACTTCCATCTTAACATTCACTTTGTTAAGGGTTGCATTGTTCAATATTTTCATCATCTTTTCATTCTTATTCACTTTCTTATTCATTTTCTTCCATTTATTTTGCTAAGGTTGAATTTTTTCTTTTTTCACCTCTTCCATCTTAGCATTCACTTTTCTAAGGGTATTAGCTTTCAAACCTTTTCCCTCTTCCATCTTAGCATTCACTTTGCTAAGGGTCAAGAGCTTTCAAACCTTTTTCCCTCTTCCATCTTAGCATTCACTTTGCTAAGGGTTGAGTTCTTCATCACACCTTTCTTCATTCTCCCCCATTTTTCATTACAATGGTGGATTCACACAATTCATCATTTTCTCAGAATGGAAAATGATGAAAGACACCATTTTGGGTATGCAAAAACAACACAAACAATTCAACTTTGATGAATTGTGTCCTTACCCTTTCAACATGGACATCTTATGCACACCCTTTCCAAAATATTTCAGAGACACCCAAATTTGAAAATACAAGGGAAAAATGATCCTAGAAAAGCATATCAAATAATTTTTCATAGCATGCCATGAAGTGGCATATAATGATATCTTTCTCTTGTGCCTTTTTCCTAGAAGTCTAGGAGGAAAAGCTTTGGACTAGTTTTTACACCTTCCAAAGGGATCTATCACCACCTTCATGGACCTCTCGAAGAATTTCATCAAACATTTCTCTTTCAACCTTGACTCTAAAGTCACCTTGACTCAAAGAAAAATCCTTCATTTAAAGGCTTAATCAAGCCTCATTCTAAAGACCATGGGCATCATCAATAATAAATAATACAATAATAACAACCACCATCATCATGATGAAATCTTGGTACATCAACCAAAACCACAATGTCATCAATGATGGTGTCATGGATAATCAAAATGTGCACAACATACATGAAAATCAATCAAAAATCCAATCATACAACCTAGTGAAGACACTACTCTCATGTAAAGTTAAACGTAAGTTTACACCCCTCGAAAAAGTCTCTCTAGTGTCTTTCATCAACTAAAAGAGGCTAGGATGATAAAATATCCACTTACAAGACCCTTTTGAAGGAGAACCTAAGCCATACTGGTAAAAACCTCATACATATTGTGATTTTCATCACATTGATGGCCACTCAACAGATAAATGTGTGTGTTTTAAGAATTATGTCCAAGACTTAATTGACAATGAGAGAGATCTTTATAGAGCTTGATGAAAAGCTATCACAACCAAAGACACATCAACTACCACAACTTCTCAAGAAGAGTTGAATGTTGTCCAAACTCTTGTACATACTAACATTCAATGAGATCATGACAAAAAAGTCAAGTATCTCTCCCTCAAAACCAATCAATCTCTCTCTCTCATATTTTTTTCCTTTAGTCCCATTCAAATAAACATTGAACTTATTTTGGAAAATAACCTTCTCTAACATCAAAAATGAGAGCTTGACCTTTTCTTCAAGACTCCTTTCAACCCTTGATATAATTATAGACACTACAAAAGAGGGTCCATCATCAAGCACCATTGAGCTTGATTCTATTCTTTCACCTTCGGCTCCTATGCCTAATATCTCTAGTCTTGTTGTAGAAACACAACCACAACAAGTTTGGACACTTGCAACAACACAACCTTCCATGTCCATAATCCCTCAAATGATCACTCTTGTAGGAATCTCATCAATGATGACCTTACATGTCAAAGACATCTACATGCATACACTCCATGAGTTGTATATACCCAGGAATATCCTTATACAACCTTTTCAAGCTTTAATTACAAATATTTCATCAAATCAATTAATCCACAACCTCGAAAAGAGAAACATTGAATATTTTCTCTCTACAGGGCCTATAAGGAGCCTCAGGTATACATCTAGAGATCAATCCTTCTTTCCTCACACTCTTCCACTCACAGATGAATGAATATGAATCTCAACATATTCCCCATCAATATCCTCTCTAACATCACATAGGTCTTTCGATCTCATCAAAAATCTTATCTAATCATACATCCTTTTTGACTTGGACCTTTTCCACCCAAGTCTCATATCTTAGACTCATCAAATCATTTGATTCTCTCCTTTGACTTGGACCTTGTCCGCCCAAGTCTCATATTCAGAGATCAAAAATCTTTGATTCTCTCTTTTGACTTGGACCTTGTCCACCCAAGTCTCATATCTCAAGACTCAATATCTTTGATTCTCCTTTGACTCAACTTCTTCCCAATCTCATATTCATACTTTTCAATTTTTGATTCTCTCCTTTGACTTGGACCTCATTCCCCAAGTCTCATATCTCTCAGAATCATCAATCTTTGATTCTTCTCCTTTGACTTGGATTTTTCCACCCAAGTCTCATAAAAGACTTCAATCTTTTGACTTCCTTTTGAATCTGATTTGATCTTTGATTCATCTTCCCCCAAGTCTCATAAATTTTGGACTTCATCATCATCATCAAAATATTTTGATCTCTCTCCTTGACTTGGATCTTTTCATCCCAAGTCTCGTAAGTCAAGACCATTCATTTTCATAAACATGGACCTCTCTCTGATGAGTCCATTTAAATCTCATCCATCAAAATTTAGAAAAATTCAAAAATCATAAAAAAAAAATAAAACTTCATATTAAACCTTTTCTTAAAGCACTATTTGAAAAAAAACCTAAAAAAAATCTGGAAAAAAAAAAAGTGCAAAACTAACGTTAAGCAATTCCATCATTTGGGATATATCTTAATCATACCATTATCATATCTTCACATTCTTCACCTTCATCATCACACACACATGTTAACCTTTCTTCTATTGGGGCATTGTGTGTCTCATCCTTGTTATGGTTTCTACCATTTCAGATCTTTTTACCTATGGTTTTGTCTCAAAGCTTACTAATGGAAACTCCTCCTTTCAAATAAGCTCTCTCTTTTTAAAAAAAAGCACTAAAAATTCTTTACCTAGACCTTTTTGATCATCCATCTCAGTCTACGGTGTTGAACCCTTGTGTCCTACTAGTCATATGAGGTTGAGACTTGGGGGAAAATGTTCCTTCCCAAAAGCACATATCATCAAAAAAGGCAAAAAAAATCAATCTAAAAATAAAAAAAAAAAAATCAATCATTACACCTTTTTCCTTCACAGTCTTTGGTGATGAGCCCATACTTCTTACTAGTAGTATGAGACTGGGAATGGAGGAAAGATGTCCTTACTCACCTACATTTTTCTTTTTTTCATGTTGAGCCCTTGTCTCTTACTAGTGACATGGGGCAACATGTAGGGGTCCTTCACAAAAAAAAATTAATCAAAAATAAATCCTTTATCAAATCTGAATCAAAAGTGCTTAATCAAAAACATCCCAAGAAGTAATTTAGTTGCTCATGTTAAAGAGAGACAACAATTCCTTCAACCATATTTTTCCAATCAATAGGCCATCTATGGATCTAAGTCTAGTCAAAACCTATAAAGTGGAATCATCTTGGAATCAATCAGATAATCTTGACTAAAGATGAGTTACATTTTCTTACATGGATCATTGTTACACCTTGTGTCTTAGCATCCATTATCTTCACTTTCATATCACTATTCACCTCATTTTCATGTCCTTCTTGGCTCTCGGTGATGAGCCCTCACATCTTCCTAGTTGTGTGGAGTCACAAGAGTGGAGTGAGACATCCTATCATTACATCATCTACATTTCTACCAATGGAATGGAATGCTTATAATTTTTTGAACGCATTTCAAGTTGTGCAACCCCTTTTACCGAAAATCAAAAACAAAAACATTTTAAAAATTTTCAAAAAATTAAAAAACATTCAAATATGTTTCAAAAATTCAAAAACATTCAAATATGTTTCAAAAATAAAAAACATTCAAATATGTTTCAAAAATACAAAAACATTCAAATATGTTTACAAAAAATAAAAAAAATATAAAAATATAAAATTGTTCAAAAAAAAATAATATAAAATTTTCAAAAAAAAAAAACAATATAAAAATATCAAAATCAAAACATTCAAAAAATGTTTGACCAAATTTCAACAATTGAATAACACAATTCAACAATTTTTTCCATTTGATGACACTCTCATGATCATTCCAGATCATCTTTTGCTAATCATTTTTTTTCTTTCCCATGGTGTATATCTATGCTCGAAATCAATCATTTACCCTTTCACAATATAAATTTTCTTGGGGCACACTTGGATTTCACATTTTAATCCAATACAATCAAACTTCAATGGGATCCGACAAGAGTTTTTTGGAGTATCTAAGCATCACTCCTCTTCGCCCAATCCAATCCTCTCACATTCTAAGCTATCACTTGGGGGGCATTCATATATGTCTAGTTATTCAATGTGGAACACATTTGGAGTGTCATTAGACATGTCATTATTGCAAATTGTGTTGTATTGTTGTGGTTTTCAACATTGTGATGATGATTTTTTCTTTTCAATTTTTATTTTGTTTTGCACTTTGTTTACTTTATTTTGTAGAGACCAATTGCAGGAAAATTCTTGGCATCTTAGTTCACATATAACTTTGGTGTCATTCATTCTTGTTCATATTGGGTTTTTTGACATGTTTTTTTGTCTTTTTTTAACAACTTGCACATGTTTTTTTTCCATAATTTATTAAATAAACCATGGTGTGTTTTCCTTTTTTTCTTTGTATTCATTTGTTTTACATTTTTTTTTTTATATTTCAAAATTTTCAAAATTTGTAAAAATCCATAAAAATCCAAAAAAAAAAATAAAAAAATTCAAAAAAAAAAAAAAAATAAAATTTTTTTTGAACAAACATTCACTTATCATAAAAATCCTACAATTGGAAAACCCTTGAAGTGAATCTTTCAACATTTCAACACAATCTTGATAAATTCATACCTTTATCTACTACCCTAGTGATCATTCCAATCTTACAACTATCACTTTCTTCCCTTTGCATGATTACTTACTCTGCTTGGGGAAAGTCACAAAATTGTTTTTCCTTCACGATATAACTTTCCTGGGAAATTTCTCTTAGATCATTTGTACAAATGGATCCAACAAGAGTGTCACGAGGAGTTTCTAAGTATACTCTACTCTTTCTAGTCTGATCCTATTCCCACCTTGGGGGCATTTACATCTACTTAATCATCATTATGGCACATTAGGGGCATAACTGATTGTCTTCTTTTTCAAAGTTGTGTTGCATTGTTGATGTTTACTTCTTGGACCAATTACAAGTAGTGTGATAACATCTTGGTTCCTTTATAACCTTATGCCTACACCTACTGTTCATATTGGGTTTGTTTTCCTTTTTATCTTTTTCTTTGTTGTGTGTGTGTTTGTTTATTTACATGCATATGGGTTAACCATCTTGATTCCTTAATAATCATGGTGACAACTCTATTATGCAACAAAAAAAAAAGGTTTTCTTATATTCACACTCTCCAAATGACGCTCATGCTACGAAAGCACAATTCCTCCCATCCTCATTGTTCAACTTCCTTGTCTCTTTCCTATCAAGTAGTTGTCCACCACTTTGTTGTGTCATCCACCCACTTGAGGGGGATTCCTTACCATCTATCTTGTTGGGGCATCCAAATGCTTCACCACTTTCCAAATTTTCTTCATCTACATGTGTCTCTACTATCTTTAAAACACTATTACTTTGCAATAACACTTTAAAGAGGGGAAAATGTAGACACCCTAAAAATACATACATATTTCTATCCACTTTTATCCAATTAGAATTAATTAAATTAATTATATCCTACCATAATATACCCCTTTGGAATTAATTAAATTACAAATACTCCCTTTTAGAATTAATTAAAATTAATTATATCACCTAAGCTATATTCCTACCCTTTAGAATTAATTAATTTAATTATATCATGCTCTTGGAATTAATTAAATTAATTCCTAACACCTTCTAGCTAATATAATTAAATATTTATTTATTTAAATGGTTAATTATCTCCTCATAATTAAATTTAATTAAATTTATTTCCACCTATTCTAGCCAACTACACTTGATCTAATCACTTCCTATCCCACTCGAACTCCACTTCTAGATGCTCGTAGCATCTAAAACTACATTTGGAGACTAATATACAAAGCATCCACAATCCAAACTATAACAAGATCAAACAAGCTTTGATCTTCTACCATATTTTCTTGAGGTTTACAAGAGGTCTACAATGAAGGTATATCTAGTATTTGTTTAATTATTTTCTTTGTTATTTATTTTTACTTGTTTACAATGCTTGCTTATTAAATGTGATCTTCAAAATATACTAATATATCTTATGTATTTGTTTAGAATTCCTTCCCTTTTTCTAGAGATTCCTTTGGAATGGAGTGGATGAGGACAAGAGAATATGCTTGTGGCCTAGGACAAGGTTCGTCTCCCTAAATCCCTTAGTGGTTTGGGTATTAAAAATATTAAGCTAATGTATAAAGCTCTAATTACTAAAATGGGATGGAGACTTTTTAAGGACACCCAACCTTGGACAAAAATTCTTAAAGATAAATATTTAAATACTAGTGATCATCTCAACTTTATTTCAAGTGAGGTACTATCATATGGTTTTAATTTTTGGAATTCCCTTATTAAATGTAGGACTCTCATCTTCAAAAGGAGAAAATGGAAGTTGGGGAATTTGAATCATATTTCCTTTTGGAATGATAAGTGGGTATCTAATATCCTTCTCAAATATGTGGACATTTAAACTACTCTTAGGGACCCTCTCAACAAAAACTATGGGGAAAAAGTCAATAGTTACATCACTCATGACACTAGAGTAAAAAAATGTACCAAAATATCTTGGGAAGAGGCGTCTCTAGAGGAAGATACTAACATTAAGCTACTTCAAGATCTTCTTCATAATATTCAGTTGAGATCCTTGGATAAACCATATGAAATGATTTGGGAGGATTCCTTTGATACATATTTCAGTGTTAGTTCGGGTTATATGCTTTTCTCCCCCTCTATGGATATTAACTTCCCTAGAATAAGATATGAATAAAATAACTTACTCCTAAAATAAATTACTTTCTTTGGCTGGTCATTCAGAAAAAAAAATTAATTGTGGATAATCTTGTCAAGAGAGGTCAAAATTTCCCCAATAGATGTATTCTTTACAAAAATAGTGAGGAAACTTTGAATCACCTTTTTTCACTGCCCTTTTGTAATTTCCCTTTGGGGATTTTTCTTTGATTTCCTTGGAGTCAAGTGGGTTTGTATAGAATCTCTTGATCTTGCTTGGTTTCATTGGTCCTCCCCTTCAAACATTATGTCCTTAGGAAGCTTTGGACTCTCTCTTTTCCTCACATTCTTTGGAAGATATGGAAAGATCACAACAAGAGAGTTTTTGAAGATAGTTACTCTCCTCCTCATCTCTTCAAAATATTTTTGGGGAGATTAGGGAGAATCTTGTAAAATTCAAACTCTTTAAGAAGTAAGATCTTAACCATGTTAAATCCAATATTGTGGAAGAATGGAATATTTTTTAGATAGCTTCCCCCTTTTAGAGGGCCCTCTTTCATAGGGGTTATATCAATGAAATATATTAGATTAAGTGGAAATCCCTTCCCAAGGTTGGGAAAATTTGAATTTTAATGGTGCTTCTAAAGGAAATCTAAAGAAAGTTAGAAGTGGTGGTATTATTCATGATATCACGAGAAGGGTGATTGCGGCCTATGTGGGTCTTATGAGGACTTAGTCTAACCATTATGTAGAAGATATTTCTTCCCTTTTGGCTATTCAATTAGACAAGGCTAAAGGGGTGATAAACCTATTTTTTGTAGGATATTCTTTGAATATTATCATCTATCTCCTTTGAAAGAACCCTTCAATATGGATAGTGAGGAACTTCATTGAAGAGGATAATTTTCTACTTTATGAATTCTCTAAATCATAATTCAACATAATTTTAGGGAAGACAACACAACTTTCAATAAATTTGAAAATTTTGGAGTTAACGCCTCTTCTCGAGTATGTTGGCTTGATAAAGATGATGTTCCCATGATTTTATGCACAACTATTCAAAATGATGTTATTAACCTTTTATGATTGCCTCATTAATCTTACTCATGGTGGGTTGTATAGGGGTATCTTCCCATGAATTATAATCAAAGTATAATGTGTGGAATGAACTATCTAGGTTTTTTTCCATGTAGTTGCTTTCATTATATTGACTTTTCTCACTAGGTTGAAGAAGTGAGAATTGACTCTATTACTATTTTTCACCTGAACCGGATGATCATTAACTTCATTTATTTGGGAAAGAACAAGGAGTCGAGGATGAGTGTAAATATATTTCATATTGAGACCATCATCAATGAAGCATGGAAACAAGATACTGGTCTTTGGGAGATCATCAAGTTTGGAGGGTTCAATAAGTTTTGGAATGTGCTAGAGGAAATGGCACACACCTTTCCACCAAATTTTCCAAGAATTAGAATAACCATGTTGTAAAATTCATGGGTCTCCCTTCTCAAATAACTAAAGAATTGATATCCAAAGTCATCGGCCTCAGCATGGAGGGGCTTAAATTATACAAGAATAAATTTGACAGAGAGGAGGAAGAGAAGAAATTTTTGGAGGGAAATGAAGCCCTGGTTCATGCTAATGGAGGTTTTCTATGTAGCTCTCTACCTTAGACCTATGGGGAAGTGGGTGTTCTCATCATGAAATTTATCTATCTCGAAGGGTATTACCAAGTAATGCATTATTATCATTTGGTTTTGCTTAACCATTTTAGAAGGCATGCTCTAGTTAGTCTTCCATTTTAAATTCTTATTTTTAGGAATTCCATTAAAGTTGTCTAATGGGGTAAGAAAATGGTCCCCATTCATTAAGATTTTATTCTCATGCTCTGAAACCATTATTGTTTCCGACCCTAAGCCCCCTCTTCCAATTTGTTCCATGTTGTTGGGCATATCCCTCTCCCTTCTCAAAATCCTTTTTGTGGATTTAAATCCCAAGAAGTGCCCTAATGAAGATATTCCCTCCCAAAGATCTCTACATAGTCACTCCTTGAAGAATAAGAAATCCCTGATAGGATCTCCCTCCCCTCACTCCCAATCGGGATAGGGGAATTAGCTTCTCTCATCATTCTCTCTATTGAAAAAGTAGTAAATAGGATGACTAAGGGAAAGGATCCCTCCATTAGAGCTAATTTGGATGTGAAATTGGACATGTTATCCTGGTTGAGAAAGGACCTTAGGGGCCTTAGAGACATGGTCAAAGGATGAAAATTGGTTTTGGAAGGAGGTAATATGGATGAGAAAAATTGTTAGGTTATCTCTAATAGACTCCATACTTTTGAGAAAGAACATGTTAACATCGAGGCATAAATAACGATATTGTTTCCTTGTGTAAAGCTATCTTGGATTTATTCTCCTTACAAATGAACCAAATTTATGCCACCAAGGATTTTCAACCTAACAATGAGGACAAGAAAGGCAAAGGAAAAGCTATGGGAAAGGCTAAGATCATAGACCCCAATATGGTCTACTTGAAGAACCTCCACAATGGGATGGAGAACATGAAGAAGACTTTTTCAAAAATTCTCAATTAGTTTGTTCTGTTGGTTGTGTATTTCCCTCCTTTTTGTGTCTTTTTATCATTTTTTATTAAATATCTTATATCTTGGTTATTTTCTCTTGTTTTCCTCTTTTGGGCTTAATGTTTAATCTGGGTTTTTAGACCCCTTTTTGTACTAGGGTACGGTCCCTATGTAGACACTAAATTAGAAACTTGGGTATATTTCTATATCCTAATCACATACCACTATTCATATGATTCCTAAGTGAGAAAAATGGTAATTTCCATCTGTCTTTGGCCTCTTTTCTTTCTTGATTTCTTTATGGTCTTACACACCTCATTGCCTAGTCCAATTTCACTACTCAGTATCTTTCTTTGCTCTGGACACTAGCATCTAGCCAAAATTTTAGTGCCTAGACAATCTCGTCCCCTTTAGGTGCCCCCTATCTTACTTGTCCATTTGGGGCCTCTTTCATCTTTTGGGAATCTTGTTTTCTTGGTGGTCGTCCTTGTTGGGCCCCTAAATTATTGGCCAAGTACAAGAAGGAACGTGGGCACACAAGGCCTAGTTAAGAAAGGGTGCTCAAGGAGAAATCATGCGGGAGAGGGTTCTAGGAGGGTTTAATAGAGCAAGTGGCATGTGCGCAAGACAAAACAAGGTTTCAAGAATTAGCCATATTTGACACATCAGGTAGAACATGAGAAAATCATGACTTGACTATGCATGTGGAATGGATAAGGTGTCATCCTTGCGACAGGTTGGCCTAAGAAGGAATATACCTATATGGAAGTTTCTAAGAACATCATTATAAAGAGTGGAGAGCTCAAGCCTGAAGAAGCATGATCCCATGAAGGACCACCTTGGATACTTGAAAATGGATCTACAACTCCCGTAAAGGCTTGATGATATTGAGAAGGGCTATAAATACAAGCACCAGCCAGAGGAAAAGGGGTGAGAGGGAAGAGAGAAGCAGAAGAAGGTAAGGTGAAGCCATGCAAGAATACTATGAGAGCTCCATAAGTTGGGTAGGGATCTATAGGAAAAGGATGTAATAAGGGGTTGGGATTGTAAATTTTCTCTTGAGAACTAATGGGTATAAATCCAACTATGATGTATGACTTTGGTCTACACAACTTGTGGTAGTCTTGTAATGAATCCAATGAATATAATGAGGTTACCAAACTTGATGAATATGGTTATTAATGTTTTTGATCCATGTTTATAGCTTATAGTTATGATTCATGAATGTTTATGGAATGAATATAAATCCTTATGCATTTCCTTTCTGTTTTGGTTCCTATCTATAATCATTAAGTACCATTCGGTCTTGGGATGACTACATTTGTCTAGAAGCCATTCTGAGTTCTATGATAAATGTATGTCTCATTCCCACTCACTCTTTTTAAGCTCCTATCATAGATGATGTTTCCCACTTAACTCACATAAAAGAGAGACTTGGCACCCGCATGTGCCTCGGGTGAGTGCCCAGCCCCCTTGGGTGATAGGTCAACATGCATGGGATTCCCTTGTTCTTTGGTGGGTGTAAAAATGACTACATCTTGGTTCCATTTCTTGGGACCTCTTTTCAAATTTGTAGTGGGAAATAACATACATCATGATTTGTGCAATGAGTGATGACAAAATGCCTAACTCTGGAAAGTATTGAATCATGGTTCAAGAGCACGAAGGAAGAATTTTCTCAGAGATTCAACATTGGGCCTGAGTTTGATGCACACAGATGGGTAGAAGAGAACCTCTACCATGAGTTGTATGAAAATTTCTTTTGTTTCTTCCCAGTAGAGCTATATGAATGGCTCTCAGCATATGCATCTAGATCAAGATGGTATTATAGATCATGTGTGTGGACCCAAGAAGAGTACCAGAGGCTGCAAGATGTAGATCTGATGTGGACTCGTGTTGTGGATCATTGGTGGAAAGGAGTACTGGCTAGCTACACTTTGGAATATATTATTTCTACATATTCTTGTCTGAAGTCACTGAGTTTGAGTTTCTATGGGAGCCTAGAGGATCATTTCTACATGTTATTCCTTTGGTGATGAAGATCTTGATCATTACCTTGAGTTTAGAGGCATTTTGATGGTCAATAAACTTCTCTGAGCACTGGGGAGGAAGCTAGGGTGGAGGAAGATGGTAGATATTGTGACTGAGAAAGAAAGGGAGGAGAGATGACTCAAGTATAGTGAAGTACATGAAAGGGAGATTTCTAGACAATGTGAGGTTGCAAGTGTGATGGATCTATGGAGGCAGACGTTGTGGGAAGGAGTTGAGGTTCACGTAGAGGACGTGGAACCTGAGAAATCTATGCTACCCCATCTTGGAAAGTGTAGAAGAGAGAGACCCCTTTCAATTTTTCATGAGAGTTCATCACGTGAGAGAGAGAAGAGTCATTGGCATGCATCTGAACCCACCTAGTGACCAAACCTTGGCACTTGGTTTTCCAAATCAGAGGAGTGTTGATAACATAGTTGGTATCGGTGGGAGTGACCATCTGGCACCTAGAGGTATAATTTCTCATTTGGAACTTCTATGGCTACACACTCTATTCCAGTGTTTGGAGGAATTTTTGGACAAGGTGAAAATACACAAGGCTTTGGGTAACATGTCGGGAGTGGCGTGGGGCATACATCTAGTAGTGGAATGATCTCATAGACCATTGGCGCATAGTTCAGTGGGACATTGGGGACACTAGGCGAATTGTTTCACTTTAGCCCATTATTGGGCCGGAGGGGATCTGGAGGTGGAACTGGTGGATCGGGAGGCACAGGACCTAGTGGATCCAATGGATCTGACAGGAGGAAACACCAAAGGAAACCAAGGATCTGGACTAGGAGGACAAGGGCCTCAACCACCTCCTCAAGTAATCTTTGAAATGTCTTTACACTTGCCAGACTACTAGGGCATAGAGGATGTTGGAACATGTTCACAAGTGTGAGTTGCTATGGCACACGAAAGGGGATCACAACCCTAAAATGGAAGGCCAATCAATTTGTAATGATATTATAAGGGTGCACATGCATAGCTGGTATAGGAAGTATGACCCCCATCAGATGGTGGTAGATTACACCGTGTTGAAAAATGCCTTCCTAATAGAATTCCACATCCCTGAGTTTGAACAGAAGAGCATCAACACCCTAAAGGAGATTCAACAAGGAATGGCGAGAGTGTGTGGGAGTATGATGCATGCGGTTTAAGACTCTCCTATCAAAATTATCATATGACATTCACCCTTCACAACATGCTCAATGGTTTGTTGGAGGGTTGATAACACCATTTAGAAGAGCATTATCTCATAATACTTTCACAGACCCACGTGAGGTGTTAGAAGCTGCTCTATGCGCACAAGCTATTGGAAGCATTGATATTGGTGTTAGCCCATTTCTGGAAGCTCAAATCACTGCTATGGCTAAGTAGCTAGAAAATTTATCTATGAACTCAGCCATGAGACTCATGCAGTGGAATGTGGTGTATGGATTGTGAAGTAGAGGGGCATGCCAAGGATAGTTTCCCCTAAGATAGTACATGCCATAGCGATAGATTGTGAGATTTTTCATGGGGACCATGATGCGAGTAGATGTCCCTTGTTGTAGTGCATAATTCAAGAAGAATGTATCTTGCTACTATAATATCTACACCTCTACAACCCATGATACTAAGGATTGTAGGCTTATTGACCAGATCCATGAGGCCATTGATCATGGTGTGTGCCAGACCAACCTTGCCAGTAGTTCTAAGGGTGATGATCATTATGAGGAGCACGTAGATGGAGGCACGTGTGGAAGAAGTTTTCACGGGAGGATTTTGGGGTCATGGAAACCATGGAGGAGGAAGAAGAAGTGAGTTCCCATGGGGAACATGTTATAATTGTGGATCTACAGAGCATTATAAACGAGAGTGTCCTGATCTATTACAATGCTCATGGTGTGGGAAAGAAGCACAAGTATGAAGAGTGTCTGAACTCTATGAGCATATGAACCAACAACACCGAAAAGATAAGGGTGCACTGTTATGGTGAGCGTAAAAGGGCCAATTCACAATGGATGCCAAGAGTGGCGCGTGAGTTAGAGCTAGAACCTGTACTTGGTGACAACACGTGCAGAGGTCACATGCCAAGGAGATGCCCAAGACCAAGGACATTAGTTTCTAGAGAGGAGGTGCCACATGGAAAGTACCCAAACCCTACCCATCAGAAAGAAGTATACCAGAGACTATGGATGTAATTCAGAGTTTACAAGGGGAGATACAATGTCTCAAGGAGAAATCGAGGTAGGTGGGGCAATGAAAGGGATAACGAGGTTCCAAGAAGTGACCTAGATGAGGTCAAAGAAGTATGTAAAATGTTAAGGCAAGAGAATATTATTCCCTTGTTGGGAGAATGGCTAAGGGAGAAGGTACCACGCTAGAGTAGAGCACGAGAGATAGGTTTTACATGTAAACCTTTCTCCACACAACCTTGAATATGACAAAGAGATTACTCTAAATGTAGTTGTTGATGGATGGCTCTTGAGCAATATCCTCATCAACATAGGAGCAAAAGTGAATGTTCTTACCTTAGATGCTTGGCATCAGATGGGAAGGCCCACATTGTAGCCATCTTCAAATGTGTTGTATATGGAAAAAAAAACTAAGGCAATGCCCATTGGAGTATTAAAGGATGCAATGATTACCATTTAGGGGGCCAAGTTTACTAGAGACTTTGAAGTCTTGGCACTGCTGAGGTAGAGAAAATTTTCCAGCATTTCTTGGGCACCCATGGTGTTACAAGAATAATGTTGACATAAGGTTTAACAAAGGATATATCAGTTTTGAAAACAAGGAAGAATGGGTGATCATCCCTTTGACATATGGGAAGTCAAGACCCCCTACAGAGCCATTGGGAGAAGAAGTCCTTGATAGAATATACATGTGCTCTCTCGAGATCCTGAGATAATTCACCCTACAAAAGGAGTTATCCAATTTGAGGATGCCCAGTCTGTGAGTGATACCACAAGCATGGCATGTGACAATTGGGCACATGGGACCTATGAGTTGATCGATGACATTTAAGAGGATCGGTAACCAAGGTGACAAAGGCATACATACCAAAGCTCCTAGGAGGAAGAAAACTACCAAGTTACTCTGGGAGGGGCTAATCCGGAAGATTTCTTGTGAGAAATGGAGGCCCATTGGAGAAATGAGAAGGAAAGGAGGAAATGTTTAACTACAACCTACTCAAAACTATTGTGCACTGCTAGTGGGACACATCGAGAGAACCTCTTGGAATGGTGCGAGGTGAGAATTTCCTTCTCCATAAGGTTTTGTAGGAGCAATGCACCCACGGCTATAAAATACTACCATGGTAAAGAGACCACTTCCTTCCATATCCAAGCATGTGAGACAACCTAGATGGGAAGCACAAAAGCATTACCACCTTCATTATGGGTTCACAAGTTGTACTCCACCCTACAAGGTTGTGCACACATGGGTATATCCACTCGAGAGATGCATCATCAAAACTAGTAATTGGAAAGAATTGGTGGCTGATCTCATTCAAACATTCAGTATCGAGTACAAAGCCATCAGTACATAAGGTGTTGTAGGTAGTCAAGTGCCTTACAACAGGGGATAGTGTTATGGCGGAGAAGATAGAATACAAGAATTTCTAGGTGAACCTGCCTGAGGCACGCTTTGAGGAAGAAGAAAAAAAGAGATACAACTTGAGCACGCATGTATAAAAAAAAAAAGGGAAGATGGTGTATGTTATTGATGGGGAAGAGGTGGAAAGCTTGGATGTTAACCATTCTAGTAGGGATGCATGAGAAGTCATAGATAGTGTTGATGAATGGGCACGTGCACCCTACCATGAACCTTTAAAGATGAAAAAGGTTAACATCGGCTCAAAAGAAGAACCCAAGGAGGCAATCATTGGAGACTATTGGTCGGAGAAAGAAGTCTCTAAAATCATTGATCTGTTACATGAATTCCAAGATTTGTTCCCACGTGGGTACCATGAGCTTAAAGGCATCCACCATTCCTTGGGGAGATGAGGATAAAGTTGAAGGAAGGTGCACACCCAATCAGAAAGAGGCCATACCGATGAATCCCAATTTATGCGTAAAGGTCAAGGAGGAGATAGAAAAAATGATAACATCATGTATCATTGAGGTATGGAAGAGTCGGAATGGATAAGTCCAATGGTGATTAGTATCAAGAAGGATGGGAGGATAAGGATCTATGTTGATTACAGGGACCTAAATGCAAGTATGTGTGTCATTGATCCTTTCCCAACCCCATTTATTGAAGAAATCTTAGAGGGAGTGGCAGGACACGAGGTCTACTCTTTCACGGATGGATTCTCGGCTATCACCAGGTAAGGATTGTGAAAGAGGACTAGAGAAAGATGAATTTTTCACCGAGTGGGGAAGTTTTTCCTATACATTCATGCCTTTTGGGTTGAAGAATGCCTGCTTGTGTTCTCACGCATTGTGGTGCAAGCTTTCCAGGACTTCATCCATAAATTTCTTCAAGTTTACCTAGATGATTGATACAATATATGGGTTAGTGAAGGACCATTGTGACAACTTAAGGTTAATGTTTGAAAGGTGTCGGTAGTTGAGGATATCCCTCAACATTAAGAAATGTGTCTTTTCTACCCCATTTGGAACATTATTGGGGCACATCATATGTAGGGAGGGCTTACTAGTAGATCCCACCAAAGTTGTAGTAATTGTGGGATTGGGGAGCCTACTAGTCAAAGCATAGCAAGTGTGGATTCCTTGGACACACATGGGTTACTACAGAAGTTCATCAAGGGATACACCAAGATCACCACCTTTAGAAGAGTTACTTAGACACAAGAGTGCCTTCCTTTGGGGAGAGGCACAACAGAAGGCATTTGACACTTTAAAGGATAGGCTTATCACCGCACCCATACTATGATTCCCCTCTTGGGATAAGCCCTTCCATGTTCATGTTGATGCCTCAGAACCACCATTGGAGTAGTACTTGCACATACCTGGTGAAGGGATTGTTGATCATCCTTTATGCTTTGTAAGTAGGAAGTTGACACCAGTGGAGCAAAATTATACTACAACTAAGCGCGAGGCATTGTCAATGATCTACGCACTTCACAAGTTCAGATAATATCTGTTGGAACCCCTTTTATATTTTACACTAACCATATGGCATTGAAATATTTAGTGAACAAGCCCATTCTACAAGGGCACATATGTCGGTGGGTACTATTGTTCCAAGAATTTGAGTTCACGGTGGTTGTCAAACCAGGAAAAAGTAATTCCAGACCTGATCATTTGTCTAGAATCGATTCAGGGGAGGACACACAAAGCATTGAGGATACCATGCTAGATGCACAACTATTTAGGTTGTGCACGCCCTCAGACTTAGAAGATATTGTAGTATTTCTCAAGATAGGTGTAGCACCGGAAGGAATGAAGGCATTGGATAAAAAGTAGTTAGCTATACGCTCCACACCCTACATGTTGATTAGTGGGGATTTATACAAATTAGGACGTGATGAGATTTTATACCGGTGTGTGTGTGCTAGAACATGAGCACTAGCCCATAATAGAAGAGGCACACAGAGGTAGTGTAGGTGGGCACTATATGCAGTGATGCCACTACACACAAGATATTGATGGTTGGATTATGGTGGGAGACCCTATATCAAGACTGCAAGGAATATTGCAAGGCATGTGACCATTTTCAACACATTGGAAAACCAGGTGAAGAGATGAAATGCCTCTATGCCCTATTCCCAATGCCGAGCCATTCAAAAAAGTGGGCTATAGACTTCGTAGGCCCTATTGCACCAGCCACACATAGGATTGGGTCACATTATATAATCACTTACATAGATTACTTGACAAGGTGGGTAGAAGAAACACCTACCAAGGATTGTACAACAACTACTACAACAAGGTTTCTGGGAAAACATTATTACAAGGTATGGGTGCCCTTTGAGTTTGACTAGTGATAGGGGTACACATTTCTTAAATGAGACAGTAAGGATTCTGTTAGCGGAATTCATGGTGGCTCATCACAAGACTACCCCTTACCATCCACAAGCAAATGGAACCACGTGAGGCATTTAACAAAATACTAAGTCATACCCTAACAAAATTTGTGACGTTGGTAGACAAGATTGGGATGACAAAGTATCATCCATTTTTTTGGGCATATAGGACAACCTACAAGAGGTTAAATAAGGCCACACCATTTCAATTAGTGTTTGGCATGGAGGCTGTCCTACCAGTTGAATTCATATTACCTTCTCTATAGCGCACGTAGGAGGATTGGCCAATGAACAAGCACTGGAAGAAAGAATTGACAAGTTAATGCAATTGGATGAAAGATGATCACTCACCAGGTGGAGCCAAAAGACTAAAAAAAAAAAAAAAGGCATGGCATGATCATCACATTAAGAACAAAAAGTTTGAGGTTGGGCAGATGGTGCTACTATATGATTCCAAGTTTCTACACCATCCTGGGAAGTTAAAATTCCATTGGTTGGGTCCCTACATCATCTCGTACATCCTTGATTCAGGCACATGCCAGTTACAAGCACTAGATGGGATGAGATTTCTAGACACTTCAATGGGAGTAGGTTGAAGCCCTACTATAAATAAGTCTTCTTGGTGTTTGTAATAAGGTAGTATTGCCAGATAGGTTTAGGACTTCCTTTAATGCATTTTTTTTTCTTGTGTTTCCCTTTCTCATTGTTGTTTTGTGTTGTCACCTTGGGCACCGGTAACCTCATTAATTTTTAAAGGTTGTGAATGCACAGAGGACCACACATCATTTTAGTGTGGGGTGGAATGATGTGAAAGAAAGTGCAAGGTGTGAAGTACCAGAAGGATTGCATTGGAAAGCCCATTGAATGGCCCTGTGAAAGGAAGCATGGATGGCCTGTGAAAAAAAAAGGTGAACGAGGATGGTTGGTGTCAGGATAAGACTACATCTTGGTTCCACATACAAGAGGAGGAGGAGGAAAAAATAGAAAACCTTTTCGGCAATGGTAACACGTGTAAGAGTCTTCTATCAGATAGATTGTTTTTACATGCCATAAGGTTGTAGGATTTTCCACGCAGGTTAAGGTTGGGCACATGAGTGGGGGCAGCTAGAGTGCGGCTTAGTGGAAAAATCCAATAAGTGTTGAAGTATGGTGGTAGGTGAAGTAGCATTTAATGCTAAAAAGAATGGAAAGCTATAAATAGAAGGTTGGGCACTTCATTATGGACATTGTGAATACGAAAAAGAAAGCTCTTATGGACTAGGGTTTCTAGAGTTGATCTTGTGTGAAGAAAATTTTGAGGAATTAAGGCATGAGTGACTAGATTTGATCTACAAAACTAGAAGGAAAGAAGTTCACGGGCGTAGAAAAAAAATGGTGAGAAGCATCATCTGTGAAAAAGGTTATTCCAGTTAGGGTTTGGCAACTAGGGCATGGGCTGAAAAGGGTTTCTTCACAAGTTTGAGGTCTGAGCTTGGAGAGGGTAGAAAAGTAGAGAAAGTAAGAGAAGTTGAAGTGCTAAGATAACCTAAACCATGGCACCTAAGAAACCAACTATATCACCTAAGAAGCCAAGGGCAAGGGCAAAGGGCAAGGGCAAGGAAAACAACTAGAAACCCCTGTAAGCATGAATGAAGAATGGTACATAGAGATGCAGTACCCAGGATGGGGTTTTTCTTAGGAAAGAATGGGAGTCCCACTTAAGAAACATGATGGTGAGTGATTACAACCATCACACAAACACAACAAAAAAGGAATTGGCATTGGAGTTAGTGTGCACCCAAAAAAAGAGGACACCAGAGGGTTTACCTATCTATAGTGATGAGGTAAAAGTAAAATTGAGAAGGCGGGATTATTGCAACTCTATGAGTTGCCTTATTTTGGAAAACTTGAGGCCTCTATCAATGGTTAATGTCACACATACATGAGGACCACTTTTACTTCACAGGGTGCAAGATGCGCATAACTCCTCAACTGATTTCAAAATTCACAGCCTCATCTGATGAAGGAGAAAGTATAGATGATGACCTGAGTGACAAGGAAGCCATCAAAGCAACCATCACCATATGATTATAAGAAGGGGTCACGATACTTTGATATCATGGAGATCCAAGACCCTATCATGAGAATGGTCATGCACACTTGGTGACAAAGCTAAATGACCAAGAAAGGTGGACACAGGTAAATAAGGCCTGGTTAAATGTGTGTAGAAAATATCAGAAGGCACCATCTACAACTTGTTTCCTTCATCATCAGATGAAATTATCAACAAGCACACAGGAAGGAGACAAGATACTCTTTGGCAATGTCCTCTTGACAATTGTGTTTTCAGAGATCGAGTGCCAGATGTGGCAGATAAGTTTGTTTGGGAATATCTAGAGGAAGACCCTCACCACGAAAATATTCACAAAGTACACTTGTGATAGCATGACGATGGCTGCTCACAAGGCATGCCTAGAAAAATGGTATAAGCGCTTAAGGGATGCATTCGGGGAGAGTGGAGGATCCTAGAGTAGCTTCTTAAGCACTCATTGATGAAGAGAAGCCAAATTTGTGGTGTACCAACATTTCTGCATTGGTAGATTTAAATTGATAGATGAAAACATGGGCCCCTGTGCAAGCTCCCTTCTCCTTCACCGCTCAATATTTCCAAGCAGGGGTAAATAGGTTTAAAGAGGCCAAAATACTAAGGTTTGACCTTAGTGAGGTAGATCAAGACCACAGGGAGCTGCACAAAAAGCTCATTTACCCCAAGAAGCATGCATACGTGGAGAGGTATGTCTCCCACAAAGTTCAAATGACAAAGCCCCTGACTTTTCCAATAGTAGGAGAGACCACGGCAAAGGGTATATCTATGCATAAGACCAAAGTTTGAGAAGGGCACATACCTGAATGTGATGTCTCCATTCTCTAAAGACCCCATGGGAAGAAAGAAGCCCACACCAAAAAAGAAAGGAAAAGAAGAGGTGTAAGGGAAGAAGGCACCAAGTGTCCAAAGTACACCACAAGTGGGCACCCCAGGGACAAGTGCTAGAACTAGTACTTACACACACAGAAGAGGTCCCCAATCAGAGAGGAGGCACCAGAACAAGAAAATCCTATCACAAAGGAGAAGTCACCAGAGAAGGAAGAAGAAAGAGCAAATCTCCTATACTAGAATCCCTAGTTAGGAAGAAATAAAAGGTGATAGAGGAGGCTGATTCGAGGACACAGAGAGCTTGGAGGCCTACAAGGTGAGAGGGATGATGATGAAGAAGATGAACCTAAGGAGCCTAGGAACCACCAGTGTTTGATGTGCATGATTCAGAGGAAGAGGGAAGAAGAGGAAAATGAGTTTCTCTTTGTGTGGAGGAAGGGTAGCTAGGAGGAGGAAGGCACCCAAGATAAGGGAGAAGTGAAGAAGTGAGTATGAAAAATCAGACTCCAAGCCTCACGCAGGAGCAGATAAATGAGGTGGTAAAAAAAGAAGCAGCAAAAATCATTGAAGCCTTGGTAGAACAAGAGTTGGAGTGCAACACTGAATTTAGTAATGAATGAAGATAAGGAAGAAAGTGTGGGAAAAGATCACGGCAACACAAGAGGAGGCCCTAGTTTGATGGTATGTATTCCTAAGGGCATGCACAGGAGGAAGGTGCATGAGATCTAGAGACCAAGAATGGACTATATTGATGATCCAAACAAGGTGTTGTGTGCACATTTCCAAAGCACTGTTCCAACAGAGCAACTCTTGGCCATGACATCATTTGATGCGGAAGGTGCATACCCATGACAAGGAAAAATGCTTTCATGGGAATTTGAGTCCCACATCGATGAGCCAGAATTTGAAGTAAGCCAAGGGGCAATTGATGGAAGTGTTGGAGTCTAAAGGAACCAACCCCTTGGTGAACACTCAACAACTATCTAACGAGCAAGTCTGCAATGCACTGAACAAAGTCTCGGTATTGAAATTGAAGCTAGACTCTTTGGGAGGAATGACAAAGTAAAGGTTCTAGAGGTAGAGCTGGAGAAGAAGGATGAAGAGCTCCTGGAAAGAACTAAGGAGTTAAAACATGAAGAATTAGTCAATGCACTCAAGCTAAGGTGGAGTTAAAGGAAGAAAAGGCAAAGGGTACATGAGGTATCCAAGAAGGTGGAGATGATCACAAGCGCTATTATCTTGAAGCATCCAGACTTGACTCCAACCACCCAAAAATATGAATCAAGCCTACAGTGCCTAGAAGATCTAACTCACATCCTCACCATGGAGAGGCAACCTTTGGCACTAGAGTCTACAGAAGAGGCATTGGCACACAAAAAAAGGAGGATAAATGAAGGTGGTGGAAATTGTTTCTCAATACAACAAGATCCTCACCAATGTAAGTTTCCACCCATTGGTAGCAGAGGCTACCTATGAAAACTATGTAGATAGAGATAGAGTGGCAAGTATCCTGGTCACCACTTATGAGGTAGAGCTAAAAGAATTTCAGGAAAAGAACAAGGGGAATAGGGCTGAGAGGGATAAAATTTAGCCAAAGTGGAGAAGAAATCAGAGGCTATTGAGACCTTGAGGCTCAATTAAAAACCAGCTTAAAGAATTATATCCACAGATCACTCATCGGATGGACATGCTCTTGAGGATATGGGAAAAAATTAGATGAGGTTGTCAAAACTATGAGTACCAAGGGAGAGGAGCTGGGTTTTGATGAAGTGAGCACCCTAGTTGGCAACCTTTGTCAACAAGCACAAATGAAGTGGATACTTGGGATAAATTAGAAGCAGACTTAAGGAAGAACTTCCCTCTCCTCTTACAGCAGTAGCTCAGAGTTTCCCCTATTCTTTCATTCTTCCCATATTCTTCAATTCCTTTCATTCTTTTCTCTCTTTCTTTATTCTTTGAGGGCATGTTCCCATGGGTGGAGAAATAGGCATAGTGTGGGGTGATGTTGGGCCCCTAAAATATTGGCCAAGTACAAGAAGGCACGTGGGCACGCAAGGCCTAGTTAAGAAAGGGTGCAAAGGAGAAAGCACACAAGACAGGGTTCTAGGAGGGTTTAATAGAGCAAGTGGCACACGCACAAGACAGAAAAACAAAGGTTTCAAGACTTATCCATATTTGACACATCAGGAAGAACATGAGAAAAGCATGACCCGATTACAGTGCATGCGGAATGGATAAGGTGTCATCCTGGTGACAGGTTGGCCTAAGAAGGAATATACCCTATGATGGAAGTTTCTAGAAGACCATCATTGCAAGGAGTGGAGAGCTCGAGCTGAAGAAGCATGCTCCCATGAAGGACCACCTTGGACACTTGGCAATGGATCTATAACTCCTAGAAGGCTTGATGATGTTGAGAAGGGCTATAAATACAAGCACCTACTAGAGGAAAAGGGGGAGAGAGAGAAGAGAGAAAGTAGAAGAAGGTGAAGCCATGTAGGAATACTATGAGAGCTCCATAAGTTGGGTAGGATCTATAGGAAAAGGATGTAATAAGGGGTTGGGATTGTAAATTTCTCTTGAGAACTGATGGGTATAAATCCAGCTATGATGTATGACTTCGGTCTACACATATGTGGTATCTTGTAATGAATCCAATGAATACAATGAGGTAGTCTTGATGAATAATGAATCCAATGAATATAATGAGGTTACCAAAATATAAATCTTGATTTTCTTTTTGATCCTCTCTATATGGTTATTAATGTTTATCTAGAAGATCCATGTTTATAGCTTATCATAGATTGTTTCCCCCTTAACTCACATATTCATGAATGTTTATGGAATTCATTTTGACATCCACACAATCTATCTACATTGCTACATCTAGTTATTTCTCATTATTCAAGTGCATCTTGCACAAGAGCCACCTAGGGCACAATTATACACACACATAGAAACTACATGAGTCTAAGATGTAGTGTAATGCTCAGTCATAAGTTCACTATGTCATGTGACCATCGGGGTCAGTTTGAATCCCCATTTACATCTTTTTCTTTTTAGGATTTGATGTGTTTTGGGGTTTTGCAAGAGATAAATTTTTTTTTACATTACATGTGAATTCTACGGACATCCAATCACATACAGAAAAACCAACAACGAAGGCTAGCGACACTCGTACGACAAAAAAAAAATCATTTTCTGAGGTTTTCACAATCACAGTGCCTATAGAAGGTATTTTAATCCTAGGCATCCCTAACCCAATTCAAGCGCCCAGTCCCGACATATCGAGAGTTCTACAATTTTATGGGTTCAATTGTGATAGTCTTCCTCCTCATGTTTCATCATTTTTCTAGCTCAACATACTTTGGAATTATTACAAAATTAGTGAAGTCTCTTATCCCATCTCTTGCACCTAGGGTTTTATTTTTATCTAGCTTATTTCTTAGGTAGATCTATACTTTATTGCTTATTATTTTGTTGTGACTCGTAATTAGGGTTTTACATTATTTTCTATATTTTTAAATCATTTGGTGAACCTGTCTCATTCAAACACTCTTAGATCTTCATTTCATCACTTATTTCATCCTCTCATCATGGATATCTCCATTCATGATTTCTTGCTAGCCAATCCTGATTGTCAAGCTAAAATCATTACTCTCTTGGCTAATACTTGCATTCCTTCTACTACTCATCCAGACATAGTATATCAGACATTTATAGATGCATTTTCTCAACAACTTACTTTTCCATCTACTATAGCTAACAATATTTTTGTTTATGAAATGATCCTCCCTTATATATACAAGTTTGCATCAATAACTTGGGTATTAAGTGAACTTTATTTGATAATGGATCTGAGCTCAATCTTTGTACTTTATCATTCATTCAAATATAGGCCTTTCCTTAGCTAATCTTAACCCAACATCTATTTCTCTTCCATATATGATTCTTCTATACATCCATGCATAAGCACTATTACTTTTCCTATCACAGTTGGGCCAAAAAAAAAGTTCCTACTATATTTTTGTTATTATATCCCAATTCCATATAATTTTTACTTGGTATAGGTCATGGCTTCACAAAATGCAAGTAGTGTCCTTCTATAATTCATCAATGTGTTTAAATTCTTACATGAGGGATTTGAATATACAATTCTTTCTATAGTAACCCATTCCAATATTTCCACCTAGATCCAACCACTACATTACCTATTCTAACTTCTACTATGTATCATGTTGTTGATCTGCAACCCATAGACTATTCTGACAACTTTCCTCCACTCGAAGGAACCATTTGTGCATTAGACAATCTTCCCATCCACTTCATCATCACCCCTCCTTCTACTAATGTTATGGTTCTTTATCGGGGTATTTCCATACATCAAATTCATACCACCTTCCTCATCTCTTCTCATGAGAAACTTACATCTACAATCCCTCCTTTCACATGTACTCTTTTCATGAATAATTCTTATTGGCCACACATTCCATTTGATCCCACTTTCTCTGACATTGTTTGCACATATGATGGTTTGACTCGGCTCGGATTCACACTCGATGATCTTCTCTTCTCCACCCACATTCATCCATCTCTATCATGGATATGTTTGTATTATTGTTGCTTATGGTCTTCATGTTTTCATCTATCAATATTTTTGCATGCACTTCTCACACTTCTCCACTTACACTTGGTCAGTCTTGGCTTGACTATATTGGTGGCACTTTAGATCCTAATCATATCGACATTTCATTCCCCATGCCCTTTGACCACATTTTTATTTTAATGATTCATTTCTCATCTATTCACAAAATCTTACTCATTGGTATGCACATGGATGTCCATTACCACCTTTCACCGATGAAGAATATGCAATGGATATGTATAATCTACACTACAATGGATCTTTACTTGATCAACCACATATTATTACTTACCAAGTCTTTGACACATCTCCATTCAGTTTTAACCATGAAAATGATGATCTCTTAGATGATGTTACTTGATTCTTCTACATAATCATACACTTGGGGGCATCATGCTTACCTCCCCCCCTTTCTAGCATTATTAGGTGTCTCACATTTCTACTTGTTACTCTACGCTTTATATCTAGTCTTTCGCATGCATCTTACACATCTTGATACACTTGTATCATCATTACCCTATGATGAACACTCTTGTGTTACGGTTCACACTTGATTGTTGAGGGCATACTACATTCATGAACCTCACATCATACACACTACATATTTCACACTCACATTCAAGATGCATATTTCTAGAGCACACTCATCACAACACACTTCCTTATGACGCACTCTAGTTCTACAATTCATACTCGATTGTTGAGGATCTAAATATGAAATGAACCTCACCACACTCACTTACTCAATATGCTCTACACTTTTTCGATCATATCTTTCAAGCACAATTCAAGCCATCTCCCTATGATGCACTCTAGTTCCATGGTTCATACTCAATTCGAGGGTCTAAATCTGAAATGAACCTCACCATATCACACTCTTTCTATGCTTTATGTGTCATTGATCATATCTATATCTAGCACACAATTCAAACCATTTCCCGATGATGCACTCTTGTTCTATGGTTCATTCTTGACTATTGAGGGTATTTTATAAATGAACCTCATCTCATGCATACTCATTTATATTCACTCTCGGGGAATACGCTTATCCTATCACACTCACATTTCATTGCATTCCATTCCATTCACAATCACAACATACTACATATATCTTGGTTACACATTACTCTTTCTTGTTTATACTCTACATGTACACTTTGTTTCACATGTTAGATAGATATTTTCATATGTCATTATATTTTCTATATACACATGTGCATTCACTTTCCTTCTAGTTGTGAATGCATACTTTACACATATTACACATAACACATATGCTTTACACTATACCTCTTACCATTCCCACAAAGGCTCTTGGGGCATCTACTTTCATACACATCACAGTGTTATTGTTTCATTTTATACTACTTCCTATTCTTACTATCACACTACTCTATATCGAATCATACATGCTTTGACATACTTTTTATCTTTCTAACATGCTAATGGGTGCTTCATGTGCAACATTTTTTTTAAGCTTAACTATTTTCCACCATGGTTGTCTGATACTTTTTTTTGCTATTGTTTTTAATTTTTTTCCATTATTTTTGGTCTATGCCTTTTGTCTTGTGTGTTCACACTTATGATTTTTGGCTTCTTTGGCCCTTATTGTCTTGACATTATGAGTGATGTCCCATGTTTGAAACCCACTTTTCACGGTCTACATTGTCTTCTTTTGTTAGATTACACATTGTCTTCTATATGCATATTTTCTTTATTTTCACTAACACATGTTTCTAGCCACTTTGTTTGCATGTGCCTTGGTTTCTACCAAGCACATTCCCTCCCCCTATAGGGTATCATTTCAGTTTCATAATTTTTGGTCCTCTCCTTTGGGCCACATCCTCCTAGTAATGTTTCACATGCACCCCAAATGAGGGGGGCATACATTGGGTGAATCAGTCACCCCATTTAGTAGTACACAGTCATAGTTCAGACCTACACACACATGAACATGAACAAAGAAATACAACATAATATGAGCTTTAAAATGGCCTGACTTTCCTTGACTTGGGTCCCGGTATAGACATGAGCACCAGGCACTCCATGACCTTTTCTTGGGCCTATGACTAGGGGTGGTTACAAATTTTTCTCATATCAACACGCAATTTTTAGCAGTTTACAGAGTTTTTCAATAGAGGCACAATCCTCCAACAATCAAAATGCATTCTATCTCTATTTTTCTTCTTTTTCTACTTGGATCAATCAAACTTGATCAAACTAGAACAAAGTAGGATCACACCATCTGTAGTGGTGTATAAATCATCGGAAGTAGTCAAGGATGGAGAATAACACTAGACCTTTCTCCCCAACACTTCTTCTATCATGGCATGAGATCACCCAAAAACTCACACTTAGTGTGAGATCACCCAAAAAAATTCATTCTTTCGTGAAATCACCCAAAATTCTCTTCTTATACAACATTTTAAGGATATTTTCTATCCTTTTCACTCATCACGGATCAGGTGCACATGTTCCTTTTACTAATTTTTCACATTTTTTTTACATACTTGGATCAATTTTTCACATATACACGAATTTTACTACTCTTTTCTCTTCTTCTTTTATAGGTTTATCCTTATGATACACAAAAATAATCAACCACATCAAATGAAAATGAAAATAGGTACAACGTGACATAACACATACGCTTTCACCCCTAGGGTCACTTCCTCTTCTTTAGCTTCCATGTTTCATTTTATCACTCCATTTTTCTCCTCCTCGAACATTTTCACCATCAATCTACATGGTTATCAAGTATGCATCTCTTATCTACTTTATGTTATCGATTATTCACTCAACAACATAAATTGGGGGCAAATGTAGACACTAAATCACGCACTTGGGTACATTTCTAGGTCCTAATCACATACCACTATTCATATGATTCCTAAGCGAGAAAACTAGTAATTGACATTTGTATTTGGCCTCTTTACTTTCTTTCTTGTTTCTTTCTATGTGGTCTTACACACCTCACTACCTAATATGACTTTCACTTCTTTATCTTTCTTGGCTCTGACACCAACTCCAGCTAGACATCAGCGCCATGCACCCTCATCCCCTCTGGGCACCCCCGACCTCTTTGTATCTTACTCACCCCTTTTAGGCCTCTTTTATCTTTTGGGCATCTTGTTTTCTTGGTGGTCGGCCTTTTAGATGTTAATTATGAAATTCAAACAAGGGAATCATATAAATACAAAGCTATGTGACCATAATAAAGGACCAAGCTCTAAGCATATACTATTATCACCTAAGGTTGTATCCAAAGGCATTTCAAGAGCATCAAAACATCCATCTAGCTATCATTAAAGGGACAAGGGACCATATTTTTATATACACACATAGGAGGGGGGAGGTTCATTTCAACATCCACACATCTATCTACATTGTTACATCTAGTTATTGCTTATTATTTAGTGCATCTTGAATAAGAGCCACCTAGGGCACGATTCTACACACACATGAAGAATTACTTAGAGTCCGAGATGTAGTGTATCACTCAATCATAATTTCACTCTGTTAGGTGACCACCGGTGTCGATCTGAATCCCAATTTGTATATTTTTATTTTTAGGATTTGATGTGTTTTAGGTTTTGCATGAGATCATTTTTTTACATGCTACACGATAATTCTACGGACATCCAAAGGACATATAGGTGACCAAAAAATAAGGCTAACGAAACTTGTACTACATAAAAAAAAATCATTTTTTGAGGTTTGGTTGCATAAAATTTTCACTCATGTTTCATCACTTTTCCATCTCATCATATTTTGAAATTATTGTTAAATCAACTAAGTCTCTTATTCCTTCTCTTACACCTAGGGTTTTAGTTTTATCTAGCTTATTTCTTAGGTCATATCTATACTTTATTGCTTATCATTTCATTGTGTATTTGCAATTAGGGTTTAACATGATTTTCTATATCCGGTAAATCACCATGTCAAAAACTCAACTTTAACCCTTATCTAAAAAAAAGATATAAAGTTAAAAGGATAACATTTTTAGGTAAATGCCATAACTATTGTTTTCATTTAAACAATTGGACTTAACTTTTGATTCCATTTTTATCATCAAGTATAGTATAAATCTCAGGGCTAATATGTCTATAATTTCAAATATGTTTTTCCCCACTAATTTCACCTATAATAATTCCTAAATCACGAATTATTATTTTATTTCATCTTCATTTTCCATCTCAATCATGGTTAGCATTTAATAAATCGAAATTGATCATAATAGTCACAATCTAATAGTCTTTAGATGGTAACTATTTACATATGTTACAATTTAATGTATCTTAGATGTAGCAATTATCACTAAGGTCACCGTATAATAATATTTAGATATCTATTTTTTATAGATTTAAAACATATATCATTTGTTCATGAGCATGAATCCAATTAAAACTTCATAACCCATCAATTTAATATATCTTAGATGTAGCAATTATCACTAAAGTCACAAGATAATAATATTTAGATATCTATTTTTTATAGATTTAAAACATATATCATTTGTTCAAGAGCATGAATCCAATTAAAGCTTCATAACCCAAGTAAATAGAAAAAGGAATCAAAAGTGAGATCTGTCCTTCCTATTTAGTTATCTTAACCATTATGCCTCCTTACTATAATTTTAATGTAATTTTCACCCTTAGCTTTCAAGTGTTTGATCATAGAGTTCGATTAATTAGTCAAAAGGGATTATGTTTGAACTTATATATAGATGACTTAAAGTAGAGAGTCATTTATTCAACCTTGCGAGCCAATATTTAAAGCAAAAGGAATAAAACACGGTTTTACTTGGTAGAGGTTCTCCTTAGTCTACATGTTTTTATTTCTTAAATCATATTATTTTGAGTTTCATTCTCTCTTAATCATATCTGCTTGGTATAAACTTGTATCCTCTCTCCTTATCTTTATAGTGTCCTCTCTCGTTAAATTTATAACTTATTTTTTTACCTCCTTACTATTTCTTCATTCTTTTATAGTTTTTCTTAGCTATTTTTAGCTTTGTGGCTTAACTTAAGCTTGGTAAACTTAGATTTCAACTCCCAATTTAAAATTTTCATGGAATATCTTAATCTCTACTTTTAGTGAAAAATTACAACACCCCCAAATGGCCATGTTATGGATGAGGCATTTGGTGTAATTTACATAACATGGAGCTATCCTAAGTGTGGGACCTTGCGAAATGGGATAGCTCTTTGGAGAAGGTCGGTTCTCTCCAAATCCTCCCTACCACAAATACTCCTAATGCAAGAAGAAACCTATCTAAACCTACTCTAACACTTCAAAGGATAGATGGAGAAATATTGCATGAAAAAGTAAAACCTACACTAGGAGTGGTGATATACCAAGAAAAGGAGATGCTAGCCACTTTCCCATCCTACAAAATAGAGAAGAATGCACCTAGAGAGGGTAGACAAGCACCATAGACCAAAATGAAAACATCACACCATTTCCAAATAGACATAATAACATCAAAATCCTGTAATGGAAACAATAATTCACACAAAGTGCCCGGTAGCAATGAAAGGTAAGAAAGAACAATCAAACTATGAAAGGCTAGAATATTTAACACAAACATAGTTCCATTGCTCCATATGAATTTACACAATACATTGTAGTAGGGAGAGGAAAAAATTCCATTTCCAATTTTGTGTGAAGGCCTTAATCCCCATGAAATTCACATCACCAATTTGAAGGAAAGGAGAATAAGGGTGCATAGGGGGAAAATGACCAACCTCTTTTTATTGTGCAACCACTTTACAATTTATAGAGGAAAATGTGAGAGAGAGGTAGAGAAATATGAAAAATTACTTCAAACTCCCACCAAATTCCATCATTAAGCCTACAAGAGTGATGGGATAATTTTCAAAGCCCATACACTTTTATACCATGCCTTGTGGGAGAAGGAATGGCCTTCGTGCTTTCAATCATTTCAGTTATTTTGCATTTGGGTATGGCCTTCATCTTCTTGGGAATTCATCATTAATTTTCTCTCTCCTATACCATAATTTTCCATTTTTGATGTTTTTCATGTTGTAGGTCTCCAAATCACATTTCCAACAAGCACAATTTTGTGTCATTTTGAAATCTTGGGAAAAAATTGTGAATGTTTTGGTGAAAGGGGAATTTTAGTGTTTTTGGCTCCATTTAGCTCCTCCTCTAAGCTCTTCACCGAGCTATTCCATTACCTACACCTACCACTTTTACTCCCCCTAACTCACCACAACATCTCCGAGGTGGCTCACCAATCAACTCGGGTTTGGGGTCTATGTTTGCATCGTATGGCAGTTCGCCATGCATTGCGAGTGAGTTTATTTCTTTATTTTAGGGGTGGGGTATATAATGTATTTGCATTGGGGTGACTGATTGTATTATGTTCATGTGGATCCACATCTACATCCAACCTACCTTTCCATCGAGATCGTTTGTAATTTGGGTTGGGGCTTCACATTTACAATGCATCGGGTTGGGGGCTTGGTTTGACACCATGTTTTTCTTAGTTAAAATCCCGACCACTTTGTCTAATGCAAGCACCGTGACAAAACCTAACTCCACTACCAAGGTGACCCATTTTTTTGTGGATTTGGGATCCAAACCTCACGAGAAATTTATCCTCCTCGCATCAACCCGATGTTTCTTCCCAACTCACCCCTTCGATCGATGCAATGGCCAACTCAACGCCTCAAAAATCCTTGACAAACTACTCATGCATCATGAGCACCATGATCAGATCCCGACAATGCTAGCCTCCCGGCTTTCCAAGTTGGCTCGGTGAGCCTATCCATTACCACACCAACCAATACCAAACGGTCACATGTTCCATGTCGACACCTCCCATGCAAACTACCATGAGCTTGCTCCTCCCAACGCATTGCATGTGACAACCTATAATGAGCTCACCGAGCTCTGCTTCAACTCGGCACACCAATGTGATGACTCATCTCACGAAGTAGCTCACCAAGCTATTTTTGGCTCATCCACCATTTGAAGGCCCCTAAGGGTATTTTTAATCCTTTTTTAATTTTTCCTTGATTTCTTTTCAGATTTTTGGATGTCGAGGCCATGGAGGGGCCATAAAATCTTGGGAAACATATTTTCTCACTTTTCACCATTTTATCCCATCTTTTTCTCGATTGTGGGTCCTAGGACCCTTTTCACCCCAAGAGAGTTCTATAATCCCGAATGACCCAAAAGGATTCCAATTGATCTGAATGGCCTTGAATCTTCCTTAAATGCCTATAAGTGCTCTTTGGACCATGAATTCACCTTTGAACCCATATTTTACCTGTGGTGGCCCTCTGTCTAATGCCCGGTCCACTATCCCCTGTTGTCCATTTCTACTTGGGGGAGTAAAAATGGTTAACAATACTACCTTAAATCTATCAAAGATTTAATTTTTCTTATCTATTTCTCCACCCATCGATGCCTCATCTATATCATGAAATTTTTGCTAACTATTCAAAATTTGTTTTAAACTGTCTATTAATATTGTTCATACAACTCCTACTATAATATTTTAATGCCTAAATAGACAAGCCTATACTTATCTTATTACAACTATTTATTTTTGTATTATTTAATTATCTCATCATATGCCCTATATTTCTATTTCATATATATATATATATATATATATATATATATATTATACATCGTTGATAATTAAATATCTTCTAGTTAATACGTGTCTTACTTATATTTTTGTATTTATTTCTTATGAATAAAATTCCTTCTTATTTTAAATTCCTACCACCAATATGTGTTAAAGGAGAGTGAAGTTCCATAAGACCTAGACTACTCATCATGTGCACATGTTATGTGTATGGAATTGGGCGGTTTGGTAAAGTAAGATTTTGTTTTTTTTATTTAGACCACGTAGTCCCACATGCTTTGTAGAAAGGAAGTATAAATTATATAAGTTTAAATGCATTTATAGTTTAAATTAGGGTCAAGTGCCTCTACAATGCATGATGGTGGATCAAGCTATGATTTTATTCTTTATTGACTTTTAGTCACACATTAGTAGTGGGGAATAAATTTAAGTTATTTATATACAATGGCATCCCTTGTTTAATTACCCCCTATGTTCTTTTTTCAAGTCATGATTATGGATTTCATAGCATCGCAAGTTAGTTATATAAGTTTTCAAGTCGTGATTATGGATAGTTCTATAATGCTGCTCTGAACCTCTGTTGTACTATTTAATTTGTATAAAATATTTTTTCACAAAAACAAAGTCGTGATTATGGATTTCATAGCATCGCGAGTTAGTTATATAAGTAGCTCAATGAAGTTAAGTGTGAATGAAAATTTTGGTTGAGTGTGAATGAAATGAATATCACCGAGTGAGTTAAGGAAGAGGAACCAGTCTATGTGCACCCTAAATTTAAGGGTGCACATAGAAAACACAACATCATATAATTCAAAACAAAAATACCCTTTCATAATTAATGTTCTCCTTATTATATATATTTTTCTTTAAATATTAAAATAATGTGGAAGGGACATTTTTTTAATATTTAAATTTGGTTATTTTAAATACAAAGAAAATTCAAGGTGAACCATTACTTGAGAATCAAGTCACATATTTGTTTCTACCTATTTGTCATCATTTGATTGGCTAATTGGGGTGAAATGACTTGATGTGACTTATTCTATTAGGCACTTTTTATTCAAAATGTAAGTGGGAAAGTGACATGTACTAGCTCCCTAATTTCCATGTACCCTCACAAGTATTGGTCCATGCTCAACAATTGGCTCCTCTCCCTTAGGCATTCTATCTCGACAGTGATTGTGAGAAACTCGGTTAAGTTATTCATTCAATATGCAAGGGGTTGGCTTCCCAATGAGTTTTGTGAGCTCAACCCTCCCTTTATTAGAACAAAGGTATTAATCCCATATGTCTTATACACCATGTCACCCTAGGATATCATAGGCTTATATGTGCATTAATATAGATCGGGAGAGATAAGTGTGGGAGGTATAAGGATGTTACGAAATAAAAGTTAGATAATGGCTAAGGATCATAAGACCATCTAGTCAAGTTATCTCCCGCAACAAAATACCCTTTTTGTTTAAGGCCTCAATTATAAAATATTATTGTTTTATTAAACCCTCATTATTACTTTATGTCATTATTATTACTTAATTTTATTATTCTTTATTTTCTTGTTATTGACCATAATAATGTTATTGCAATCTTTTAACAACACAACCACATAATACTAGAGATCCATTGTCGAAATCCACAATGTTCCACTCCACTAATATGTAGGATGACATCATGCTCCTTACCACATCAAGAGTGAGAAATATGTCTCTTTGTCACAATGTGACCAAACCAATCTCATCACACAAGGTGACACATACCAAAATGAGGTTGAATCACAAAAATGAATCTTATGGCCTTAAATTATGTCTTTAAATCATATCACGTGTATTGAAACACATATGGCCCATATCTCTATCCATACCCATTTGCTTCATATTACCATCTCTCCCTGATGATACCATTTTTTTCTTCAAGAACTCCTTCACACATGCAAATAAAAGTACCTGGCATTATCCATTTCATAGAATCAAATCATCTAAAATAAATGAAACAATATATATATATATATATATATATATATCAAATTCAAATTGTAATGCAAATATACAATTTTAGATATTGAAATTCAATCAACTGATATAATTTTTAATTCCAAAAACATGTAACAATGTTATCTAAATCTATTCAAAGCAATATAAAGTGTTATATCAGATGTGGCAACATCGGATACAAATATCTCCAAAACATAGGTATGTTGAATAGGGATATGACACTAAGGTAGTACACAACTCTTTCTCTACATTATTTATCATGTTGAACAAGTAGGAGTCCCAATTATAATAGCTTAGTTTATATGTAGAGTATTAAATGTTATCATAGAGTGTGAGGAACCAAAACTTGGTGGGTTACATTAGTATTATTTATGATAACCAAAGGACTTTTGACATTTTATGTTCCAATGAAATACAATGTCCCTTTTTATTAGTTGCATGAAGGGTTGACACTTGTCTTCCTTCTATAATATGAACTTGTGTATGGCCTAGAATTTCCCTTGAATAAATCTGATTTTCTTAAGACTTATCATAGGAGGCATTTATGTGATTCCTATTACTTTGGAAGTATCTACATTGATACCTCTTCTAGAGACAATGAAGCCCAATAATTTCCTTGATGTAACCCTAAAGATACACTTCTTATTATTAATTATGAATTTATATTCAAGTGAATACATTCAAAAAAATTCCTCAAGATGATGGGTTGTTCTACTCTAGTAGTATATTTTTTAGATATCTCATCCACATAGTCTTCCACAATGTCATGGAGTATGTCATGAAAGATGACCATTATAGCTTGTTGATATTTGGTACCTACATTTGTTAAGACAAATGGCATGACCTGATAGAAATTTTTTCCCTATAGTTTAGTGAACACTATTTTATGTTTGTATTTGATTTTAATTTCGATATGAGTATAGCCTAAAAACCATTAGTAAGGGATAAAATCAAGTGCCATGTTATAGATTCAACAATCATGTCAATATTATGTGGTGGGAAGTCATATTTGGGACATGCCTTGTTGATATCCCATAAATTTTTACATATCATGATCCATGTATGTTTCTTTATTAATAATGATTTATATTCATTTTGAGTATTAAATTGGTTGCATGAATCTTACACCAACTAGTTTTGGAAGTTACTCCTTGAGTAGAAAGGCAATCTATGGATGCATATTTTGATTTTTTTGTTTCATGGGTTTTACTTATTTTTTAATTACCAAATTATGAACCACTAAGGAAAGATACAACCACGGAATGTCTACATAGGAATAAATAAATAAATCCTATCATTCTTGTAGGAGAGTAAAGATGGCTTTCTATTCTTATAGATTAAGCATACAATTGAGTTTGGGAATCCTTGGTTGTCTTATTTACTAATATTGATGTTAATGGTTTCTTCTACAATAAGTTTTTATCCATGTTAGAGTTATGCAAGAATAGAGGGAAGGTTGAGTCCCTCATCCATTAGTATCTCAAATAGGTTTTCTCCAATGGAATCATCATTTCAATTTTTAGTTTTTATTTTTATTTTTATCATCTGATAACACCTAAAATAGGTTTTCTCTATGGGATTTTGATTTTTGCATTTCATACATTTTTATTTTTTTAATTTTCATTTACTAAGAAATTCCACCTATTCCCTAAAGTACATTATAGATTCTAGGTTGATCTCAAATCCTTTCTTATGATCCCCTAATGAGATGTCATATTTAATGCCCATGAATTCGGTAACCACCCTTTTATTTTTAAATAAGTCAATTGATATGTGATATCATTAGTTCCAATAAATTAAGTTATGGTATTATAGATCTATATATATGGTTAAAATGGAACTATCATGGAACATGTTTTTACAAAGAACATCGTAGAGGATATAAGGTGACCCTAGTTCAATATCATAAGGGACTTCCTTGTTAATGGAAGTAGTGCCACTAACATCATGATTCACATTACCAAAATTTTCAATCCAAATCCATATTTATCTGTATTTGAGAAAACTATAATGGGCTTGCATATACCTTGCTCACTTTGATTCCAATTAATTATCTTTTATAGTTCATGACTTGAAACATGTCCTTATTGATGGGATATTCATCTTATTTGTAGCTTGATGAAAATTTTAAATCATATAAATAAGAGTTATAAGGGATTATAATTTTCCCCTCTTTGAGAAATTATCCTTTCATTAAGTGTCCAAATCTATGTGGTTCTAGTATATTTTTCTGATGCATGTTGGGCCTACCACGGCTTGTGGTGAAATGGGAAGTTTTATGACATGAAAGGAATTGTGAATCTCATATTCTCCATATCCTATGTCAATTTTCTTTCCTTTGGATGTAAATTATGGATTTTTTTATATACAAGGAATTTTGTTAGGATGTATGTGAGGAAAAGAGTACATGGGTTCCAATTTAGGAAAGAGTTTAGTGTTTGGGTAGATGTACACCTTATAATACCTTATTTCCAATATTTTATAATTAGAAGGGTTGGGAATTGACATGGATAGTGAGATATTATCCTTGGAAAAGGAAATTTATGCATTGGTGGTAGAAGAATGGGATGGATTTTATAGTTTGGATCAATGGTCTACTAAGGAGGATGTTATGTGGGAGTTCTAAATCAATGGCATGAAACTAGGTCTCAAGTGTGGTGTTGGTGTTTGATTTGACTTTTTACAAATCAAGGAATGTTTTTTTCCTCCCTATGTTTGTAGCATTCCTTAGTTATTCAAACCACAACTCAAGCCTTCAAATTAATATTCAATTTTCCCTAAATCCCAAATTAACCAAGTTTTTGTGCTTTCGACCCAATATTCGTGTTTTTACTAAAAGACTTAACAAATGTCATGTTTCTTGATTTGGTGGGATGATTTGGAGGTTTTAGGGGTGTAAGAGATGTTTTGGATATCTTAAATGTGTTGTTGATCCATCAAAATAAGGCCTTATTCCTTTGGAAATACACTCCCTACAATTTTACAAGTTTGTAGCTTTGTGTGTTTGCAAATTGTAATTTTATCCCCTGCGCTTGACCAAAGGAATATTCAAAGAATCTATGGGTACATGGGACTTGTATTTTATTTTTATTTTTATGCAAAGTTAAAAATTACATGTGCAACCCTGATCCTTAACAAAGAAAACATGTAGCAACAAATGTACTCATGCGAAGATGTAATTTTGACCCAGAGGTCGATAAAGAAATATCGTCAAAGAGAACACATGGAAAGGAAAGGGGAACATGAGAGGAATTTGAAAATTTCACTATGTACGAGTACATATTTTCATTCATGAAGAATGTAATTGCATTTCAGAAACTTGTCGGGAAGGGACATGTGACACCTTGACAAGTAAACAAAGTACCAACATCAAAAATGTGAATCTCAAGAAAGGGAGGAAGTGACATGAAGCCCTTCGGACCATTAATATAGTGATATAGTAGCAATATTTAACCAAATATTAATTGAGGTTAATAATTTTCATTCAAATTTTAAATTTTGGAAGTATTTAAGATATCCCTAAATGATTTCTATATCTAAATGTGATTGTACAAAAGCTAGGGTAGGGTGGAAGCTATTTCCTCTCTCTTGGAATAATTTTTGAAGCCATCTCATTGAGTAAGCTCCCTATCCTGATAATCTCTTTATATTATTACATAATTCTTGAATCCTAAAGAACATCGTTATATGTGTATTTGATTCTAGTAGAAGATGCAACTAGTCTTACTACCTTCGGTAGTCAACTCAGGGTGATTCCAAAATGAAAACATTACTAAAATATCCCCAAAACACTTCAAACCTCACTTCCCCTTTCACAAAATAATTGATACAAATCTACTTGGAATCGATTTAGATGACTTCAAACAAAGAATAAATACCTATGAGAGAAACAAAAAGATTAAAATTATTGATATCGTGGGATATAGTTAGCCGCTTCTTTTCCCCCTTCTACTCAATCCCCTAAAATAGTATGGACATGTGCAAAAAGTACAACCCAATGACTAGGGAGGTCGGGGATGGAATTGGTCCCCTTTTGTGGTTCCTAACCTCATATTCATTCAATATAATGCTGGGTATCTCAAATATGAGCCGAGTTTAAGACACGGTGTGTTGAAAATCAATGTGATTACTTTGGATTGTTAATTCTACAAGATTGAACAAGTTGCTAAATGAGAAATGGATCATAAAGACAAGGGCCTCTGTTTCTAGGGCCCCAAGAAATTAACTAGGGAATATTTCATTAGAAGATTCTATAACATTACTAAATCATATTGTGGGAAACGATTCTACTTACTTGTTCCACAAATGGATGTGTTTCTTTATTCTACTCAATTTTTCAAATAGGAATCCCATCCATTTGGGAGATTTTATAAGAATTATATTCATGAGTAGTTGGTGAAGGTGACTATTATTAATAGAGGAGAATATACTAACATTCCCGAGTTTTACATGAATTTTTTTGGATTTGGTAAAAAAATTGGTTTTGGTGGATCCAAAATCCAAAATACATAACATAGCTAGAGAAGTTAGGGAATAACAACAACCCAACATAAAGTCAAGGCCATGATAGGAAAAAATGGCTTGGCCAAACTAGAATCCCAAAAATAAGAAAGGTTAATACAATCATTGGTACACCAATATATATATATATATATATAAAATATATATATATATATATATATATATATATAAAAACCAATCTAGGGAGAAATTACATGACAACAGAAAAACATGGAAAATAGAACCAATGATGCATTCAAAGCACAAACTCTTCTAAAAAAATTCTTACATGTTCTAGTTCTTGAGCTAGGTCTCTATTTTAGGGAATTCATCGTCTGATCTTGCACATGTTGAGCTTGATGGGGTTTATCTTTATTGCCACTATTTTCATCCTCATATTCAGATTTGCTTTGAGAACTAACCTCATGCTCTTCTCGGGGTCTCCATATTGACCATTTGATCTTGAATAATTGAAACCCTTTGCTCCTACATAAAATTTCATCCTTTATCCCATTGAATATTTTCTCTTGTATAGCCATCTGCATATGAAATTCCTTCATCTCTTGAACCATATTCTTGGTGACTTTTAACAGGTATCTATAGACACCTCCAAATCTATATATCGAGCCTCCCTATCAATTTCAAAAATATTATCCTCTCTAGTTATTTTACCTTTGGATGATTCCCCATATTTCATGTTGGAGAGGAACTCTAACACCACATCTTCACTATTTCTCCCCCGGGCCTTTCTTCTTAATGCTTTGCATTATGTTTTCCGACATTTCCTCATCCGAGATGGTGGGTTGAGGTTGGGGGTAACATAGGTTTACCATTTTGGAACAAGAGTAGAAAATAATGCCAAGGTGTAGGGGTGAATCCATTTTCTCTTCTTGAAAATCCATGATAAACAAAAAAAGAGAGCATAAAACCAAAAAAGGGAAACTCGTTTCTTAATTCCTCTAAGGTAGTTAAGAATAGATAGATGGTGTGTGAAGATTTTTCTGAATTTTCCTTTGAGTGTTAAATATTTCATCAAAATTTTACACACCTCTACCCATCTCTCAGGAAGACAACTTCTAGAAATTCCATCTGAAAACAAATGCACTCTTTCATTTGCCCTAAAAAAGTAGATGTCTTATGATTTCTCCTACTCGTGTCTTTACAAAGTATTAGCCCCCCATAGGCATGCATGTGACCTCTGTGATGAAATGTTCAAAGTGATATACATTTCTACAACCTAATCACAACTTCACCCTTGTCTCAAGAATGACCAAATTCCAAAGCAAGGTTAGCGCCATTAGCTTTTAACATTTTCATGTATTATGTGAATCCACCCCTCTTATCAAGCACCATATTGTGTGATATTGTTTGAAGACTTGGTAAGAAGTGGGCTTGGTCTCAATATGTTTCCTCCCATGGCTCGAAAACAAAACACACTCATTCTCTTCCAATACTTCTTAGCTTTCACTTTCACACTTATGAAAAACCACTTTACCACCGTCAAGTGTGTGCCATCGTAATCCTTATCTCTGCCATAGGAATCATAACCCTATCCCTCATGATTATTTCAACCCACCTTACCATTTCTTTTCATTATTAATAAGGTGGGATGTGTGGCTCCAAGGAACTTGGCTATTCCACTCCAACCATTCTTCCTTGTCATGCTCTCTATTTTTCAAGTTGTCCATGCACGAATTGCTTTCCCCAAAGACATGGCTTATGACCACCTCATAAAATGATTTAATATACTCCTAGCTACTAATATGATGTTATTAATGTTCCAACCGACTTTGATTTTTCCTTCAATGGATTTAACTATCAATAAGGAGTCACCCTCATTAATAAATTTATTAATCTACATATTCATTGCAATTTTAAATCCACGTAAGGATGGCATAGCCTCTGCGAAGTTGTTAGTTTGATTCCTTAGATGTCCTGCAAAGGATTTAATACAATTACCCAAACTATCTCTTATCATTCCCCACCACCTACCTTTCCTTATCTAACTTTTGATGATTTGTCAAATTTCATATTAAACCAATCACTATGTGGGGTTCCATTTCGAGCTACTTCTATTCTTCTTTAATTTGGAATTGGCTCCTTCTTTGGGAGGTCCGATGTTTATTGATTTAAGAATCATTTTTCTATCCTTAGAATAAGAATCCACCCATTTGTTCTTAAGAATTTGAATATTGTCCTTCGACCTTGGCACATTTTTCTTACAATCTTGGATAAGCTAGATTCCTGTTATGGAAAACTCTAAAGTTCCTCTCTTTACAAATACCCCATAGGATATGGGGAAATGCACATTTCTAATTCAATTTGATGAGGGATGAATTAAAGGGGAGGACCATTGGTCAATCAAGCATTCTATGTTACACGGTAGAGGAAATTGAAAATTAAACATTTTCAAGAAGGCTACAATAACCTGGGAGGGGTATTTGCAAGACAAAAACAATTGTTGAACTGATTCTTCATCTTCCATGCATATGGGGAATTTTTTGATGATAAGCTTACCCCTTTTTCATAGGTTATCAACAGTAAGATTTTTTTTTGAAACAATTCCAAAAAGAACAAATTTATTTTAGGGATAAGATGTTTATTCCATACTTTCACCCAATCTTCGTGCACCTCATTATCCTCAAAATCCAAGGCATAGTCTGATTTGACTTCATAATTTCACGAAATCGATTTTCTCTAGATCAGTTCATCATCACCGATGATCTATTGGGTATATATCGATTTATGAGTTTGTTATTAAGTTCAAATCAAAGGTTCCAACATATCCAATATAACTTGGAGGAGGGAGAATAAAAAGCCATTTATATTTTTAGTTATTAAAGGCCCAAAGAATCTCTGAAAAACCCTAAATTCCCGATAATAATATAGTTTAAAATTTTCCAAGGTTCAAGCATGCACAAAGGATCCTTTTCCAACCAAGGGTCTTTCTATAATCTAATTTTTCTACCATCCCCAAGGTTCCAAATCAGCCCCCAAGAAGAAGATTCCCGACTTGAGTAATATTGTTCCCAAAATTGATCCTTTAGGGAGCTCTTCCAAATATAGAAAAACATTCCTTCTACCAATAGTCCGCATATATTTCTCTTACAAAATATCAACCCACGGACCTTGTTCTTTGTGCATCCTTCATCCTATCTTGGCTATTAAGGCTTTGTTCACGATCTGGATATTCTTGAGAGCAACACCTCCATAATTTTTTAGGTTTTGTAACTTTCTCCCAATCTATGAAGGGGATTCTAGCTTTCTTTTTAGTTCCAGGCCTCAAAACTCTTCTCTTTATTATTTCAATAGTCATTCTAATTTTAGCAGGTATTCTAAATATGGACATAATATATAACAACCCCTTGTAAGGATCTTTATATAATTGGGCTTTGATATATTGGAAGAGAAGATCCCCTTCCATGAAGCAAGTTTTTTTAACCTTTCAATGAGGGGATTCCATGTCTCAAGATCCATTTTGCATCCACATAAAGGAATCCCTAAGTAGCTATCAGAAATGTCTTAATTCTATATCCTAGAATGTCAGCTAATCTTGTTGATTGCTCTAGATTAACATTTATGAAGAAACATGAGCTTTCGTGAAAATTGATGAGTTTCCTAGAAACATCCTCATAATCCTCAATGATTTCTATAAAATCCTAATCTCATTTACATCTTCCTACCCCGAAAGGAAAGTGTCTTCTATAGTTTTTGCAAGCTTACGTTTTCATCCCATTGACCACTTTGATACCTATTAATATTCTATCCAACCTAGATTTATGGAAAAACGACCGAGAGCCTCTTCGCAACTATTACATATAAGAAATGGGAGAGGTGGTCCCCCACATAATCCTCTCTCGGTTTTGAAGAACCCTTAGGGATTTCCATTGATAAGGACCGAGAAGCGGGTGTAACAGTATTCCTAAATCAATTGAATGACTTTAGAGTTAAAATCCATCTATTCCAAAACAAGGCTTAAGAATTTCCAAGAGATTCTATCATATGCCTTATGCATATCAAGTTTCACCATCGTAGCTTTTTGGTTAGATTTTTCCATTGGGTAAATTGTTTCATGGATGGCTATAATGTTGTCTAAGATATACCTTCCATGTACAAAATCCCCTTGATTGGGGAGATGAACTTGTGAAAAACCTCTTTAAGCCTAAAGGATAAGATTTTAGAACATATTTTGTAAAGCATGTTACATAGGTGATAGGCCTAAAGTCCGAGATATTTTTGGCCCCGGTCACTTTGGGAATCGGGACTATAAATGTGTGATTAACTTGTTTAAGCAATAATCCATTATTGAAAAAATCTTGAACAACTTGCAATATTTCTTTATTAATAATATCCCAATAGAGTTGAAGAAGAATGTTAGGAATCCATCTAGCCTAGGAGAGCTATCTCCTTTCATCGAAAAATAATGGCTCTAATTTATTATTCACAAGAAGTCACAAGAAGATCCCCATTCTCCATCATTTATCACTTTCTCAAAAAGGGAGATGGTTTTCTACATATTGAGGACATTGGCTTGTGGCCCTTTAATATATATACTCTGAAAATGGCTTAAAATAGTTCATGAGATATCATCCTTTTCAAAGTGGCTAGGGACCCATCTGGTTTGATAGATTAAAAATTCTAGCTTTGTTATCCCTGATGGTCGTTGAAACATGAAAAAAATATTGTATTCATGTTCCCTTCCTTGAGCCATTTTATTATGGAAATTTTTGTTTCATGTAGATCTCCTCTTTCAAAAGTAGGTTATGGAACTCGAGAGCAACAATTTCTCTTGTTCTTTTTTTTGATCTCCACACCTTCCTTCCTCCATGAGTTCCTCAAGGCTTCTCAATTCATCTCCCACTTTGATTTTTTTGTAAAAAAATATCCCCAAAACCTCTCTATTCCATCTTTTAATATTAGCTTTAATATTCATTAATTTGGTTGTGACTTGAGACATGTTTTTTCCTCTAGTCGGGATATTCCACCATTCTTCAATTTTATTGCTTAAATTTGGGTGAAGAGTCCACATTTTCTCAAAATAAAGGGCCTTCCTTTGATTTTATGAGAATCCCAAAGCTTGAGGAGTAAATGATTATGATATGAACTAGTAAAAATAAGAGAAGACAGAATATACACATGTATTTGAATCCATTGGCAAAATTGACAAGAAATTTATCTAAGTTAATTTGATGAGATCTTTACCAAATCTTCTGTTTTACTATGTAAACTTAAGACATCTAAGCTCCATGTTAAAAATTCCATTGCAATGAAGGAAATTGGCAAGATCCTCCATACTTTCGAGAATGTAGAGATACCCCTTTCTTATCGAAGGATGGAAAGGAGTGAGGTCTCCTCCTATAATCCAATCTCTTTCCTACCATTTCCCATATTAGGAGCATAAACATTTGAAAAAATTCATTTTATTTTTGAGGTTAAGTTAGTGAAGCAAATATCTAGGTGATGTTGGTTTTGGATAAAAATTTTACCTTCCACCATATTACCATTCCAAAAACATGTTAAACCTCCAAAGGCCCCAACAAATTTAACATTACTACAAACAACTTCTTTCCAAAAAACCTTTTGAATTTCCTTTATCTTCTCACTCCCCATTTTAGTCTCTTGGAACATGAGAATATCAAGATTACTATTTTTCATAAGATCAAAAATAATCCTATGCTTACTAGGTTGTTTAACCCTCTAATATTCCATGAGAGAATTATCATTTATAAGGTTTTGATTTATACATACTTACTAGAAAGGAGATCTCACTTCCTTCATCCACTTCCTTTTATAAGCTCTTTCCCTTTTTTCCCTCAAGGTGGGTCACCCAATTGGACTTATTTCCTCCCAAATCCACCTTATGTATGTTTTTCTTCAAGATCTTCTTTGATTGAGAATGGGGTGTAGCAATTGGATTCTTCCTTGCCTCAACTACTTCATTTTTTTCTATTTCTTCTAAAATAATGGCTTTGAACATATTGTTGACTCTTATCGGGCTAGATTTCAGATTCTAAGAAAAGAAACTAGGAATGCCATATGTATCTTCCACTAAAATCAATTTCATTGGGAAGTTCTCCAAAGTTACAACCAAAACTTCCACATTTTCAACTCGAATCTTTTACATTTTACACATTTTCCGAGTCTTCCACATTTACATGGTTTTCTATTCTTACTGGTGACTAGGGTAGGTCACCAAGTCATCCATCGATAGCTCCCCTCCTCCTTTCTTTGTTCCTTACCCTCAAGAATAGTGGATTTATTGTCCATAGATACCAACGGATCCTGGTCATCAAGCCTATCCCCTTTACTCAATGGGGAACTATAAGTATTAGGATCCTTTTATGTCTCACCCACTTCCCATAAAATTCTTCCCCTCTATATTCTTATTAGGTCCCTCCTTAACTGGTATAGTTTGTTCGATTTGATCTCTTTGTGTTTGGAGAAAGATTTTGAGTTATGACTTGCCTTAAGATGTGAGAAGCAAAAAGAGGACTTTTCTCATAGTCAATATTTTCTTCATGATCCCCATTTAGAGGTCGAGTAATTCATTTGGGAAGTTCCTTTTCTATTAATACATTAACACGAGAATCGGGTGTGTAATAATCTTGACTTGGCTCGAGTGGTAAGATCAACCACAATGAGCTCACCCATTGCTTTAGGTTATTCCTTTAATTATTTATAGTTCCCAATATTCAAGTTGAATTCTTGTAATCGAACCCATACAAGGAATTCTCTCATTTGAGTCTACAAGGGGTTAAAACCAAGTTTCCATCTCTAGACCAAAATAAGAGCTCTTCTCCTATGAACCATGGCCCCTCCGACCAGAATGTTAATGGCATCTTCCTTCAAAGATGGATTCACCACAAAATAGGAAGTAGTATAAGCTATTACATCCTTATAACCCCTAGGTTTCCACCTCCTAATCAGCCATTTGTGAAAGTCATCAATATAGGGTCTCCCTCCGGGATCTTCGCAATAATGGTATGTTCCTTCTTGGTTTTTCTCTCTTAGCCACATAATCTATAATAGCCAATGAAATACCATTATCTCCCTTATGAGGCATAAGAAGAGTCTCTGACATGCCAAAGGTTTCTCACCCAAAACCTTGGCCACCCACGTAGGACCAAGTGGATCCCCTTTTCCCTTTCAACCATGAACACCGCATCCTTCTTTCCCTTGATCGAATCCGAGTCCAGATTCACATCCTTCAGGCCTACAAAGATATCTTCCTTCCCTCCACCAAATTCAAAAATTTGGTCTTACTTCTTTCCCACTTGCTCACTCACTCTCTCCATCCAAGAACTATTTTTTTCACGATTAGGAATGGTTATGTGAAATAATTTTACATGACTTATTATTTGGTATATAGCGTTTAATTTTGTGGAAATTTCCTGGGTCTTATGAAAGAAAGGTATTCTAGTACATCCAAAGTGTATGATATATACCCTGAGTTGAAATTTGTCAATTATTGGGCTCAATTTAGAAGAGTATTTTACACTTTATTCACCCCTATCATATGTTTTTTTCCCGAATTGGTGATATACTAGGATGTCTCTAGATGTTAGAAGGAGGATCACTGGACGGGGTTGTTATTTCATACAATTCCCTACCGTCTCCTATATGCGTGTAAGTGGACTTATATGTTCTCCTTTTTGTTTCCTAGACATATGGATGATAGGTGGGTCATTTTGGAGTTAGTAAGGAAATTTATCTACATGCATAAGATCCTGTAAATAAAGTATAAATCTAACATCAAATTCCCCATCACTATTAGTAGATACACCTGCCCTAATTTATTCAAGGAAAATCTTACGGAAGTAAATATGAATAGATTATCAATGGCCCAATTTACCTCGAGGGCCAACTATGATATAAATTGGTTTATGGACCAAGCCGGGGATCTCTCTTTCAAAGCATGAACCTCACTACAATGACTATTGGATGGATTACATGGATGAGGAGGAGGTTAGGTTGAGAGGTCACTCCAGGATGACCTTAACATAAATTATTGATTATAAAGTTGTAATGGTGCCTTAGGGAGTAGCGGATGATGGCAATGTGGTAAACCAATATTACATTCAGAACAATATAATAAGTCAACCCCTCCCAAGTGTGAATTGGGCTTCTCAAGAGATGAAATATTTGCATCACAGGACAACAAAGGTGATGAGAAGAACTCTAATGTGGTTACTTGATCAGAAGGTTGACATAATTCAATAGAACACCATTATCCTAAATGAATACATAATTAGTGGTGTAATAAATGATGTGTTACCCAAGTTTAGAAAAGATACATGTGTAATACAGAAACTCCTCATATATCCTTCAAAACACCTCTGACTACTCAAGCCGGGGATGAGCTACGTGCTTATATAAGCAAGGTTGGGTCTTATGTATCCCATCTAGCCCAAAAGACCAATTATATCTTGAAAAGGGCCACACCAATTGTTGTTAAACCTCTATATAGTTAATCATATCCTCTGGATCAACACCCAAATTCTATGCTTCAAGATGATATAGAAAAGGAAATGTTGTTGATCAATCTTTTAGGAGGAAACTTGGAAAAGGAAAATTTAAGGAACAAGTTTCTCCTCGGTTTTTCCATCAAGTGGACCTATTTTAGGGGCCACCAATGAAGAAGAGGTGGATGTGGCCCCTCTCATTAGACATAAAAGGAATAAGGTAACAAATTTTGCTATAGTTATGGCCACCATTCAATTTGAAGCTGATGTAACCACTAGCAAAGAAGTGTAATTTCAGACATTTAAAGTACCTATTCCGGTTCCCATGCCACAAGTCCCTAACCCTCTTGTGCACATACATATACCAGTAGGAATGTTGTTGTGACTCCTATTGTTGTGCCTAAAATTCAAGTGTAAAAGGACTAGATGGTCCCACCCCTTGAAGATCCAATTTTCCTAAAGGTAGAAGTTGATGAAGGGGTAAAACTTCAAGATGAAAATATTGAGCATGAGTAAATTCTTAATTATTTATTTAAGGACTTAGATATGGAAGATGGATTTGATGTTTTTCAAAAGACTGAAAAGTAGGTAGAAAATGTTTGGGATAAAGTATATTTAACTCCCACTAAGGAGCCTAAACTCCAAGAAATAGAAATTTCAAATCGATATGTCAAATAACCGGAAGTTGGACACCTTTGGAGAAACTCCCCTCATAATTGCATTACATCCCTAGCTGATTCAAGGATCTACTAATGTTGTTTTGAAGAATTTGGAATGTGTTTCCATAACAAATGAGGTAGATGTTGATCAAGGGATCACTTTTGATATCAAAAGTTCCCTGAATATCCCTAAATTGTTTCAAGTATAATATCTTTCCGAGAGATTTCCGACGATCAAGTTTGAACGTCGAAAACGGAGTCCGCATGTGCAAATGGTGTTTGGTCAAAGATTGGTCAACAACTGGTCAACATTGGTCAACAGAAAAATTAATGATTTTGAAATCATTTTAAGTCAGCACCATTGTGTAGAGCTTGCCAACACCTTTTTGACACATTTTGAACAGGACCAAATCCGAGTCCGTATGTAAAAGTTATGACCAGTCAAAGTTCGGTCAATTAGTGGTCAACGAGTAGAGGACGCACCAAGTGGATGAATAATATGGTGACACGTGGCACCAGTAGAGCTGCACATGGATTTGGGCACATGGAATGTGGGTTTATGATTTACCCATGTAAAAAGGTTTTAAATCTTTTTATAAAAAAGAAATTAATTAAAAATAAATAAATCCATGTGGGGGTTGGAAAGCCTTAAAAAGGCTAAAGAACATTTATCCTTCCCACCTAATGTGGGATATTACCCATTTTTAATACATCCACATTCACGTGGGATTTGGAGGATTATGTGGGATATAACCCACTTAAAAATACATGCCACCCTAATATGGGATTTTAGCCCATTTTTCATGCTACGGTGAGGCTAATATTAGCCTTAGATAAAATTTAAAGCATTATTTTAGGGCCCCATTTTTAATATAAATAGGGGACCCATTACATTGTAAAACACACAACTCGGAAGCTCAAAGCAAGAGCTTGAGGAATATTTCTGAGCAAGCGAGAGGAGCGTTTATTTTATAAGACCTATTTTTTTAGGCTTATTATAAAGTTGTGAAGACCTATTTTATTAAATAGGCATTATTGTGACTAGGAGATTTTAATACTACCTAGTTAGCCCATAGTGCCACACTAAATTATTGTGAAGCCTGGAATATCGACTAGAGTTCCATAGGGCATTACGAAGCGTCTAGAAGGCCGATCGAGAACCGGAGGATTCTGAATAGTGGAGTTGGTGCCATAGAGCTTACCAAATATGCCGGAAATGGAAGTCCGGTGTTATTTTCACCCTTGTCATTTGAAAGTCTGGTTATTCTTTTAAGCAAGTTCTTAATAGTTTCCATTACATTTTTTTGTGAAAGTACTATTGTAACTTACAAGTTTTTACTAGTGGAACAGTTCGATAAGAACCCGGAGACGTATGTAATTGCCGAACTTTGTAATCAATCATTGTGCAATTTGTCATTATATGTTTGCATTAATTTTAAATTGATTACTTAAAAGGAGCAACTAGTCGGTAAATAAAATAAGCCTACAAGGGTACAAAGATCGAGGTAAATAAAAACTTGATCATTTTTGGATCAAGTTGGTATCAGAGTTGGTTTAGCTCCATATTTGTTGTCGGTAAATCGATTAACGAGTGATTGCTTCAAGTTGGTGCAATTGGTTCAGTTTGTGTGAACAAGATACAAGTACATTATGGGCAAGATGTTTAAACAAGAAAAGCTTGATGAGGTTGAAGCTTATAATCACCAGATCCAGGAAGAGAATTATCTTCTTCAATCAATGTATTACTCCTTGGAAGAGGAGAATACTCGCTTAAAATCAGAATTACAAACCAAGGATGAGCTCTTGGAAAGGTTGCAATGTGGTGATCAAAGAAAGGAAATACCTTCAACTTTAGATGTAAAGACCATGGCAGATGATTGCACTGTAAGTTGTTCACCATTGGAATCTTCTTCTTCCTCCCATTTAGTTTCAAATTCAGGTAATGAAGTCTTTGGTTTGTTTGAAAAGCATACTAGAGGCATTGGATCCAAATTATTAGATAAAATGGGATTTGATGGAAGAGGCCTTGGTAAAAATGGCCAAGGCATTGCTAACCCAATACAGGTCGAGGATCATCCTCATTTTGTAGGTTTGGGTTTTCCTAGTGTGGGAATGGAAATTGGAGAATGCTCCAGAATGTTGATGGGAGATAAGCTCCCGAAAGCAAAGTGAATACCCCACTAGTCGTGCAAGAAGATTCTGAGAAGGAAAGTTGTGCTTCTTCGTCACAGGCAAGATGTGGTAAGAGAAATCAAGTGAAGAGGTAATGAGATTCCACCTCCATTCCTTACCATAATCATAAGCACAATAAAACTTCGATCCACTTTTTCAAATTTAAGAAGTATGGTTATGATTTTCGGAAGATGTGGAATTCTTTTCCATGTACTTTTTGTGGATTGCTTAATCATTTTGTGGCCAGATGTTGGAAGAGAAGGACATTAATGAAGAAGCTTATGTCATTCATCAAGAACACGGAAAACCAGAAAGACCAATCTCATCATGTAGAGTCGAGAAATGGCAGAAATAGTTCCTCATCCTAGAAGAAGAATATTAAGAGGAATTTTTGTGTTCATTGCCAGAGGAATGGGCACCGAGTGGAAAATTGCTGGAAACTACATCCATCTCACCATCAGAGTTATGGCAAGCCAAAGATGGAATGGAGGCCTATTGAAAAGGCAAAGGAGGTTCCTAATCCACCACCAGTTGACAAGTCAACCGAGGACCAGGTAATACTTGAAAGTGAAAGTCCTTTAAAATGGGTAAGTAAACAATTTTTCAATTATATATTGAATAATTCAGATTGATGAATAGTATGCAGTATTTGTTTGGAGATCAGATTCTATGAGAAAATGTTGAGAGAAAGGTTTACCATACTCAGTGGATTTTCTTACTTAGAAAATTTGATTAATGCTCCAAACATATCTCCTAATCAACTTGTGAGTACTTGTTATAGCTTGAATACAATGATTTGACTCCTATAAAGCTTGGAGATTGATCTGCCATTTGTGTAGACAGTAGAGTTTGCAAGAGTCAACTCGAAACTTCATTCTGTGTAGAGACATTATGACTATGCAATAGAATGGTAGCTGAATCATTATTGGCATTGACATCGGGTTGGAACTTTGGAGAAGCCGTCATGAGCATCTAGCAGAATGGTACCTAATATAAGTTGTCAACAAAAGGAGATCTCAAAAGATTAGCTCGGAACGTCATTCGGAGTCAAGGCATTGCGACCACACATTTGAATGGTAGTTGATCATCAGACTTAGCATCGTGAAGCAAAGGCATTGAGGTTTGCAAGAGACTTAGCACTGCACAGTGGAGGTGTTGAAGTCTCGCAAGAGACTTAGCACCGCACGGGAGGAGGCGTTGAGGTCTTCAAGAGAATTAGCACCGCACCGCACAAAGAAAGGCGTCGAGGTCTGCAAGAGACTTAGCATTGCACAACAGAGGTGTTGAAGTCTACAAGAGACTTAGACTTTGCACAATGGAGGCATTGAGGTCTGAAAAGGGACAAGTCTTTCTCCATCACGACATCGGATCAATTATAGCTCTAGGTAGCATGGAGTTCCTTCGAACTAGTTTGGATTATGCGGAACCAACTCGAAGCCAAGAGTTGTGTTATAGAGTCAAATAAGATCCTTGTTATATATCTGAAGCTTAGCACCGCATAGTAGGAGCGTTGAGGTTTCATTTAAAAAATTAACACCATACAACGGAGGCGTGGAGGTCTTCTTCGGATATCGAGTTGTGCAACAAAGCATCGTGGGCCCATAGCCCACATGTCGAGAGAAGAGAAAAGTTTTCGAAGTGAGAAGGTTGCAGAGGAAAATACCCAAGGGTCTACTGCAATGAACTTCCGAGGTGGCATCAGAGTTTCTAGATTCAGGACATGATGGAAAAATGTTCCAATATAAGATTTTTGGGACAAAAAGCCTTTCCTATTGGGAGGTGTGATCAGGGGATCATTTTTATATCAAAATTTTCCTAAACATCCCTAAATTATGTCAAACATAATATCTTTCTAAGAGCTTTCCGACAACTATTTGAACATCAAAAACGAAGTCCACGTGTGCAAATGGTGTTTGGTCAAAGATTGGTCAACAACTAGTCAACGTTGGTCAATAGAAAAATTAATGATTTTGAAATCATTTGAATTCAACACCATTGCATAGAGCTCGCCAACACCTTTCGAAACATTTTGAATGGACCAAATCTGAGTCCGTATGCAAAAGTTATGACTAGTCAAAGTTCAGTCAATTGGTGGTCAATGAGCAGAGGACGCGCCAAGTGGACGAATAATATGGTGACACGTGGCACACCAGCAGATCTACACGTGGATTTGGGCACATGGAATGTGGGTTTATGATTTACCCACGTAAAAAGGTTTTAAATCTTTTTATAAAAAGAAATTAATTAAAAAAGGGAAATCCACGTGGGGTTGGAAAGCCTTAAAAAAGGCTAAAGAACATTTATCCTTCCCACCTAAAGCGGGATATTACCCATTTTTAATTCACCGGAGGCGTTTACTTTGAAGAAGGCATTGCTGGAAAGTGTAAAATTATGGTGGCTTAAGTTTACAGGTTGCGATTTTAGAAGCGCCACTTATATTTTTTCTTCGCTGCTCCAAATCGTCATAAATCAAGCAGAGATACGTCTTTATTCTTCACTGCTCCAGATTTCCGTCCCAGTCCAGCCTTATGAAGGACAGGGTAGTATTGAATCTGGGAAAGGTGAAGGCATAGAGAGCGGTCGAGGTTTCGTCGGAAGTGAATTTGTAGAGCTCTGGTGCCCTCATTTTTGATGGAGTGGTGAAATTGGCGAGTGTCTGTGGGATGATCGAAGCTCTGCCACATGCTTTTGTTGTTTTTTTCGTACAGCACCAGGTTTCCATTGGTTCGGAGTTCGATCCCCGCGACGCCCTTGTTGAAAGTGTTGGTAGACCAAACCAAGGTGCCGTCTGCGTGGATGAGCGCCAAATTTCCGTCGGCTGTGAAATTGAGAGTGCTCTTCTCAGGGACGGGGTGATTTCTGTTGGCGGACCAGATGATTCACATGGTCTCGGCTTTGTTGTGGTTGCCCATGCGGATGGCGAGGGTGTAGGCATTGGGCATGGTGTTGAAGAAGATCATCTGGAAAATGGAACTAGGCCGAGAAGCTAACGGGATGGGTCTGTAGTCGGCCTTGTATTCTACAACGTAGTATCCCATCTCTCCCTCGTTGACATAGGAGAAGGGCCCCTCGGCCTCTACTGCTTTCACGATTATGCATATGAATTATGTCGTGGACTTAATTTATGCAAAACAATAGTTCGAGCTTTGAAGATGGTTTAAGTGCAAATGTCTATTTGCTTTTCGAATTCTTCCAACTGTTTAAACAACTGCCCACTCTCGCAAATGTTATTTCTGTAATTTATTCCCAACTCTGCCATTTTTTTAATTCTCTTGACCGACTTGAATCCCCCAAATAACCATGGACATGGAAATAATTTTTATTTGATGCAGAGTGCGACCGCGGATCTTCCGACGGACAAGGTGGTGACAATCGAGGATGCGCAGAAGATAAAGGAGAGTGAAGCAAAGGCAAAGCATGAGTGGAGATGTGAATCCAGGTGGTGTGGGAGAGACAATGGAGCCGCCGCTCGAATCAACTAAGCATGACTTCCTCACTTTCCGCAGAAACCACAAATATGATTATATATACATGTTTTTGTATAGCCTCTCACCACAGGGCCGATTGGGATCTTAGTTAGACTTGTGAATCTGAGAGCGTAGAGAAAATGTGTGTATAAAATTTTGAAAACTTAATCTAGGGAATACAAACTGGTAGTTAAGAATATGTGCCGTAGCCAGCAACAGAGCACAACAATCTCCATGCCTTTCCCCCAAATTTAATGCTTGCAGAAATTAACTTAGGGAGTTGGTAAAGGGACATTTTGCCAAGATAAGACATCCATTAATAAGCAATGGAAACAACCCTGTAAGAGATGTATGAATTCTTATACTGTTGTTGTGACAGAAGGTGCAAGCATACAAGGAAAATGTCTATGTATCCAGTCCAACTCAGCAGGGGGAAAGAGTACATAATCGCCGCTTGAAAAATCAAATATCCCAACCCCAACAGATGCCAATCTTAGCGGAATCGATCACGTGAACGGTGGTGATGTGCCCATTCTCAACTCTTAAAAAAGAGAGATAAAATCATGGAAAAAAGAAAATTACGTGTTGCGAAAACTACGTGGAAGTCAAGCCGGTGACCAATGCAATATGGAAGCAAGAATGACGGCCGCCCGGGTGACACAACCCCACTTTCCTTTTTGGACCGCACCACAAAATGCTCAAATTACGAATATTTATCACAAAACGCCTAAATTTAATGAAACAGATTCGCTGGAAACAAGCTTGCCGAATTTGACACATTCCAGCAAGGGCATCTTCAAAGGTGACACCCTGACCTGCGCAGTGAAGGAGAGCCTGGTAATGGAAACATGGACTTGTTGAGTGTGGTGGAACATTATTTTTCCCTCAGTTTGAGTGCTCAAAACTTGTACGCATCATTGCAAAAGTACTTGAAAAAGTAAGGCATGAGGCATTTACTTTGAAGAAGGCATTGCTGGAAAGTGTCAAATTCCATGGCTTAACTTTACAGGTTGCCGGATTTTAGATATTTTTGTAAGTCCTAGATATTTACTATTTTAGATATTCATCTTTGACTCCACATCCTTTAAATGACATTTTAGACTTGGCAATAACCATTCTTTGGTGCCCTTGCTTTTGGGAGTGGCCGGCCTGAGACCATCATGAGTGAAATCTATTTCCTTACTTCCCTAACCTGCGCAGTGAAGGAGAGCCCAGTAATGGAAACATGGACTTGTTGAGTGTGGCGGAACATTATTTTTCCCTCAGTTTGAGTGCTCAAAACTTGTACGCATCATTGCAAAAGTACTTGAAGAAAGCAAGGCATGATCAGGTTATTATTGACAGAGGTGTCACTCATGTAGAAGAATCTCAAACTCCTCTGTCAGAGGAAGAGTACAAGGCAACAATAGATGAATTGTGGCCTAATGATTTAAGAAACTCATTACAAAAACACTCTAGCAGAAGATATGACTTAAATCGATAAAAACATTGCATTGATTTTGTGAAGGACCAAGAGAAATCTGATTCTCAAGCTTGACTACAGAAGACACAACTGCCAACTCTGTGTCGGTCAGTTTGTTGTAGACAGTCTCAAACTCTTTGAAAATCTCACCAATCAGGTCAATCCTTTTCTTGTCAATAAGAATGTAGAGAAAATTTAATGTATAAGGCTGAAACTTGGCATCATTTGTAATGTCTTCGAGAATACCCTTTTTCTTCTCGTCTGGTATGATTGGATTAACAAGGAAATTAAAAAAAACCTTATTGGTTATGTACTGAGAGAGCTTATCGATGTCTCTACTGATAGCATCTAGGGACTTCACAGACTGGGCCAGTTTTGCTAGGGATGTGGCATATGACCCAGCACTGTCTTGCATAACAATACGAGTTCTGTTTTTGCGAGCCACTTGAGAAACTTTGGAAGGGAAGGCATTGTGTGTCTTGAAGAGCCTTGTCCCAAAAAGACCAGATTTTAAGGATATGTGGTAGTTTGATCCGTTAGCCCCTTTCAAAAGGGCTCTCACAGATGGCGCACACTAGACATTCAGGGCCACAGACTGTTTCAATGATTCCATCTAACAAAAAATAGAACCAAATCTTTGGAGATCATGTATCCACCGAGAAATTTTTGTCAGATCGTGTGAAGAAGCAATGTTAATTAAGAGCCAAAGAATTTTCTCTGGAAGTCAATTAAAGAATCCGATGCAGTTCTAAATGAGTTGCAATTTACGCCAGAGAGGATAACAATGTTTAGTTTATTGGAGTTGTAATTTTTCTATTTTAAGTTTGTGTGATGGGGAGAGGACAATATAGTAACTTCCAACAAAAAAACATTGCCTACTATGCCTTGATGGATGTCCGTACATTGCTATAAAGCTCGTATTTTGTTATGGGCCACACGTATGTTGGTATAGGTGAGTTGATCGGGGTGAATATACAGTTGTTTTATTTGATGAAACAATCACAATGTCTCTTGATGATGACCATGTCTTCTGTAAGATACAATTATGATATTCATTTAAAAGATAACATGTTGTATCATTTGGTTGAACACTTGGTGTTTATTTACAAAAGTTCATATTTTGGCATTTAAATGTTCCCAAAGCATAGACAACAATCCCATTTTGTCAGTATCCTTCAATCACTTCATTCCATGAGATGACATATCTCTAGGGAATTTTATGTTTGGTGGGTAGATGAGATTAAGAAACCTGCCAATGATACCCAAGATGTTGTAGCGGAAGAGCATCTCCACGCTTCTTATAAATGAGGCTTCCATCTTTGTGTTCTTATCCATCCGATTCTACTCCCGTTGTACATACTCATCATCTTTTGCAACTACTTCCACCACTCAGTGCACAGAGTGGTTTCCTATTTACATTTTCCAGCATACTCCTCGCCTTGTTTCACCATATACAACAAACAGGGCTCCAACCCAATTAGTTTAAATTTGCCAAAGTACTCCTAACTCCGTGCCAAAAAATATATAGAGGAATTTTGTTAGATATAGTTGCAAATGTTTTGATAGACATGTATGCAAAATGTGGAGCCTTACATAAAGACATGTGAATTGTTTAGCAAAATGTAACTTATGTTCTTCACTCAAACATCTATCATGGATCATAGAATATATTTTACATCCAAACCATATTATACACATAAAACTCAAGCCCTCTTCTACGTAACTTGCAAACTCATTTGCAATTGCTAGTACATCAACATTCACGTGGGAGTTGGAAGATTATGTGGATATAACCCACTTAAAAATACATGCCACCCTAATATGGGATTTTAGCCCATTTTTCATGCTACAGTGAGGCTAATATTAGCCTTAGATAAAATTTAAAGCATTATTTTAGGGCCCCATTTTTAATATAAATAGGGGACCCATTACATTGTAAAACACACAACTTGGAAGCTCAAATCAAGAGCTTGAGGAGTATTTCCCAAGAAAGCGGAGGAGCGTTTATTTTATAAGACCTATTTTTTAGGCTTATTATAAAGTTGTCAAGACCTATTTTATTAAATAGGCATTATTGTGAGTAGGAGTTTTTAATACTACCTAGTCGGACCATAGCGCCACACTAAATTATTGTGAAGCCTAGAATATTGACCGGAGTGCCATAGGGCATTATGAAGTGTCTAGAAGGATAATCGAGAACCGAAGGATTCTCGAATAGTGGAGCTGGTGCCATAGAGCTTGTCAAATACGCCAAGAAAGGGGAAGTTGGGTGCTATTTTTCACCCTTGTCATCTAAAGGTCTGGTTATTCTTCTAAGCAAGTTCTTAATAGTTTCCATTAGTTTTTCTTGTGAAAGTACTATTGTAACTTACAAGTTTTGACTAGTGGAATAATTCAATAAGAACCTAGAGACGTAGGCAATTGTTGAAACTCTGTAATCAATCATTGTGCAATTTGTCATTATATGCTTGCATTAATTTTAAATTGATTACTTAAAAGGAGCAACTAGTTGTCAAATAAAATAATCCTACAAGGGTCTGAAGATCGAGGTAAATAAAAACTTGATCATTTTTGGATCAGATTTTGAAGATTCAAGTAGGCCCACTCGTGAAACAACAAAGATAATATCACCCTCTAGTGAACATATGGATGAGGTTCCAAAATATGTTGGTAAAAGTGACCAATTGTCCCCAACTCTTAAAGGGGAGGAAACTAAAGACACTATGGATGAAAATAAAAGTATTGAGTAGGTGTAAACGGTTAGCAAAGAGTCCCATGATGCAATCAAAGAACACACAATAGAGCAAGAAACTACTCAAAAACAATTGGCTCAAAATAGAGCATCAATTGTGAGAAAAATATATTCCTCCTTCCTCTCATGATATATGTTTAGCACCATTAAGGCCTTTACAAAAAAATCAAGGAAATGAGGAAGTACCAATTGAGGTTGGCTGAGACACCCCTCCCAAGGAAGTGAAAAGTAAAGGTGCAAGTGGAAGATGATGGATTAATGAGCATGAATTCCTTAAACCCCTCAAAGCCACCAAAGAAAGCTAGGATTATGTCTAGAAAATTGGTGTTGGGTTAGAGCCTAAGGTTTATGGATATTTCTACTCCACAATAAGATGTTCTTATAAAAGAGGCAACTACTACATACTTCCAAGTCACACAAAACCCACTAGGAATGTAGTTTATTGAAGGGCTCAAACATGAGCTTAATGTGGTGTTTCAAGATGTGGTCCAAAATATTGATAGGGACAAGGAAACCAAAGAGAAATTGAAGGAGAAGGTTGATGCTTTATCAACCATTGTCAAAAATTTAATCCAAGTCCCTCAAACTAGTCAAGCACTCATCTCTAATGTTACTGATATAGTTGTAAAGAGTGCATAAGATATATGTGCAAGAAGTGAGGACGCTCAAAGAATGAGAGAAAGACATGTTGGCCAAAGGATAAAAGATGATCGGGAGTAGTGTGGAGTGCCACACTATAATTATGGAAAAAATGGAGGTGGCCAAGGAATTAATCAGTAAATGTCAAGTTGAAATTGACATGTGGGATGGCATGTTGCCTAAACTTGAAATCCTGATTCTCTTAGGGGATATTTATTGGTCAAAGAAGGAATAATATTTGCTACTACTCTTGAAGGAAGGTAGCATGATTTTTGTACTAAAATGAAATTGAGAATGGAAATCCTACAAGAAATCATCAACAAGATCAAAAGTTTCAAAGATGAGGCATAGCAATATGTAGATAACAAAGTGACATGTTTTGGGATCCAATCTGTGGCACCTCTAGGCATATCATGATATGTACTAGCCAATATTGAGTCATAGGAAAGGAAAGAGAAGTAATAAAAGTAGATAAGTTTGTGGACCACATACCATTTATTCATTAATAGGTTCATCATATTCTCTTCTTCTCACAACAAAACTAAAAGGAGTTCCATGATGCACATCACACACCACATACATTCCAAGTTGGCGATAAATTTTGGTTTTATCTTCAAAAGGAATGTTTCAAAGGTCGACACCAAAATATAAATCTTTATAACTATGATATTTACACCATTCTCTTGGAATGTAGTGAAAACTTATTTTTATTGACCTGCCTTTGTACTTATGCATGTACACATGCTTCAATGTGAAGCTTCTCAAGTCGTAGACACTTAAATTTGGCAATTTACCCTTTAACACTTAATTGTGAATGTGCTTCTTGGATAAGACAAACACCCACATCCTACCCCTACTAAGTACATCTTACCATATCTTTCCTAACTTTCTTATTCCCACACACACACTAATGTGTCAAAAATTTATAAATATAAATGCATAAGATCAATGCTAAAACCTTTCTTTTCATTGTGCAACTTTCATATTTGATTCACCTTTACCCTATTCAAAACCGTAAATATTGGTCAAGTTGTATAATCAATGTTGATTGACCTAAATGATCCTAAACTAACACATTTTCCAACAATAATTTTTATGTAATAATATTTTTGGGTATTTTCATCTTTGTAGGTTGGTATTATCATGATAATTTATCTTTGGAATCCAATATAAGTGAATTAACATCACCTCATTTACTCACCTAGAAAGCACATATAAAATAACTTGGTACACTTATTCGCAACACTCACAAAATGAACTCAATAAATCTTTCCAAAGGTAATGCACATCCATTAGGGAAGCCACTACTATAGTTTTGAAACACTCAACTAGGTCAAGGAGTCTAGCTTCCTCATTTCCAAGCACACCAAGTTCCTTACTTCAAAGTCTTAGCAAGAGCACAATCCTATCAAGCATGTTCAAAGTGGTTCAATTTTCCAACTAGCTACATTCATATAGATGTTACATATTAGGTGGATAACTACATGTGGTTTGATGCCTCTTCGAGTAGTGAAAATATAGATGGTATGCATAATGCACTTCAACCCAAAACTAACCTTCTTACAGGGTCTTCCACCCATTATTAGGGTTTTGGTGTGATTTAGTTGATTACATATGGTTTCGAGATTGTGCAAAAATCGGGGTTTGAAAATGAAACACATCTCCATATCACTCAAGGAACTACAAATTATAATTCTAAGAGGGCCCAACACCATACCATATGGAAAATAATAAATTTTGCATCCCGATCATACAATCATGCATCAAAAGGACTTCAAGTCACAAAGATTATAAATGAAACATCTTTAGCCTCTACACTTGCTGATTCTCCAGGTTTGTGCATCTTGATCTCTTCATGTAATCCTCTATAGCTAATTACATCTTCCTCATAGCGTTTCCAAGCTTGTAGGATATTGTAATCATTAATTAAAATAACCAATATGTTATTCGATATTGTATAATTAATGTTGGAAGTTAATTAATCGTAATGACTCTGGTTTCCAAACCTTACATTATTTTTTAGTGTTATGTATGTCCATAAAATTTAAACGAATAATCTTAAAAAGTTAAACACAAATTTTACTTCCTCCCATTCTTGAGCCATAAATAATACACCATCCTTTTGATTTGGACCTTGAACATTTTCACCCTATAGATAAGGGGCATATTATCAAAGTAGCATACACCTACACTTTCTATAACACTCATCCTTTGTTTTGAGTAGTCAAGGATGGGTAGTATGTTGATCAAGCCAAGTGGTACATCCTTCATCAACTTAAAGTTTAATTTCTTTGGCTAATCGATACCATTTCTTCTCAAGAAAGGTGAACGACTTGTGCATAGCCTTACAACCTACCTTGTATTATCTTAGAGCCACATAAGGCCTCACTCCTCTTGCAAAACTTTATCTCTACACCTTATAGTATTTCATGGTAAGGATGCAACCTTGTATTTATACACACTAATGAACTATTATTATGGCATTCCTCACATCTTATTCCATTTATGCAACTTCCCTCACCTTTACAACATCTATAGTATTTGTAGTCAAAAATCATGCACTTTAGGCATTATCTATCCCGCTTTCATACTATTATTTAAAAGGTTCTTGAATGAAGAAAGTATTAATTAACCCCATTTTTGGCCATCTTATTTTATTTTATTTCATCATGCCCAACCTTTCACATCCATATGCATAGTTTGTTTCAGTCACTTGGCATTATTTTAGCCTCGATCGGGGTGCCTGCAAGTTCCCGATCCTTCTTGAACTTTCCCACCACTTTTTGGTCTCTTTCTATCCATTTATCCTTCTTATCTTTTTGTTGGTCAGCCATTTTTGGTTTAATTACAAAATCAGATCAAGAGAACCCTATAAATATAAAGCAATGAGACCATAATCGGGGACCTAGCACTATTCATTACTATAATCCATCTAGAGTTGTGTCCATTTATTGCATTGGAGATCACTTGCAGCCACATAGCTCCATAATCAAGGCATGAGGCTAGAACATTTACATCACACACACTTCATAGGGGGAGGATTATATTCTATTCCATGCACACATTATATTACATTTTCTATATTTAGTTATTGCTCGCTACTTCACAAAGTGCGATTGGCACAAGAGAACCTAGGGAACATTATGCACACACTCACTAGAACTACATTTGGGTCCAAAATGTAGTGCAACACTCAATTAGTAAGTCCACTATTGTGGCAGCTGAGGTCATCGACCCATTCATTTGCATTTTTATTTTTAGGGATTGATGCTTGTTTAGGGTTTTGTAGGTCTTTCTATTCATCTTGGATCATTGATTTACATCTCATTACGGTGAAAAAAATTGATACGACAATATTGGGGGTTTCAGACCACCTCTCATCCCTCTAAAGATTTAGTTTCAAATCTTTTACACAGATCGGGTACCCATTTTGTAAACCAGAGCACTCGTAGGTGCCCTAGTCCTTTCCCAGGTGCTCCAATCCAGGGAATTAATCCAGATCCTTCTTCTACACATTCGTTGCTACTTCCAAATTTTCCAATCACCTCTATGGCACATTTCTGTGAGCATCTATTATTCAGCTGAGTTATTTCCTCTCTCTCTTGCACATTAGGGTCTAAATTTCCTCTTTCATAGTTTTTTAACTCAATTACATACTTCTTTACTTTACACATTATTTACTTTATTTACAATTGTTCATGATTAGATTAATTATAGATACACGCTAGCATCTTCCTTATTTTAGCTAATCATTTTGGTGAACCTGACTCTATCATTCATGCTTCTCGGTTCTTCATCCCTTACTTGTCATCATGAGTATCTCAATCAATGATTATTTGATTTCTAATCTTGATTTACTACATAGAGTCCAACATTTTCTTATTACTACTCGTATTTGTGCTGACATGCATCCAAACTCAGTTTATCAAGCCTTTGTTGATGCATTCTCTCCACACCTAGTATTTAAGTCCAAACTTCCCTATGTTCATACTTTTGATAATGACCCACCTTTACATAGCATCTGTCATATTCATAATATCATTGTTAAGCGCACCTTGATTGATAATGGATCTGAACTTAGCTTATGTCTTATGTCATTAATTGAAGTTTTGGGTCTTTCCGCTCATGATGTTATTCCCTCTAGTGTTTCATTACGTGCTTATGATGGTTCTGTCCATCCATGTCTCGATCACATTACATTTCCTATCACTATTGGTCCCAAAACTATCCACATTGTCTTTTTGTTGTTGATTTTCCAGTCTCTTACAATTGTCTACTTGGTAGGCCATGGCTTCATGCCATGCAAGCATTTGCACCTCCACTATACATAATTATGTCAAATTCTTACATGAGAACATGGAGTATATCATTTTTCATGACCGTGATCCATTCCATTACTGTATTGTAGGGCTCCTAATACTAGTATTCCTATTCCATGCAAATATATCACGATGAGCCCTAACCTATCGAAGAACCACCTCATTTACCACCACTGACATGGTATCATTTGTGTAATAGATGTAGTTTATTTTATGCTACACCTGCTGCTACTATGACTATGATTCCTTATCGTGGGGCCTATCCATTCCATGGACGGTGATCTATCACATGCACCACCTACCTTAGCATGCCCACCATTCACTTGCACACTCTTCATGAATGATTCATACTTTGGGAGCATATTCCATTTGATCCTACTTGTGATGACACTATCTACACACATGAGGGTTTGGCTCGATTAGGTTTTTCTTTTGAGGACCTCTATCCTGCACCACACACTCCTAATCTTTATTATGGCTTTGTTCACATTATGTTGCTTATGGTTTGCATGTTTTTCATCTTACGGTCTATCTATCACACACTCCTCATTTTTATTCTCTCACACTAGGAAAATCATGGCTTGATTATATTGGGGGAATTCTAGATCCTGACCATATAGATATTTCATTCCCTATGCCTTTTGGACACATCTTCATCTGTAAATAGCTCTTTCCTAGGTCATACACATAATATTACTCATTAGTATACACACGGTTGTGATCTTGCTCCATTCACTGATGAGGAATATGTAATGGGTATTTTCAAATTATGCCTTAATGGCTCATTACATGATCAACCAAACAATATCACTTATCAAGTAACTAATGCTTATTCGTATGAATTTGACCTTGAGGTTGATGATCTATTAGATGAAATTACATGATAGCCTCTTTCATCACGCATACTTGGGGGACATAGTACTCACATCCCCTTTTATCATCATTGGCATATTACTCATCTTGGCATTATCATTCATTTATATCCATGCACAATACTACATCACACTATTACCATTTAAGCATACACCATCTTAGCACCTACTCATATCTCATCTACAAATCTACCATCTTTGCATTCTCATATATCAATTTTTCTAGCATATACATATTCATCCTTACTTTAGCATCATCATTACTCGATGACATACTCTTGTGCTTCAGTTCACACTTGATTGTTGAGGGCTTACTACACTTGAACTTCACACACCGCACACTAGGCATACACACCACATATATTCATACATTACGCGTCATACACCATACATTCTACATTTAGCCTACAATATTTTTGACATTTGTGTATTTATAAATCATATGTCATGCTACTCATCATTATGCATACACCATTACATATGCATCTTACATCCTAAACTACTTATCCTACATATTGATTTACTCGTTTATCTACATACCATACATATTACACCACACATTTTCACACATATTCTACATATTATACTAGTCTTCATCACATATGAGTCTAACATTGAATTATCTTACACTATATATTACTATTCCATCTACCTACAACTTTACACATTCTAAACACCTTGCATTTTTATTCTATATAAAGTGTATTTACACATTCTACTCACTACATGGTCATCACCTATACTATATTGTCTTTTATGCATTGTACTCACTACCATATGATGCCCTTTAGTTCCTTGGTCCATACTTGACTGATGAGGGTTTACAAATCAAATGGACCTTGCATTCATCATGTGTTTATCAATTCACCTTTCATTATGCCACATTTCTAGGATAGTGACACGTGTTTTAGGCTCACTCATCACTTACACTATAATCTTGTAGTGGTATATGCTTTTAGGCTACCTCACTACTCCCTACTATTCATCTTATAGTGATATACGTTTTAGGATAAATCATCACTCCTTCATTTTCGTTTTGTCTTGATATACACTTAGGCTAAATCATATAAGATTCATGCACATCTCTTCTATATGTGCATATCATCATCACTATGACTACATGTTCATCACAACGCGCTGCTAGACACACGACACACACTATTTGACCATTTCCCAATGATGCACTCTCGTTTATGGTTCATTCTTGATTGTTGAGGGGAAAACAAAATCAACCTCACTACGCATACACTTCCATTCACTTGGGGGCATGCAGCTCCTATCACTCCATTCTCAATTCCATTCCTTCCATCCACAACATATTGCATATTATGGTTGTTTTTACTCTTACTTACTTTTGCTTGTTCATGGTCACTTTATTACACATGCTAGTTAGATTATTTGTATGTCATTTATCTATACCATCCACACATGCACGTTCATGTATTTTTCTAGATGTGCTCATGCAGATACAAGTCTCTTACATGCAAGGTGGATGCTCACCTTTACCCTTCCTACATTGGTCACTGGGGCATCCAAATTCATCTCTTCTAGTTGTTATTATTTCATTTTGCACTTAGCACTTTACATCACTTGCTTATACACACTTTTGACATACTAGTTATCTTTCTAACATGCTAACGGGTGCTTCATGTGCAACATTTGTTATGCATGGATATTTTCTTCCATACTTGCTTTCTCTATTATTTTCTATTTTTTTATTGTTTTTGCATTGCCCTTTGCTTGGTGTGCACACTTGTTTGTTTTGTATGTGGCCATGATGGCCTTGTGTGTCTTACAACATCATGAGTGATGTCCCATGTTTGTAGCCCACTTTGTGTGGCTTACTTTGTCTTCTTGCGTGTTTACTACATTGCTTGGTAGATTTTACATTGTTGCGTAGCTTACACACTATTTTCTACATGCATGCTTGTTTGTACTAACACTTGTCTTTGGCTAGCCTTCTTGTTTGTGCATGCCTTGGTTTCTACCAAGCACTTTTCAAGGTACATGTCTTGTGGTTTGTCCTCTTTTGGTGCCCCATTCTCCTATAAGTGATGTCACATTCACCCCCAAAGAGGGGGCATCATTTGGGATTTACATACTAACACTATGCATTTACACTCGGTTCGATTTTCGGTGCACTTTTTCCCTTGGCATTATGGGTTACATACAACGAGTGGGTTCAGACTAGTCTACGAACCCCATACACAATGGCTTTTACAAGACATGGTGTCCTTAGCATTTTGGGGAATCAATTACAGGCTCGAAGGTTATAGTGGGTGTGCCTTCCCACACTACTTCAGCCAGTGGCATCGGATCACCCAAAAACCAGGATGTATAGAGATCTCTTCACACACATTTAGGGAAGCATAATTAGAGCTTAGAGGATACAGTGGAACTCCTCTCTACACTTCTTCGTCATATGGCTTTGGATCACCCAAAAAACCCTGGTAGTATAGGATATCCTTTCACACTCTCTTTCTCAACATGGATCAGGTGCACATGTTCCATTTACACTTTTTCATTTGTGTATTTTACATTTACATACACATGCATGTGTCTTTTACATTGTTTTTACACATACATACATATATATTTGACTACTTGATCGTTTTCTCCTTGCAGGTCCAGTCATATGAGAAACAAGCAGTTAAATGGGGGAAACAACAATAATAACAACACTTCACAACAACACACACTATACTAACCATATAGGTACATCATACATCAATAGCTACACACACATTTCTGCTTTAGGTTCACTCTCATCACTTTTTTTTGCGCATTTTTCATCTTTAGTTTCCACACCTCCATCTTTTTCATTCCACGCTTTGTCTATTCCATCAACGCATTTTCTACTACAATTTTCATGGACATCAGGTACACATCTCTATCTACTTTATGTTACCAAGATTTTTGCTTACCAACATATAGTGGGGGAAAATGTAGTCACAAAATCATGCACTTTAGACATTATTTATCCCCATTTCATACTACTATTTAGAAGATTCTTGATTCAAGAAAGTACTAATTAAGCCTCGTCTTTTGGCCATCTTCTTTTATTTTATTTTTCATTCCCGACCTTTGACATCCATATGCCCAGTTTGTTTTTTGGTCACTTGGAATTATTTTAGCCCCGACTAGGGCACCTAAGCTAGTACTTGGGCACCCGCGGGTGCCTTGGTCCCACCATGGGTGACCCGATCCTTCTTGAACTTTCTGCCACTTTTTGGGCTCTTTCTAGCCATTTCTCCTTCTTATCTTTTTGGTGGTCGGCCATTTCAGGGTTAATTACGAAATTAGATCAAGAGAACCCTATAAATATAAAGTTATGAGACCATAATGAGGGACCTAGCACTAGTCATTACTATCATCCATCTAGAGTTGCATCCATCTATTGCATTGGAGATCACTTGCATCCACATAGCTCCATCACAAGGCACAAGGCTAGGACATCTACATCACACACTTCATAGGGGGAGGATTCTATTATATTCCATGCACACATTCTATTACATTTTCTACATCTAGTTATTGCTCGCTACTTCACAAAGTGTGATTGGCACAAGAGCACTTAGGGCACATTATGCACACACTCACCAGAACTACATTTGGGTCAAAATGTAATGCAACACTTAGTTAGTAAGTTCACTTTGTGGAAGTGAGAGGTCATCTGACCCATTCATTTGTATTGTATTTTTTAGGGATTGATGTTTGTTTAGGGTTTTGTAATTCTTTGTATTCAGATTGGATCATTGGCGACATCCGTTATAGGGAAGAAAATATGATGCGACAAAAGTGAGGGTTTTAGACCACCTCCCATCCCTGTGAGATTCAGTTTTAGAGCTTTCGTAGACCAGGCACCCATTTTGCAGGACCAAAGCACCCACAGGCATCCCAAATTCCTTTCCAGGCACTCCAGTCTAGGGAATTAGTCCAAATCCATCCTTTTCGGAGCTTATGCACAATCGTTGCTACTTCCAAACTTTTTAGTCACCCCTGCAACACAATCCCACGAACATCATCATTATTCACTAAGTTCTTTCCTCTTCTCTCTTGCACACTAGGGTTAGCATTTCCTCTTGCATAGTTGCTTAGCTCATTTACATACTTCTTTACTGCACTTATTTACTTTATTTATAGTTGTTCACAACTTAAACTAAATATAGATACACCCCCATATTCCTTATTGTAGTTGATTAGTATTACACAAACCCCTTTACACCATTCTACATAACTTTCCACTAACACTTACCATTTTTTGGTGAGTCCCTTAATACCTTGCTACTTTTCTCCGTGCAATCCCTTGATTCCCAAACATTCATTTCTTATCCTATGTAATTCTTCTAGTCTTATTTTAGCACCTCACAACCTTCATGGCTCCCAAAATCTTGTGCAACTCCTTCCACATTACATTCATATCTTCCACAATATTATACAAGCTATGGAAATGCCTATATTCTACCTCAAAATTACACATAACTCGGTAACTATCTCATGTGTCATCACACTCATGATTTACTTTTTCACATGCCAATTGTCTCTGTAGATTTATGCATGACAATTATACTTCGACATTCATTCGTTAGCACCTTCTTTCCAAGCGGCATGTGAGATGGCACATCTTGCACCAATCCATGCTAAAGCATCGTCATGGCATGCCACATGTTGGATTCTAGCTACCTCACATGCGAGAAAACAGAATGATTGTAACCATCTCTCTAACAATAGTCAATCATTTGTAGAATTACCATTGTCGATTATATATGTATGGATGTATGTATGTATGTATGTATGTAGTATTTATAGGGTAGACCTCCAAAGTTCCAATATTGCACTTGCTCGAGACACACTAATAGATTTTCTTGGTTGTGCCCTAGTATTTATTTTTGTAATACTCTTTACAATAGTCTAGAAAATCAAAAGGATGTGTTCCTCTTCTCATAAAAGAGCCTACTCTCTTGGTCTTGCTAACTATTTGTACACCTTTGTCTTCCTTATTCATCATTAATGAATAAAAATTGCATTTCCTTAACATAAGTCTTTCACTATGTTGTTGTTTGTTTGGTTCATTGCATTCAATAACCTACGACACTCTTTTATAATTCGTGTTACTCCAATTGGCATTAGACTCGCCCCACATGGCCCTTAGAATATGTCGCGGATCAATTATTAATTAATCATTTATTTGGTTACTTATTAAGACATTAGTATAGACTACTATTTTTAAAATAATTTAATCAAATTATTGATCAATTAGGTTGATTAATCAAACTTAAGTAGCCAATTTGTTATCATCATCCCACCTCCACTTTCCCACAACATTATTTATGAGCACTATTATCTTTTGAGCCATCCATTGGCTTCTATATTTCCCTAACAATGAGTCTCATAGAGAGACCCAAAATGTCATAACAAATAGTTTCTATTAAGTCATTTCTAGAAGACTCTCACAATGACTATTATGCTTTTCCCAATATTTTTGGAACTATTCTAGGGAAAAATATGTTAGATACATGAAAACAATATTGAAGTTAAAGACCATGACAACTTCGTAAGCAAATACTCAACAATCGATCACATTCTCACTTTATATAATAATCGCTAAAAATTGTCGCAATAATTCAAAGATGACCTCTTCTATTTCTTTCTTTGTTGATTTTAGAAAATGTTTATATCATCCCACGGAAATCTTATAAAATGTATGTTGGGATTGGGAATTCCTTCTAAATTGAGGATTACAATATATAAAATTTATGGATGGAAAATTGACAAACTCAAAACTATTTAAGGTTGGTATGAGTAAAATAATCTGAGTGTTATAGAGTAAATCAAGATTGTCTTTTGTCTTCGACTTTTTTGGAATCTATGTATCATTTAGAAAAATACTTAAAAGAAGAAGGTTGCACAACTCTTGTTGGGATCTGCATATAAGGATGGGTGTACATCTCAAATCCATTTTATCTTGTAAATATAAATTTTCACCAACCTTCATGATTACACTAGTATACTTTGAATCTTTGCCGACGATATTGTCCTTCTTGCTGAGCACCTTGATGACTTAAGAAAACAACTAAATTCTCTTCAATGATATTACGTTAGGTTGAGTTTTATTGTAAATATTAATAAAACCAAAATCAAGTTTCCTTCAATAATCATCCTCTTGAAATTGTTCACAATCAGAAAGACCTTCGTATTAATATTAATGATTAGTTAATATGGAGCCTTAGCGTTGAAAAAGAATTTTTAGAGGCTGAAAGTTCTTTTACAATTTGGATAGTCCCCAGAACCTTTACTACTGTAATACTATTACCAACATATAGTAACCAGGCTCTGGTTACCAGTGGTTGAGTGCTCGACCAAACTCTTTGGGATTATTTTGTTGACACCAAATTCAGGGACCATTCTATTCTTAACTGCCATTTATTAAACCTTGTTCATTACTCTTACTGCATCACCCAACAAACAATTTAGACTCCTTGCCGACCTCAATTAGAGGTGGTTGTAAGCTCAGACCTTTATATTTTCTTGCTTCCAAGATTGTTTATTTTTAATTTTTTTAGCTTATACTCCGGTTGTTTTTAAATCAAATTATGAGACCCATGCTGATCCATGGAGAAAGACTGAATGAATAAACTGGACATTTGGCTGAGGGTACTTGTGAAGAAGTGCTTACAATCATGGAGAAAAGGCTAAAAAGAATTGGAAGTATATTTGTAGCCATGATGTTCTGGTTCAGAAAAGACAATTCTCAAGAAAAGCTGAACAAGGAACTTAAACACACAGAACCATCATTACATGCATCTTCTGTTAAACACAGGCGACTTGGGTTTCATTGTATTCTTTTGATTATTGTTGTTTTCACAGGTGTAACCGTCCTTCATCAGATCTTTCAAGGTCAGTTCTGTGTTAAGGTCCTTCATGTGGTTAGTATATGAATGAATGCTTGATTAGACCAATTAGCAGGGCAATGAATGAAGCATTGAAGGTCTGCTAATTTATGGACTGTCCATTTTAAAATTTTGTGAATGGTTATTGTACTTCAAGGTTACTGTATATTTCTGTAAAATAACAATGGCATATCTTGCTTAGACCGATTTGCAGGCAAAATGAATGAAGCATTGAAGGTATTATAATTTATGGACTACCCACTTTAAAATTTTCAATATAGGTATTGTTCGTTGATTTAGACCAATTTGCAGGCCAATGAAGAAGCACTGAACATCTTATAATATATATGGATTGGACATTTAAGAATCTTGTGCCCATATGGGTATTGACTTCAAGGTTACTCTGTGCTTCTTAAAATATACAATGGCGTATCTTGGTTTACATGGAGAAGATTCTGTTTATGTCCTTTGTTCAAGAATTTGTTCATTTCTGCTTTATTGGATTCAATTATAGCATGAACATGGTTATTATGATTGTAAAAGCTAGTGGGACTCATGTTATGTAATAATGTCAAGTTTGCATTTGATGAAACATTGAAAGATGAGATGGATCATGCAAATTACTCCGTCAATGGCAAGAAAATACTAGGCCCTACATATGAGAATTGTAAGCACTACATCTGTATCTGAATTAGTGGTTGATTGTTTCTTGATTAATTTGCAGTTACACTAGAGGGGGTGTTAATGGACACGAATTTAAGGATTCCATTGGTTTTGCCTGGAAGCCTGCAAGAAGGATTTGGAAGAAAGATGACAGAGTACATCCTACAGGAAAGAGTTATAGAGAGAGATTATTTCCGATCTCTGAATCTGACAGTGAAGAAAACACATGGGATTTTCTTCATCCGAGATGTTGTCCTCCTTCCTGATGAAGTGTTACTGTTGGTGTCATTGCCTTCTGCAAGATTCAGACTCGAGGACAGAGAATTTCTGCAATGTTCTTTCTCAGACAATTTCTATACACAATTGAATGGCATTGACCATCTAGATAGATCCCAAAGAGTTGCTGCAGTAAGATGCCAGGTACCTAGACAAGATGTCCAATGGTCTGCAGGATCAGTGGCTCTAGTAGACAATATTCATAACCCAGATGTAACAGAGACCATGACAGTGAATGCCCATTATCAGCCGGCCATTAAGTGGCATTACATGGTATATGAGAGCTTCATTACGGAGAAGGATGTTGTTCTATTTGCCAAAGGTATCAACAATAAACAAGGACTCAATGTTGCGGCAGAAGATCTCCGGTGCAGGTTCAATGACTCCATAGAAACCACTGTAACTGTGTCTGCACAAGAGGTCTTTAGGTGTGAGCATCCGGATGAAGAAGTCCTTTATCAGATCCTGGGTTCCAAAATCACTCTGTCAATCCATGGAAAATCTATTCCTTCTGTTGTTTATTATGACATCTCACCATCTTATCTGAGACCTCTGCAGTACAATCATGGTGTTACTACAGAAAGCAAGAAGATGAAACTATGTTCCTGCACCATGGTGTTCAATGTTGCAAAAATCATAAGAGAATGGGTCATTTACAATTCCCATTTGGGTGTGGAGCACTTCTTTCTGTATGACAATAACAGTGAAGACAAATTGGAAGAAACTCTGAAAAGTGGTTTATCAGGATACAATGTGAGCAGATATCCATGGCCATGGACCAAGACACAGGAAGCTGGGTTTTCACATTGTGCTCTCATGGCCAGGGAAAAGTGCCAGTGGATGATGTATACAGACGTGGATGAGTTTGTATTCTCACCTTCTTGGTTTAAAAGCAGTTGAATCATAAGGCCATGGGCAATCAGGCACTGGAACGCCACAACAAGGCCATTACATCAGGAGCTCTCTTGAACATGGTTATGAATTTACGTTCAAAAAGAAAAGAGCAATCAAAAATCCCCAAATCTCAAATAGGGCAAATCTCTTTCAGGTGCAGGAGTTTTGGGCCATCAGGGCTTGATAAACACCCTGAGGGAGGGGTCACCCAAGGCTACACTTGTAGGGAGAGGCGGGAGAAAAGGTACAAATCCATAATTTTGTTAGAGGCTGTCTCCCCTTCACTGCTCAATGTAATACACCATTTCCAGATGAAGGAGGGATATAAGACATTGTGTTTGAAGGCCTCCAAGGCAGTGATAAATCATTATAAATACCAGGCATGGAGTGAGTTTAAGGTCAAGTTCAGAAGGAGGGTGTCTGCTTATGTTGTGGATTGGAATGAGTCTAAAAATTCTGGTTCTCGGGACAGAACACCTGGCCTTGGCAATATGGCCATTCAACCAAAGGATTGGAAGAATAAGTTCTGTGAGGTGAATGACACTGCATTGAAGGAGTTTGCATTCACAGTGTTTTCATTGAGGAATAAATCAGCCATTAAACTAGAGTGGGAGTTATAAATGTAATTTTGAATTACTATGAGATCAGGGAGCAGTTCTTTTGCTTCTGCATAGACTCTATAACTCTCAGAATTTTATGGCTGATCAGGGTCTTTTTCTTGAGAGAATTTGCTTCCACAATACTTTCGAGACTATTTCTTTCATTTTTCTTGCTGCTTCTTTATTTTTAAGGAAAAAACTAGATGTCATGACAGTCTTTAGATACTTATGAAGAGATATAAGAGATGTGAGAGGATATGATATATTTTCACATATAATTTATTAGGTGTATGTAATTATTTTTGTTTCCTTTTGAATTTGTTGGAATGGATATTTCCATTCGCTGTTCCTTACTCCACATTGTCATTTTCCAATGCCATAAGCCAATTCTAATCCTTCACATACATTAATATCATTATATACTATTTTAAAGCATATATAAAATAAAAGAATGTCATTGTTGGATTGAAAATTTACTTCACTGAGCATGAGACGGCCAAAGAAAAATTTCAATGGCAGCTAGGGTTTTAAAACTCAATGATGCAATAGAAAATGCAATAGCTGGAGGTAGGGCAAGTGGTGAAAGGGTTTGTAGGGGGCTCAATGCCTCTACACCTATCTTATTTGCATATGCAACAAAGAATAAGACTGCATTTCCTACCTTGGCGTCAAATCCATATATGGTTGATAAATCAGATGAGCTACCTACCATGATAATCTCAAGTGGGACTGCCGAAGAAATGTGCCAATCAATGGCTCTTCACAAACTAGACCAAGCTCTAATAATCTCATATGAGGTACTCTACTGCCTTTATTAATGGCTCTTCACAAACTAGACCAAGCTCCGTAAAGTCCATTCTTACTCCGAATGGTTTTTCATTGTATAACTACTTTCAAAGGAAGACTTTCAAAAGGTCATAAATGAGGGACCCTAGTTTGGAGTTGAGCATGACTTTTCTAACCCCGTGGTTCCTCGGCTTTAACCACGACACAACAATAGTATCCAAAATGTCGGTATGGGTTCGTCTTTCGTACTGCCCTTCACTTTTAACATCCTGAAGTCCTGGATGGTATTGGAAATTTATTGGAAAAACAAATTTAAATAGATATCGAATGGGCAAAGTTACGCTTGTTCACCTATGCTCTTATATGCACAGAGATAGATCTCAACATAGGACTGCAAGATAAGATGATATTGAAGTAGGATGAAATGCATTGGTCGCAGATCCTACCTATGAATACATGGTTTTTCGTTGTCGATGTTTAAGCATTTAGGGCATTTACAAGATGCATGCCCACATTTCATAGGGCTCTGAAAAGGAAAAAAAGATTTCCTTTCCAAACACGAAGTGTGACAACCTTATCTTCATTTGGAATCAAAATATGAGGACAATCCGATAGAGAAAGATTTGACCGTGGATAACGACAGTAAGGGAAATGCAGATTTCAGTAGTACAAATGTCCACAGAGACACGTGACAAATGATCAATTCAAGGGAGCCCTAGGAGAATGGAGACATATACAGTGGAAGTTCTAATAGGTGGAATGAAGAGATTTCATGAAATAGAGACATCTAAATCAGACAAGGAGCAAGGGAGTCCTAAGATTAATGATGTTTAGCATGTCATTATGAGCCCTCCTATTAAGGTTTGGACAGAAGTCCATAAGCAAAAAGGAAAAAGAGTGGATAAAGCAATAATCTTTGTTGAATGGACCTAAATTTCAGTTTGTGTCAGGCACTCCTACCCATATTAGGTGTTATTTATTATGAGTCGTCTGTTGTTGGAGTTTGTCCAACAATTCTATTGTATTTTTATTTCGTTATTTTGTGTTGACGTGTATTTCTCTGATTTTTTTATACTATTTATGGTTACTTTTTATTGTAATCATATTATATTGTTTATTAATATATTGATGGGTTCCAAATTCCAATTAAAAAAACATAATGACTGATACATTTCAATAAACAGTTAGATTATTTCAAAGCATTTGGAAAGGAAGAGGGCATCTTTTGCTATTGTTAAAATCTAAATTTTAAGATTTTTAAATATATTGTTTGGAAGCTTTCTTCCATTTATAAAACATTTTGATATATAACACGATTTATTGAGCATGGAGGTTCACCCCATTAATTGCTTGGGCATGTAAATAAGAATTGAAAGCATGGAGATCAAAAAGGAGGATTGGGATGTTCCAGGAGTTTGTGTAGTGACAATCATGCCACCCCAGTTCGTCAGTTTCTTTTGTGCAGTGATGGAGTAGCGTTCTGTGGTTAGTTCAACATTTTTCCTATTTTTCAGCTACAACTGCTCACTACGATCGGCATGCATTTTCTTTGACTATCAGATGTCCATGTTTGGCTGTGTCATGGACTCATGGCATGCTCAATAACTTCTATTATGCCATGTTTGCGGCGGTGACAATGACTTCTATTGTATTCGTGGCAGCAACGGTGTTTTTGGTTGCTATACTGTAACTGCCATTACAATTTATAGTGCTCTTTAGGTTTAATATTTGGGATATGGCTTTTCCACTTATTTGGTTGTTTTGTACAACCAAGGGTTTTGTGAGATATGTTTATGAATGTTTCACTTGTGTGGTTCTCCCAATAATCAAGTTGTGTTTTTGTGGGATTTATTTTCTACGATATGATTTTTTTGGTCGTGAATACCAACTAGCTACCATTTTATTGTAAATTGTTATTATTTTGATTAATAAATGTGTTTCTAAACTAAAATATATATGGTTATGACTAATATAATTCTTTAGTTTTAAACTCTTTTTAATTAAAGTGTTTTTAAAAGAGTAATAAACTATAAACACATCAAAACAATAAATGCTTATACACGCTTAAAAAATACTATTACCTTCAAAATCATGTTATTAGCTCGTTTAAGCCATTGCTTTTGTGGTCATTTACATTTTAAAAATAGTCTCCAAATTTTGTTTGAATTTTCTAATTTAAGAATTTTCATAAATTTTATGGAGCAATGTGTGATTGTGTTTTATAGAAAAATGGTTTTACAATACAAATGCACATATGTCCATAAGTATTACAATTTAGATTTAAATATATTCAACACAATCATATCATTCCATGCAAACTTGCAACAACCATGATCAACTCTCTTTCCTAATTATAATTGTTCATGTGGAGCTCCCTCTTAGTCTAATATTACATTCATGTCATCTTGGCTTGCCCTTCTCTATCAAGTCCGCATATATTTGTCCATCCCTTCACACACCATCCACCCACTTATATGCGAGAGTAGTTTTACCTCCTCATGGGTAATACTTCAATACACCATTCCATGTAAATGTCTTGATTCACCAAGGATGAATCAAATGTAAGTGCCTCTTGGTTCACACATACACTAATATTTTGCTTCCTTAAAGCTTAAGTACATTGAAACCACAAATTCCAACACAACTTATTATCAGCACCCTCCCACTAGATGTCTATCACACACATTCAAACCTCATCCATATGTTACAACTATTTAATGTGATATGGTGTCTAGCCATGCATATAGGTGCTCAAGAAGCTTGTAGAAAAACAATACATAGAGTTCATCATATATAACATCCTTGACCAACTTTCTTAGATCTCTTTTCTCATGCTTGGGTAGATTGTAGTAAACTCAACTTCTTGTTCTTCAAACCGTTTTTCAACCCATTGCCGCATAGAGATTCTTTCTAACACTTCCTATAAAACTCATCCCCGTGATTAGTGGCTCTAGTGATTACACCTAAATAAAAAAGAAAATGTGTCTAATGTTGTGATATGGTTCTTATTTATTTAAAGGTGTAAGGGTAGAGAAGTTTGTATATTTCGATTAATTAATAAACAATAACTCATGAATCGAATATAGTTCTCAAGTAATTTGCAAAATATAACGATAGATAAGATTTCTAAAAACACAAGAGGAGAAGTGTACTTAGCTAAATACAATGATACGGGTGTAATCTAGAAGTGCAAAGTAATCGTGTAGACTAGAAATTGCTAGAAGTGCTTCGCTTTCTAGAACTCGTAGTTCGCAAACTAGGTTGGTATATAACCATATGGATTGTCCTATGTTGGGGTTAATTACACCAATTGTGTAGATATATATTCAGATCTAAGCATACAAACAATAAATATGGAAATAAACCAAAAGAAATAATACACAAGATATAACGTGGTTCACCCAGTGTGGGTTACGTCCACCAAGAAACAACCAATATATTATTCAAAGCTTCACAGAGGATATACAATGAAGATCTACAATCTTCCACACCTCACACGAATGTACAATACTTTTCCTTCTCAAGCTTCTCTTTTTCTCTCTCCAAGAATTCCTTCTTATAATTATGATTAATCTTTCACAATCTAATCTTTCTAACCCTAGCTTTCAAGCTTATATAAGCATATACAAACTTAGGGCAACATAGCTATGCAATTACAACCATTAGATCACATTTTAATCAAAGGTTAGATCTAATCTTGTGACTTAAATAAAAACATTTCATACATAGGAGACCGATGCCGGTTACCCCAACCGATGTCGGTTCCTACTAGCTGACCGATGCCGCCATCTACTGTGTAAACCTACAAGTTGTAAAACATGTTATTTGTGAAGCAATTAAGCTCCACAATCTCAAAAATATCCCACTTGGAGATAAATTGTTGCATTGCACCATACAACTCCATCCTTGGATCCTTTCCTTGGCCTCGTTTCTTCCTCTTCAAGTCTCAAACTCGAAGACCAATAGAAGTGGAGTGAATCTCCAACTTCTCCTTTTTCAATGGCTTCGTTAGCATATCTACAGGGTTCTTATTTGTATGAATTTTCTCCAGTTTCAACTACCCATCCTCCAACACCTATCGTATGAAGTGATATCTCAACTAAATGTGTTTCGTTCTTGAATGAAACATTGATTTCTTTGCCAGATGAATCGCACTTTGACTATCACCGCATAACTGCAATCCTCTTGCTCCTTTCCCAACTCTTCCATGAACCTTCTCATCCATATCATCTCTTTGCTAGCCTCTGTAGCTGCAACATATTCGGCCTTTGTAGTAGACAAGGCCACAACCTTCTGCAATCTAGAAATTCGGTTAATCATGTTGTGCCACCTGCTATGAATACATATCGAGTGGTGCTCCTCCTACCATTCAAATCTCCAACCATATCTGAATCAACATAGCTGCATACATAAATATCTTACCCTCCATAGCATAACTGCATATTGGATGTCCCTCTCAAATACCTAAGAATCCATTGGACTACTTTCCAATGCTCTTTACCTAGATTGTCCATAAATTTTCTCACAACTCCCACTGCCTATGCAATGTCTAGTCTAGTACAAACCATAACATACATAAGACTTCCAACTACTAAAACATATGGAACTCGTGCCATGTACTCATGTGATGTAGGACACTGATCTTTTCTCAATTTAAAGTGTCCAACCATAGGTGTACTTATATGTTTTTAATTTTGCATATTAAACATTTCCAACACCTTATTGATATAGTGTTCTGAGAGACAAATACAATTTCTTGTTCTTCATATCTTTATGAATTTGCATGCCAAGGATTTTATTTGCAACTTCTAAATCCTTCATTGCAAATGTATGAGCTAACTTTTCTTTAAACTCAACAATGTCTTGCATACTAGATCCTACAATAAGCATATGATCTACATACAAGAACAAAATAATATATCTTCCATTTTCCATATTCTTGAGATAAACACAATGGTCGATTTACATCTCATATAACCATGCTTGTGCATAAAACTATCACACCTCATATACCATTGCCTTGGGGCTTTCTTGAGCCCATACAAGCTCTTTTTCAACCTACACACAAATTTCTCCTACCCTTGACTTCATACCGGCGGTTGTAGCCTATATATCTCTTCCTCCAAATCACCGTGAAGGAAAGTCGTCTTAACATCAAGTTGTTCTAAGTGCAAATCTTCTACTGCAACTAAACTCAAAACAATACGTATGGAAGTCATTTTTACTACAAGAGAAAATATCTCACCAAATTCAATACATGCTTTCTATGCAAATCCTTTTACCACAAGTCTTGTCTTGTATCTTTTTTGTCCACCATCTTCTTCCTTGATCCTATAAACCCATTTGTTCTGCAATGTCCTTTTACCTTCTCGGTAACTTGACCAAATCTCATGTCTAGTTCTGCTTCTAAGGATTCCATCTCCTCATCCATGTCATGCTCACACTTTTTATGGGTTTCATCATGCATTGGTTCTTCAAAACTTTCTCGTTCACCATTATCACCAATAATAGATAAAATAAGGAAGGTGTAAATATTTATGGAGGTTTACTTACTCGTTATGACCTTATCAATGAAATTTGGGGTGTCGAAGGCTCAATCTACTCATTCTGCAAATTTGTATCAATCTCGCAGACGATGATCGATGCTGGTCATTTGTAGCCGACATCGGTCTAGGCGACCGATGTCACCCTACTTTTTATATAATCGATATCAATTCTGGATGCCGATGTCGATCCTATGACTCGGCGACACCGCTTCCCTCACTAACACTAGTACTGTAGATGTTTGTTTTAAATCCTAGAATACATTTTCTTCCGCAAACTCTTCCACCGGTTAATCCTTGGGTATCAAAATTTGATCCTTGTACATTCTCTTTTCATTCCATTTAATATCACGAATCCTAACAATCTTAAAATCATCTAAATCCTAAAAACGGAATCCGAAATCACCAGAGCCATAACCAATAAAAGTGCATCTCTTGGATTTAGCATCCAACTTCTTCCTATTTTCTTTATCAACATACACAAAAGCTTCTAAACCAAATACTCTAAGAAAATAAATATCTACCTCTTTTCCATTCCAAGCTTCTTCTAGTATTCCACCATCTAGTGCACTTGAAGGCCCATGGTTGATTAAATATACTGTCATTTCTACTGCTTCTGCCCAAAATTGTAAGGGTAATCCAGCATGTATCCTCATGTTTCTTACACGTTCCATGATAGTCTTATTCATTCTTTCAGCCACACCATTCTCCTGTGGTGTTCTAGGAACCGTTCTTTCTCTGCATATTCCATTCAATAAACAACAATCATCAAAGCCTTACTGCGCAGACTCAACACCATTGTCGGATCTAAAGAAGTTTAATTTTAGATTTGATGCATTTTCCACAAGGGATTTCCATATTTTAAAAGTCTCAAAAACATCAGATTTACGCTTTATACAATAAACCCATACCTTTCTTGTGGCATCATCAATGAAAGTCACATAGTATTGGGATCCTCCATGAGAAGCTACCTGAGCTAGTCCCCACACATCTGAGTGCACAAGATCCAATTTTTGCTCCTTCTTTGCTACCCCAACTTTGAGAAATCTCACTCTCTTTTACATTCCAAATATTCAATGTTCACAGAAATCAAGATCTACATCTTTCAAATATGATAGCTTTTTGCCTTTAAGATTTGCATTCCTTTTTTACTCATATGGCCCACCAATTATGCCACATGCTTGCATATGAATCTGAAGTAGATAGCACATAAAATTAATCATTAATATAGGTATATAAATAAAATTTTCTTACCTTCTTGCCTCTTACCACAACAAGATCTCCCTTGGTAACTTTCCAAGAGTCAGCTGTGAATGTAACCATACAACCAGATTCACCTAGTTGTCCTGCAAAAATAATATTTCTCCTAAGGCTTGGCACATGTCTCACATATTTCAATATCCATGTATTTCCATTCTACAATTTTAGATGAACTTCCCCTTTACTAGTAATATTGCATGGTTCATCATCTCCTAAATAAACATGCCCAAAATTACCCTAGACATAATTTCTAAAATAACCCTTATTAGGGGTAGCATGGAAAGAAGCTCCTGAATCTAAAACCCATGATTCAATTTTATTATCTAAGAAGAGAATAAGGGCATCTTGCATTACCTCAAAAGATGCAACATTTTTCTCTTTATCTTTCTCTAGTACATTCTCTTTGTTTTCCTTGAATCAACAATCCTTCTTTACATGTCCTTTCTTTCCATAATTCCAGCAAGTTATTCCTCTACCTCTGGATTTAGATCTTCCATTTTTAGACTTTGATTTCCCATTATTCTTGCTATTGATCTCTCTTTACGCATACCTATGCTTTCTACATTCAAAGCATTTCTAGATGACGACTCTTATGTACTTTTCCTGTGTATTTCTTCATTCAGGATTATACTAACCACATCATCAAACTTTAAAATATTAGTAGCAGACGTTGTATTACTAATAGTCATTACCAAGTTATCCTAACTATCTGGAAAAGAGCATAAGAATAGAAGTTCTTTCACTTCATCCTCAAATGGAATATTAATCGATTTTAATTAATTTACAATAGATCGGAAATTATTTAAATGCTTTGATTCAAATTCAGCTTTTGCATTTTAGAATTAAATAATTTCTTCATCAAATAAAATTTATTGGAAGCACTTGGTTTTTCATATAAATTAGCTAAAGATTTCATCAAATCTACCATGGTTACTTCTTTGGTAATATTCAAAGCCATAGATGCTGCCAAGCTCAATCTTATAGATCCCAGAGTCTTTCTGTCAATAATTTTCCATTCTTCATCACTCATTTTTATAGGCCTTGCCTTCTCATCCAACGGTAAGTATAAATATTTATGATATAGATAATTTCACCTACATCTTCCATAATTGATAATTACAACGTCAAATTTCTCAACTTTGTATTTGCTATCTTCTGCCATTGTTGTGTTCCCACTCAATCAGAAATCCCTCTGTGAGTAAATTTTTCAACACACAAAACCCTCAAACAAAAAATCTCTAATACCAGTTGTTGGGGTTAATCACACCAGTTGTACAAATATATATTCAGATCTAAGCATACAAACAATAAATACAAAAATAATACACAAGATATAACGTGGTTCACCCAAAGGTGAGCTATGTCCACCAAGAAACAACTAATCTATTATTCAAAGCTTCACAGAGGATATACAATGAAGATCTTCAATCTTCCACACCTCACACAGATGTATAGTATTTTTCCTTCTCAAGCTTCTCTTTTTCTCTCTCCAAGAATTCCTTCTTACAATTATGATTAATCTTTCACAATCTAACCTTTATAACCCTAGCTTTCAAGCTTATATAAGCATATACAAACTTAGGGCAACATAGCTATGCAATTACAACCATTAGATCACCTTTTAATCAAAGTTTAGATCTAATCATGTGACTTAAATAAAAACATTTCACGCACAGGAGATCGACGCCGGTTACCCCAACCGATGTTGGTTCCTACTAGCTGACCAATGTTAGTCAACCAACCGATGTCGGTTATTATGTAAACATGCAACTTGTAAAACGTGTTATTTTTGAAGCAATTAAGCTCCACAATCTCAACATCCCGAAGGGTGGTATGGTCTAGTCCCAAGTTGTATGATTTTAGACAAGGATAGGTTGGCACTATGTAATTTTATTTACAGCTCGATAACTGTGATGATGACCTTAACATTGAAATGCTAGGTGTCATACATCTATGAAATCCTTTATGTGATACAAAACACCCTCAAACCCTAACCATGGGTAGAAGACCCTACAAAAGGTCGGTGTTTGGGTTGAATCACCCTTTCATTACCTATGTCGATACTAATCTAAAGAGGCCTCAAATCACATGTAGTATATATCTTGAACACTTAACAATGAGAAACGACGACTTGGCTTGACTTGGAATTTATATAGAATGAGAATTGGGGTTCTTAAAACTAGTTTGGTTGGCTTCAAACCTATGTGTGGGGTACTCCAAGGCTTTCTTGTTGTGGAGTTTACTAGAGCTTGGAATGTGTCTTGTAATAAGTAGTCTTGAAAGTACTAGATGATTTCCAGTGAGGTAAATAATTGAGTTAGACTTTCTTTTATAGGTGTTTGTAAATTTAATTTTACATTAAGGACAACATATGGGATATCAAGCGAATAACAAAGGCAAAAATTATCAAATTGGAAAATTGATTATTGGGTGGAGGGAGATAAGATTGTATGGGCTCTGGACCATAACATGGTAAGCTTTGGTCCCAACCACATGGTTCTAGACAAGAAATTCAAGGAAATTTACAATATTCGGGTGAGATGTATGAGAATAGTGTAGTGTTTTAGATTATCGCAAGTTGTTTTGTAAGTGACTAAGTAGTGTGAACAAATAAGCAAGTCACGGAAAGGACATAAGGATAAGTCGCTTAGGCTTAGAATGTGCACACAAGTCATGATTTAGGTATAAATCCAAAGTTTTCATTGCCAAATTTAGTTGTCTAGTACATCCCCCAAAGATGGAATGTAAATTGTATGCTTAAAGGAAAAAATACTTGAGTGTATACACACATTGTCTTTTCTCAAAGTTGATGATTCTGCTTGAGTATTGATCCGAAGGACATTCTCGGCAGTCAAAAGTTCCCTATTTCTCCCTAAACCATTACAAGACATAAGAGCACTCGATGGCTTTCTAACGCCTATTGGTATGCAAGAATCGGACATTGTATGCTACCAAAGATTGCTAGTCAAAGTTCATGGTTAAACTAGGTCAACATGGAAACGCATGTGCTGCAGACTTAACTCATGCACTAAGTATATTTGTGTAATTCAAAGTTGATCAAGGAAAAAAAGTGATCATGAACGTTATTGATCTAATCCTCTTGTTCTTCGACAGCAAGCAAAAAGTTGGTTTTCAACAGTGAGGTCCACTCTTGTTTCTAAAGGGGACCCAACCGCTATGGTATATTAGTGTAATTTTAATTTTCCCAATTATAATATAGTTTTTTATGTCGTGTATTATGGTGTTAACATGTGGAGGGATAGAAGCGTTGGTGATTTGGTGGATTTGGAGCATTACCACATTGTCTTGCCACATAATATCCACTTTCCATCCTAAGCGCATTTGATACTTGCCAAATACCAACACACTAAGCCACATGACATCCATAAACATGCCACAACGCACCAAATATAACCTTAGTGATATCCACTCAACCCCATGTGCCAAACATTGGCCAATAAAAGTAGTTTAGTGGTCATTGTTAATATGCCATGTACTTTATTTTAAACCAAATTCTTTACCCTCACGCGCCCAATGTGGGATAAATGGATAAATAAGGTACTCAAAGCGCATAGAAATGGATGAGGGTGCCCAAGGTGGGATTTGAACCGCTCACCTCATGTAAAAAGATAAGGTTCCTTACTAACCCACCTATGCTTTGTAAAAAATATAAAAGGCACATTTTGGTATTTGAATACAACTTAGCCGAGAATGTGTGTAGCCCAATAATGGCGCTTTTTTACATTTGGTCTTTTTAAGACACTTAGAGGCATTTTCAGGATTTTTATATAACCGACAAATGTGTATAATTCCCATATAATCATCTGATCCTTGAATTTTCTCAATTGGTGTTCATTTAATGTCACTTTGAAGCATTTTTCCACCACTTTTGACATAGAACATGGGGAAAATGATTTTGTAAATGCCACAGGAAGGTGGAGGACATTATTGGTCGAATTCAAATTTCTTCAAAGGTATGTTGAGTATTTTTATTGCATGTTCATATTCATTTCATGTTGTGAGTTTTCATAATGTACTTGTAATATATTTAAAATGGATCGGTTTGTCATTTAAGTGAACCTCGGAGATGTAGCCAAATTGGTGAACTCCATTATCAAGCTCTTTGTCATTATTTATTTCATTTTTTTTTGTTTTTAGCAATTTTAATTCAGTTTTAGATGGATTAACGATAAGCTAAGGCAAATTACTAAAAATCATAAAATGACAATTTAGAAGAGTTTAACTGTGGAATTGATGTTTTGAGTTTCTAATCACTCTAAATCGGTTTTTAATCAGTTCTCAATTCATTTAAATAAGGAATTTGAGAATTTTAATTAGTATCCATTTTTATAAACTATTGATACACTCGGGTCACTTTGTTAGTTTACGGATCAAATTTTGGTATCACAACCGGTAGAATGTTGGATTAACTTCTAATTGCATTTTTATATCACTTTCCACTTGGTTTTATTCATTTTGTGCGAGACATTTGGGCTTGTTGATCTTCTATTTGCAGTGTGCAGTTGTTGGGAGTACAAGTTGTTTGCAGAAAATAGGAAACCATGTAATGAGAGGAATAGATGGATATCTCTTGATCTCGCTTGCAAGGTGTTTAAGGTATGGAATTGAATCCAGTCATAGTTAGCATTGGTCGCATTATTTTGGTTAGTGAAAACGATATTGTGAAGCTTTCTTTTCTGGTATAAATTGTATTTTTTTATGCCTATGTCCTTTAATTAGGAGCAAGTGAAAAGACCATTCCATTTTGAGATATGAAGATGGCATTTGGACATTGTTCGGGAATTGGACATTATTTTTACACTCATTTACATTTGGGTACTAATTGGTTATCAGTTGATTTTATATTCACAACTTTTTCCTAAACATTACAGGATGTAATCTTTAAGTTGTTTAAAATTCAACAATTTGTTAACCTTTTCTCAACATGGTGTATAGTTCCTAGTTTCTAAATGAAGGTAAGATTATCCCAATGTTTCGTTATGAGAAATGGCTATTTTTCACATTTTTGTTCGATATCCATGTTTGGATAACATTTGTGTGGCTCTGTTGGAAAAGATATGCCTTGTTTTGGAATTGTTTATGAACTACTTGAAAGCATGGGGTTTCATCAATACCTCGTTAAATAGGAGGTTTGATATGGTGTAGCCTTCTATTCAATTTGTTAAACCAGAAGAGGATCAACCCTTGATTTGATAAAACTAATTTCTCGGATAGTTTTTATTTGTATGGATGATAGTATTTATTAGCTTGCATTTTTCAAAGCATTCTTTGTGGGATTCTGTTATATTTAGAAAGGATATTTTCCCATATGATTTTGGATTTGAATTTGGTTGATGGTGTCACCAAGAGGGGAAGAGTTGAGTGACGATTTTAATATACTCATATTTATCTTCTCAAATTTATGGTTGACACATTTCATTATGATTTAGATGTAACAGAATATATAAATTCGGTGGGCATTTTCAATATGTCTAATTTTGGATTTACATTTTAAAAGCATATTTTGTTTCTTGTGTGCAAATGTATGGATACTTATAAGACCCATTTGGGCACCATTTGTAATTGTAAATAATTTTTAAACTTATTGCATCCACAAGTGATATTTTTGCATGATTTAATACCCTCATTATGGGCATTTATTTATAAATATCACATGGTTACAATTAGGTGTAAATTATTTACACTCAAAATTGGTTCATGCGATTGCACTTGGTTATCTTTTGCAGTGTTTGGAAGTTTCACCGATTCGAATGTGACATTTGTGTAGACAGTTTGATTCTATCCCCAATTTCATGTTGGATAGATATTTTGATCTTCACTTTGGTAGTTTTGGGGATTCCGTTAATTTTAACCTCTTTATAGGCATTGTTTAGTTTAATTTATTAATCATTTCCATGATATTTTGTAGTGATTTTCTAGTATCACAAGGGCAAATGAACACTTACCGAGAAAACATTTTGTTTTCTATTTCATATTGATCTAATTTGGGTGATATTTTTTCATGATTAACAATTTCACAAGGTCAATGGACACCGCGTATTGTTGTAATTTGGTGGTTTATTTCATACTCGATCATTTACGATGATTTGCAATTTCACAAGATCAATGGAAACTCGCCTATGTTTGGTATTTAGTCATTTATTTCAGTGATATTTTGCAGAGTTAACAATTTTTGTAGGTTCATGAGATCAATGGAAACTCGCCTATGTTTTAAATTTTTTCATTTATTTCATATTGATCTATTTCTATCATAATTTACAAAATTGATTTTTTTTGCCATAGAGATTCATTTAACAAATTCAATGGGTGACTGGAATTTTCGAGACATAATTTTTTTACTGGGAGGTGTGATCCGGAGAACATTCTTGGTGGTTAGAAGTTTCATATTTCTCCCTAAACCATTACAAGATCTAAGAGCGCCTTGATATCTTTCCAACGCTTATTGGATTCAAATAACTCTTGCCTCTTTATAGGAATTGTGCAGTTTAATTTTTGAATCATTTCCATGATATTTTGCAGTAATTTTCTAGTATCATAGGGGCGGTTGTAGACTTGTTGAGAAAGGGTTTTGTTGTCTATTTCATACTGATCTACTTTGGGTGATATTTTACAATGATATTGTGTCATGATTGATAGTTTCACAGGGGTCAGTGGACACCGCATATTGTTGGCATTTGGTGTTCTATTTCATACTAATCATTTATAGTAATTTGTAGTTTCACAAGATCAATGAACACTCACCTATGTTTGGTATTTAGTCGTATATTTCATATTGATCTATTTTATTGATATTTTGCAGAGTTAACAGCTTTTTGCAATTTCACGAGATCAATGGAAACTTATGTTTGGAATTTAGTCGTCTATTTCATATTGATTGATTTCAATGATATTTTGTAGAATTGATAGTTTTTGCAAGATTTGTTTAGTGGATTCAATGGGTGATTGGACTTTTAGAGGCCAAAAGGTTTTTATTGAGGAGGTGTGAGCTAGAGGAAATTATTAGTGGTCATAAATTCCATATTTCTCCCTAAACCATTACAAAGATGAAAGATCACTTCGATAGCTTTCCAAAGACCTATTGGAACGCATGAATCGAACACCGTATGTGATTAACTAAAATGTGGAATTTATTCTAATTCTATAGTTAATCTAATATAAAGAAAAATAGTAAATAACATATATAATCCTAAAATAAATGACCCAAGAAAATCTAAGCTATGAAAATATAAAACCCTAAAGTGCAAGAAGGGTTAAATAGAGCTTAGTTGATTCGACAAAGGTGTTAAACTATGTCACAGAATAAAATGGATGAACCAAATGTAGGAATGAACATACGAAGCTCCAAAAAACATATATCTGGGAAAATAGGCTAGACCGAGGCGCTTAGAGAGGCACAGGGGCTCCTGTGGGCACCTTCGTCCTAAGATATAAGTGCCTTGGTCTATGAAAAAGGTCTGCAAACCTCCTCTCGAGGTGTTGTTTGGATAATCTCCTACCTTTTTTGCTTGTCACACTAGCTTTTCTAGACCACGCAAAGATATCTTGCTCGAAATCATCGATGAAGGAGAGACTTGCAAAACCCTAAGACAAGTATCAAACCCCTAAAAATAAAGATGCATATGAAGGGGTCAAACTATCCTTAAGCACCACAATGGTGAACTTACTAATTGAGTGTTGCACTACATCTTAGACCCGATGTAGTTCTAAGTGTGTGTAAGTGTGTGTGTGTGTGTGTGTGTGTGTGTGTGTGTGCAATCATGCCCTAGTTTATCTTGTTCCAAAGTAGCACTTTGTGAAATTATAAAGCAATAACTATGTGTAGAAATGCAATAAAATGGTGGATGGAATAGAATAAACTTCCCTCCTATGCAGTGGGATGCAAATGAACTAGCCTTATGCCTTTTGATGGAGCTAGATGGATGCAATGGATCCTTTGATAGATGTAGCCTTAGGTGATGCTAGTAGTGCTTAGTGTTTGGTCCTTCATTATGGTCTCATAACTTTATATTTATATGGTTCCCTTGTTCTAATTTTGTAATTAACCCCAAAAAGGTTTACCACTAAAAGGATAGGAAGCTCAAACAGATAGAAAGTGCCTAAAAACTTGTGGGAAAGTGTAAAAGGCTTAGGCTGTCCCAAATGGGACCAGGGCACCTAAGCACCCCAAGATGGGGTCGACACCCTAGTCAAAGATAAAATGATGCCAAATGGTGGAACCGAATGGCCGAGTAGGTGCGGGAGATTGGTAATGATGACATCGAGGAAAGTAAAATGATCAAAGGACATGGGTTGATTAGTACTTTCTTCACTCAAAACCATATGAATAGTAGTATGAGACCAGACTAAATAATTTCTAAAGTGTGTGATTTTGTGACTACATTTTCCCCCACTTTATGTTGGTGAGTAGAAAGCTCGGTAACATAAATTAGATAGAGATGTGTACTTGATGATCCATGTAGAGTGATGTATAAAGCATATCGATTAGACAAAGATGTGGAATGAGAAAATAGTGGAGCGTGGAAACTAAAGATGTAAAAGTGCAAAAAGTAGTGAGAGTTAACCTATGGAGGAAATGTGTGTGTAGTTGTCGATGTGTGTGATGTACCCACATGTTAGTATGAGGTGTATGTTGTTGTAGAATGTTGTTGTTGTTGTTGATACCTTTGTTGTAGTATCTTGTTGTTGTTGACACCTTTGATGTAGTTTATTTTTTTAATTGATTTCTTCTCATACGGTTGGACTGCAAGGAGAAGACGATCAAGTAGTCAAATATGCATGTATATATGTCAAAAAAGCATGTAAAGGCACATTTATATAAGTAATGCATGTAATGAAAATTAAAAATGTAAAAGGAACATGTGCACCTGATCCGTGATGAGAGAAAGGGTGTAGAGAGGATATCATGTACTACGATTTTTTTGGGTGATCTCACACCACCCTGGCCGAAGAAGTGTAGGGATAAAGTTGCATTATTCTCCAACCTGTAACTACTTCCCTGATGATGTATGAAGAGATCTCTGTACTACCTTGTTTTTTGGGTGATCCGACGCACATGGCGAATTAGTGTAGGGATGAAAGTCATTGTATCCTCCATCTTGTAACTTCTCCCCGAATGCTAAGGACAACTTGTCCCTATAAAATCCGTTATGTATGGGGTTCATAGACTGGTATAAACCCACTCATTGTATAACCCACAATGTCAAGGATGGAAACCAATTAAACTATACCAAAGTAGAAAGAGTTGAATAGTGTGTAAAACCTTGAATGATGCCCCCTCTTTGGGTGCATGTGACGTCATGGATAGGAGGATGTGGCCTCAAAAGAGGACCAACCGCATAAACCATGCCTTTGTAGGGGAGAGGGAATACACTTAGTAGAAACCAAGGCGCGCACAAACAAGTGGCTAGAAAACAAGTATTAGTACAAACAAACATGCATTGTAAAATACAAGTGTACGCTACGCAAACAATGTAGAAGATAGAAAGCAAGTAAACACACAAGAAGACAACCATAGACCGCAAAAGTGGGTTGTAAACATGGTACATCACTCATGATGTCGCAAGACACTCAAGGTCATGATGTTCGCATACAAACAAACAAGTGTGCAAACAAAATAAAGGGTAAGGCCCGCATACAATAGCAATCAAAAAAATAACAAAGTACAAACAACAGATACTCATGGAAGCAAATAATCCTGCAAAATAAATGTTACACATGAAGCACTCGTTAGCATGTTAGAAAGATAACTCATATGTCAAAAGTGTGTATAAGCAATTAATGTAGAGTGCTAAGTACAAAATTAAATACTAGCACCTAGAAGAGATGAATGTGGATGCCCCCAACGAGTGTTATAGGAGTGGTAGAAGGCAAGTATCTATGTTGCATGTAAGAGACTTGTATCTGTGATCACAACTAGATAAAGGCGTGAACGTGCATGTGTGTATGGTAAATATAATGACATACAAGAGATCTAGAATTTGTAATAAGCAACCATATACAAGAAAAAGTAAGCAAGAGTAAAAGCAACCAAGATATGCAATATGTTGTGGATGGATGGAATGGAATGCAAGATGGATGATAGGAGCCATGTGCCCCCGAGTGAATGGAGTTGTATGCAATGAGGTTCATTTGGTTTTCCCCTCAATAGTCAAGAATGAACCGTAAATGAGAGTGTGTCATCGGGAAATTTTCAAAGTGTGTGTTGTGTCTAACACGTTGTGATGAGTGTGTATGTGTAGTGATGATATGTGACCTAGAAATGAAGTGTGTACATGACCTTATAGCTGAAGCGTATATCATGACAAGATGGTCAAAGGAATGATGATGTAGCCTAAATTGTATATCACTACAAGATGAATAAAGGGAGAGGTGATGTATCCTAAAGTGTATACCACTACGTATGTCACTAACCTAGTAATGTCACATGATATAAGGATGAATAATGATCATGTGAGTATGATAAGATCCATTTGATTAGTAAACCCTCGGTAGTTAAGTATGGACCGAGGAACTAAAGTGCATCATAGGGTAGTGAGTGCAATGCATAGAAGAAGATGTAAGATGTGTGATGATTGAATGACCATGTGATGAGAAAAATGTGTAAATATGCAATGTGTAGAATGTAATGCAAGATGTGTAGATAGCCTAGTAGTGTAAGATGTGTGTTATGTAGTATGTAGAATGAGTAGGATGTAATGCTAGAATTGTAGACAATAGGGTGTGACATATGTATGATGAAGACTAATATGATGTATGATGGATAGATGCAAAATTTTTGAAATAGTAATGATGTAAAGGAACATGAAGATGTAGTATGCAAAATGCAGGATGAATTGTAAAATGTGTGAAGAGATGCAATGTGTAGTACCTATCGTGCAATGTGTAGGGTTCATGTGTAGTATACCCTCAACATTCAAGTGTGAACCAAAACACAAGAGTGTGTCATCGGGAAATGGTGATGTGTAAATCACAATGTAATATAGAGGACCGTGTGGGTGTTAGAATGTGGATGAGTGTAAATACAATTATGGGACATGTGGTAATGCTAGGATGGGGGATGTTTGAATGCTATTCCCCCAAGTGTGGAAGATGAAGAATCAATCATGTAATATCATCTAAGATATCATCATTTTTAGGTTCAAAGTAATATGGATAAGCAATAGTGTCTGGTTGATCGTGTAATGATCCATTGACGTGAAAATTGTACATACCCATGGCATATTCCTTATTAGTGAATTGAGGAAGTGAACAACTATGCGCATACGAACGAGTGAGATTTTGTGAATAGCCAAGAAAAAACTTTTGCAAATAAAGACACGACCAAAGGGCATGGGAAAAGATATGTCTGTATGGTCAGGATCTAGAGTGCCCCCAATGTAATCAAGCCACGATTTCCCTAATGCGAGTGGATAAAAAGAAAGGAATGTGTGATAGATAAACCGTAAGATGGAAGACACGTAAGCCATAATTAGAAATAATAGTGATGAAGCCATAATATAGTTGAGGAGCATGAGTAGGAGGATAGAGGTCCTCAAAATTGAAACCAAGTCAATTTAGACCATCGTGTGAGCAAATGATGACATCACAAATAGTATCAAATGGAATATGTTCCCAATATGAAATCATTCATGAAAAAGTGTGAAAGTAAGTGGTGGTCTTGTTAGCGAGGCGGTATATGGGAAGGTGTAGGTGATAAAGCAACATTCATAGACTGGACAGGACCCTAATAAGGAATCATAGTAGTAGTAGTAATTTTCGTAGAAGAGACTGCATCTATCACACAAATGGCACCTTCAAGTGGTCACGGATGAGGTATTTTGTCCATTGGTTGAGGTTCATCTGTAGTACCAGTGTGTGGAATAGGAAGGTTAGTATTAGGATCTCGGTCATAATATTGGAATACATCACGATCGTAAAGTACAAGTATATTCAATACCTTCATGTATGAATGTGACACAATGATGTACGATAGAAGCAACAACTTGAATAGCAGGGGGCCATGGTCTACCAAGTAAATAGTTATATGATACTATAAAATCAATGATAAATAAAATGGTGTTAAGGGTTTTTTCCTACAATAATAGGAAGAACAATGTGACCTACAAATGGACGAATTGAACCATCATATACACAAAGTGAGAGGGACGATGGACTAACATCGTGATCGAAGACCTAAATTTCAAGGAATGACATAGGACATAGATTAACTTCAAATCCATTATCAATTAAAGCACGCTTAATACCCATATTGAGAAGGCAGATCATAATATGCAAGGGTGGGTCATTATCAAGAGTGTTTAAATCAATGCGGACGATTAGACTTGAATGATAAGTGTTGAGAAAATGCATCCACAAAAGTTTAATACACTGATTCGGATGCATATCATCACGAATGTGGGTAGTATCTAGAAGATGTTGGACTCTATACCTTACATCTAGATGCACAAGCAAATAATCGAAGTGTTTTAGATATTCAAGATGACTAGACTCTAGGATGATAAAGAGAGAGGATCCTATAGGCATGGTGATCAAAATCAAGTTCACCAAAATGATTAACTAAAATGTGGAATTTATTCTAATTCTATAGTTAATCTAATATAAAGAAAAATAGTAAATAATAGATATAAGCCTAAAGGAAATGACCCAAGAAAATATAAGCTATGAAAATATAAAACCCTAAAGTGCAAGAAGGGTTAGATAGAGCTTAGTTGATTCGATGAAGGCATTAAATTGTGTCCTAGAATAAACCGGATGAACCGAATGTAGGAACAAACACACAAAATATCCAAAAAAACACGGATCCGGAATAGTAGGCTAGACCGAGGCATCCGGAGAGGTACAGGGTGCTTGTGGGCACCCTATCTCGAGATATGGGCGCGCCTAGTCTATGAAAAATATCTGCAAACCTTCTCTCGAGTGTTCTTTGATATTTTCCTACCTTCACTTGCTTGTCGCACTAGCTTGGCTAGACTATGCGATATGTCACTAAAAATCAAAGTGATGAAGGAGAGACTGTAAAACCCTAAGACATGTATCAAACCCTAACAAAAGAGAAAGATGCATATGAAGGGTTTGGACTATCCTCAAAGTGACCACAATGGTTGACTTACTAAATGAGTGTTTCATTACATCTCAAACTCGATGTAGTTCTATGTGTGTGTGTGCAATCATGCCCTAGGTACTCTTGTGCCAGTCGCACTTTGTGAAAGTAGCGAGCAATAACTATGTGTAGAAATGTAATAAAATGGTGAATGGAATAGAATAAACTTCCCTCATATGTAGTGTGATGCAGATGAACCAACCTTGTGCCTTTTGATGGAGCTAGATGGATGCAAATAGAGCCTTTGATGGATGCAACCTTAGGTGATGATAGTAGTGCTTAGTGCTTGGTCCTTCATTATGGTCTCATAACTTTATATTTATATGGTTCTCTTGTTCTAATTTTGTAATTAACCTTGAAAAGGATGACCACTAAAAAGATAGGAAGCTCAAACGGCTATAAAGTGCCTAAAAAGTGGCGAGAAAGTGTAAAAAGGCTTAGGGCACCCTAAATGGGACCAAAGCACCTAGGGCACCCCAAAGATAAGGTCAGGTGCCCCATTCAAAGATAAACTAATGAAAATGGCGAAATGACTAGGCAAGTCGATGCGGGAGGTCGGCAAAGTGATGACAACAAGAAAAGTAAAATGGCCAAAGGACATGGTTTAATTAATACTTTCTTCACTCAAAAACCATATGAATAGTAGTATGAGACCGGAACTAAATAATGTCTAAAGTGCATGATTTTGTGACTATAGTATCCTCCCGGTATAGTTGGTCAAATAGGGTCAATACGGAAAACACAAATATGCAATAGTCGGACTTGTGCACATGAGTCCATTTAAGTAATTCATAGTTTATCAAGGCAAAATTTGATCGTGAACATTGTTAGTCTAACCCTATGGTATTCGACATGTGAGAAAAATTTGGTTTTCAACAAAGTGAGGTCCACTCCTATTTTGGAAGAGGACACAACCATCGTGGTATATTCGTGTAATTTTAATTTTCCCAATTATACTATAGTTTTTATGCCATATTATGTTGTATATTGTGGTGCCGATGTGACATTGCATGATAGGAGAATGGGTGATTTCACGATTTGGAGCATTGCCACATAATATCCACGTTGCAACCTAAGTGCATTTGATACTTGCCACATACCAACACACTAAGCCACATGGCATCCACAAACATGCCACATCACACCAAGTATATCCTTAGCGCTATCCAATTAACCCCATGTGCCAAGCATTGGCAAAAAAGTGGCCTACTAGCCAGGTGTTAATATCCCACGCACTCTATTTTAAACTAACTTTCTTACCCTCGCATGCCCAATGTGTGATAAAGGGATAAATAAGGTAGTTAAAGCACATTGAAAGGGATGAGTGTGCCCAAGGTGGGATTCAAACCACCCACCTATGCTTTTTAAAAAGTATAAAAGATGCATTTTGGTATTTGAATACATCTTGGCCAGAGACTATGTATATCTCAATAATGGCAGTTTTTACATTTGGTCATTTTTGAGCCACTTAGAGGCATTTTCAAGTTTTTGTATAACTAGAGAAATGCGTAGGAGTCCCAAATGATCACGAGCCTTGAATTTTCTTGATTGGTGTTCGTTTGATGTCACTTTGAAGTATTTTTCCGTCACTTTTGATGTAGAACATGGGTAAAATGATTTTCCAAATGCCACATGAAGGTGGAGGACATTAATGATCAAATTCAAAGTTCTTCAAAAGTCTTGTTGAGCAAGTTTACCGCAGTTTGGATTCATTTCATGTTGTGATTTTTCATAATGTACTTGCAATATATTTTAAAATGAATTAGTTCATTGTTTAAGGGAACCCAAAGATATATTCAAATTGGTGAACTCCATTTTCAATATCTTTTTCATTATTTATTTCAATTTTGTTGTGTTTTAATCGCCTTTCAATTCAGTTTTGGATGGATTAACAATAAGCTAAGGCAAATTATGAAAAATCGTAAAATGAAAATTTGTAAGAGTTTAATTGTGGAATTGATGTTTTGAGTTTCTAATCACTTTGAATCAGTTCTAAATCAATTTCTCAATTCATTTAAATTAGGAATTTGAAAATTTTAATCGAAGATCCATTTTTATTTACTATTGATACACTAGGTCGGAGTTAGTTTATGGATCAAGTATTGGCATACTCCTTGATAAAACATACAACACATAATGTAGTCAATGTCCATAAAAGAAATTGAATTGTAAATCGGCTTTAGAAATATGTTTGTAACTTTGAAAATTACATTTTTAAGTAGTTGTAGACACAAAATCACGCACTTGGGTACATTTCTAGGTCCTAAAAGCATGCTAGCATTTACATGATTCCTAAGCAAGAAAACTAGTAATTAACAACTCCCTTTAGCCTTTTGCTTTGTCTTCTACACTTTTATTAGCTTTATACATCTTGTACTCTTGTCGGAATTTAACTATTTTATCTTTCTATGGCCTCGAGACACTAGCGCCTAGTTGGGACACTAGTGTCGGCGTTCTTGTCCTCCCAGTGATTTTGTCCCTCTTTACCTTTTTTATCCTTTTGGACCCCTTTCACTTCTTAATTACTTTTTACTACTTTGGGTTGGCCTTCCAGTTGTCAATTACGAAATTAAAACAAGGGAATCATATAAATATATAGTTATGCTTTCAAAATAAAGGACCAAGCACTAACATTACTTACTATCACCTAATCTTGCATCCTAAAGGCACAAGAGCACTACAAAGCATCCATCTAGCATCCACTCAAAGGACAAGGTCTGCGTACCCTCTACATACACAACATAGGAAGGGGAATTCTATTATATTTCATCCACACATATTATTACATCACTACATTATAGCTACAACCGCTATTAAGTGTAACTTGCACAAGGGCATCCTATGGCATCATTTCTACACACACATAAGAAGTAAATGGATTCTGAGATGTAGTGCAATGCTCAGTCCTAAGTTCACTCTCGGGGTGACCTTCGGGGTTAGTCTGACTCCTCATTCTGCATTTTCCTTTTTAGGTTTAATGTGATTTATGGCCATGTGTAGGTGGGCTTATTTATTGTAGGTTACAGTATCTTCAGCGATCAAGGAGATATTATCAAGAGATCAACAGGGAACAACTACAAAACCCTTGCAACATAGTAGAAATCAAATCCTAAGCATTTACACAATCGCATGCACCCATATCTAATCACCAACACCCAGTGCGCCCATAGCCTACTATAAGCGCCCATGTCAGCATTATTCCGAAGACATAGATTTTATAGAGAGAATTTGTTATGATGTTTGCATCCTTCTCAACACTTTACCCTACCCAAATCACTTCTGTTCACTCATAAATCAGCTAAGTCTTCCTATCTCTCCTTCTTTCTTAGGGTTTTACATTATTTCTTGCTTATTTCTTGGATCTTATTGTATATTATCATTTGTACATCAGTTATTACAATAGTTATTCTGTAATTAGATTTAATTCAAATTAAATTAAATAATTTGGTAAACCCCACTTGTGATCAAACACTTGGATCCTCATTTTTCCTATTCTACCCGATCTTCTTTCATGGCTCCTAAAAATCCTCTAATCTCCTTGCATGACTTACTTCAAATGCACCCACCTTGCAAATATGTTCTCCAAAAATCCATAGACACTATATATCTCCCTCGCAGTATGTCACCCACTCAATTAAGTGTCATTTTTGATCGTCTATCTAATGACTCTATAGGTCCTAATCCTCCATCCAATCAACCCATCTTAGATTCAATTCAATATTTACATTGTTTATTTTAAGACAAAATTCAAGATATAGAAACAATGATTACATATCTTAAAGCTAAAATCCAACATCTCAAGGATGTTTCTCAAGCCCGTGTTAGTTCTCTTTCTACATCTCATTCTACTTCTATGTCTATTACATGTGATCATATAAGTGAACCCCAAGTTTGATTGCTCCCCGTGCCTCTCGGGTTTTCTCTAAATGTTAAGAAACATGATATTCTTCCCGAATCCTTAATCACCAATTGATCAACTTGCCAACTACTCATTTCTATCCCCCTTATCACTTACAAAATAAATCACTCTCCCATTTTGTAATTATCACAAGCTTAATGGACATTATGATGATGATTACTATGCTCTAAAACAGAGAATCAATCACCTTGAACATCGGGGTTTTATTTAATTTGCTTTACAACATCTTCTTGCTACATCTTCAATTGCTAAATCCTAATGGGCTCCTAAATCTGGTCTTTCCATGTCTAATGAGCATCATTCCATAGTTACTAATGTTCCTCCTTCGGTTAGTCAAGATCCTCTTGTCCAACCCATTCCAACTAAGCAACCTCCTCTAAAAATCATTCCATCCCCTCCTCCTCTCAATCCTTCTACAGTGTTACCAATTCCAATTAAGAAACCTCCTCTAAAAAGTAGTCCATCTCCTCCTCTCGGGTCTTCTATAGCGTTACCAATTCCAACTAAGCAACCACCTCTCAAAATTCTTCCTACATCCTCTTCTTCTATCCGGTCCTCTACAACATTACCAATTCCAAATCAAAAACCACTCTCTAAGAAAGACCAACAAACTCTAGATAACCTCTTTAAACTACCTATTATCAACCTCAAATCCAACACTAGTTCTATTGTTTCTCTTACCCGCCATTGTGACAACAATAATTTCAAACTCTATCACCACCGCAATATCTCATTGGCATCATCACATAGCTCTCCATAATTGGCACACTTGAGGGGCATTGTACTTTCTTCCCCCTTCCATTACAACTAGTTGTCTCTAGTATCTACTGTCACACTTCATGCTTTGCGCTTCATGTATAATCTTTCTAAACACTACCAAACTCCTTTGATACATGCATTGTATCGTCATTACCCTATGATGCACTCTAGTCCCACGGTTCATACTCGAATATTAAGGGTCTGATTCTGAAATAAACCTCACATCAACTACACATTCCACACTCTGAGCTTCACGACATACACTTTATAACACACGACAGTCTATTTTCGGATGACGCACTCTTTTCTATGGTTCATTCTTGAGTTCGATGGGGCATTTATAAATAAACATCATTTCATACACATCCACTTGGAGGCACGCTACTCCTATCATTTACACACTTTGCATCCCATTCCATCATACTCATATTGCATTTGCATATCTTGGTTGCATCTACTCTTGCTAGCTTATTCTTCTTACATGTAATGCTTTGTTTTCCATGCTAGACGAATTCTTAGTATATCATTATCATTCTATATATATATATGTTAGGAAATATTTAATTTATTGCTCACATTTCATATTTGTTATATGTGAATTATGAGGTTGTTATAGTTTTTATCTTAAACGAACGAGTTGTTAAAACAACTCGTGTATTGGTAGTGATTTGTTTCATAAATTTTAGGAACAACTTTTCCTATATATTTGTAAACGTGTTCTGAATAATATAATGAAGAATTACTCTCTGTTAAACTATCTGGTTCTCCACATCTGGTATCAGATCCAGCTGATCTGTTACACGGTGAACACTCGGAGAGCACTATGTTTATACTTGGATCCCATTGATTTGTTGTGAAAAGGAAACGTAGCAGTGGAAGATTGTTTACTGTAATAGTTCGTGGGAAGGACATGTGACTACATCCAGTTCTACATGCCTGCATTGCATCGATTCAATTGCATGGATAGTTATGGCGCTGCTAGTATGGTTTGAACAAAAGAACCTCCAAATCGCCTGGTATTCCACATTGAAACCTACGATTTAAGCCTACGGTTCAAGTTCAATCAACATCTTGTCAGCTGCGCATCTTAGATCTGAAGCTATTGAAGCAATAAATTTGTCTATTCTTGTGATATATAATAGAAAAATGAGATACCGTTGTATAGTATCAGTGTGAGTCCATTCAGGAACGTGTTGGAGGTTATTCAATTCTTTGGCTCTTATCAGATCTATTGTGAACGTGCTCGTTCTCTGCCAGCTATGTATTTGTGAGCAGTGAATCCATGTATGTATACATAGTTCTATTTTTGCGCCAAACATAATTTAGTGAGCCTTTACAATTAAAATGAGTCAATGATAGCATATTTGTTCTGAGGTGTGGAGTTAAAAGGAAGGTTTCCAAACTAATATCAGGCTGCGTTGGGACTGAGGTTGATTTTGTATAATATTCCTCTAAATGAATTCCATGGAGCTCGTATATTTCCTATTACGAGTTCAATAAGAACAAGTGTACGTGGGTCATCTGATTGTGGAGTTGGCCTGAAAGATCTGTATGCATCGTATTGAAGACCCTAAAAACTGTTGCATTGACGTATCCTCCATTTGCATTTATAACATCAAGATCGATCACTCCTAGCCTCTGGGCATGCATATCTGCATATAAGCCTGATCTCTGCCAAGTCACTGGTATTCACGTTTTGGCTACCGTGGCGCAGTCCATCTTTTTATTGGTCGGCCAATGTTTCATCAAATGACAATTGTCTTCAGTTGGACTCCTCACAAAGCACTTTTTCTGTAGTTTCATCTAGGTGAGGTTGTGTAAAAGTTTTTAAAATAGTCTTTTATTGTCAAAATATTTAGTATATTGTGGTAAAATCAAAGTGTTGGTCATTTATATTCTTGTAAAGGTTAAGTCTAAATACTTAGAGAATCCAATATTTAATTGGATTAGTTTATAAAAACATTAGTGTCATTTATAATATTCTTTATATAGGTTCATTAAGGTTATCATAAGTCCATCTTGGAATCCTTTTTGTGTGAGTAGTCTAAGTCATATTAAAAAAAAATTGTGTTATCAAAATTGTCAAGATTAGTCCAAATTTGTGTGTCTAGTCTTATAGTGAATCATCAAAAGAGAAAAAAAAACTTGAGTCATGGTAAAAGTTCAAAAAAAAAAAAAAAAAAAATCCTCACAGACGTATTTTCGGTGTAACTCAATGTTCATATTGTAACTAAGCCCCATGGTCAAATCTAGTTGAGTTAGAAGAAAAGAACTGGAGGTCGAGGGCAACGAAGGATGGAGAGCGATCAACGCCTCTCGTCAATCACCAACAACAGGTCGTCGCATATAAAGCACCAAAGTGGCACATTTTATAATATTTTTCAGCTTGTTTTTCTTTGAGAGGTGTGTGCGAGAATAAAATGGTGTGTGGTTTCATTCCCTTGATACGATTGAATAGGGGAGAACGTGCATTTTGGATTACGAGAGTAGTTGTGTAGGAGGGCAAATGAATCTGAGTGATCATATGATTGCAGAGATTACTCGATAGTTGTACTTCTAACATCGATTGGCGGTGAAAGACCGTTCACCGGAGATGAAAGAGGGAACTATTGAGTTCACGTATGTAGGTGAATCGGTGGAAGTGTGATCATCTAGTCCGGGATTCGTTGTGGTGAAGCGGATTGATCATGTGCAACAAGATCCAAACAACAAGATCTAAGCCACCACATGCAGACCTAAAAATATGCGAGCCATACGATTCTTTTCCCGCATCTTGAGATGTGTTTTCTTCCCATGTTCGTAATAAGGGGGATGTTAGGAAATAATTAATTTAGTGCTCACATTTCATATTTGGTATACATGAATTATGAGGTTGTTATATTTTTATGTTAAACAAACGAGTTGTTAAAACAACTCGTGTATTGTTAGTGAGTTGTTTCCTAAATTTTAGGAACAACTTTGCCTATATATTTGTAAATGTGTTCTACGAATAATATAATGAAGAATTACTCTTTGTTAAACTATTTGGTTCTCCAAAATATACACGTGTGTACACTTGGTCTTTCGTGGTGAATCCAACTCTCTTACAAGTTTTTACACGCTGTAATGATGCTTAGCATTGTACCTTTTACTAGTCCCATCAAGGCTCTTGGGGGCATCTACTTTCACTACTATCACATACTACACATGTTCTATTGCTACATTTTTCACTACTTCTCATTACAGTTACTTTACCTTTTGTTTATTTATACATGCTCTTGACATACTATTTATCTTTCTAACATGCTAAGGGTGCTTCATGTGTATCATTTGCATGCATTGCAGGACTATATGCCACCATGATTACCTAACACATTTTGCTTGATCTCATTTTTTATCATATGTTATTGTTTGCGGGCTATGCCCTATGTCTTATGTGATCATTATATGCTTCTAGTCGCTTCATCCCTAATTGTATTATGACATTGTGAGTGATGTCCCATGTATGAAACTCGATTTTTATGTTCTATCTTATTCACATGCTTGCTTGTTACATTATTTTTTTACACTAACACATATTTCTAACCTACTTTTTTATGCACCTTAGTTTCTACCATGCACATCCCTTACCCCCTACAAGTCTCCACTTCAAAGTAGCATGAGGTCTTCTTCTTTGGGTCGCATTCTCCTACCATCATCACATGCACCCCAAGCGAGGGGGCATACATCGTAGACACGAGACTCACGCGCTTGGGTACATTTCAAGGTCTTAAACACATACTAGCATTCATATGATTCCTAATCAAGAAAACTAGTAATTGACGACTGTCCTTAGCCTCTTTTCTATGTTTATTTTTTTCTATTTGGTCTTACACACCCTACAACCCAGTCAATATTTTACTTGCTAATATTTTATGGCTTCGCACACTAAAGCACCTAGGTGCTCTTGTCCCCTCTGGGTGCCCCTGACCCTTTCTCACCTTACTCACTCCTTTTGGGTCTCTTTTATCTTTTGGGCATCTTTTTCACTTATGGGTCGGCCTTCCAGTTGTCAATTACGAAATTCAAACAAGGGAATCATATAAATACATAGTTATGTGTTTAACATAAGAGGCCAATCTCTAAGCATTATTACTATCACCTAAACTTGCACTTAAAAGGCACCTAAAGCACTTCAAAACATCCATTTGGCATTCAATCAAGGGACAAAGGACTGGCATACACTACATAGGAAGGGGAAGTTCATTTTTCCATCCACACATTCTATTTACATTGCTACATTTAGCTACATCTCGCTATCAAGTACACTTGCACAAGGGCATCCTAGGGCACAATTCTTACACACACTCACAAGAACTACATGGAGTCTGAGATGTAGTGCAATGCTCAATTGTAATTTCACTCTATCGAGATGACCTTCGGGGTTAGTCCGACTCCCCTTCGTATATTTATTTTTTTGATTTGATGTGCTTTGTGGGATTTTACAGTGATATCTATTTTGTAGGTTATAGGTACCCTTGGCGATCAAAGAGCAACACATAGGCGATCAACATGGAATATTTGTGACACTCATACGACACACTTTGTAAAAATTAGATTTTGGCCATTTACACATCATAGGCACCCAAGAATAATATCTTCTGTGGGCACCCATGTTTAGCCCTATCCGTGGATTTCATAATTTATCCTGAGCATTTACAACACTATCAACTTCATGTTCAACAGCTTCTCCCACCCCGAGCACTTCCGGATCAAGCGTAAGTTAGCTTATTCATTCTCTCTATATCTCTTGCTTAGGGTTTCATATTTACTTGTTTATTTTCTTACGTCATATTTTATTTAGAAGTTGCATATCATAATTTACATCAGTTACTCTATAATTAGGGTTTAATAATAAATAAAAATTTAATTTTTATTATTTTTATCTCCAAAAAACAATACCCTTTGATTTTTCATGAATGAATGGATGAGAAATCAATGTTTTTAGGTAACATGGGATTGTCTCTCAAGTTGTGATACTTGCTACTTGAGGCAAACCTCTAGAGAATGTTGGTTCCTCTACCTATTCCTAATGCTAAACTACTCCTAAGAAAGGAAATGCAACTATCTAATCCTACTCTAACAATCCAAGGGACCAAGGAGAGAGGGAAATTCATAAAATGGAAATCCTAAGCTAAGAGGAGGTTATAAAGACAAAGAAAAGGGTGAATACAATCTAATGGGGAAAAGTGAGAGGGAAAATGAGGAAGGGGGAGCTCAAACATTAGTGACACAAATCCAAAATAACATTTTACCTTCTATTCTCCATGAGACACAAATAAATGAACCTGCAAAGAAGAAATACATGCACAAAATACAATAGCAAGAATGAAAAGGAAAGGAAATGCAACAAAACATAAGTTAGGGTTGAGAAATGCCACAAAACAAATATTTTATTGCTTTCAAAGTATGCACAAACCATTACATGTGAAGAAGAAGGCACAAGAATACATTTCCAAGTTCAAATGAAGATCATCAACTCGCAGCTTATTTAGGAACAATTTTGACAGAGTTTCTTTACATTTTAGAACATCCTCTAATTTACAAATGAGACATTTTACATTATATAGAAGATGGGATAGAGAGAGAAGAGGGAAACTCGAATTTTCCCTTTTAACCACCAATAACATGAATTAAATGTCTGAAAATAGGTATGGGCACCCTTACAAGACCATTTCCCCATGATACTTTGCTTGTAGGAGAAGGAATGGGCACCATACTTCATCAAATGTGTTGGTTGAGCTAAGGTTGGAAATGCATCTTTTAATGTTAGATTGTATTTCCAATTTTTCACCAACCTATCCAATGGTACCAATTTTATGAAATTTGGAGCAACTGGGTGAAAGTTATGGCCATGCGGATTTCTAGGGCTTGGGAGAAACACAACAGGTTCTATGCGGGGTCTCCACATTCCATAATAATTATTTTGTTTCTTGTGTGGGTGAAGTAGCTGATTGGGGAACTTATGGCATTATGGAACGGTTACCTTAGGGCCCAAATTTGCTACAATGTTTGTTGGTTGTGTTTTTGTCAAAGATTCGAATTCAGGTGGAACTATGGAACAATTCCTCCATTCCTTTATTGCTCACAAACCCCACTTATCCCGCAATACTAACTCTTCCCCTACCGCTCTGTTCTCTTCTTCCACCGTCACTCGAATGTAAATGCAGAGAACCTAAGGCCCCGGGAACTGCTCCATCCATTTGGTTTCTCAAGCGTCGTGCCTTCTACCCGCAACGCATTGTCTCCTCACCTTAGTTGGCTCTAACACTCATGTGGGGTACTCAAATCCTGACGCTCCATCTATTCCATGTAAACTCATAATGTCCGCAATACACGTTCCCAACTCTCTCTTCAGAATCGATGCAAAAATGTGGAGAATGACCTGATTTATCCACATTACACTATTTTTTCCCATTTTGATGGATTTTTCTAAGTTTTTAGGATTTTAGGGTTTGAAAGGAGGGAGGGTAATTCCTTATAACAATTGCACCACCCTCAATTCATAAACTTCACATGTTTTTTCCAATTTCTTCACTAAGGCTCCATTATACTTCCTTATTCCAAAGATGCGGGTTGGCCAATTTGTAGGGGGTGAAAATTTGGTTTAAAAAGTCACTATATTTTCATGTGCCTTGGTTTCCACCATGCACATCCCCTACCCCCTATAGGTATCCACTTCATATCAACATTAGGTCCTCTCCTTTTGGATGCATTCTCCTATCATTTTCGCATGCACCGCAAACGGGGGCATACATTGGGTGAACAAATCATCCCTAAAGAAGCTCATATCTACAATTCAAATCAGTCCAATATAGAAAAAACACATGTTACAGTCCAAGTGGCTCAAAATTAGACTTGGATAAGAATCATAGAGAAAACACCAACACCCATAATCATATAGCAGCATCTCGGGCGCTTGTCCTCCCCTAGGTGATAATGTCCTCGGGAGAAGATACATTCATTTTCTCAAGAAAACATAGTCTACGTAGTTTATAGAGTATTTATATAGATACGGCACATGCCTACAGCTACACAATGCATCAGTATCTCCTTCAATCTAACAACCAATACAATTCAAAACAAATTGGGACAATCATAACTAAATCAAGACATACCATCTACAAGTGGTGTTTATGAGGGTAGATTCATGAAGGATAGTAAAACTAGACCTCTCTCCACAACACTAGATCTTTGGCATGAGATAACCCAAAAACTCACACTTGGCGTGAGATTTCCCAAAAACTTGCTCTTAGCATGAGATCTCCCAAAAAAATGTTCTCGGTGTGAGATCGCCCAAAAAACTTGTTTTTGGTGTGAGATCACCCAAAAACATCACCATTCGACAACAAATTCAACAACATCCCTAAGCAAATCAATACAAATTTCTATCTCATACTCTCTTACATATCAGGTGCACACTTTCCTTTTACATACTTATACACATATTACTTTGATTTCTCATATACATAACTTTGACTAATTTTTCACTCTTATTTTACAAGTTCGTCCTTAATACACAACAAGGAAGCACTCACATCAACAAACACAACACACTACTACACATACACTTCACCCCTAGGGTCCACTTCTCTTTCCTAGTCTCCACACTTCACATTGCGATCACTTCACACTTCACTTATCCACTCAACATGCTATCGCTACACTCTTCTCTACATGATCATAAGGTACACATCTTCTATCTACTTTATGCTATCGATTATTCACTCAACATCATAAGGTCGGGAAAATGTAGACAAAAATCACGCAGCTTGGGTACATTTCTAGGTCTTAAAATAGTGTTAGCATTTACATGATTCCTAAGTAAGAAAACTAGTAATCGATGCTCTCCCTTTATCCTTTTGCTTAGTCTTCCGCACTTTTATCGGCTTTATGCATCTTGCACTCTTTCCGAATTTGATTGTTCTATCTTTCTATGGCCTTGGACACTAGCACTAGGCACTCATGTCCTCTTGGGTGCTCATGTCCGTCTTTACCTTTTTTATTCTTTTGGACCCCCTTCACTTCTTAATTACTTTTACTAATTTGGACCGGCCTTCCAGCTTTTCATTACAAAATTCAAATAAGGGAATCATATAAATACATAGTTATGTTTTCAAAATAAAGGACCAAGCACTAGCATTACTTACTATCACCTAAGCTTGCATCCAAAAGTCACAAGAGCGCTACAAAGAATCCATCTAGCATCCACTCAAGGGACAAGGGTTGCATACTTTTGCATACATAACATAGGAAGGGTAATTCTATTCTATTCCATCCACACATACTATTACATCACTATATTCTAGCTACAACCCGATATCAAGTGTAACTTGTACAAGGGAATCCTAGGGCATCATTTTTACACACACACACACACACACACACACACACACACACACAAGAACCACATGGATTCTAAGATGCACTACAATGCTCAGTTGTAAGTTCACTCTCAAGGTGATCATCGGGGTCACTCCAAAACTCCATTCTACATTTTTCTTTTTGGATTTGATGTGTTTTGTGGGCATGTACAAGTGAGATTATTTCTTGCAGTTACAGGTATCTTCAGCTATCAACTAGTGACATTTAGGTGATCAAGAGGGAACAACCGTGAAACCATTATGACACAAAAAGCAGAATCAGATCATGAGCATTTACACAACACGAGCACCGAGATGCACTCATCAAAGACTCAGTACCCCTTCCTTGCTACGGTTACCCCCTGTCCGGCATTATTCCTAAGTCCCGCATTTTATAGATAGAAGTTGTGATGTTGTTTACATCTTGTTTAGCAATTTATCCTTCCCATATCACTTCATGTTCACTCGTAAATAAGTTAAGTCTTCCTATCTCTCCTTCTTTCTTAGGGTTTAACATTATTGCTTGCTTATTTCTTGTATCTTATTGTATATTATCATTTGTACATCAATTATTAAAATAGTTAATTTGTAATTATATTTAATTCAAATTAAATTAAATTAGTAGTAAAATAAAGCGACAAAAATATGAAAGGAATAAACTTTTTTTGTTTTTTGAAAGAGAAACTCATTTTTTTCGGTACTTAGATTTTTTATTTAAACTGATTTGCTAAAGGATTTGATTTAATCAATCCCTAATTTTATGAAGGATATGCTAGATCTAAAGAGGAATTAAGTGTCACTTGACCCAACGCCGAAAGGTTTCAAAGGGATGTTTGTCCCAAGAACCTAAAAAGAAGGAAGGTTGTCATATGGTTTTCTAATTGCCTCAATATCTTCTAGAAAAAGTGAGAAGAAGATTTCCACAATGTTTTTTAGCCACCTTGATATCTTTCAATACCTATACCAAGCCACTACAAACATATCTAGGCACAAATGCAAATGAACACAAAGTCAAAAGGAAATGATCGGTCTCATACCTCCACCGTGTGATGTTTTGTGAGTCTTAGATGTGTAATGTTGAATGTAAAAAAGTAAAAGAATATTCATTCGCCCATACATTGTGTTTAAAAAATTTCTTACTCACGCAATGTCAAAAAGGAATGAAGTGCTCAAACTCCCCACATTTTATAGAAAAATGTAGCATACCCTAATCTGAACTATGTAATTTATCCTTAAACTTATATCAAAAATATGTAATTGTCTATACGAATGTGACAAAATCTAGATATTTTTCCCTCCAAGAAGAAAATGTCCATCCTAGACCATAATGTTTAGTAGTTTCATTGGTGTTATATGAATATTTCCCGTATAAAGTGTGATCTTCTTCGTCCTGATTATATTCATGAGGATATATACATTGTGTCATTATATTCCTAATTATAAATTCCATTTGTATGCCTAATGTGCATAGATATATATGTGATGAACCCCAAAGAATGCCCCTCTTTTTAGGTGAGTGAGATGTGCCAATATATTGCTTGATTTAAAATAAAAGATGTGTATCCATGTTGGATATATATGATAGTCAACATTGAATCAAATGGAGGGATGTTATTAGTGGCCAACATTGAGATCATGTTCCTACAAGGGTGTACATGGTATAAATCATGGCACACAAATATAGAAAATAAGAAAAAAAAAAAAAAAAACAAAGGCATGGGAAATCAAGTATAGAAGAAAACAATAAAAAGGAATTCAAACATACAAGTAATCCATCATACAAGTACAAAATCACTATCACATATGTTAGTCATTAAGAAGGCCCAAGAGGTTGTAAGTGAGGGACACCAAATTGTTATAAAGACAAGCATAAGCAAAGACCATATTTTGTATACATTGAAGAAAGCATTCAAACAATCAAACAAGTGAATACATTATAAAATAGTATCTTGGAGGCACATTAAGCAAGATAAGATTACATTCACTTGTTTTAATACAAAATTACCTACATAATTTAGGAGATGTTCTTAGATTATCAAGGGCATTGGGACATACTTAGGCTATTACCTATCATCATGTATAATCTTGTGTGTGTCCTACATTAAGATGAAAATGCCTCATAAATGTAAGTATGTAAAGAGTATAAAGAAAATATAGTATATTATCTATCAAATTGTATGAAAAATAACATATGCAAAGTGAAAATATAAAAATTAATTCGTATGTAGGTCTTGGTTTTAAATTTTGGAAATTACTTGAATGTTTTTGTATTTATTTTATTATTTGAATGTTTTTGAATTTTTTAAATGGTAGTAATAAGGTGAATGACTAATCTAGAAATCCTCATCGAGGTTGAGCAAATCCAATCTAGGATTAGCAAAATGATATAGCCGTAAATGGCAATGGGTATCAAGGTGACCAGCCTATCGAAGGAAAATCAAGACAATAATGAATTGTTAATCAATAATAGGGTGTCATGTGGTGTCAAGAGAGTGTGTAATACATCATGTTTTATGGGTGCAAAAATTGAGAGTCGCATAAAATGGAGATAAATGTGCCATCATGAGGGAATAAAAGATAATGTTGAATAGTATTCGAACAACCCCATAGATATTGGAATAATGGTGTGCCTAATAAACTTTTTGGATGGTCATGTTTGGCTACCCATAATTCCCTATGTATCATGTGCATGCTGCAAGAAATTCATATATCAATAGGACCATGATATTGAGGACATTTAGTGTCATATATAAGGTGTGATGAAGTATAACCAAGTTCATATAACATTGTAATGGTACATGTGTTGAATGGTTCATTATGATCAATTGGGACATATTTTGAGTACGCTTTGATTGATGAAAACTATAATTATAGGATGATAGTGGCACATGTTCCATGAAAATAGATAATGCGACTTAGTTGGAAACTAAAGTATTTCTACATGAGCCTTAATGATCTTAATTGAACTTTCATTTTTAGATTTTGAATGTGGAATATTAATGCTTAGCAATGATCAAATTCATGTCTAGATATACACTTATACTCATAATAGGGCTTGGCAAGATGTCGGGAGAGAGATTCTTATTGGAGTGACGACGTGTAGCATAAAGAGTGAATTACTTATGATCAATCAATATAAACAATAGCTCTTGAGGTGTTTCTCAATGTTCAAATATAGTAATAAATCTAAAATTCAGATAGAATCAAGTGCATTAACAACATAATATATGATATCAAGGCTAGAATTAATGGGTTTCTTGTAAGTAACACACTTTTCATCGATAGACTCTCAAATGCATTAAAAATCCTTAATATGAGTAAGATTGCACACAACATGAGAAGCATAATTAGGTGTGGTTAAAACATATGAATTTTTAGAAGGGGTATTTGCGTATTTTCATAGGGGAGTCAAGTCGATAATTCCCAAGGAAAGTAGAGACAAAATTAGAATGAAACATATACTCATCCTCATCCAAGTGATTAAAAATAATTTTATGCGAACTCTCACTAGTATGGTCTATAGTATCATCATCGTTATCAAAGTAATTTGTGATGTGGCCATCTTGTTGTTCTACGGTAACTCGAAACTGAAAGTCAAGAAGATCTAATGGAGGTATTGAAGGAGATAATATATATTTAGATATATCAGCAAAGACATCAATCATAAAAGGACAAGGTGAAGATGGGATGATCTCAACAAGTGGTGGTACCAAAGATGTAGAATCAAAACTTTTTATTGACTCCCCAATCACATATATATGTAATGTATTTATAGGAATTGGCTAATATGGAGGGGTAATGATAGGCCCATCATAAGTAAAGGAATTAATCTTGTAATATTTGAAGTGTTATTCATCAAATAAAATAGTGTAATCATAGCCATCATGTAGAAATTTGACTCATTGATGAGAAGTGGATGGGATAACTTTCATAGCATTAATCCAAGGGCATCTTAAGAGGATATTGTAATGGATATCATTATTCATGATGTGGAATGTAGTAGGGAGCTTCTAGGGATAATTAATACATCTAAATTTATTTTACCAAGTTTATATAGTGGATCTATATATAATCAAAGCATCAAATATTATTACTATTCCTATCAATCAGTAGTCGAGAAATAACCTTTTTAGCAATGAGTTAGGGAATATACTCAAACTAGATTCATTATCGGTCAAAAACACTTAATAATAAATTTGTGAATGTATGTCGTAAGAATTATTGGTGGGAATTGATCTATAATGTGCTTAGGAGGAACCTTAGTGGGTCTAAAATTAACAACCTTGTTTGTGCTCTTAAATGTGTCCATAATAATGAAAAGGAATAAGATTGAGTATCATTAGGTAAAATAGGAGACTACAAAGCTTCATTTTGGATGTGCTTATAAATAAGTTCCTTCTTAAGTAATTCCAAAATAGATATCTTAAAATGGGTATTATTCAATTGATCCAATCGATCATACCCTTTAAGTGGAGTACTAGGATTAATAATATGATCATAAGGTAGTGGGGTTAAAGGTTAAATACACACAACTAAATTTTTATTGTGTCTTTTATCGACAACATTGACAACAATTCCCAAAGTATTAAATGAGGGTGTAGATATTCTTGGATGTCTTTTAGTAACGAGAATGATTGTAGATTTAATATCAATGTAAGGAGCCATTTGAGGTTGGTCCATGAGGTAAGTAAAATCATTCGGTGGGTCTTGTCTCTCAAGCCAAGTATGGGCATGGACTGGTTAAAGGGATGGTAGCCCATATTAGTTTGAGGGAATGGAACCTTAGGCTTGAGGCTGATAACAAAATATTTGTGGGTGAGTCATAACAAGCACAAAGGATATAAAATCTTAGGGAAATAAAAAGGATCGCACACCAAAGAAAGGAGGATAAGCCCTAGGGCCACCTAAGGTTTCATAAATGGTCGGGTTCACCAAATGACTACAAAATAAATAAATAAATAAGTCTCCATTGTTATGATCTAATTCCTATTTAATTAAACGAGTAATGGTAGAATAGGTTTTATATTCTAGTTAATTAATAAACATTAATGCACTAATCATAATAAAGATCCAAATAAATTTTTAAGGTATAAAAATATATAAGATCTCTAAAAGACAAGATGATATGTGCACTTATTTTAATACGATATACAAAGGTATGATCTATAAGTGCAGAGTGGAAATGACTTAGAGGTGTTTTGTTTCTATAATTATACATACAAACCGGGCGGTATGGAACTCGTATGACCTATTCTCAAGAATGTTATGATTTGGTCCTAAGCTTTACAATTTTGAAAAGGGATGCATGGGCTCTTTATAAAAAAATTATAGTTGTGATATTTTTGGATGAACTTGAAACTAAAACCCTAGGCATCACACATCTACAAAACCCTTGATATCATGTGGACCACCCTTAAACCCTAACCACGGGTAGGTTCCCTTTCAAAAATGTTAGTGTTTTGGTTTAAGTACACCTATTTTTCCTAGATTGGCACTACTCCATAGAGGCCTCAAACCATATGTAGTTATCCACCTAATAAATGATATCTACATGTATGAAAATAATTTGAAACTTAACACTTGACAATGAGAAACAATGTCTTGAGCAATTAATATTTTTTTGTTTGACTTGTAATTTACATAGAATGACAAGCATGGCTCTTGAAACTTGTTTGGTTAGTTTCAAACCTATAGATGGGATTCTCCTAGGATGTTTTTCTACTTTGAAGGAGTTTAGAGATCTTGAAATTCTTTAGGAATGTGTTTTGCAATGAGTTCTCTTGAAATTGATAGGTGATTTCCAAGTGAAGTAAATAAGTGAGTTAAACTTGTATTTATAGGAGTTCATAAGTTTAATTTCATATTAAGGATGACCTATGGGATTACTTTAACCTATTCCTAATTGGTTGAGTATGATAAAAGTTAAAGAATTTTACAGATGATTATTTTGAATTAATTAATAAATATTAACCTTGCACATTTATAATAAAACATTAATACTTATAACTATGCAAAAATAACGTAAGGATTTTTTTCCGCGGCTACCATGGTTTCTACGCGGGCTTCATCTAAAAAAAGGGTTCGAGGAGGCACGAGCATTGCCAGAGGTTCGCCCCTCTCAGTTCGAAATGAGGTCCCTATTAATGGCGGCGAGAAACCAGTGGTATCTGTGGGAGGCGGATGCAAAAATGTAGAGGAAAATAAAGCACCAATCTCATGGATTGGTATGGCTTGCAATACTAACCAAGACCCCCATATCAAAACAGGGGTGTTCACTCATGGGACAGGTAAAGATGGCTCAGTCAAAGATTCATTATCTCCTTTAAAACTCAATACTGGTAACTGCAGGTTGCAAGAGACTAAGAGTGGATCTGGTGATGGAGGAAGAGGTACAGGGGTAAGCCAGAACCAGGACAATCTAAACAGCAACAATAGGTCCGGATCTTATGCTTCAGCGGTCTCCAAACAGAAGGAGAATGTCAGAAATGAGCTCTTAAAACCCTCCCAGGAGGTCCCGACGCTGAAAATCGAAGAGGATTTACTTCTAAAGGTTCTTAAGGAGGAGGAAAATCTCTCCCATCTGGGGCTCATATGCAGATTTCACAAATTTTGGCCTAAGCTTTCTCAGCTTCATGACTGGATAGCCCAGAGATGGAGAGAAAAAATACAAGGTAAGATTGAGCTTTATCCTTGTGCTAAAGCTTACTTCATTGCTGTCTTTGAAACCCCTGAAGATAGGGATTTAATTTTTAGTCAACATTGGGTTTGGGGGGAACATGGGCTTATGTCCAAACCATGGTATCCATCTTTCGACCCATTAAAGGAGTCTTTTGATACCTACCCGATTTGGGTTCGTCTACCAGGACTCCCATTGCAGCTTTGGAACAGATCTTGTCTCATTGCTATAGGGGATACTTTAGGCTCATGTGTAGCAGTTGATGATAAGACCTCCATTCAAACCCATACTACTTATGCTCGAATCCTGGTTGATCTCGATACCTCCAAATGTTTACCAGCAGAAATCAATCTTCAGATTGGAGCCAGGCTCTGGGTGCAGAGGATAGACTATGAGAGACTTGCCTTCAGATGTAGGCGTTGCTTCCAAACTGGTCATGTTACAGATGACTGTGAACACTCCAAACGTAAGACCAAAACAGCCTGGTGGAGGGATTCTCTACCTGAACATCTTACAATCGACTCAAATCCGGCTAAGGATTCGAGTGCCCCCCTGCAAGCTAACTCACCCATCATGGTTGATTCACAGACCAATACAGAGAAGCCTCCAGATTATTCTTTACAGGCTGCTGATTCAGTGATTAAAGATATTCCGACCTCCCATTTGGGTCACTCCCCCATCAAACCTATTGCAGTTTTTCCGACTGTAGTGGATGTGGAAAATCAGGAATGGACAGTGGTGGATCGGAAAAAGAAGGGTAATGCCAAATCTAAATCCCCCACCATATCGGACAAGATTTGATTCTTGTCTTTTTGGGCGCTATCATTGCTACATTTTGGCTTATGGCCTGCTACGCAGTTGCTAGGCAGCTGTGTTGTTGTTTTGTTGCTGTTTTGTTGCAGCTGGTTTGCTTTTGTTGGTTCCTTCCTTGTCAGTTTTTGTTGGGCTCTTTTGTGATGATCGTCTGGTTGTTTTCTCCGTTAGTGGTCGGCCGGAGTACATTGTTATCATTTTTGTGGCCGGACCACTGCGTGTTTGCTGTTTGATCACTGTCCAGCAGGTGTTTATTTGCTGTTGTGTTGCTGTTGATTGTTTCTTTGCAGACTGCGTTCTGCACTTGGTCCTTATTGTTATATCAGGATGTTGATCCTTTTTTTCGAGCTTTATTTTCCTATTCTGGCTTCTGAGCCTTGCTGTACAAGGGTATAGTCCCTTTCAAAAAACTATTTGCCAATAATAAAAAAACGTAAGGATTTTTTTTAAAATGCAAAGGGATAAGTACTTATCTATGCATAGTGTTATAGAGATTATTTGGGTGTGTAAATTGTGTACAATATTTATTCTAGATTTAGAAATTTTTCATCTCTAAAACTCGAAACTCGAAAACTACTCTTTTACATAACAATACAACTCTTTCTAGAACATGGTATAGTCTTAATTTCTTCTATATGATCTCGCACCTATGCATAGTGTGGTTTTATAACTTTGGATTCCATTTAATTCCCTATAAATGAGTGTATCTATCTATTGCTTTGCTTTCACAACTTCACCACCACCTATAAAGACTTGTAATAAGTAAAAACTCTAGATACCTAAAGAATCGCATGAAAGCATCGGATAACCAAATGAGAAATAAATGAATGGGTGAGGCTAGACTACCCTTAGTGTTCAACCCCTATTGATCCAATCCAAGAGCTACACTACATCCCCTCAAGTAGGAGTAAGCCTCATGTAGTTATCCTCATTTAGGTTATTGAGTGTATATGCATATCTAATCCAACCACTCATTGGTTCTCTCATGTCTCTTGACGCAAATATAGTGGGATAAGTATAGAATAGAAAATGTATCTAGTACAATAGGTATGTGATGTGGTGTGATTCAAATGCTTAGACTAATCCTTTTTGTCCCTTGAGTACCGTTAAAAATTCTTGAGTGACTTTCTCTTGTTAATACATGGCTCTTATACTTTTGGATTCTTGGAAATAGAGGAAGCCGACTCTTGAACCTAGTTTGAGTGTTTTAGACTTGTGTGGTGTCTTCTTTAAATAATGTGTAACTACTTTCGGAATATTTAGATATCCTTGAGTTATTTATTCTTAATATTTGTAATAGGATATTATTAGAATGCCAAGTGAGTTTGTAAGTGCATTTGACTTCTTTTATGGGATTCCATTGGTTAAGCATTGACATTAAGGCCGGCCTAGGAAGATGAAATGACACACATAATATATTCAAACTAGAAAAATATTTGTTAGATAGGATGGTCCGAACTATACTCTATTATAGCAATGGGATGTACAATTTTGGATTAGAAACCAATGATTGAAAATTCATATTTCAGAATGAATCTTGTAGATGGATTATCGCTTGCTTAATTAATAATTCTTGGAAGAATAAAAGAGCAACTTGTAAGGATGAGAAATTCAAGATACACACACACACACGCACGCACGCACGCACGCACACACACACACACACACACACACACACACACACACACACACACACACACACACACACACACACACACACACACACACACACACACACACACACACACACACACACACACACACACACACACACACACACACACACACACACACACACACACACCTTGATTAGGATTAGGATGTGAGAATTTGTATTATCATAGAACAAATCCAAAATTTTCATTTCAAATGGATATGTTTCAAAATTTGAGTGTCTAAATATTCCCTATTATAAGTGTAAAATTGAAAAATACATACTTAAAATAAAACCATACATGAGTGTGCACACACACTTTATCTTTTCTTGATTATTATTGTCCTTTATATGGTGGTGGCATGTTCCTTAGGGAAACCTAAAACACATAGTGTATTCAAAATCCATAGTAGAAATTGAATTCAGCTAACCTAATTGTGAATTTATATGCCTAATCTAATTGTTATTGTAGAAGTAAATAAATAAGTATAGAAATTCACCCAAGAAAGCTAAGCAAGCAAGTATGAAACCCTAAGTGTAAAGAAGAGGTAAGATAACTTAGTTGTTTTGCAATTGTTCTCCTGACTAAGTGTTGAAGTGTTGACTAGATGAACAAAGATGGAGGAGCATCACACATATCCTTAGAAAATTGTGCGGGTTGACAATCTTCCCGGACTGGGCACTGAAAGGGACAGGGGCGCATGTGGTCGCCCTAGGCCTATTTATGGGTGCATGTTTCTATAGAAATTCTCAGAAATCATCCGAGTGCTCGCAAGGTATTCACCGTTGTTTTCCTTTAGTAACTATGAAGTCACACAATGATCGTCAAAAGTCACCGAAACCTCGCAATGAAATAATGGCATGTAAAACCATAAAGAGACATCAAATCCTAAAAATAAAGATGCAAAATGAGGGGTCCTGACTATCCTCGGATGTCACAATGGTGATCTTACGATCAAGTGCTAAACTACATCTCATACCCAATGTAGTTTTATGTATGTGTGTGTGCGTAATCGCTCCTTAGGTGGCTCGTGTGTGTGTGTGTGTGTGTGTGTGTGTGTGTGTGTGTGTGTGTGTGTGTGTGTGTGTGTGTGTGTGTGTGTGTGTGTGTGTGTGTGTGTGTGTTTGTTTGTGTGTGTGTGTGTCATGCTTGATAGCGAGAAATAAGCTAGACATAAAGAAATGTAATAGATGTGTGCATGGAATAGAATGAACTTCCTCCTATGAAGTGTGTATGCAAAATAAAAATCCCTTGTGTCCCTTAGATGGTGTTATATGGATGCAATGGGATCTTATATGCTTAATGGATGCAACCTTAGGTGGTGATAATTAATGCTTAGTGCTTGGTCCTTTATTATGATCACATAACTTTATATTTATATGATTCATTTGCTTGAATTTTGTAATTAACCCCAAAAATTTGAATACCAAAAAGATAAGATGTTCAAACGGATAGAAAGGACCCAAAAGATGTGAACAAAGTATAAAGTGAAGTCAAGGGCATCCAGAGGGGACGAGGGCACCTAGTGTTGGCATCCTATCTTGGCGTTGTGTCCAAGATGATAAATTATGAGGTATAAAAAGGAAGACTGAGCAAGTAAGGGTGCAAGACCAAAAGTGGAAACATAAAACAAATAAAGGTGGCCAAATACATGGGTTAATTAGTACTTTTCTTACTTAGGAATCATATGAATAGTAGTATATAATCATGACTAAATAATACCCAAAGTGTGTGATTTTGTGTCTACATTTTCCCCACTTTATGTTGTTGAGTGAAATCTTGATAACATAAAGTAGATAGAGATGCGTACTGATAACCATGTAGATCGATGAAGAAAGCGTGTTGAGGGACAAGAAAAAGTGTGATAAAAATGTGAAGCGTGGATGCTAAGGAGGAAAAAGTGTAAAAAAGTGATGATGAAAATGACCTAGGGCGAAAAACATGTGTAGATGTTGTGATGTGTTTGTTGTTTTGATGTTGATTGAATGTTGTTGTGATTGGTGTTGAATGTATGTTGACTACCACTTCCCATACAAACAGACCTGTAAAAGAGAAGAATGAACAAGTAGTCAAATACACATGTATATGTGTAAAAATCATGTAAAAGAAGTATGTAAAATGAAAAATGTGAAAAAGGAACATGTGCACTTGATCCATGATGAGGAAAGAGTGTAGAAAGGATCCTGTAGATGTTGTTGACAAATGATTTTTTTTGGGCGATCTCATGCCAGTTGTGTTGGCTACAAGTTTTTGGGCGATCTCACACCAATGATATGGAATAAGTGTAGGGAGAAAAGTCCAGTGTTATCCTCCAACCTTTAACTACTTCCCACAATGTATAACACCACTACAGATGGTGTGTAAAAATTCAAACAATTTTATCCAACAAAAAGTAAAATTTACTGTGTAGTGCATGCATGTTGAGTGCTAAGGACTATGTGCCCTGTAAAAGTTGTTGTGTGGAGTTTTGTAGACTATGTTGAACTGCCAAATGTTGTGTAACTACCCCCTAGTCATAGGTGTCCAGGAAGGGTCAAGGGCACCCAAGCATTACTTTCCTGGTCTAGGAACTAGTTTTGTGTTGTGCTAAGGACCCAAATCTGATTCTGAGCCCTGTTTGATACTGATGACTATGTTGTACCGGTATGTGTTATGTTAAACTCGATGACTATATGACATTATATGGGGTGACTGATTCACCCAAATGATTCCCCCTCATTTGGGGTGCATGCAACATCACTAAAGGATATGTAGCCCAAAGGAGGACCGACCACTGATGTGTTGAAACTGTGCCTACCCTTTAGGGGGGGAAGTGTTTTAGTGGAAACAAGGCACACAAAAAAATTTTGATAGGAGACAAGTGTTAGTACAAGAAAACATGCATGTAAAATGTAAGCTAGCAAATGTAAGAAGAAAAGACAATGATGTAATCTAAGACAACAAGAAGACAATGTAGACCACAAAAAGTGGGTTAGAAACATGGGACATCACTCACGATGTCGCAAGACAATCAAGACAATGAAGCCAAAAGTAGAAAGTGTGCACAAAGACAAAGGAAAATCCCAAAAACAATGGAAAATAATGACAAAAAGAACAAGTAATGTAATAGAATAACCATGGAAGGAAAATAGACCTACAATACAAATTTTACACATGAAGCACCTATAAGCATGTTAGAAATATAAAAATTATGTCAAAACGTGTATAATATGATATAGGTAATGTGTTATGAAACAAAATGAAACAATATCACTTGTAGTGTATGAAAGTGGATGCCCCTATGAGCCATTGTGGGACTGGTAATAGTACTACGCCAAGCATCCATGTTGCATGTATGGATCTATATAATCTGCAATCACAACTAGAAAGGAAATTGAATGCGCATGTGTGTATGATAAAGATAATGACATACAAGATATTTATCTAGCATGTGTAATAAAGTGTACATGTAAAAGCAAAGTAAGCAAGAATAAATGCAACAAAATATATGTAGTATGTTATGGATGAGACGAAATGGAATGCAGTGTGAATGATAGTAGTTTTCCCCAATCGATGTGTATGCATGCAACTAGGTTCATTTTTACATGCCCCCTCATCAGTCAAGAATGAACCGTAAACAAGAATGCATCATTGGGAAATGGTTTGAATGTGTACAAAAAGTTGTGATCATCAAAGTTCAAAGTGTAGATGTAAACGCATGAGTCAATAAGTGAGTAATTGAATTCATGAGTGTGATGAGGTCCATTTGAGATGTATACCCTCAAAAGTCAGTCGAGTATGGACCACATAACTAGAGTGTGTCATAGGGTAATGAGTGCAGCGTGTAGAAATAGATGTTAGAAATATATGTTACAAAAGTGTAGAATAGATGTTGTGAAGTAGAAGAGATATGTGATATGTGTGCAATGTAATGAAGTATGTATGTGTGTAATTTATAATGTGCAATGTAGTGTGTGAGGTTCAAGTGTATGGGATGCCTCAACAATCAAGTGTGAACCAAATCACAAGAGTGCATCACCGAGAAAAGATGATACAAGCATATATCAAGATGTATATGGTGTATGTGAAATTCTAGATGTATGAATGATGAAATATAAGACGTTGTATGATGTTAGGGGAATAAATAGTGTGATGCCCCCAAAGTGTGTGATGATGAATGTGTTATCTGATAAAATTGAAAGAGGAGGGTCCTCCACCCGATGTTTGTGGAGATAAAGGTGTGTGTGATCATGCTCTAAGAGTGGTGGTATATGAGATAGACATTTTGTGCATGTGAATGAAGCCTATATGCATGTGACCAAAGATGATATATATGGTGAATACCATTGGGTAACAAATTTTGAAGGTGATGGAGACCTATGTGGAGTAGAATGCGAGATGATGGAACACATATGTGAAGTAGAGTGCAGGAGATGATGTGAAACCTATGTGGAACCTATGAAGTGAAATGAGGTGGTGAAGTATGTTGAGATGAAGGATCTATCCTAGTGATGGATCTAGACTGATGTGATGGACTAGTATATCAATGAGACCACACCATATAGTCATGTGTGTGAATAAGTGAGCTAGAAATAGTTTTGCTTTAGTTTCAAGAGGTCGTGGGGACCTAGATGCTTTAGGTGATGCAATAGTAAACCTCAAGAGGAGGTTGCGTCCATGGAGTAGATGGTGGAACACCATTGATAGAGATGACTTGGTTGTTGTGAATGAATTTCAAGCATAAATGATTCATGGAAATGATAGCTTGAGTTTTTGGAGCCAAAAGACCTAAGAGCATGTCACACCCTTTGAGTGATGGTGCCATAAGAAAAGGCACAAAGCATGGTGAGAGGACCGATAATGAGTGGGGAATTGAAAACACCATATGAGTTGGGAATTGGATATGAAAATTTGTGATAGCGGATAACCAATAGCAACAAGGAGTGTAATGGAACATGTGTTGATGGGCCATGATGGATCAACTTTAATGTTATTGATATAAATGGATCCGATAGAAGCGTTAATGTACAAGTGATCAGAAGATAATGTAGCATGATGATCATGATCGAAGAAATAAATAATTGGTGGAGAAATGTCAAGTATGAGAAACTAAAAATCAAGAGCCCTTGATGCAAGAGGAGGGACTACATGATATGTATGATTTTCCAAGGAGTCAACCACTTATTTGTCATGTTTTGAAGAGGATTTTTGAATATTTTGAGCTTATGATTTTCATTGACTGGTGTAGAAGCGGTGGGCTCTAGAAGCTCAATGTGTTATCATCGATAAGATCTTGGATGATAGTGTAAAGTTTGAAACACCTATATGTAGAATTTCCAAAACATTGATGATGATCATCACATCAAAAGTTCTCATTATAATTTTGACCTTTAGGATGAGATGGATCCAAGTTGAGAAGAGGAGGAAGCACGTATAAGATTGCTCTCAAGAATTTGTTGTAATATAAGATGCAAAACAATAGTCAACTTTGTATATGTATGCTTAGGTGGTTTCATTTGATTTCTTTGGTGTTAGAGACACAGGTTGAAAATGACCTTAACTTCAATAGGTTTCATAGTTGGTTTAAAAGTTGATTTATTTTGAAAAATGTAGATGATGAAGCTTGCTCATGATACTTAAGCTTTCATATGGATAAGAGTTTAGTTTCACGTAGCTTGAGAGTATGACACATTCGATCAAATGATGGATATGTTTCAAATAGGACACTCTCCTGATGAGGTGGAAATAAAATTTTAATGAATAAATCTCTTAAAGCTCAAAGTCGATAGCATATTAGACATCTTAGCGAGGTTTTTTTGTATCGTAAGACATAATCCATGAGATGTTCATTAGATCCTTGTTTAATTTGTGCCAATTGAGCATATGAGATCTTAGAGCCTATATTGATGGAGAAATGAGTTATAAAAGCATCAGCTAGATGCGTGAAATTTGTTACCAAATTGAAAAGTAGGTCATAGAACTAACGCATCACATAATCATGGAGACTGCGAGGAAAGATCTTAGCTAGAAGAATGTGATCATCTACAAAAATCTAGATAGGCCACATGGAATGCTCGAGATGCTCTTGTGGGTCACCATGCCCATTGAAAATGGGAATTTGGGGTGAAAAAGTTGGGAGGAAGTGAGTAAGTGGAGATGGCAGGTGTGAATGGAGTGTGCAGTAATAAAGTGGAATCCAAAGATGGAGATGCACGAGAAGTAGCTTGTTGTAATTGATGAATTTGTGCTTGAAGGTCTTGATAAAGGGAGGCTAAATATTGAGTTCCAATGGAAGAAACTTGTTACGTGTGAGAAACAAGAGGTGGAGTGAAGTGGTTAGTAGGAGTAGGGATAGAAATGGGGATAGTAGAAATGGGAGGAAGAGTAGAAGTAGGTTTTTAGTAGTAATGGAGGTGGTAATAGCGAAGGGAAGCATTAAGCTCTGCAATGTTGGTAGCTTCCTCAAGAGCAGAAGAATAAAAGCAAGTATAAGTCTGCATGGATGCTCAATGATATGATCATTAAGGTCTTTAAGGTGGGCTTCAATAAATTTTCCATAAGATTAAGCCATAGTGATAAGAGGATAAGAGCCCTAAAGAGAAGGTGGATTTGAAGATCGGGTTCACCAAAATTATTAAGCTAAATGTGAATTTATATGCCTAATATGATTGTTATTGTAGTAGTAAATAAATAAATAAAGAAATTAAGTACATAAATTCACCCAAGTAATCTAAACAAGCAACTATGAAACCTTGAGTGCAAAGAAGAGGTAAGATGACTTAGTTGTTTCACAATTGTTCCTAGAATGTGCCACAATGCTGACCGAATGAATGAGAGAGAGGAGGAGCATCGACATGAGCCTCAAAAAAAGTTTGACAGCCGACAATACCTGGACTGGGGGGTGCCTGGGGAGGACAAGGGCACCATGGGGCACCCTAGGCATGTTTTTGGGTGCCTATGTGTAGTGGAAAATGCTCAAAAACCTCCTTATGAGTGCTCATGAAGGTATTCATTGTTGTTTTCCTTTAGTCACTATGAGGTCACATAATGATTTCCAAGTCGCTGAAACCTAAAATGAAATAATGACCTATAAAACCCTCAAAGAGACATCAAATCCTAAAAATGAAATATGCAGAATGAGGGGTCAAATTGTCCTCAGCTATCACAATGGTGATCTTATGACTGAGCGCTGCACTACATCTTAGACCCAATGTAGTTTTGTGTGTGTGTGTGTGTGTGTGTGCGAATCGTGCCCTAGGTGGCTCTTGTGCGTGTCACACTTGATAGCGAGAAAATAAGCTAGATGTAAAGAAATGTAATAGATGTGTGCATGGAATAAAATGAACTTCCCTCCTATGAAGTGTGTATGTAGAATAACCATCCCTTGTCCCTTGGATGGTGCTAGATGGATGCAATGGAGCTCTTAGATGCTTGATGGATGCAACCTTAGGTGGTGATAGTTAATGCTTAGTGTTTGGTCCTTTATTATGATCACATAACTTTATATTTATATGATTCCTTTTCTTGAATTTCGTAATTAACCCCAAAAAATGCTGACTACCAAAAATATAATATGCTCAAATGGCTAGAAAGGACCCAAAATATGTGAACAAAGTATACTAAGGTCGGGGCGCCCAGAGGGGATGAGGGCACCTGGCGTTGATGTCCTAGCTAGGTGTTGGTGTCCAAGATGATAAATGTTGAGGTATAAAAAGGTAGATTGAGCGAATAAGGGCACACCAAAAGTGGCAACAGAAAAGCAAAGAAAGGTGTCTAAAGACATGGGTTAGTTAGTAATTTTCTTACTTATGAATCATATGAATAGTAGTATGCAATCAAGACTAAATAGATACCCAAAGTGCATGATTTTATGTCTACAAAATTGTTACTCAAATGTAATAAATGCTTTTAACTTCAGAAAATTGAACTCCGTATAAAGTAAAGTAAAGTAAAGAGATACAAAAGATGGAAGGAATACACTTGTTCATTTTGCAAGGAGGAACTCCCATTTTTTCATACTTTGTAGATTTGGATTTTTCATTTCACCGTTGAATGGTTGGGGTAATAAGTTTGTAATTGTGTTGAAGTAGAAATTGTAGTAGATTATGCATTTGAGTACACATGAGTTGACATTACCGAAGAGGAGAGGTATTAAAAACCCGCTTAAAAGGGAAGAACAAGGTATAGATTATCTAACAACCTTGATATTTTCCCACACAAATAGAAAGAGGAAAGGAAGGACAACCTGCAAAGAAAATATAGTTTTCAAAACTTCTAACCCCACATAACACACAGCTACAAACATATCATCCAATTTTGTAAATATGAAAGAAGTTCAAAAAGGAGTGGATGACCCATGCCCTGATTGTGTCTTTATATATCTAAGTATGATTATGTAAATGATGAGTAATACAAAGGAGGAAAATATCATGCCCTCATACCCTATATATATATATATATATATATATATATATATATATATATATATATATATATATATATATATATATATATATATATATAACTTAATCTAAGTTGTGCAATGGAGAAAGAATGAAGTAAGCATACCCCCTTTATTTTTCTCTCGAATTATGTCATATGTGTCAAGATTTGTAAATGCCTATAAGAATATAAAACTATTATAATTTTTGAGAATTTTCCCCGCTGTTCGAAACATATGGTGAGGGTTTATACCATAGTATAGTCTTGACTTAAAATGTATGGTTTTGAACCAAAGGTGAATTATACCATTTTTCTATATCTATAACAATTTCTAAGTATCTAGATCTTATATAATTTTATATTTGAACCTTGTAATATACATGTACTAGATTTAGATGTAGAATATATCTCGATGAATTCCCCTCTTTTTGAGGCACGTGTGATTAAGTAAAAATAAATTATATGTACTAATGTAGGATAAATATGATAATCAAAGAAATTGATACAATGTTTATCCCCCAAAATGGCTCAAGGTCTTGGGATAATGATGAGAAATAAGTAGTTTGCAATTACCAACCTAAGTTACATTTCCATTGATTCCTTAGGAAAATTTCTATAAGTAGTCATGGAGACACCTTGAGTTAGGGTTAAAACTTCTCCATGTGGACCAAGTAGAAAACAACGGGAACTTTGGATGTAGATTGATCAATAGACATTAGAGACCCGAGCTCGCCTCAATTTGTGACTTATAGTAATTACTCCAAATTTTACCCCCAAAATTCACTCAAGGGCTTGGACTAGTGGTGAGAAACAAGCGTTTAGAACTTCCATGAAGGGAAGAATATATAATGAAGTCTTTTGAGATGACCGACATGTGTTTTTACAAAAAAATTCTTGGTCTTTAGAATTCAAAGTCCGAGAAAGGAATTTTATCCATCAATCCAAATATGCTCAAGACATTCTAATATGCTTCAACATGGAAGACAAAGAAGTCCACAATTAATCCTTTTCAATTTGGAGTCAATATTTCTACCAAATACTCCTCCTTTGGTTAATGGTACACTTTACAGAAGTTAAATAGAAATTCAACTATAGTTGACTTATCGCATCATAATCTCTATTTTTGTGAACCTTTTACCATGCTACTAAGAGGTACCCTATGAAATCCATTGGTAGGATACTAAATGCATTCAATGGTATCTTTGTGGTACTACTAATTATCGGATTAAGTACAATTCAGTGAAAAAACCTCAATTTCTACTTACACATATGGGGGAACTAGCAAAGAATCTTGATTCTATTGGGAAAACAGGATTGTAGGCTACTTAGATAGTTATTCGGTAGGAGATCCGGACAATCAAGAACCAAGCATATGATACATCTATAATCTTAGGCTAATTCTAATGACTCAGTCTTGTAAAAATAGACTACTATTTATTTTCCTAAATTACGAAGGTTGAGTAAAGTGGATCTTATTACTTCGAACTATGAGTTTGTGTGGATTTTACGGGTGTTTTCCAAGTTTGAATTTTTGTAGATCAAACCTACAAAAGTTTGGTGTGATAATCGAGTCCTATCCATATCTCTCACAACCCAATGGATCAAAAACACACAAAACACATTGAGATGCATATGCATTGTATTTAAAAGTTGATATGGGACAAGGTCATATATCTTTAATTTTTCCAAACCGATAATCAAGTTATAGAAATATGCACAAATCATTTACTTAAGGCCCAATTTGTTTAGATCAAGTACGTTTTGGGAGTGAAGGAAGGTGTTATCAAGGGGAGTAGTTCAATTATTCCTCTATCCTTTCCTTCATTGAAATGCATCTTAAAGGAGGGTGTTAATATATTTAATAATCCATACACTATTGTATGATTTTAAGAAGCACTTGTAATATTAATTGTAATATAATGCATTAATTGGTGCACACTTATCCACATTATATATATATATATATATATATATATATATATATATATATGATTGGCTTTTATTATTAATAGTTTTTTCATTACTTGTTCTAGAAGTTAACTACTCTTCAAATTGTACCTCTAACCTCTACCTTATTTATATAAGAGCGTAGAGAGCTGATGTTTAAGATATCACCGTGGAAGAGATTTAATGTTATACTTGGTGAATTTATGTCCGAGATTTTAATCTAAAGAGATAGTCATGTTGCTTATAAGTTAAATTTGTGTAATGTCTTGATTTAAGCTTTCACTAATTTATAGTATTGCACATATGAAGGTGTGTCTTATGGTTGTTTATAACAACTTTGGAGAATATTTGGTTTTATCACACACACACACACACACACACACACACACACACACACACACACACACACACACACACACACACACACACACACACACACACATCTATATATATAATTTTTGGGCCCCTAAATTATTGACTAATTACAAAAAGGTGCATGAGCGCGCAAGGCCTAAGTTGAGGGGTGGGCACACAAGGAGAAGGCATGTAGGGCAGGGTTCTAGGAGGGTTTAAGAAGGACCCATGATACGCACCTGCCAGTAACAAGGTCTCGAGACTTAGACATATTTGGTGTACTTGGGAAGGACCCGCTGCGCATGATGAATGGATAAGGTGCCAGCCTAGTGACAAGTTGGCCTAGGAAGGAATATGCCCTATGATGGAAGCTTCTAGAAGACCATCATGGCAAGGAGTGGAAAGCTCAGTTCAGAGGAGCGTGCTCCCATGGAGAAGCACATCTGACACTTGGCGACAGATTTGAAGCCTTAGAAAGGTGGGTTGGTAGTTCAAGGGACCTATAAGTACAAGTGCCTCGCAGAGGAATTAAAGGAGGAAGGTCAATAGAGAGTGGAGCTCTACATAAACATTGCAAAAAGAGTCGTATTGGGTTGGGTAAATGAAATATAGGATAAGGATGCATCAAGGGGCTTGGGATTGTAAATTTTCCTTTTAAGAGCTAAGGGATGTAAATCCAGCTTATTATGTATGACGTGGGTCTACCATACTATGATGTTCTCAGAATGGATCTAATGGATGTAATGAGGTCACCAACTTATTTGAACATGATCATTAATGATTATGGTCCATACATATATCTTCATAGTTCTGTTTCATGTATGTTTATGGAATGAATATGAATCCTTATGCATTTTCCTTTCAGTTTGGTTCAGTCCTATAATCTGTTAAGTATCTTTCTGTTTAGAATGACTGCACTGATCTATAAGCCGTTATGAGCTCTATGATGATTGCATGTCTCATTTCTGCTCACTCTCTTTAAGTTCCTATCATAGATGATGTTTCCCACTAAACTCACATAAAGGAGAGACTCGGCGCCTACGCATGCCTTAGGTGAGCACCCAGTGCCTGTTGGGTGATAGGATTGCACGCATGGGATTCCCTTGTTCTTTTTTGGGTGTAAAAAAATGAATACATCTTGGTTCCATTGCCGGGACATCTTTTCAAAGTTGTAGTGGTAAAGAACATACATCATGATCTGTGCAATGAGTGATGATAGAGCATTTAACTTTGGAAGGTGTTGAAACATGGTTTAAGAGCACGGAGGATGAATTTCTCAGAAATTTAGCACTGGACCTGAGTTTGATGCACGTAGATGGGTAGAAGATAACCTCTACCATTATTGTATGAAAATTTTTTATGTTGCTTCCCAAGAGAGCCGTATGAATGGCTCTCGGCATATGTGTCTAGATCAACCCGGTATTATAGATCACACGAGTGGACCCAAGAAGAGTACCGGAGACTAGAACATGCAGATCCGACGTGGACTCGTGTTGTGGATCATTTGTGGAAAGGAGTGCTAGCTAGCTTCACCCTAGAATATGCTATTTCCATATACTCTTGTCTAGAAGTCGCTGAGTTTGAATTTCGTGAGATCCTGAGGATCATTTCTACATGTTATTCCTCTAGTAATGAAGATCTTGATTGTTACCTTGATTTTAGAGGTGTTTCCGATGGCAAGCTAAATTGTTCTGAGCGTTGGGTGAAGAAGCTAGGGTGGAGGAAGATGGTAGATATTGCAGAACCGAGAAAGAAAGGGAGGAAAGATGACTCAAGTATAGTAAATCACATGAAAGGGAGATTGCTAGACAACGTGAGGTTGCAAGTGTGATGGATATATGGAGGCGTAGATGTTGCGGAAGGATTTGAGGTTCACGTAGAGGACATGGAACCCGAGCAAATTGCTCTACCCCATCTTGGAGAGCGCGTAAGAGAGAACCCTTTAGCTTCTAATGAGATTTCATTGTGCAGAGAGAGAAGAGTAATTTTTGTGCATCTAAACCCACTTAGTGACCAAACCCCGTGCTTGGTTTTCCGTATCAAGGAGGAGTATCATTGACCCACTTAGCATCGGTGGAAGTGACAGATCCGTGCCCCGGAGATACAATTTCTCATTTGGGAATTTTATGGCTGCACATACCATTCCAGTGTTTGGGGGAGTTTTTGGGTAAAGTGTAAATACACTAGGCTTGGGTAATGTGTCAAGGAGTGGCACGGGACACACATCTGGAAATGGCACAATCCCACAAATTGGCATGTAGTTCAATGACATTTGGGGACCCTAGGCATGATTGCTTCAGTCCATTACTCGCTCACCGGTGAATTTAGAGGTGGAGCTAGTGGATCTAGAGGTGGAACTGGTGGATCTGGAGGAACAAGACCTGTAGATCTAGTGGATCCGACAAAGGAGGAAACACCAGAGGAAGTCAAGGAACTAGGTCGGGAGGAAAAGGGCCTCAGCCACCTCCTCAAGTCTTCTTTGAGATATCTTTACATTTTCCAGATTACAGAGGTATTGAAGATGTTACGAGCATGTTCACAAGTGTGAGTTGTTATGGCGTGCAAAGGGGATCACAACCATGGAATGGAAGGCCAGTCAGTTTGCAACAACGTTGTAAGGGTGCGTGCATAGATGGTATAGGAAGTATGACCCCCATCATATAGTGGTAGATTACACTACATTGAAAAATGCCTTCCTAGCAGAATTCCACATCCCTGAGTTTGAATAGAAGAGCATCAACGCCCTTAAGGAGATTCTAGCAGGAATGGCGAAGAGTGTGTGGGAGTATGACACACGGTTTAAGACTCTCCTGTCAAAGTTGTCATATGACATCCACCCTTCACAGCATGCTCAATGGTTTGTTGAAGGGTTGATAACCCCATTTAGAAGGGAACTATCTCATAAGACTTTCATAGACCCACGTGAGGAGTGGGAAGTTGCCCTGCACGCTAAAGCTGTTGGGAGCATTGATACTGGAGTTAGCCCATTCCTAGAAGCTCAAATCGCTACTATGGCTAAGCAGCTGGAAAATTTATCTCATGAACTCACTCATGAGACTCGCAGTGGAATGTGGTATACATATTATGAAGTAAAGGGGCATGCCAAGGATAGTTTCCCTCGGAAGACATTACGCACCGTAGTAATAAACTATGAGATTTGTCGTGGGACCATCATGCGAGTAGATGTCCTTTGTTACAACGCACAATTGAGAAGAATATATCTTGCTACTATAATATCTACACCTCTACAACCCATGATACCAAGGATTATTGACTTATTGACCAGATCCATGAGGCCATTGATCATGTTGTGCGCCAAACTAGCATCGTCAAGATTTCTAAGGGTGATGATCACCGTTATGAGGAGTGCGCAAATGGGGGTGCATGTGGAAGAAGTTATTGCAAATGATTTTGTGGTTATGGTAACCAAAGAGGAGGAATAATTAAGTTCCCACATGGAACCTGTTTTAATTGTGGATCTACATACCACTACAAGCACGAGTGTCCAAACTTATTACAATGCTCATGGTGTGGGAAGAATAACAAGTATGAGGAGTGCCCTTAGTTGTTTGAGCACATGAGTCAATAGCACCGGAAAGACAAGGGCATTGTAATGGTAAGCATCAAGAAGGATGACACCCAATGGATGCCATGGGTGACACATGATGCAGCTTGGAACCTGTTATGGTAACAACAAGAGTAGAGGCCGCACTCACAAAGGAAATGCCAAGGCAAAAGAACTTGGTTTCAAGGGAAGAATTGGTACATGGGAAGTACCTAGACCCTACACATCAGAAGGAGGTATATCAAGAAACCATGGACATCATTCGGAGTTTACAAGGAGAAATCCAATGTCTAAAGGAGCAGCTTCAGAGGGAGGAGCAAAGAAGGAAGGTCGAGGCACCAAAGGGTGACCTGGATGAGGTCAAGGAAGTATGTAAATGCTAAGGCAAGTGAATATTATTCCCTTGCTAGGAGCATGGCGAGAGAGAAGGTACCACGCGTCATCGAGAGAAGGGCATGAGAGGCGGAGTTTTGCATGTATACCTTCCCCCTCACAAATTGACTATGATAAGGAGATCACATTAAATGCATTTATGGATGGATGGGTCCTTAGTAATATCCTCATTGACACGGAGAGTGGAGGTCAATGTTCTCACCGTGGATGCATGGCATCGATGGGAAGACCCACATTACACCATCTTCGAATGTGTTGTATATGGCAAACAAAATGAAGGAAATGTCTATCGGTGTCTTAAAGGATGCATCTATCACCATTCAGGTGGCTAAGTTTACTTGGGGACTTTGAAGTCTTAGCACTCGCCAAGGCAAACAATTTCCCAAAGATTACTTGGGCACCATGGTGCTATAAGAACAATGCATATCTTCGGTTCAACAAGGGATACATAAGTTTTTAAAATGAGGAGGAATGGATCATCATACCCCGGATGATGGAAAATCAACACCGATACTAAACCTTTGGGATAAGAAGTCCTTGATAGAATATATGTGTGCTCAATTAGGGATCTAGAGATAATTCATCCCACAAAAGTAGTTATCCGGTTTGAGGATGCCCAATCTGTGAGTGATCCCACAAGCATGGCAAAGTGAAAATTGGGCACATGGGACCTATGAGCTGATCGAGACAACATTTAAGAGGATTGTAACCAAGGTGAAAAAGGCATGTATAGTCCAAAGGTGCACGAGAGGAAGAAACTACCAAGTTACTCAAGAGGGGCTAATCCGAAGATTTCTTGCGAGAAATGGAGGCCCATTGGAGAAATGAAGAGGAAAGAACATAAATGCTCAATTACAACCAACTCAGAACTATTGCGCTCTGGTGGGTAACACATTGGGATAGCCTCTTGGAATGGCACAAGGTGAGAATTGCCTTCTCCGTAAGGTTTTACAAGAGCAACGCGCCCATGGCTATAAAAGACTACCATGGTAAAGAGACCACTTCCTTCCATATCCAAGCATGTGAGACAACCTAGATGGGAAGTGCAGAAGCATCACACCTTCATTATGGGTTCACAAGTTGTATTCCACCCTACAAGGTTATGTGCATGCATGGTACATTCACGCTAAGACACGCCGTCAAACAGGGAATTGGCAAGAATTAGCGGCTGATCTCATTCAAACATTCGAGTACTAGAGTACAAAGCCATCAGTACATAAGGCATTGTAGGTTTTCAAGCACCTTACAACAGGGGATAGTGCTATGGTGGAAGATAGAATACAAGAATTGCTAGGTGAACCTAGCCTAGAGGTGCGCTTTGAGGAAGAAGAAACAGAAGAGATACAGCTTTGAGCACGTGTGTATAGAGAAAGAAAAGGGGAAGATGGTGTATGTTATTGATGGAGAAGAGGTAGAGAACTTGGATGTTAACCACTCTGTAGGGATGTGTGAAGTCATAGATAGTGTTGATGAATGGGCACGCACCTACCATGAACCTTTAAAGATGAAAAAGTTTAACATCAGCTCAGGAGCATAACCTAAAGAGGAAATCATTGGAGACTATTGGTCGGAGAAAGAAGTCTCTAAGATCATTGATCTTTTACGTGAGTTTGAGGATTTATTCCTACGCGGGTATCATGAACTCAAAGGCGTTCACCATTCCCTGGGGAAATGAGAATTAAGTTGAAGGAGGGTGCACACCCAGTCCAGAAGAGACCATACCGAATGAATCCTAACCTACACGTGAAGGTCAATGAAGAAATAGATAAGATGATAGTGTCGGGCATCATTGAAGTTGTTGAAGATTCGAGTGGATAAGTCCAATGGTAATTAACATCAAAAAGGATGGAAGGATAAGGATTTGTGTTGATTACAGGGACTTGAATGCAGTGTGTATCATTGATCCTTTCCTAACCCCATTTACTGAAGAAATCTTAGAAGGAGTGGCAGACGTGAGGTCTACTCTTTCACATATGGATTCTTGGGCTATCACCAAGTAAGGATCGTGAAAGAGGACCAGAGGAAGATGAATTTCACCACTGAGTGGGGAATTTTTTCCTATATAGTCATGCCTTTTGGGTTGAAGAATGCACCTACTATGTTCTCACGCATTTTGGTACAAGCTTTCTAGGACTTCATCCATAAATTTCTTTAAGTCTACCTGGATGATTGGACAGTATATGGGCTAGTGAGGGACCATTGTGACAACTTAAGGCTGATGTTTGAAAGATGTCGGCAATTGAGGATATCCCTCAACATTAAGAAATGTGTCTTTGTTACCCCGTTTGGAACATTATTGGGACAAATCATATGTAAGGAGGGCCTACTAGTAGATCTCGCAAAATTTGCAGTCATTGTGGGATTAAGGGAGCCAACTAGTCAAAGTGCAAAGATTGCACAAATTCCTCGACATACAGTGGTACTACAAGAAGTTCATCAAGGGATATTCCAAGATTGTTGCACCTTTAGAAGATTTTCTTAGACATAAAAGTACCTTTCATTGGGGAGAGGCGTAGCAGAAGGCATTTGACACTTTAAAGGATAGGCTTGTCACCACACCCATACTACAATTCCCCTCTTGGGATAAGCCCTTCCATGTTCATGTTGATGCCTCAGGAACCGCCATCAAAGGGCATACTTGTATAGCCTTTGGTGAAGGGATTATTAATCATCCTTTGTGATTTGCAAGTAGGAAGTTAATGCCAATAGCAGAGCAGAATTATACTACAACTGAGCATGAGGCATTGTCAATGATCTACGTGCTTCACAAGTTCAGATAATATTTGCTAGCAACCCCTTTTATATTTTACACTGACCATATGGAATTGAAATATTTAGTGAACAAGCCCATTCTACAAGGGTGCATATGTCGATGGGTACTATTGTTCCAAGAATTCGAGTTCACGGTGGTTGTCAAACTAGGAAAAAGTAATTCCGGACCTGATCATTTGTCTAGAATCGATTCAGGGGAGGATGCGTAAAGCATTAAGGATACCATGTCAGATGCACAACTATTTAGGTTGTGACACGCGCCCTCGACTTAGAAGATATTGCATTATTTCTCAAGACAGTGTAGTAATCGGAAGGGATGAAGGCATTAGATAAAAAGTGGTTAGCTATATGCTCTGCACTCTACATGCTTATTAGTGGGGATTTATACAAATTAGGACATGATGAGATTCTACACCGGTGTGTGCTAGAACATGAGTGCCTAGCCATAATAGAAGAGGCACACGGAGGTAGTGCAGGTGGACACTATGCAGTGACGCCACTACACGCAAGATATTAATGGCCGATTATGGTGGGAGACCCTATATCAAGACTACAAGGAATATTATAAGGCATGTGACCATTGTTAGTGCATTGGAAAACTAGGGTGAAGAGATGAAATTCCTTTGCACCCTATTCCCAATGACTGAGCCATTTGAAAAGTGGGATATAGAATTCGTAGGCCCTATTGCACCAGCCGCGCATAGGACTGGATCACGATATATAATCACTTGCACATATTACTTGACAAGGTGGGCAGAAGCAACACCCACTAAGGATTGTACAACAACTACTGTAACAAGGTTCCTATGGGAAAACATTATTACAAGGTATGGATGCCCTTTGAGTTTGACTAGTGACAAGGGTACACATTTCTTGAATGAGACAGTAAGGATTTTGTTAGTAGAATTCATGGTGGCTCATCACAAGACTACCCCTTACCATCCACAAGCAAATGGAACCTGCGAGGCATTTAACAAAATACTTAGTCACATGTTGACTAAGATCTGTGATGTTGGTAGACAGGATTGGGATGAAAAAGTATCATCTGTTCTTTAGGCATATAGGACAACCTACAAGAGGTTAAATAAGGCCACACCATTTCAATTATTGTTTGGCGCAAAGGTTGTCCTACCAAATTGAATTCATGTTACCTTCTCTGCATATAGGGCATGCAGGAGGTTTGGCGACGAAAAATCAATAGAAGAAAGAATTGATAAGTTAATGCAATTGGACGAAAGATGATCACTTGCCGTGGAGCCAAAAACTAAAAATCAAAACAAAAGGCATGGCATGATCATCACATTAAGAACAAGAAGTTTGAGGTTGGGCAAATGGTCTTACTATATGATTCAAAGTTTTACACCATCCCGGGAAGTTGAAGGTGCATTGGTTGGGTCCCTACATCATCTCGTACATTCTTGACTCGTGTGTATGCCATTCTGCAAGCGCTAGATGGAATGAGATTTATAGGACACTTCAATGGGAGTAGGTTGAAGCCCTACTATAAATAAGTCTTCTTGGTGTTTGTAATAAGGTAGTATTGCCAATTAGTTTAGGATTTCCCTTAATGCATTTTCTTTTCTTGTGTTTCCTTTCTTTTTTTTGTTTTTGTGTTGCTCTGGGGCCAATAACCTCATTAATTTTTCAAAGTTTGTGAATTCGTAGAGGACCGTGCATCATTTTAGTGTGGAGTATAATAATGTGGAGGAAAGTGGAAAGTGTGAAGAACCAAGAAGGATTTTGTTGGAAAGCCCAGTTGGATGGCCCTAGGAAAGGAAGTGCATGGAAGGAAAGGTGAAAAAGGATGGTTGGTGTCAGGGTAAGGCTACATTGTGGATCCACGTACAAGAGAGGAAGAAGTACAAAAGCAACATGAGGTAGGTGAGAGAAAAAATCATGATGGAAGTACCTTCGGCACTAGTGACACGCACATAAGAGTCTCCTGTCAAGATGGATTGGTTGTGTGTCAGAAGGTTGGGGATTGTCCGCGTAAGGTTGGGCGCATGATTTAAAGTGCTAAAGTCGGGCTTTGTTGAATAAGCTACATTAAGTGATGAAGTACGATGGTAGGTGAGGTAGCATTTAATGTTAAAAAGTAGGAAAAACTATAAATAAAAGGTCAAGCACTTCATTATGGACATTGTGAATATGAAGAAGAAAAATCTTTTGTGAACTAGGGTTTCCAAAGTTGATCCGTGTGAAGAAAAATTGGAAAAAATTAACCGTGAGTGACTAGTTTGGATCTGCAAACCAAAAGGGAAATAGTTCATGGGCGTAGAGAGAGTTGTGGAGAAGCGTCATCTTGTGAAAGGGATATTCCAATGAGGGTTTGGTAGCTAGGGCACGGGTTGAAAAGGAGTTTCTTCACAAGTTTAAGATCTAATCTTGGAAAGGGTAGAGAAGAAGAGCAAGAGAAGTTGAAGTGTAAAGATAACCTACACAATGACACCCAAGAAACCAGTTGTAACACCTAAAAAGGGCAAAGGAAAGGGCAAGGGAAAACAACAAGAAACTACCGCAAGTACCAATGAAGAATGGTATGCAGAAATGTAGTACCCAAATGGGGTTTTGCTTGGAAAGGAGTGGGAGTCCCATTTAAGAAACATGACAGTAAGCGATTATAACCATCGCATAAACATGACTGAAAAGAAATGGCACTGCAGTTAGTGCACTGACAAACAAGAGGACACCAAAAGGGTTACCCATTTATAGTGACGAAGTAAAAGTGAAGTTGGAGAAGGCGGATTGTTGCAACTCTATGAGTTTCCCTACTTTGGGAAGCCTGAGCACCTCTATCAGTGGCTGATGTCGCGCATACATGAAGATCACTTTCACTTCGCAGGGCACAAGATGCACATAACTCCTCAACTGATTTCAAAATTCACAGGTCTCATATGTGAAGGAGAAGATATAAAGGACGACCTATGCGACAAAGAAGCCATCAAAGAAACCATCACCACATATGCATACAAGAAGGGGTCAAGGTACTTTGATATTACGGATATCCAAGACCCGGTGATGAGAATGGCCGCACACCTGTAACCAAACTTAATGACCAAGAGAGGTGGATGCAAGTGAACAAGTCATGGCTCAATGTTTGTAGAAGGATATCAAAGGGTGCCATCTACAACTTGTCTGCGTACATTGTGGATGAGATCATCAAGCACGTAGGAAGGTGACAAGATACTTTTCAACAATGTCCTCTTAACTATTGTGTTTTTAGAGATCGAGTGTCAGATGCGGCAGATAAGTTCATTTGGGAGTACCCAGAGGAAGACCCCTCACCCACAAAGAGATTCAAAAATATACTTGCGATAAGCATGACGGCCATTCACAAGATGCATCTTGAGAAATGGTATATGTGCTTGAGGAATGCGTTCGAGGTAGAGTGGAGGATCCCAGAACAATTGCCAAAGCTCACAGAGGGAGAATTTGAATTCACAATATACCAACACTTCTACATTGGAATATTTAGGTTGGTTAATGAAAGCATGAGCCCATGGTGTAAACTTCCATTTTCCTTCACTACTCAGTACTTCTAGGTGGGGGTAAATAGATTTAAGGAATCCAAGAAGCTGAATTTTGACCTTAGAAATATGGATCGGGACCACAGGGAGATGCACAGGACGTTGGTCTACCCCAACAAGCATGTGTACGTGGAAAAGTATGTATCGCATGAAGTTCAGATGATGAAACCTCTGACTCTTCCTATTGCATGGAGGTCCACAACGCGTGTATACCTCTCGCATAAGGCCCAAGTTTAAGAAGGGCACTTATCTTTAAAACGAGATATCTATACCTGAAGACCTAACAGAAAGAAGATCGCGCCTAAGAAGAAGGAGATGGAATAAATAAAGAAAAAGGCACCAAGTGTCCAAGATACACAAACGGTGGGCACCCCAGGAACAAGTGCTAGAACAAGTACTTACACACACATGAAGAGGTCCCTAGTCAGAGAGGAGGTGCTAGAGAAAGAAAAGCCTATCATAGAGGAGAAATCACCAGAGGAGGAAGAAGAGAAAGAAGAATCTCCTATACTGGAATCCCCAGTTAGGAAGAAACAAAAGGTGATAAAGGAAGTTGACTCGGAGGACACAGAGATCTTGGAGAAATACAGGGGTGAGAGGGATGATGATGAAGAAGATGAACCTAAAGGGGACCAAGAACCACTTGTTTTTAACATGCATGATTCGGTAAAAGAAGGCAAAGAGGAGAAGAATGATTATCGCTTTGTGCAAAGGAAAGGCAACCAGGAGGAGGAAGACGCCCCGGGAAATGGGAGGAAGTGAAGAGGTTAGCACAAAGAATCAGAGGACTCCAAGCCTCACTAAGGATGAAGTAAATGAGGCGGCAGAAAGAGAAGCAATGAAAATCATTAAATCCTTAGTAGAATAAGAGTTGGAGCACAACTACTGATATAGTGATGAATGAAGATAGGGAAGAAAGCATAGGGAAATATCACAGCAGATGGGAGGCCCCAGTCTAATGGTAATTATTCCTAAGGGCACGCACACATGAGGGAAGCGCTTGGAGATCTAGAGACCAAGAATGAGCTACATTGATGATCCAAACAAGGTGTTGCACGTGCACTTCCAAAGCATAGTCCCAACAGATCAACTCTTGGCAATGAAGTCGTTTGATGAAGAAGGTGCATACCCTTGGATGAGGAAAATGCTTTCTTGGGAAATTGAGTCCCACATCGATGAGCCAGAGTTCAAGGTAAGCCAAGGGGAAATAATGAAGATGCCTGAGTCAAAAGGAGACAACCCCTTGGTGAGCGCTCAGCAGATCTCAAATGAACAAGTCTGTAATGCATTGAATAAGGTCTCGGTTGAACTAGAAGCCAAGTTATTCGGGAGAGGAATGACAAGGTAAAATTTCTAGAGGCAGAGCTAGAAAAGAGGGAAGAAGAGCTAGAGGAAAGGACCAAGGAATTAAAATAGGAGGAACTAATTAGTGCACAACTAAAGCGTGAACTAAGGGAAGAAAAAGCAAGGGTATGTGAGGTATACAAGAAGGTAGAATCCATCACAGATGCCATTATTTTGAAGCATCCGGACCTAGTAATCGCCCGCGCAAAAGTATGGCTCTTCCTTGAGTGCCTCAAGACTTAACACGCATCCTCACGATGGAGAGGCAACCTCGGCCTTAGAATCCGCAAAAGAAGTAGCAACGCGCTGGAGAAGGAATAAAAATTGAAGGTTATAGCAATCATTGCCGAGTACAACGAAGGTTCTTGTTGATGTGAAAATTTCTACCCATACTATTGAGGCCGCATATGACAATTGTGTAGACAAAGATAGAGTGGCGAGTATTCTAGTCGCCACTCACAAGGTAGAGCTCAAGGAATTCCAAGAGAAGAACAAAGGAAACAGAGCGGAGTAGGAGAGGATCCTAGCCAAGGTTGAGAAGAAGTTAGAAGCTATTGAAACCTTACGAGGTTCAATTAAAAACTGGCTGAAGGATTTGTACCCACAGATTACAAGAAGGATGGATGCACTTGAGGACATGGGCAAGGAATTGGAAGGAATGGTTGAAACATTAAACACTCAAGGAAATGGATTGGGTTTTGAGGAGGTAAGTGCCCTAGTCGGAAACCTCTGCCAGAGATCAAAAATGAAGTCGATGCTTGGAACAAGTTGGAGGCTGACTTGTAAAGAGATTTTCCTATCTTGTTGCAGTAATAACAACACTTCCCCATTCTTTCATTTTTCCCAATTCTTCATTCCCTTATTCTTTTCCAAGACGTTAAGTCTATTGTAATTCTTTCTTTGAAGAAGTGTTCCCGAGGGCGGAGAATAGGTAAAGTGTGGGGTGATGTTGGGCCCCTAAAATATTGACTAAGTACAAAAAGGTGCATGAGCATGCAAGGCCTAAGTTGAGGGGTGGGCGTGTAAGGAGAAGGCACGCAAGGCAGGGTTCTATGAGGGTTTTAGAAGGACCCATGATGTGCACCAGCAAAACAAGATCTCGGGACTTAGCCGTATTTGGTGTATCGACAGACACGAGAAAAGCATGGCCCACCCGCTCAAGATGAATGGATAAGGTGTTAGTCCGGCGACAGGTTGGCCTAGGAAGGAATATGCCCTATGATGGAAGCTTCTAGAAGACCATCGTAGCAAGGAGTGGAGAGCTCATGCCTGGAGGAGCATGCTCCCATAGAGGACCACATATGGACACTTGGCGACGGATTTGAAGCCTTAGAAAGGTGGGTTAGCAATTCAAGGGACCTATAAGTACAAGCGCCTGCGAGGAATTAAAAGAGGGAGGTCAATAGAGAGTGGAGCTCTGTAGAAATGTTGCGAGGAGTTGTATTGGGTTGGGTAGATGAAATATAGGAGAAGGATGCATCAAGGGGCTTGGGATTGTAAATTTTCTTTTTAAGAGCTAAGGGATGTAAATCCAATTATGATGTATGACTTCGGTCTGCCATACTGTGATGTTCTGTAATGGATCTAACGGATGTAATGAGGTTACCAACTTATTTGAATATGATCATTAATGATTTTGGTCCATACATATATCTTCATAGTTCTGTTTCATGTATGTTTATGGAATGAATATGAATCCTTATGCATTTTCCTTTCTGTTTTGGTTCAGTCCTATAATTTGTTAAGTATCTTTCTGTTTAGAATGACTGCACTGATCTAGAATCCGTTCTGAGCTCTATGATGATTACATGTCTCATTTCCGCTCACTCTCTTTAAGTTCCTATCATAGATGATGTTTCCCACTAAACTCACATAAAGGAGAGACTCGGCACCCGTGCGTGCCTCGGTGAGCGCCCAGTACCCGTTGGGTGATAGGCCGCGCGCATGGGATTCCCTTGCTCTTTGGTGGGTGTAAAAATTACTACAATAATGTTGTTGTGTTTCAACTAATATTTAATATCGTTAGTTCGAAACTAATCTTCATATTTCATTTTGTATTTATTTCATAGGTTATGGGATACAACGAGGATGTTCATGATAAGGAAGATGAATATGGTGATGATTCATATACAATGATGACGATGAAAAATCATGACAACTAAAAATTAATCATTACTTCATCAAGTTTTAACAAAAACTCTTACATGATGAAAATGATGGCAACCTCATATACATTGCTAATGATGACAATGTTTATCTTAAACCAGATTTTAACATTTGCCTCTCGATATTAATTTTATACTTATATTTCATCATTTCCACCATTTTATAATATTTAAATGATTTTTCATAAATTTATAATCAATTGTTAATTAATCTAGTACCAATCATTTCCATCATAATCATATAATTTCAAAAATAAATACAATACAATAACTATATAATTGATTATTATTATTTTATAATAATATTTTCAAACAATATAAATAAATAATCATGGCATTCCTCTAAAAACCCTAAAATTCTCTCTCCAAATTTACAAAAAAAGAAATTTTCTGCTCGAATTTTTCAAAAACATTGACACATGATTTGTGATGCAACTTTTGACACCATAAAAATAATCTTAAATCGAGTGAGTTTTAAAACAACAAATTCAAATAATTAAACTAGTCTAACACTATTTTATGATGCAAATTTCAATGACATTATAAGCATCACTTGCATATTCCACCAAACTTGCCAATAATTTCTTGATTTAGGAAAACCTGTCAATTTTTGTTAAAATGTTTGATTTAAAAAACTTCACACAAATTTGTTGCGTCATATATGAAAAATAAAAATTACATGTTAAAAGTATCCATTTTGATGGAAAAATTATGCTCGATCTTTAAAATCTACTGTTGCAGGTTAGTCTCTCTCCTCTTTTTCTACTATCAATTGTCGTAACAACAAAGTCAATTATGGTTATGATGATTCACCTTAGATGTTTTATATTCTCCTTAGATGTTTTAGGGGTAGGAATGAGATAGACGATGGATAGTTGTAACTTTTTTGTATGACATTCTTTTCACGCAACATTTTTTCCATATATCAAATAATTCATTCAAGAGAAGGAAAATTTGTTGAATTTTTCCTTGAGGAGGTATTGTAATGGAACTACTAGTCACAAGTTTTTTCCATTTGAAAGGTTGATGATTCTTGTTCATAAACTTTACACATCTTTGTGCCTTTATCATCTTATTAAGCATGTGTGCCAAGATCCTCTACTCTTATTTCTTCTCTAACACTTGATTTTGTCTTCACTTATTCTAAATACGATGATTGATTTAATGATGAGCTCAAGGTTGGAAACAATGAGCCTCGTGCCCCTTCTGTTTACAGCTTGATTTCACACCAGCACATAGAGCACGCAGTACTTAACATCAACTAGATAGAGAAGAATGTGATCCACATAAGAAGATAGAAAATCATATACTTTCACCATTATTGCATAATTAGAGAGGTGTTGACATATGCCACAACAAATTTGATTAAAAAAAGTTGGTTTTTAAAACTAATATTTATTCATCAAGACACTTCTGTGGTCGTTCATCTCACAACTGCGTTGCTAATATTTTTTCCACCAATTCAATGTTGTTATATTTTTGCGTTGATAATATTTTTCAGAGTTGAAGAAAGGAGTCTTTAAGGAATGATAGTGAGTAATTTCTCATTTTTGCGTTGTAAATCTAAGGGGGTGTTGGTGTTATAAATAGATTTTGGTGATTTGCTAATGCTTAGAGTTTATTCCTAATTTATACATAATTTAATTAGTTTCTGCATTATTATTATTTTTAAATAAAACTACTTATCATAATTGTCTTCATAGTTTAGATGGATAGGCTAAAATATCTCTATCACGCATCTATTTATTCCCATGTACTTTGTAAGATTTTTTGGATCTCCTTTTCTTTGGCATGCTCTTTAATGTCCTTCTTCATTATGTTCATCTTATATGCACGTGTTCTTTCATATCTATACATGGGGTTTCCCTTAATTTCTTGATGTTAAAAGAATAGTTTGCTCCCAACTAGCAATCACACGTGTGGTGTGCAATGTGAACGCTGAAAGGGATGGTAGGGGGAGTGAACCATTGTGGAAAACAAATTAAAGAAGAGAAGACATAGAAAGTTACTGAAATATGAAAAAGAAGTAAAAAGAGGGAAAAAAATCTCATAGTTAACGAAGCAATTACATTATAAGAGACATTGAAATGCAAAAATGTGAAAATGGAAGTAGGACCTACATTCCCGAATGTTGGTCAAGAGTTTGTGGAAAGAAAATTTTAGTGAAGTGGAACCTTGTTTTCGGAAGACTGTTCTTAGTGTAATTGAGGTGGAGAAGCCTTTCCATAGGTTATCACCAAATGAGTGGCCAACATACAATGGGATGTCCCTGACAAGAGTCAATTGACCAAGGTCACCGAAAAGAGTGATGGATCTTTTACCAAATACGATGTTTTAAAGTGAGGGAAAAATTCATGAAGGCGCAAATCGATCATCGCTAATAAATTGGGAACAATGAAGCTCATTCCATCTATGAGAATATATTGAACATGTTTAAGAGATTTTTGAAGAGATGCAAGGGCTTGTCCTTTAAGTGGTTTGATATCTTTAATTGGAATGTGCAAGAAAACATGTTTTGTTAATGCGAGATATTGAAGTCGGCGACTCCAGGTAGGTGCAAGCACTAAAAGAGGTGAGTAATTTGTATATTTTATTGAAGATAATGTTGACCTAATGGTATTTATGAGATACGGTTTACCTTTCCATCTATAGCTTGAGTTATCAATTGAAGTGGTGGCAATTGTTCTATGTGCATGAAATGTTGAAGAATAGTATCAAAATTTATTTTTGTTCATGTGACAAAGGAAGAGAAGGCGGTGTGGAAGTTGAGTGATTGCATGCTTCAATGAAAGATGTCCCGGTATTTAGTAAAGGAAGAGGAATATGATGATCAAACAAATTGTAATGTATGTCAAATTTTCGGTGGCGTAGCATGTCCAGGCTATCATGGGTCATATGATTTTGGGGATGCAATTGTGAAAGAAGTTCCCATTCATCCATTATAGTGGATGATGTTTTCATTTCATCTTCAGCTATAAATTATTCTCCTAAAGATTGCTCGTGTTGAATGGGTTCTTGGTTGACATGCCATGCATGAAAATTATTCTGCAGCAACTCCCAATTTGAAGTAATCTCCTCGCATGTGTTCCCTATGTCTAAAGAAATGTTTTGAAATGGCTTGTATAAAAGGAGTTCACTCCAAAAAATATCAAAAGACATAGAATCTTGAGCGGGAATATGAAAAAAATTGGGAGACAAGCGAACAATAGAAGGTATAGTACGTGCCTTCCATTTATCTTTAACATGTTGTGCACTATAAGACCAAGACCAGGCAACCTCAATAAGTGAAATAGAGTCCATAACTGATGGACGTATCATGTAAGCATCAATAAAATGAGATGATTGGTTGGCTTGTTGTTTTGTTTAAGCGATATGTCGTAACACCATTTTCCGTACATTCAAGGAGACATAATAACGACTGGAACATGAACAAAAAGTAATTTTTGCAATATATGACAGGCTTCCTGTGCACTCATATCATGCTCAATAACATTATCTGTTAGCATTTTTGGAAAGGAAACATGTGATTACTGGTCAGGGTCAGAACAATATGAAATTAGAAGTTAGACAACATCTAATGGTAGGATTCAGATCGTTGTCCAACCTTGGAAGCATATTTTATAATGTACTTTAATACTACATGTTTTGATAGTATAGGGTGACAGTCAATATTGGCTCTCCAGATGGACAAAATTGTTTGATTATTTATGTTTAGCCTGACATCATTCCTGGAAGGAAAATACTGAACTTTCCCATCATCGCCAATGAGAAATTCAGAATACGGCCACATTTCCCAAGGGGTGTTGTATCGACATTGGAGTCTTTTTTTGTTTTGCATAAACATGTTTGCTCTGAGCATTTGGTGTGGCGTTGATCTCGATTCAATAGCTCTTCCAAGTTCAAGAGAGGGTTGGAAGCTAGTATTTGTTATGCATTTAAGAGGAAAGGGTCATCTTAGATGCATCTATGAATATATTTTGTTCACATCCACTTTTTGACCAACAAGAACATGTTCCTTGAAGAATGTTGCCAAATTGCATCAAATTTCCTGGGAGGCAATTTTCAGGGTTATCATGAATTATTTTCTCGTAGATCCCCTATTGTAGGAGGGAAACCTTTTTTGATGTCATGTTTTATGAAAACAACTGTTGTAGCTTGGCTTCGGTGACACACGATGATGCTGAGTAAAAAATACTTGAATCTTGGGTAGCTCTTCATTGACGAAGAGTCCTTATTTCAATCTATCATAAGATATATTTAAGCATGCTCAAGAGGCACACACAATTTTTTAAATCTAAACCATAACACTATGTTACGTGATGCTTTAGTAATGCCATAAAATAAAGAGGAGAAACATGTTTTTAAAATGGAGAAAGATTAATTGTTCGAGCGCAATTCCTAGGCTTGAAAAATGAGAATAAATAACTTGACAATATAAATGGAAATGCACATGATTAAGATATTGATTTACGTTTCTAGATGTATCATCTAGAAAAATGCACTTCAAGAAAGATATATTTACTGTTTTAAAAATTATTGTGTTACCATACTTTCATTTCATATCTTAATGATAATATATGAATTTTTTTTTATATTTGTCTTTTGAAGTTCTAATCATCATCATAATTAACTACAATATTGATATAATAAATTTTATGTTGTTTAAAAACATTTATTTCAAGAGATTGTATTGAAGAGTTGTAGTTTAAATTTTGTTTTCCACCCAAAAACAAGGGGATTAACGTGGTTTTCTTTGTGACCGTGGTTTTGATGGTCGGCAACATAAATGCTCGTGGACTTGAAATTCAATTTTAAGAAGCAAAGTTTATAAAATGATTCTAGATCACCGAATCAGCCAAGGTTCGAGACTCTTGAGTGTGTATAGAAAAATATTAATATTCCTATGAAAATCCACAATTAAGAAACGTAGTGTTTTTAGTAAAAACTAAATGTCTTTATACTACACCTGCATATGGAAACACATATGAATTGAAATAGTCATTTAACTATGTCTATGCGGTTCATAACTCCACCATAAATTTCTTTGTTGGGAACTCTTTTTTAATTTTTCCTTGGGTTTTATTTGGAGAATCTATCTTCCAATAAGTGGAATGTTAGTAGCTCTACTTCACCACAGACACGTTTCAGATTTCCTTACCGACAACACCATATTTGTAGCTATTTCTTGTGGCACGTGCAGGTTTGATGATGCAACAAGGAGGAAATGATTATAAAAGTGAGAGCGCTAAAATATTCACAGAGATCTGCATGGTAATTTTGTCCTTGTATCTAAGATTGAAGCCCGATTCCAACATGAAGATGTGCCTAAATATTACCAATGAAATAGTATATTTTTGTACTCATGTTTTTGTGATTGTTTTTCGCCTATTTAGGATTCTGTAAATTCTTGTAGGATTTCGAGAAGAATGCCAACCCGACCGAAAAGTCCTGTAAAGAAAGATTGGGTGTTGTGTTAGACATGCGTAAATTCTAGCCTAATATTTAGGGATTCTCGTAGATGGCATTTAGGATTATGTAGCTAGAATTTAGGAAGTTATTTTGTAATTGACAAAGACACTAGATGATATGTGTATGTCTTTGGCAAATGTTGTCCATCCGTAGGATGAAGAGTAGAGATAGGTTTGTTTGAGTTTGAGTTTGAATAAGACTCTATTTATTGTTATTCTATAAAGATTGTATTCTCTGATTTAGCAGAGCACAAGCAAATAAGAATAAGAAAGAGATCAAAACTCTTGCAGCTTACATTTATGTGTTCTGTTTTAAAGAGTGCTAATAATTTTCATGGTATCAGAGCAGTGTTGGTGAAGTGCTGCTTTGCAGAGAAGTATCAGAAGTTTAAAGACAGAGATATGGCCACATTTGTTGCAGGAGATCCTCATAGGATGGTAGAACGATTTGATGGCGTTGGATTTAATCTCTGGAAGCTCAGAATGAAGATGTTGTTGCTGAACAAGGATCTACTCAATATAGTTGAAGGGACTGAGATTAAACCCACCCAGGATGCAGATCTGATCAGTAAGTGGGAGTCAAAGGAAGGTAGGGCTCGTTCCTATATACTTTTAAGTTTGAGTGATAATGTGCTTTTACATGTAAGTGAGGCAAAATCAGCAAAGGAAGCTTGGGATCAATTGATCAAGTTATATGAATCAAATGATGTTAGCACAAGATTATATCTTAGAAGAAGATTTTTTCAGTTAAAGATGCAGGAAACACAAAAGATATCAGATTTCACAAATCAGTTTAAGTCTCTCAAAAATCAATTGGCAGCATGTGGATCAGTGATTGCAGAAGAAGATGTTGTCATGTCGCTTCTTGGGAGTTTGCCAGAATCCTATTCTGGACTGGTAGTAGCACTAAGCACCCAATCTAACTTGGATTTGACAAAAGTAATAGCAGCACTACTTCAAGAAGAAATCAGAAGGAAGGATGGGGGCCTGAGTGATGAGAATCCTACAGCACTGTTTTCAGCAGGATATAAGGGCAAAGCGAAAAGGAAGAGTGACAACAAATCACATCCCTCCCAGTCTAATGTCTCAAAGAATGGTAAAGACACAAAGGAGGAGAAAAATAAGGGAAATTGCTTTCATTGTGGAGCTCCTGGGCATTTTAAGAAACAATGTCGTAAGTGGTTAGCATGGGTAGAAGAGGTAAAGAAAAGGAAGGCTGCTGAAGCCAACATGACCGTAAGCAATGACCAAGAAAAAAAAATTTGTTGTCACAACCCAAGTTCTAATGTTTCAAATTGCTAGTATTTAGATTCGGGAGCAACTCAGCATATGACACCTGAGAGAAGTTGGTTTATGGCATATACAGAAGCACCCAAAAGTAAGACTGTCAATCTTGGAGATGATAGCAAATGTGAGATGATCGGAATTGGAGATATTCCATTGCGAATGCCGGATGGTGGATACAAGAAAATCCATAACGTATGGTATGTACCTGCTCTTGTCAAAAGTCTTTTATCAGTGAGCAAAATTATGATGCTGGCATAATTGCATAGTTTGATAGCAAGGAATGTGTCCTAAAGGATGTTGAAGGAGTAATTGTTGCTACGGGAATCAAAGATGGCAATCTGTACAAGTTATGTGCAGCAGTACCTGATGTGGTGTTAACAACAACAAATAATGAAATATCTGATTCAGTTCTTTGGCATCATAGATTCGGACATGCAAATCCTCATTCGCTTCGAATGTTAAAATCAGAGCAGCTTGTGGAAGATTTTAATTTGCATCTACCAGTTGAGTTGGGAGTGTGTGAAGGTTGTTGTTTAGGAAAGCAACATAGATTCCCCTTCCCAAAGAAAGGTGCAACACGAGCTAAGGAGCAAATGGAACTTGTGCATTCAGATATCTATGGTGCAATGCAAACAATGTCACACAACGGGGCAAGGTATTTTATTACCTTCATTGACGATTCCTCTAGAATGACCTTTGTTTATTTTATCAAAAATAAATCATGTGCATTAGAGATGTTTAAGGTTTTTAAAGCATTTGGTGAGAAGCAGTCAGGAAAACCTTTGAAATGACTCAGATGTGATAATGGGGGTGAATATACCTCAAATGCTTTCAAAAGTGTATGTGCAAAAGAAGGTATCAAACTTGAGTATATTGTTCCTTATTCACCGCAACAAAATGGTGTCGCTGAAAGAAGGAATAGGACTCTTGTTGAAAGTGCTAGATGCATGCTTAAGAGTAGTGGATTATCTAATGTTTTTGGGTTGAAGCAGTCTCGGTGCGGATATATACAAAACAGGTTGCCAACTGTTGCATTGCATAAGAAGACGCCTTATGAGGCATGGCATGGAAGCAAGCCAAGTGTCAATGTAATGTCCCCAATTGAGCAGTTGGCCTAACGGCCCTATTTTGGTCTTAGCCCTGGTCATTCCCAAGGGACTAACGACTTTGGAGGTTATTGGGGATGGTTGTCTGGTTTCCTACTAGGGTTTTGTTATATTTTGGGTGTTGGGAGGGTCTAATGGGCCCTTTGTATTCTATTTTGTCGTTGGGATCACTTAAGTGGACACTTCTGGCATTTAATGTTATGTTTCTTCGTTGGGGCCACTTAAAGTACCTTTTTGGCGACTTGAGGGATATGTATTGCATTTAATGTTATATTTCTTTGTTGGGGGCGCCTTTTTGGCCAAGGCAACTAGGGGAAAAAGTAACTTTAAAATATTTATTAAATGGGCCCTCTCCATGGGAAAGTGCGCCTTGGGGGGTTTTAGGGTTTCTTTGACATGAAAAGGTTATAAAAGGAGAAGAGGGGTGAAAGGATAGTCATTCATGCATACACTTATATTTCTTTTCATGGTGCAACTGTTGTTTGCAAACTTTTAGCTTGTGGAGTAAGATCCCACGGGAACCCTAGCTTCGGTGGTGAGAGATCCATCCCTAGCTAGTAGGGCATTCTTTGGTAGTGAAAGATCTACCCTAGCTTGTCATTTGGAGCAGATTTCAGGGCTGGTTTTACAGAGATATTTTCAGAATTTTCAGAATTAGGGTTTGAGGATTTTTGAGAGTTTTTGTGGAGATTTTCAGCTGGTTTTCGGATCAGACCTACGGCAGCCATAGAGGAAGGATTCGGCATCATCTACAGAGGGTTTCACAAGGGTTTTGACCATTTTCCAAAGGGGGCGACTTGTTTGGGAAATTGCAGCCCTAATTTCTAGGGTTTCCAGCTGGCCGTTTTCAGATCTGAAGGTTGGAAAATCATCTACTATATTTATATATGTTATTTCCAAAGTTTCATCATTATTGCATTTGTATTCGGAAAGATATTAATTTTCGAAGTTTCCGGCTATTTTAGGCACGCTGTAATTTTCTGGCAGCGTTATATTGACTGAAAAATTCCAAAAATATTTCCCTTGTGTTCTTCATATTATTATCTTGTTCCAGTTAAAATTTCAAGTATTTTGGACGGGTATTTTGAGAGTTATTCATATTTTTCTGTTCGCTGCCCTAGCTGTACTTTTTCTGCATAAAATCTGCAAAAATCAGATTTAGTATTTTGCTGCAAATTTCTGTGTTTTGTCCATCTTGTTGTAAGATCCCAACCAGGGATATTTCAAAGGGTATCGAGGCAAGCGTTGTTCCTCCAGCCTGTTAGGGTTGAAGGATGGGAGACAGAGACAGTGAAGAGATGGGAGTAGATCTGATGAGACAACTGTTCACCAACATGGTGAAGCAGCAGGAGACTACCAACCTCTATTTGAGCCAGCTTACTGAGAGGTTAGCACAGGGTAGGATCGAGACTCATGCGGAGAAAGGAGAGGCCAGCAATATGGGTCAACATGGTAATAGAAGTGAGAGTCGACATTCGGGACAAGGGTCCCCTCATGCATCTACCAGGCCCTTGGGACTCCACGAACGAGCCTTCATTCTCAAAGGATCCGGAAGTTTCACGAGACACAACAAATTACAGACATTGTGGATGAAGAATCTTCTTTGGGAGAAGTACCGACTTTGAGCGAGGGTTTCCGAGACAACATGCCATTTCAGGAGTATTGCAAAATGAAGATTGGTAGCAGGCCGAGGAGAGATTACCAGCCACAGGTACCTGAGTTTCAGAAAAGATTAGGGCAAATCTCTATTCCACACTTCGATGGCTCTAAGAAGTGTACTGCCCAATCTTGGATTCAGAAGTTGAAGACTTACTTCGACTTGAATCCCATGCGTGAAGAGGATGCAATTAAGTTTGCTATCCTACACCTCGAGGGAGATGCTCATGACTGGTGGCATCATGGATTGATCACACAGGGGCACATGCATATCACTACCTATGCAGATTTTACACAGAGGTTGATGAGCAGGTTCGACAGGAGGGACCCAGATAGGCACTTCAGGGAGTTGACTCACTTGAGGCAGACAGGTTCTCTAGATCAGTACATTGCAGATTTTCAGAGGTTATCAGTTATGGTATCTGATGTTTCAGAGATGAGGTTGACTTCACTCTTCATGGCAGGGTTGACTGACGCCTTAGCAGGGTTTGTGAAGGCATTTGAGCCTTCTTCTTTGCATGAGGCTATTAGGAGATCTCGAGACTTGGAGTTATCCACTCCAAAGTCGAGGGTTCCACCTCGCGTTCAGCAAAGAGAACCTCCATCTGGATCAGACGAACTTCAGCAGAGGGAGCCTCCACCGAGGCAGGAGGTGGCTAAGAAGCCATTCATTTCCCGAGAAGACAGAGATGAGTTGAGGCGAAAGAAACTATGTTTCGATTGCCGCACACCTTGGGTTCCAGGACATGATTGCAGAGGTAGAGGGAAGGCCCACTTCATCGAAGTCTTCGAGGAGAGTAAGGATGACAGAGGTGAGGAGTTGGAGACTCACGAGATGGATGATGGGAATGGAGTTGCAATGGATAGTGCTGATGCGGAGCAGGAGGAGGAGACTTTCCCTCGGGAGATTATAGCCACATTGTCTAGTACTCCGATGTACAAGGCATTCAGGATTAGGGGAGTTATGCAGGGTCAGCGAGTTATGGTACTCATTGATAGTGGGGCTACCCACAACTTTATTGATGCATCATTGGTGGAGAGACATGGTTTACAGACGAAGGACTTTGAGGGCTTCAACATTGTTGTAGCCAATGGGGAGTATATGAGATGCACACGGAAAGTTCCACAATTGAGCATTACCATGGGTAACTACATAGTTACTGATGATTTCCACATTGTTGGTATGGGAGTGACCCACATAGTGTTGGGAGTGCAGTGGCTTCACTCTCTTGGTGAGTTTCGGACTAACTTCCAGACGATGGAGCTGAAGTTTAAGTCCGAAGGCAGGAATGTGACTTTGAGGGGATTATCGATAGGAGCACCTAGGGTGGTTGCAGCTGAGGGGATGGAGAGGACTTTCCGGCATAACGAGGGGTTTTATCATTGCGGATCGATGTGGAGTATGATGGATATGGGTGTGACCAGTAGTGTTGCACATAAGGCAGTTGCAGAGATCGGGATTACAGGTTCAGATCATCCGAGTTTATCATTATGTTGGTTGTCTGAGGTTTCGGTAGACTGGAGATCTCATTTGCTTGTTGAGTACTCCAAGAACCGACACACTTGTGAGATTCTGGATGGTCACATACAGGATGATAACTACAGATTGGAGGATGAGATGATCTTCTATCAGGACAGATTGTACCTCGTGTCGGATTCATGGTTGAGGATGGAGATACTGCGACATGTGCATTATTCTTCCATGTCTGGACACTTGAGCTTTGATGAGACCTTCAACTTCATATGGGAAAGGGTTAGATGGCATGGGTTGAGGGAAGATATCCTCAACTTTGTGCAAGGATGTGTAGTTTGTCATGGTGACAAATCAGAGTATGCATGTTCCTTATTTCTAGAGTTGATAGGGGATAACACTCCTATATGTCTTACTGCTTATGAGGATGACGAGCATGTGCTAGTTAGCCAAGGGACGGAGTCGACAGGAGATACAGTGGGTGACCACATGATGACAGTTTTGCAGTGGCAGGGATTGGATGATTGATAGTTTCGATATGGGGTACCAAGAGAGAAATCAAGGTGGGCAATATTCTACTTCAGGGACAGCATTGTTGTCTACACTGCATGGAGAGCATGATGACTATATGTGGTGTTTTGGTCACTTAGGATCACACCGATCTTTGATTGACTGCAGGCTGAGATGGAGGCACTTACTTTGTGGTATTCAGTTTACAAAGCACAGAGGATAATGCTTGGGGTCAAGCATTTTTCGGGAGGGGAGGATTGTAATGTCCCCAATTCCGAGCAGTTGGCCTAACGGCCCTATTTTGGTCTTAGCCCTGGTCATTCCCAAGGGACTAACGACTTTGGAGGTTATTGGGGATGGTTGTCTGGTTTCCTACTAGGGTTTTGTTATATTTTGGGCGTTGGGAGGGTCTAATGGGCCCTTTGTATTCTATTTTGTCGTTGGGATCACTTAAGTGGACACTTCTGGCATTTAATGTTATGTTTCTTCGTTGGGGCCACTTAAAGTACCTTTTTGGCGACTTGAGGGATATGTATTGCATTTAATGTTATATTTCTTTGTTGGGGGCGCCTTTTTGGGCCAAGGCGCCTAGGGGGAAAAAGTAACTTTAAAATATTTATTAAATGGGCCCTCTCCATGGGAAAGTGCGCCTTGGGGGTTTTAGGGTTTCTTTGACATGAAAAGGTTATAAAAGGAGAAGAGGGGTGAAAGGATAGTCATTCATGCATACACTTATATTTCTTTTCATGGTGCAACTGTTGTTTGCAAACTTTTAGCTTGTGGAGTAAGATCCCACGGGAACCCTAGCTTCGGTGGTGAGAGATCCATCCCTAGCTAGCAGGGCATTCTTCGGTAGTGAAAGATCTACCCTAGCTTGTCATTTGGAGCAGATTTCAGGGCTGGTTTTACAGAGATATTTTCAGAATTTTCAGAATTAGGGTTTGAGGATTTTTGAGAGTTTTTGTGGAGATTTTCAGCTGGTTTTCGGATCAGACCTACGGCAGCCATAGAGGAAGGATTCGGCATCATCTACAGAGGGTTTCACAAGGGTTTTGACCATTTTCCAAAGGGGGCGACTTGTTTGGGAAATTGCAGCCCTAATTTCTAGGGTTTCCAGCTGGCCGTTTTCAGATCTGAAGGTTGGAAAATCATCTACTATATTTATATATGTTATTTCCAAAGTTTCATCATTATTGCATTTGTATTCGGAAAGATATTAATTTTCGAAGTTTCCCAGCTATTTTAGGCACGCTGTAATTTTCTGGCAGCGTTATATTGACTGAAAATTTCCAAAAATATTTCCCTTGTGTTCTTCATATTATTATCTTGTTCCAGTTAAAATTTCAAGTATTTTGGACGGGTATTTTGAGAGTTATTCATATTTTTCTGTTCGCTTCCCTAGTCAGTATTTTTTTACGCATAAAATCTGCAAAAATCAGATTTAGTATTTTGTGTAAATTTCGTGTTTTGTCCATCTTGTTGTAAGATCCCAGCCAAGGATATTTCATCAATGATTTAAGAATTTTTGGTTGCATAGCATATGCACATATACCAAATGAAGAAAGAAAGAAGCTAGATGACAAAAGCAAGAAGTGTATAATGGTTGGATACAGTTTGAATTCGAAGGGATATCGAATTTATGATCCTATAACACATGAGATTCTAGTCAGAAGAGACATCATTTTTGACGAAAATTTAGTTTTACACAAATCAGCAGAGATGGAAAATGCTAAGGATTCAGAAACAAGGCCTTATGATCTCGGATCTGATGAAGAATCTGAGCATGAGAATTCTACTCCAACGAGACCATTACAAGTTGCAGCCACACAACCCATAGGAGATGTACAAGGAGAGCAACAGTTTCGTAGATCAACAAGACTACGGAAACCCACTCAAAAGGCATCGGAATCATATGCACTTAGTGTAGAAGTTGATGAACCACTCAGTGTTCAAGAAGCACTTCAAAGTATTTATGCAGCAGATTGGAGGCAAGCAATGGATGCTGAATATGAATCGCTCATAAAAAATCAGACATGGGAACTCACGATTCTTCCACCTAGAAGAAGAGTGGTTGGATGCAAGTGGTTATTCAAACAAAAGTACAAGTCTGATGGGTCGATAGACCACTACAAGGCTCGATTGGTGGCAAAAGGTTACACCCAAATTGCAGGTTTGGATTATCATGACACCTTTTCTCCTGTAGTCAAGATAACATCCATCAGAGTTCTATTAGCAGTGGCAGCAACCTTGGATCTTCATGTACATCAGCTAGATATAAAAACTGCATTTTTAAATGGATTCTTAAAGGAAGAAGTTTATATGGAACAACCAGAAGGCTACATACAAGAAGGAAAGGAGCAGTTAGTATGCAAGCTTCAGAAAACATTGTATGGACTGAAACAGTCTTCAAGAGCATGGTATGAGCGTATTGATGGGTTTCTCCAAAATGAAGGATATGTAAGTTGCAATGCTGATTCAAATGTCTACATAAAGCATATTGGTGAGTCTCTAGTCATCTTAGCTTTATATGTTGATGACACCATCATTATGAGTAATGATTTTAAGATGTTAGGCATGTTCAAGTCTCAATTAGCTGCAGAATTTGAGATGACTGATCATGGTGAGATTCATTATTGCTTGGGCATTCAAATTTTAAGAGATAGGGAGAAGAGGAAAATCCATCTTAGTCAAGAAAGGTACATTAGGAACATTCTCAAGAAATTTGGGATGGAAAATTGCAAGCCAATAAGTACTCCAATGGAAGTAGGAAACAAGCTTTCACTGGACATGTGTCCCAAAACACAAGAAGAAGAAAGTTATATGAGTATGGTTCCATATCAAAATGTTGTTGGGAGCCTAATGTATGCAATGGTTTCTAGCAGACCTGATATTGCACATGCTGTAAGTATTGTGAGCCAATATTCCAGCAATCCTGGACCACAACATTGGGCAGCAGTTAAAAGAATTTTCAGATATCTACAAGGAACAACTAAACATGGCATAAGATTCAGTGGGAGTTCAGAAAAATCTCTGCAACTTACTGGATATTGTGATGCAGATTGGGCAGGGGATGTTGATAGTAAAAGATCAACTTCAGGGTTTTGTTTTATCCTTGGTGGAGGTGCAGTTTCGTGGGCAAGTAAGAAACAACGATCTGTTTCTCTCTCCAGTGTAGAAGTAGAATATATAGCAGCATGTCAAGCTGCAAAAGAATTGATTTGGTTGAGAAGATTGTTGCAAGACATCGAGGTTACTCAGTCCCAACCAACAATATTAAAGTGTGACAGCCAAAGTTGCATAGCCATGACGAAGAATTCGAAGTATCATGGGAGAGTTAAACATATAGGGATACAATACCATTTCATCCGTGAACAAATTGAGAACAACACTATCAAAATGGAGTACTGTGCAACTGAGATGATGGTGGCGGATGCATTGACAAAGGCATTACCAAGAAATAAGTTTGAGTTTTGCAAAGAAGGATTCGATGTGATACAAGCTGGTTGACAAATATTTGGCTAAGTGGGAGTGTTAGACATGCAGAAATTCTAGCCTAATATTTAGGGATTCTGTAGCTAGCATTTAGGGAAGTTATTTTGTAATTGACAGCACACTAGATGATATGTGTATGTGCTGGCAAATGTTGTCCATCTGTAGGATGAAGAGTAGAGATAGGTTAGTTTGAGTTTGAGTTTGAATAAGACTCTGTTTATTGTTATTCTATAAAGATTGTATTCTCTGATTTAGCAGAGCACAAGCAAATAAGAATAAGAAATAGATCAAAACCTGCAGTTGCATTTCTGTGTTCTGTTTAAGAGTGCTAATAATTTTCACGCTGGTAGTTTTGTCGAAGCCAAATGAAACGACAAAGCTTTCAAAGTGGAAAAGAAATTACCATATTTTTGGAGATAAACATTTACATGAATATGCATATAATGGCAGGCCATCCTTCCGCACAACTGAGACAAACCAGGACAATACACCTCCTGAAATGTCCATTTTCCTGCAACGCATTAGTTGACCAAAGGGACAACAGGAAATTCAGAAGAGAGAAATCTAGAACAAACTTGGAAGAACACTTCAACCTTTTTTAAAAATCATGTTTTATCAGACTTCCAACTGGACTGGAGTGAAATGTGGGCAACCCAAGAGATGTGCAGAAGTGATTCTGACCATCAACACGTCATGACTGTAACACGCCATCTCTATATAACACACTGCAACACGGTTATTGCTCTGCACAACATGTGGACGGTGCACAAATGAAAAGACCGACGGTTATGTGTGTCGGTGACTGTTATGCTGCGCTGAAAGAAATATGGCGAGGTAAAACAGATAATGTACATCCTCAATTCACAGTCATTGATATGACTGCATGTCTCAGATTTAGGAGGCTTTGTTTCACTTAAAGAAACGCCTTGTGAGTAATTATTTCATTAAATTAGTGCTCTCTTTTTTAAAATACGTGAGTGTAAGGGGTAACTATTGGGAAGATTGTATCCTAGTTGAATCTTATGATTATGTGTCTAATTTCATCATGGTATCAATTTTATACCTTTGGATTTCTTTCCGCTTTGTCCTGTGTTGAGTCTAGTGAATTTCCATGTTGAAGTATTAAAAAGGAGGTTGGTTTCACATTATGTAGTTTTGAAGTGAGTTGGGTCAAATATGAACACATTGCTATGTTTGAAAGGCTAGAGAAACAAAGTGTAGGCTTTTATTTCCCCTCAAAAGGTGCCATAATTGCAAAGAAAAATTTGTTTAAAGGCTTATATTGGATGTAATTATTTTTCTTGAACTTTTTAAAAAAATTTAAAGTCAAAACAAATTCACATGTTGTAGATTGTTTTCTAAAGGCCCACTCTCCTTGCTCGGACTTCACATAAAGTGTTGGTCATTTGTTTTTGTCTAGCTTGTAGCTTCACGTACTCTATTCGCCATCTACCCATTAAAAATCATAACAGCACTGAAGGCTTTAAACACCAATGGCCTTCTCGACTCCGTGGCATTGTCCCTTGTTTTTCTCACCGTATTCAACCTTAGTTGCAAGGTATCCTTTTCAATTTTTCTGCAACCAATCCATTTCCATTCATATCCTAAGGCATTGCATTTTTTAATTATTAAAAAATCAAAAAAATAATTAGAAAAACCTAGTTTTATATTTACTATGTTTGAAAGAGTTTTTGGTCCAATAGTGAGAAGTTTCTTTAATACTCAAAAGAGGAGGTCAAGAGCGTGAATCCTCTAAACACATTTTTTACCCTCACCATTAATCATTGTTCCATAATTTATCAATTTTTTTGCTCATAACTCAATCACCTAAATAATTTTTCTTTTCATTTTGTTCATTTCAAATTTGATTCAAAGCTAGTCACAACGGTATAACTTTTATGAGTTGGATTTGTTTCTTTTTAAACTATTTTTGTCATTAATAAGGTTCCTAAGTCATTCCCAATTATTGATATTTCTTAGAGGCCAAAACCTCTTCATACAAAAACATTTGGAGGAGTTTTTTTTTTTTTTTTTTACAAGTGTGTATGTTTTTGTGCTCTACACACTCATGTAGTTATTGTAGCTTTATTGTGTATATTAAGTATTGTATTTTCATGTATTAAAGATAGCCCATAAGAGTAATTTTTGGCAATTGTAACATAATCAAAGTTAAATTTCAAGTTAATACGCAATTATTTAGGATAGAAGTATTTGTGCACTATCGTTATAAAGTACCATGAAAAATTTAAGGGGGACTCTCAAGGCTTCCCTTTTGCTTCCTAGCTTTAGTGTGCACAAAATCAAATACTGATTCTTATACGGCATCCCATTGACTCTACACTTTTCTTTTTTTGTACTTCTCATCTCATTGACTCCTCACAACTTCTTCACTTGGAAGAAAACCATGCTTGTGTATATTAGGAGCAAAGGACTACACATAGTGACAATTGATGCAAAAAAATCGAATAATGTATTTTTGAATACCAAATGGTTTAATAAGTGTGAAGAAACCTTGGGTGTTATCAATCTAATTGCAGCACATGAGCTTCTTTTTCCATAAAGGAGATGGAAACCCTAGTGAAGTTTGGTCCAAAGTTGATCAACTCTTCAAAAACGCAGATGTCATAAGAGGCCACCAACAAGAAAATGAATTGATTAGTCTATCTCAAAGCAAGACTTTGACACAATTCAAGATGTTCTCTCTAAGTTTTAGTCTCTTTAAGTCAACTTAAAGATTGTTAGATATAGAAGGAATGATAATTTTTTTCTTTCGATCTATTCCAAGGTTGGAAATTCTTGCTCGACTTTTTTCACTCTACTTAAGATGCATGGTAAAGCTTTAGAAATTCCCTCATTTAAAGAGTTTGCAAATCACCTACCAAATACTAGTGCATTTTTAGTAAAACAAGCCAAGAATCAAAAGAAAATGAGTAATAAATATTAATATATTTTAGATGCCTTCAAAAGTGCTTAGATCAAAAGTGGTTTAAATACTAAAATTATCATCTTGGACATAGTAGCAATCCAAAGCAAACAAACATGTCAACACCTTATCCTAGTATAAGAAGGATGGACAATTACATACTAGTTGTTTTAAAATCATGGTTACGCTTGAAGCCGCCATTAGGAAGCATAACATTAAATGTTATGAAAAATCAAAGTGTTCTCCATACCCACTTTAAATCGGCAACCTTATGTGGAAAAAAATTAGTTTTTGATCATGATTATGCTCCTACTACCACAAATCTTGCATTTTCATCTCAAAGGTGGATTTCAAACTAAGGAACCACTCATCATGTTGCTCGTCTTCTCACTCCCCTTTTTATAATCTTAACCATTGCAACAACACCATTTTTGTTGATGATAATTCTTCTTAGATGTATTACAAGTAGGAAATATTGAGATAGAGGATGGATAGTTTCAATAGACATGTTATGTGTCATCCATTTCACATAAGCTTTTGTCCATATATTAGATAACTCATGCAAGGAAGGAAAATTTGTATAATTTTCTCCCAATGGGTTTTTATTAGAGAATTGAAAGACCATTTGGAATTTGTTGCCATTGGTAAAGTTGATGATGCATCTAGCTTGTATAAGTTTGAGTTTAATTCCTTCATCGCATTTTCAAACATGCATGCCACCATCATCTATTCTCTTCTTAGGAAACTACTTTTGTTTGAACACTTGTTCTCAAGATGAAGATTTGTTTGATGATGAGCTACGATGATTTTGTTAAACCAATGGAGTCGCAAGTCCTCTTGTTTCCTACTTGATTACACAACAACATGGCATTACACTTCTAGCACATGATAATCAACATCAACTTGTTGTAGCATCACGACATCCACCAAAAAGATAGAAAATGTTGTGCTTTCTTTGACCGCCCAATTACAAAGGTGTTGACTTGCCAAAAGAAAGTTGATAAACACAAGTAAGATTTTAAAACCAAGTTTTTGCGGTAAGATGCCAACATGGCCATCCATCTTGCCATTATGTTGTTAATGTTTTCTCTCATCCCTTCATCAACACCAAATTTTCCATCGATGATTTTTTTGTCCAAATTTTCCAAGGAGAGCAATCATTAAGGGGGAGATGGTGACTAATTCCTCCTTTCTTCCCAAATTCTCAAATAAATCACTGGGGGTGCGGTAGTGGGGGGTACAGGGGGACATTGCATAGACCTACATTTTATTCCTAAGTTATGCACACTTGAGCTATTTTGTGTATTAAATAATTTGTAAATCAAGATAATTATCATGATTATCTTGATAGCTTGATGGGTAAGTTAGAATATCTCTATTTTGGGCTTACTTTGTGTTTTCCTATTTATAAACAAAGGTCGTTTCATTTATTAATGTTAGAAGAATATTTCACTTCCAATTTTTTTGCAAAGTGTTGAAGTGTTCTTTTAATTAAAGCGAGTGTGAGAAGTAAATATTGGCAAGAATGTATCCTAAGTGGTGACAATTCTATGCTAGATTTCATCAAATAAACATGCAATAACAAGATAACAATAACCTCAAATCAACCAAAATATCTAGCTAGTCTTTTCATAATTTTTTATATAAATGGAGAAGAAATGAGGATTAACCATTTTTTTGTTTAATATGTGTGAGAGGTAGTTAATGGTAAGATTGTATTATATGTGATTCTTGACAATTTTATGTCAACTAATAACAAGATAGCAATAACCTCAATGTAACCACAAGATCTAACTAATATTTTCATAATTTTTACATAAATGGAGAAGGATTAGAAAATTTAGTGCTCACGACTCCTTGATTCGTGTACAAGTAATACAATATGCAATACACAAATGTAATCTCCAATGCAAATATAACATGTTAGAGTCATTACATGAACCCAAACCCTAACTATGCAAAGAAACCTATAATATATAAAGTTTTCTCATTGCATAGCAACGTGCGCTCATAGCCACAAGCATGTATAGAGACTACTACCTTGTCTTGAAGAATTCTTAGTGTCAATGTTGTTGGAAGAACGATTGTGTAAGCAATTTGTGGCAAACGTATGGTGGTTGCTTGTGATCTATATTAGTGATCTCTATGAAGATGTGTAGTGGTGTTGAATGCAACAACAAAGCTTGGAAGAACTTTATGACTATTGTAGATCTAATACCTTTGAATTAGATCATTGAAAGAAGGTTGAGAACTAATAGGCTTACTAATAATGAATTAGAATAGCTTGTGAAAATTATTTGGGATTTAAAAGAGTTTCTAAGATTAAACTTTATAGGAGACCTAAAAGATAGGGATGGACATGTTACCACTTAATTAACCCAATAAATAAGAACCTAAAAGGTGAAAATACTAGAAATTTATGGTTAAGAGAGCCTCGGCACTTGGAGAAGAGTCATGAGCAATCAAAGCACTTATTTTTGAAGTAGTGGTTTGCTTAAGTGGTAAATCGATGATTTCCAAAAAAATCAAGATGGCATGCTAACGATGGGAAGAAGAACTTAAAGGAAGATAGCACTTTGTACAATGCTCTAGACCACAATCATAGTGGGATTAGCTTTGAACCAAAATACGATTACACCACCCATCAATTTTAATGGAACACCATTCTCTCACTTATGTCTTTGCCTCTTCCCGGACAATTATCCTTTGAAATGTTTATGTCATGTATCGATGTTCTTAATGTGTTCCCCTAGAAGCACATGCGAGGAACCTCCAAGACATGCCTTCATGAGTGCATCCTTATAATGAGACCAGACAACATGGAATGGGATACATCCTCACATACTTGTATGTTATACAATTCTAATTTGTTCATGTGGCCTTCCTTTTAGCTTTGGCAAACCCTTCTCCACAAAAACCATAGCAATACTAGAATCACCCTTTGTATGAGAAATGTGAGGAGCAAATAAAAAAATAAATGCAATTCAAGTAGAAAGGTCTCCGTTTGTTGTATACAACTTAAATCATTTTATCTCTCTTCAAAATTTAAGTTTTTAACAACCCCACCCCTTCTCTATTCATGTGTAAGAGGTGGGCAAGAACCTTGGTGTAGCTCCCCTTAAAGCGGAAATTGCAAATATGTCATAAATAATATTGTATTCTTGTCTGTTTTCTTCTCTTGTTATGAATGACCCTCTCGCATATATCTTCAACAAAGATAAAGGGAAAAGAAATTGGAAGTCACTGCTAGCTGAACCTCAAAATCCACCCTTCCACACTCCATTTTGGTCCCTTGTCCATATCTTTATCACTCTTCATTTCTGTACTTGCTAACATAGAAAATAAAATAAAAACGTAGAAGACAAATAAAAACTTCACGATACAAAAAGGCAAACAACAACGATGTAAAATATCTCTCTATTGTACTTTTAATACATTTTTAAGCTATGTAGATTTTCTCTTATGTGATGTTTTCTTCTTTTGGATGCAAATTTTACCGAACTTGTATTTTTCATTTTTTCTTTTTATTTTATTAATGTTTTTTAATACTAGTGCATTTATCTCCTCAATAGTCATCAGGCCCACATTGTATCACCTTTTCTTCGTTCTTTTGTCCTTATTTTTCTTATGTTTTAAAGATGGCTAGCCATCCCCACAATGTCCCAAAGGGGCATCATAGTCATCTCTATAATGTATTAAGAGATGCCACAACATCATCAAGGGATGTACAAACTTGGAGTTCAACGTTTTGACATAGGAAACCTTTGAGACACAGTCAGTATATGCCGGCTAGGTAGACAAGACAAAGGTGTTTCACACCCATCCACAAGTATACAAAACGTGGAAGGAGAGAGTAAACCTCCAAATCACTTTTCCCTTATTTTTCATAGCATTCTTCTTAATTGCCTTTTATTTTATCATAATATGAAGACGTGTATATTGCGTAAATGAATGTGATCTTCATCCTCAAAATCCCAAAACCATGGGAGGCTAACAATATTAACTTTTATGTTTTATTGATCGAGGCTATTAATTTTTTATTTTATTTTATTATTGAATGAACCTGTCACTTTTTAAATCGTCTGAGGCGTAACAGATGAAATGAATCACAGCTCAACTTTTACAATTCCAACTGTAAGTTGATGACCAACTTGTCAAACCATGCTAGCAGATGAGAGGAAAATGCACCATGAACAAATGAAGCAAAGTTAGGCTCCAGTAAAAGCTGATGTATTCATCCCAAAAGCAACAATTAAGCTCTCTTTCTGCTTAGGCTCGTGATCAACATCATGATTACACTTTGATATCTAATTTGTTCACAATTTTGATTTGACATTTTTATATTTTGTTATATATATAGTAATGAGTTCCTTCTAATCCATCTCCTATACATTTATTTACCGCAGTTTTGAGTTTCAATTTCTCAATTCTTAAGATGTGTGTAAATATATGTATGCCTTAGTTCTTCAATGAGTTCCTTCTAATCCATCTCCTATACATTTATTTATAACAGTTATGAATTTCAATTTCTCAATTAAGATTCTTTAAACTTCCTTAAGAATTTAATTACCATAGTCAGCATTTCAAGCATGTCTTCCGTTACTGTTTCAAAGTAGTTTTGTACTAGATATATTAGGATGGATTATAATCAGGAACAAAGGCTTGTTATGGTTTTATGATTTATCATAATCATATCATATGATTTATGTGTAGATTAAACTTTTTAATTTGGAGGCTGCTCAGTTTCTGCCTAAACAGAGATGGTGATTGGCTAGAATGGGAAGAAAAGTGGCTTTAATCCCGGAATCATGTTTGCTGCCACTATAATCTGGTGCATAGGAGACAGGTTGTGTGATTCTAAGAGACCACTAACTATAGTGATTGGCTGGAATGGGAGGAATAATGACTATAAGCTTGGCAGCATGTCAGTTGATGCTATAGTCTGGTGCATAGGACAGTTTTTGTGATCTACACAGTTTTTACATTCGTAAGAGTATGTGAACTGTTGTCCATGCTCCATATTGCCATGGGGAAGCAGAATGAAAAGGAGTAAGGGATTGGTTGTTTAGGAAGGACCAAGATTACAAGACTGGAAAAATAGCCGGCTTCCAGTCACATACAAGCATTAAATACATAAATTAAAATTCTAGGCCATGATAAACAATCTCTCTGCAACTCTTAAAAAGACATCATTGCCCATGAAAGAAGAACTTACTAGCGGAAAACCACCAAGGGCCCAATGGTTTCCATAAATAACACATGTTCAACAAATTAGATGTGCTATCTGAAAACCTTGTAATAAGCTCTTTTTTTTTAAATGCAAAATACAAGCAGGGAGATTTGGCTAAACCGAGTCATGCGCAATGCCAACAGATTTGTATCAACAATTTCAAATGAAAAGAAGCTAACAGATGCAACTGAAATTAACGGTGGTCATTTCAAATGTGATATATTTGAATAATGAACTGATAAAACAAGTAGAATGCATAATCTGCTTTGACTGTTTTTAAAACAATAAATTAATAAAGTATTAAAGTCTATCTCAAATATATTTGTAGAAACAACCCAAAGTCAAACTAGCCTTAAGATGGAATTTAGACATGTGACATTGCAGTCAAAGAATTATATTTCATGAGGACAACAAAATCCTCCTCTGCTAAATAACAAGAAAATCTGATCCCTTACATAAATAAGTTTGGTCTGGATGCCTTGAAGGTTGTATTCAACTTTCTTGTTGGTGGCCTGACTTTGCGGTACACCAACGGAAACTTGATATCAGGATCATGGAATTGCTTGGTGTTCTCACGCTTACAAAGCTTTGCAGGAATAGTAGCTGTCTTTATAATCTGAATGCAAGGTTGTCGCACCCTGTGACGAGAAGCCATCTCATCATACATTTGTTCCACGGCACCATTTAAAGTGGTGTCTCGATATTCCTTGTACATATTATGATAACCAGTTCTACTCTGGTAGCGAAGCCAGATGCCATAATTCTTGATGGTCGTTGGCTTTTCTCAAAAATCTATATATAAAAGACAACCAAATATCAATCATCATAAGCTGCAACCACATGACAATTTATGTCCACAAAGCAAACACATGACAATTTTTGTCCACAAAGCAAAGCTACCACTATATGCAATTCATAAAAATTGTACCTCATTAATAGCAAGCATTTGTCCATTGCTCTTCTTCACCTTCTTCAGCTTCCTCAGAAAATACCTAGAGGAAACTAAGAATGGGTTATCTTTAGTTTTAAAAGGTACGATATTCATAAACCAAAAAAAAAGAAAACTAGAAATGGGAACTAGAGAAAACTAAGAACTGTGAAAGAAAATTCCCTAAGCAATTGGACTCCCTCCAATTATGTACTTTAGCCTAAGACTTCATCATAATGGAAATGTGCAGATGCAAAAGTTAAGCACACAACCTGCAGCCTGTGATTAGTTCAACTGCATCAAGAAATAATACTAACCAGAACTTGGACTTCGCACGCACATCATTTGTAGCCCATAGTTTCATCCTATAGATCTTAGGATTTTCATCATTCAGGGTTGGCAGAGCCCGCCCAACAACCTGGTATTGGTGGAACTGTCCATGGCAACACAAACAAGAAAAATTGAATTGAGATGTGGAATATAATTTGCCAAAACTTGCAACCAAAATATTTACTCTCAATTTGGTCACAAATTTCCGGTTGACAGGGTTAGACCATTAACATATAATAGAAAAGTAGAAGCCTGCAAACCCTAAGTTCTTCGTAATCAGTAAGTAAACGCCAAAACTGAAAATGAAAGGAAACGCTAGAATGGTAATTGGCCTGTGATACTAAATCATTTTTACTTAAAGACTAAAGACGAGTAATAAAAAACAGAAGGCAAAGACCTCGACTAAAAAGATGATGCACTAGAAGGGTGTTCTGGTTGCTTCAAGCATATGAAAGTTTGCATTTTAGACTAGTTTATTTTAACAATGGACAACCATGTAATAGTAAACTAATGCAGTGGGCATTTGCAATGTTTGAACCACAGCAGAAATGTTTCCAGAGAAAACGAATTTCTTAAAATACATCTGTCCAAGTTTATATGCTGAGAAAGGCTAAAATAGCATTATGCCTGTAGTTTCATAAATCATAAAACCTGAAACAGTGTGAAAACAGCCCACAGACCAAAGCATGACATGAATGGCTCACATTAACAAAAGACCTTGGAAGTACACAAGGATAATAACACCCTTATATACCATAGGTCTCAATATGTATCTGATCTTAGAAATGTAGAACTACTATAATGTTCTGCTGGGCTGTGGAGAAAAGGAAAATCATACAAGAATGCCCCAAAATCCAAGTAATGGCTACAGCTTAATGCAAGGAAGATCAAAGACAAGCATCTTCCTCCACAAACATGACATTTAAAAAGCAAAGAAAATGCAAAATATTGTGATGAAGAATATCCATCATGGGTCTTAATATGTATTTAATCTTAGAAATGTAGAATTATTTTTACGTTCCACAGGGCCATTGAGAAAAAAAATTATACAACGGTACCCCAAAATCCAAAACACTGCTATAGCTTAAAGCAAGGAAGATCAAAGACATGACCATCTTCTTCAACAAACGTGACATTTAAAGAGCTAAAAAAATGCAATATATTGTAATGAATAATATCTATACTTACAAAGTAGAAAAATAAAACCAACATATAGACCAATCTTGCATGGAACTATGATAACAAAGGATGAATCCTGAGCAACTAAATCCTGAACCATAAAGAACATGTCTCTGGTCTTGCAAATGTATGGAACCTATAATGTTCTGCTGGGCCATGTAAAAACATTCAACAAGGCTCAAAAGTTCAAATGCATAGCTACAACTTCAAGCACAGAAGATCAAAGCCACAAACATTAAATTCAAAAATTGAATTGAAATTGTAAAATATCACGGCGAAATGTATGTCAATATATGTCCTTGGCAACAGAAAAGGCAGCCTTAACAAAGGAGTCATTCTTGCTTGAGCTATGATGATAAATAATGAAAGCCTGATTAAAAACACCCTCGGCCAGATAAATCATACCCACACTCCATATAAGAAGCATAAAACAAGGGCTTAACTCCTCTATACAGCAATGACAGAATAAGCATACAAAGAAGCCTAATAAACAGTTTCCTCAAACAGATCATATCCTCAATCGATCCAAATAAGAATAAATCAAGGGCTTAACCCCCTCCATATGACAACAGATTACCTATACAGGGTTTACACTTGCAAAATTCGCCATAATATGAATGTCATTGTTGCCATGCATTTATAATAGATTATAATTAGTTACAAAATACACGTGACAACCAATCATATCTTTCCAGTACACAAACAACCTTAGTCACCACTCTAAAAAGATTTTTCTTAACTAATCAAGGTCTCTCTTCATGCCTCTTTGAGCTTCAAGCTTTCTCTGAAATTTAAAAGATGGAGACCAGGGACTCCGTTGCTTTTTATGCAGCCTAACAACATACATCATGGAAAATTGGATAGATTAAACTAAATATTTATTTTCCTGTTTTATTAGTATCATATAAATAGAGATGAAACCATTTCCTGCAGAAACCTGCCTGCCCACATTAGCTGTCACTTTGTCAATTTGTCATATTCTCTCTTTTTTGTATCAAGAAACTATGGAAAATCCAAGAGATAAGTGAAAAAATAACACATGAAAAAGTGACAGCTCCCTTAGTTGGAAATTGTAAGCATCTTCTGGATGCACAGAGGCATTCCTAATTGCATGCATATCAATGAAAAGTCTAGTTGCATACTGCAAGGAAGACTAAATGTGCAGGACTATTGTTACTTTGTTTGGCTCAAATGAGGGATTCATGTTTAGTTTATTTCTCAAGGTTTACAAGGCAGCTTTTAACTTTGCTGTCATGCAAAGATCTGTATGGATTATTTTACATAATTTCAAAATATTGTGCAGATTTAACCTTACAAACTGTTTAAAATTGATCAAAAAGAGTTGTAATATCCTGAACATCCATAAATGACTTTTTGGATGAGAGGTCATTGTTACAGAAAGATTAAAGAGCTATTCTCAAAAACAGTCAGATATATCAATAAATGGTCTTTTGCGATGAATTTTGAGCATTTGATAATGTTCCAAAGATGTTAAAAATCCCACACTAAATATTCCTGGAGGCTAGGCTCGTAAATAGTACAGCAATTGCAGTTGGCATTATTTCTTTCAGGAAAAGCCTAAAGGTTCAGTAATCTGCATGCATATTGACCACCTGATACAGAATAGTCCTTGGTACAGAACAGTGATCAGGCCTAACCCGAAAACATTGCTAGTAAGTCAATAAGGTGATCTTCATGCGGCCATTGAGCTAGGCTTCAAAGTGAGAATGGTGAAGGTTGGGAGGTTCCAGAGACTTTCACAACCATCTGAAGACCAATTCTAAACAGGTTTTTACTCCTGAAGGTCAACTCATACATGAAGACAACCCCATTTCGAGTGTTATTGGACTGTTTTAGGGTTTGTGTGCCTAATGGAAGCCCACAGAATATCTCAGGAGGGTTGTGTTATTGGACTGTTTCAATGATGATATTCAATTGAAAAATGCAGCAATTAGGAAAAGAAATATCCCATTGAACTCAAGAAAGAAAAACATATTTTTCCTTCTTACAAGCCATTGTGTGCATAATGGAAGCCCAAAGAATATCTCGATAGGGAATGAATTACAATCAATGATGATATTCAATTGAAAAATGTGCAGCGATCAGGAAAAGAAAGATCCCATTGAACTTAATAAAGAAAAACATATTTTTCCTTCTTACAAACTATTTTTGACAAGGGAGGGAATGTCAGAGAAACAGATGCTTCTCATCCCAGGATCACTCCAGCAAAATAAACATTACCACAACCATGAAGAGTGCACAAAAATCAACTCAAAGCTACATAATAGAATGATGCAAGTGGTGTACATATAGGAGGAAAGTGCAACTACCACCTAGATCAATGGTGAATAACTCTCACTAACTGATATTGGAAGTAGAGTTGACTCCACACAACTGGTAAGCTAACTCAACACAACTAGTACACCTAAGCAAGCTAACACAACAAGTGTAGAGCTAACATAAGTGCAAGAATTATCCTAATAAACAAATAAAAGGATAAATAATAACCTACACTAACACCCCCTCGTAAGCATAGCTTAGGTGGGCGGAAAAGAAGGTGGGTCCCGGCAACAAGGCTTGATGAGGTGCCCAAATACAATAACTAGGAAAAAAAGAACATCATAAGATACCCAAAACCAATAATAACAAAGTTGAGAGAGCAAAAAAAGCAGTTGCAAGGCATCCCAAGAAGTTCAACTCAAAAAACTTGTACAATGATGAAGAAGTTTGGTGTGCACTGTGGTCTGAATCTACTGCTCAATCACAAAACTCCAAAAACAATGACACTGGGCTTCACCAAAATAGCTCCATACAAAGAGACTGTCAATGGAGTAATGTCGAAAGTGCAAACAAACATCAAACATAATTCGATCTCTTTGCTATAAATAAGTGTGCCACGATCTAAGAACAATAACCAAGGCAAGGACACAAGATCCAAAGAAATAGGAGTGCCACAATCCAAGAAAAGTCAAGGTAACAAGGCAAGGACACAAGACCCGAAGAAGCAAGATCAACACCACCCTCCCATACTGCTGAATGGGTGGAGTGATGCTACAAAATTTGTATGAGTTGTTAAAACAACTACTTGATTCTTGACAAAACTAACACTGGCTTCACCGAAATAGCTCCCCACAAGAGAGACTCACAACATGCCAAAAATGTCGAAAATACAAATACAAAATCTCTCAACAAACAAAGAGATATCATACATCCTAAAGAAAAATGCTCAAAACAAGGAGCATTACAATGTAGAAGGTATAGAAAGTGGAGCAAGAGGCCGAATGGTGGAGGAGCCTCACTGTTGATTCCTCTCAACAAATGCTTATGTCACCGCCACGAGTGATTAGAAATCCACCCCAAATCAACACGGATGGATGAAGAAGATGCATGCATATGATTTGGTGTAAAATGCACAACGAGGTCATGCAAAGGAACATCATAATATGTGTCAAGTCAATCATGGTGACAACTGAAATTTCAGGTTTCTCAAGCCTGAGTGAAAGAGCAAAACTCACATATAGCTCATGATCCTCGAAAAGAGTCGAGCAAAAAAAAATAGCTCATCAATGTGTGATCCCAATGAAGTACCGATCAAAACCAATGTCGTGGTGAGAATGCCACTTAATAGGCTGAATAGGGGAAGAAATACCCTGTGAATGTTTGTCAATACCTCCGTCAATGAAACCCATAGAACGGAGCATGCGAGAACCGAATGCAGTGGTATGTTTCTCAAAAGAGCCATGCATGTGAGCAGTAGGATACACGGCATGTGTTACTACTGCAATAGGCACGAGATGTGGAAGAACATGCGAATAAGCCTAATAGGCATAGGAGCATCAAGAGTAGGAGCAGACTCAAAAACTTACAGATCAAGGTCAATGGGTGTAGGAGCAATAACTGCAAGTGGACCGAGGTATGACTTCCACAAATGCTAGCAAGTTTTTTCTACAAGGAGTGTATGAGATCATCTTTGTCGTGAATGAGTGCTTGTAGAAGAGAATTTTGCTTCTTGAGCGATCTATTTTCTTCCACAAATTTTACTAGGTCCTCCTGAATGGAATAAATTTCAGTGAACAACATCTCATTCTCAGATTGTAAAGCAAAGATGTCAAAGCACGAATCCATGATAAATGCAAAAATACACTCAAAAAATATAAGATGTCGGCCTCTGCCGAAAATGCATCCAAAAACAAGTGGAGTCCTTTCTTTTCTTATATCCTAGCTCCATATCAATATTATGCGAGCAAGAAAGAAGCAAAATGTTTTCTTGTGAGGGGGTTTGACCACCTGTCAAACCAGGCCTCACCCTTCAGTCTTCGACACTCGAGAACAAAAGAGCACCAAGAATATACCATGCAACGGACCAAATAGTGGGGGTCCCAATGGGACGGCAGCCCTCAATGGGGTCGAGGGCAACGCCCAAAGCTAAACACAAATTACCCTTTTAAGCGACTATTGTAATGACCTAAAAATTACATTTTCACCACAAAATGAACCCCCAAACTGCTTATAATTATGCAGTTTTATTACAATATTTGCCCAATTTTAGAAAAAAATTGCTCCAAAATAATGTGCCCCCTTAATAAAATTATCTCCCTCCAAAAATGATAATTTTCTCTCCCTACTTAAAAATCTTTACCTCCATAAACAATTTCTAGCTCAAAAAGAGAGTTGGAAAAAGGGCTTGGTTAGCCACTTGGTGAGTTGGACATGAGGCGGCGAGCACAAGGCGATATAGGCTAACACCAAAACCCATTTAAAGAGATTCGACCCTATAAGCTTGTTAGAAGCAATAATCGACCTTATCAAATCTGCCATTATAACTTAAAATGCAATGAACTCTGTATATCTTGAATCTTGTATATTTTTATCAAATGAGAAAAATAAAATAAAAGGTGGATTAGAGTTGTAACCCTAATCGAACGAGTTGATTGCGGAGAACAAGTATACTAAGACGGGTTGTGGCCAAGGGAGCAAGGCGAGCCGCAAAGAAAGAGGCCGAACAAAATAAATTTTATGAGGGTCTTGCTTGAGTCTAGATATTGTCAATGCGCCGCCAAAGCAACAAAAACACTATGCCCCCAACCACCATCACGCCAAGTCAAGGAGACGTGAGTTTAAACCCGATATCTACCACAGAGCCTCCATCAAAACACAACCGAGCCACCATGTATCCGCCGACGATCGAGAGTCGAGTTGCGGAGAGAGGGCAAGATTTAAAATGGTGGTGTCGCCAAAATGCGAGAGATCAAATATCTGGACATATCCGTGTTATAGAGAGTAATGTGTGTCTGATGCGAGGTGGGAAGAGCGGTGTTGCATTGATAGAAAAACGGATCAATGTTGGGCTCGAGCCGAGATCTATACAAATGAGCCTATACAAGCCTCAATGTTGATTGTGTTGATTCTATCCGAGCCATAGAAGAAAGCTCCGAGAGATGTGATTTGAAGAAAACTCGGCCTAACGAGCTAGATGAGGAGCTCATGAGTTGTGAGAGCGGCACGAGATAGAATTAAGCAACAAACGAGCTCCGTATATATAAACTAACAAGCATAGAGACAAACCACGAGGATTAACACCCAACGAAAAATGAGATATATCAAATGGTGGAGACTTCAAAGTGAGGCAAATCCTCAATAAATCAATCAATCACCCAAAGAGCAAATGAAAGCGGTAGAAGCTCCAAGACAGATCAGCAAATAGGTTCAACCCAAATTAGAATAAGGCCCAACAAACATGCGGATTGAGTCAAACCGGACATATCTCACTCCAGAAAATAAGGATGATCCATAAAACACACTAGGGTTGAGTAAGAAAGGCTCACAATCCAATAGAACCTGCAAAATAATTTCACAAAAATTGAGCAATGGCTACTTGAAGCATGCTTTGATACCATATCAAAGAAGTCAATGCTTCTCATCCTAGGATCACTCCAACAAAATAAACAATACCACAACCATGAAGAGTACACAGAAAATCAACTCAAAGCTACATAATAGAATGATGCGAGTGGTGTACATATAAGAGGAAAGTGCAACTACCACCTACATCAGTGGTGAAACTAATCGATCTTGAAAGTAGAGCGACTCCACATAACTAGTAAACTAACTCAACACAACTGGTAAGCTAACTCAACACAACTAGTACACCTAAGCAAGCTAACACAACAAGTGTCGAGCTAACATAAGGGCAATAATTATCCTACTAAACAAATAAAAGGTTAAATAATAACCTATGCTAACAGGAAAAGAATGGCAAAATTGTTGAACCATCGAAAGAAATGATTGGAAAACACCTCTCAATCATCAAAAGAAGGAGGGCCAAAACAAAAACATGGATTTAAGGATTAAAAAGATTTTTTCTAATCAAACGAAGAAAGACATATTTCCCGGTGTTTTTGAGCATCATGCTTGGCGAAAAATGTGGGAATGTGTTCCAGATTGGGAGGGAAATTGAAAACGTATTTTAGGGTTGAAAAGGGGAGCAATAACTGAAAACTCAAAGCATGAGACCAATCATACAAGAGCGGTTTTGGGTGCTGCAGGAATTTAAGGATGGATGGATCTAAACAAGTCAAGAATAGTTAGAGAAGCCTGTCATAAGCTAAAAATCTTCATCCATTTAAGAAAATGATGAAAATATCTTAAAGAAAATGAAATTACCAAGAATTCGTCTTAAAAGTCCATTTTGAGATCGGGGGTGGTGCAAGTTAGAAGCCATGGAAGTAGTTCGAACAAAGTCGGGGTATCGGTAGCTATGATCATTAATATCATTTTCCAATTCTCTAAAACACAAAGTTCATGCATTCTTTAAGACATAATGACCATAGAAGCTTGAACAGAGTAAGTTTGGTAAGGTAAAGGTTATTGTGTTTTGGGGAAACCAAGAAACATTTTTATCCGGGTTTTACATCCTAAAGGAGAACCCATCAACTTCCATGCATAACTCACATCTTAGAGATTTTAATTGCTTAATTTAGGCTTATTGTTTGATAAAATGCAGAACCAAAATTTTCACATCCTTCCTTGTTTGATGATTGAGTTGAGTAGTTAACAGGCGTATGGAGGCATGCAAACAACAAAGGTGAAAGGGTTGATCCTCAATGACCGATGTGGGATTGTGTGGAGTACCCGCTCAATTTTACAAAGCCGGTTGAGAGTGTGCTCAGATTTTTATATGAATCATCCATGTTTGGGTAAGATTTATGACGGAATCACCTTGGTTCATCATAAATGACAAAGAGAAAGATCCTACAAAGAGCTTCTTCAAGAAAGTGCAATCACATCTCATTGATAGGTGCAACAAAATGAGCACCTCATTGCATCTTTCTTTGTCCTTGACTCCAAAATACTACAACACAGAGACCCTTTCTTCTAAGTAGCCGATACGGCTAAATAAAGCTGTGGGAGCGGGAGCGGGAGCGGCGAGGAGCGGGCAATGGCGGGAGCGCGGCGAAAGCGGCCGCATACACGGGATCCTTCGCAGCCAAAGGACGAGCCCGTTAAGAGAGATGAGGCATGAGCTAGAACGATTCTGTCGCACAAGGGAAGCAGCACCTCCATCGGTCGAGTATTTCCCTCTAGAATGGGTCCCATTAAAATCATTTTGGGGGGGAGACTCCACAGCTAGCAGGCGAACAGGGGAGGATGCAAGCCCACCACCATCACCTGATCCCGCAAAAGTTGTGCCCAAACCCATAATAATAAAAACCCATTATTATTATTATAAAAAACCCATAATAATATTAAATAATATTATAATTTTTTCAATAGGAAATGATACATATTATATATTGAATAACAAGAATTATTGTTGTTCATACTATTGGCCTTTTGATGGCATCAATAATTTGTAGCATTAAAATGTCGATGATAAAAACAAGTTATTCGAAAACATTTAATATTTAATATTTAATATGTGGTTAATAATTAAATTCTTATTTAGAAGGCTGAAATTTATATATTTTTAAATTTTTATATAGTTTTTGTCTTTGCCGTATCCGGGTCAAAAAAATTTTGCCGTTTCCAGCGTATCGGATACCCCTCTCCCGCACCCGTATCCAAAACGTTTGGCAACTTAGCCTTTCTTTGCCAAAGAGGGTCACACCATATAGAGATATGGAGGTTAGTGGAGGGTAAAAGGCAGCCTTGGCTAGACTCTTCCTCAATCTTGAAGTACATGACAAAGTTAGGTATAAGTTTGTAGATTTAGGATCTTCCAAGGATCGGTCCATTAGCACGTTTTGTGACAAGTACAAAATGGATAGTTATTCATGGTGGTTCCTCCATGGGAAAACATATCCCCAACTCCCAATACTTGCAATAAACATTTGAACACAAGTAAGATTTTTTTAATTTTAACTCCCTTTCTTTTCTATATTTTATTTTAACTTATATAAATTTAAATTTTAAAGTTTGCATTGATTTTGTGGCTTGCCTCAATCGGTTCCAACTTCTTCAATTGAGTAGAGTCAGGGTGCATATTCATTTATCAATTCGAGTAACCGCAACAAGTTGGGAGCAAAACAAGCGAGAGCATTTGGTCTTCGTGCATTCCAACCTACGCCTTCTACACACAAGAAGGATGGGTACAAGCAAGGGGAAACAAAGTGTTGGGATGTAGACCCAAAGACTCGAAACTTGGAAGCACTCATTGCCCAACTTTCATTGATAAACCAAACCAAAGATACTTCGCATGACCTACATAGCGAGGCAAGAGTGACATTTGCTACTCCTTGTGGTTCTAATGAACCACATGATGGTGTTGATGCTCTCATCAAAGACATTGGAGAGAATTATGATATGAATATAATGAATATGCTGATTTGTCTTGATTTTTGTGTATACATTGTAACATTTGCACAATGTACTTGTTCTAAGTTCGACCAATGAATATCATGACATTTGGCATTGAATTATCAGTATGTTTTGTGGTTATTTAGCTTATTTTGTTTATTCTATGCAAGAGATGGTAAAGTTTTCTTATTTGGCTATATTTATTAATATCTTTTATATGGCCATACATGTTATGTGACAATTTCTCCATAGTGTGATAATGTTAAATAAAAATATAAAATAAAAGAAAGTGACATTAAGTTATATGTTAAAGGGGGTAAAAGTCATAAAAAAGGCTAAGTAAATACACGATAATGTGGGTATCTATTATTTAAATGTAATGATGCACATTAAAAAGATGTGAAAAGATGCATTAATTATAACAACCTTTGAGTGCTATAAATATTGGTTGGAATTCTTGGATGTGGGTATGGAAAGATGGCAAGAAGAATGAAAATAAAAGAGAAACTCAAGGTGAGAAGCGAAAGGCAAGGAGGTTGTGTTAAGGCATTGAGGCATTGAGGCGAAATACACAGTGTGTATCCAAGCCTGGGGTAAAATGTACACCCCTCAAATTGTCTTGGCCTAGTTTTGTGCAACGCATTGGTGCATTGTGTGATGCGTTGTGTGCATTGATTCCCCCTTGCTTGATGATGGTCAAGATTTGTATAACAGATTTGTGCGTTATGTGATGAGTTGTGTGCATTGATTCCTCATTGCTTCAATGTTGCATATGCCTCCAAGTCTACTTTGAGAAAGTTGTATTCCAAAGAGCCAACAAAGAAATGTATTCAAACCTTTATTTAAATGAGATAAAATTGTTCTATGAAGTGTGTATTTGTTGAATTATCAATAAAATGTTGTTGTGATAATTCTATGAATTATATTGTGTTATTTTAAATAGAAAATAAAATGGCAAAGCTTTAATTAATGAATGAGAATTTAAGTAGGAAAATGGAACATGTCATGTTGGTATCAAAGCCTAATGCGATCTTGAATAGCCTATGAGATTGGATGAAATGAAGCGAGTGGGGATTAATTTATCTCTATGTATTAAAATAAAGCATTTTATTTATATGATTAACCCTAAAACTATTGACCTACACGTCTAATAATTAACTATTTAATTTTAGGGTTGATTTGATAGGGTTAATCAACTCAAATTCCAATGCTAATCAATAATCCCAAATCTAACAAGGCCACTTCAAATGTTTTGCCAATATCAAATTTTTAATTAAACACCAAGTCCCATCCATGTTTCCAATCCTTTCGTACATGCAATTATAACTTGTTGCAATTGACATAATTGCAAAAGGGAAACTACTACAAATATTGTAATTATTCATCACTAGATGGCAACATATGCAACAAAAGTTTTATGCCTAAATTCCTTAACTCAATAGTGCAATTGATTGTAATTATATACATGCCCTATATCCCGAAGTGCGGCTCGACCAAACCACATTAATGTGGTTCCTTTGAGTGTTGATTTGAATCCCCCAATTCAAATTGCGATGCAAGATTAGGTCTTCTTTGCAAATCCAAGGTTATAATGGCGGACCCATTCAAACCAATGACCTCCAATTAAGAGACTTTGCAAGAGGAATCCAATGTTACGCGAGGATCGTCCCTAGATTTTGGTGACGTCCCGAACGTTTCGGGGACGTCCCCTATTTTTTTAAATCTTTCAAAAACCTTCTAATGTTTTTGCTTTTAAAAGGTTGTTATTTTTATGAAGAACATTAAATTATAATCTTGAAAGTACCTGAATAGAGTTTAAATCCCTAAATTTCATTGAATAAAGTTAAAATTTTCAAATATTAATATTTCAATAGTCGTCCCCAAAATTTGAGAATTTTTTCCCGTCCCGAAACCCCATCCCTTCGTCTCTCTGTCCCCCCCCCGAGACTTAGGTAACTATGTAAGAATGACTTACTGATTTCCCCATCATCAAAAAAAAATTATATAAATGTTCACTCAACTATTCTTCACATTCTTAGCACTTTAGACACTTTTAATGGAGTTGGAGAACCTTAGGGGATGAATAAAATCACCACACACAACCTCTTGTTTGCCTTGCAATTTTAGTGGTGTCTTCTTAAGGTTAAGATATTACCATCTGATGTGTTTGGATGTGCTCTAACTATTCTGCAAGTCTCATCAAGGAAGCCAATTCAGTGCCTGTGCATGGCATTGTTTCCATGGGTTATTCATTTGAGTACAACCGAGACGACATCATATATTACTGATATAGTAATCGAACAAGAAACGTACTAGTAAACTAATGTATATTCTTATGTATAGCACTCTTGACTCACCATGCTTGACACCCGTATTAAGAATACCTACTTTACTGTGAACCTCTCCTAATCGTTGATCCTAATCATATTGGGGTTAGATATATGGCACTGTTAGTCTGTAAACAGATGTAATGATCGTCTTTTCAAGAATTTCAATTTCAACCTGAAGAATATAATGATGTGTGGATTTTTCTCATAGATTTCAATTTCAACGGGAAAAATTTTACTAGTTCACTGTTTCCACCAATACGGAAGAAAACCCACTTCGCTCAATAGCAGCATAGAATCAAGAGCAAAGGAACCGGGCCTTTAACAGCACATTAAGCCCTAGAATTTGCAAGACGCTAAAATTCCAAAAACTGTTTTTGCAAGGCAATAGGAATCTAAAATTGAAACTCCTCTAAATATCCTACTCTACTCTATAAAAAAATGGCATGGTGAAATGCCAAAGACAATCAAACGTATTTTAAATTGAACTCAGAGATAGGGAAAAGAATAGTAAGAGCGAACTGACCCTGAATTTCACCATTTTTGCCCCGCCTTAAAACCTTCTGCTGTTCTTTATCTTCTACACGTAAAGCAGTTATCCACCCAAGCTCGCTAGGTTTATGAAGTTAGGGTTTTAGATCCGCTATGGCAGAACTAAACAAGACACAAATCATGAAAATTAATAATAGTTAATCCCCGGGGCTACTTAAAGTCGTGCATTTTGTTAGATTCCAGATTTTGTTTTTGTTTTTGTTTTTTTATATATAATAGGAAATAGTGGTTATATTACGGAAAAAAATTAGTACAATTATTCATGGGAAAAAAAAATGGCGGTATGGGAGCACGCCATGAGTGTCAATCTACCACTGAAGGCATAGGAATAGAAATCGCAATCACTCGATCCCTGGGCTACAAACAAATTACAAAATCAATACATATACAAAAAAACACATGAAACTTAGGTGATAAGCTGCAAAGAGAGTGGAAGGCAATTTAGACACCCCAAAATCACTCACCTATTCCCACTATTGTCCCCGTACATCTTGTTATTCACCCTTTTCATGATTGATTTATTCAATTAATTAATCATATGTGTTGTACCCCTTTGGATTAATTAACTTAATCCTTGGTACCCCTTTGGCTAACTTAATTATCATTTATTAATTAATTAGTGTGCACATCCTAGCTAATTAAATTAGTTATCTAATCAGGAAAATACGCATATTTTCCTAGTCAACTACCACTTAGATTCCCAGTCAACTCCACATGGACTCCACTTCACCAGGTCCGCATACAACTCAGTTCTAGAATCCTAAAAAGGTGGGAGCAATTCAATTGCACGTACTGAACCATCTTTACGAATGCGGCTTTTGCAATAAAATCCCTTTATTGCTCCTCAATGGCATTTAACTTCTTGAAACTATTTGCAACTTCCTATAAGTGCTAAAAATAACATGTGCATTCATCCATTTGTAACCAATTTCCAACCAACATTTAGCCTTATAAAATATAGGTTTATCCTATCCCAAATCCTTCTAAATTGTTTGCAAGAAAACTCTATAAATTGCATATTGAAGTTTTATAAGCCAACTACTCGTAGCAATTTGCATCCTCATTTGGAGATCATTCAAGAGCACCCACAAATCTACATTCTACAATCTTCCACAAGGTTACGCAACTCAAATATTCATACAACCTTACTTAAGGTTTGCATCGGAAGACTACGGGGAGGTTTGCACTTGTTTGTTTGTCTCCATTTTAATTAGTTTTTCATTGCATTCATTTTGGCACGCCCGATGGGGACCGTACCCATTTTCCATTTATTTTAGTTTCACATTTGATTAATTTGTATATGGATTTATTTGATTAACCTTGTTTTTAGTGTGTTTTTGTTGTGCAACCGTGTTTTGGGATTGGAGAAGCAAAAACCACATTTTATTCAACTCATAATACATTTATGTTTTGTGCGCTTTTACTTACAAGTGTTTGCAAGTGTCATAGGGGAAGTAGAATCGGTTTAGTTTTAAAAATCGAGATCTAAAAAAATGGTCCATTTAGTATTTTTTCCTCTAAACTTAGTGGGTTATTTAGTTCCAACCAAATGTAGTTGTAAGTGTTAAAATCGAGTTGTATGTGTTCCTTTTTGTTTGTCTTGACAAGTCTTTAATCATGCATAAATTAGTAGAAAAAAATAAATTTTTATTTCACAAACAAATTAGATTTTGTCAAAAAAATAGCAAAAAACCTATAATCGAAACAAAAATAAAAATACAAAATTTATTATTATTTTTGTTAGCCCCCTCGCTAGCTCGGTCGAGTGGCTACCCCTCAACCAAGCCCTAACTCTACCCCTATGTGAGTAGCTCGCCATCACCCCATGACTCAACCTAGACCTACCCAAAGGTGAGCGCCCCCTTTCCCCATCCCCTCACAAATGAACTCAACTCCATGTTTCTCCTTGACTCCCCAACACCTAACCCGAGTTGTCTCCCGGACTCACCGGACGCCCCAACTCGACCCTAGATCCCCGCGGACTCCCCTACTTGGCAAGTATGGCTCACCAAGCCAACTCCCGGCACCCCTAACAACTCGCCCTCTACCTACCTCCTCCATCCCAATCCCACCTAGATCCCCAAGAGTCGACCCCGACTCGTGAGCCCCTACACTACCCTCTGCCCCCTTGCTCTCGACGCTCATTGTCGATCCCTCCCCACTCGGCCTCCCGTCAAACCCACGGCCCCATTACTCTTTCGAGCCACACACTAGTGCAAATGCCAAAATTCAACACCCCATTCCCTCCCCACAAGATCCCCCATCGGCACTTGATTGTCCCTCACCCCGAGCCCTCTGTCATATCCCCGCCTTCACACATCGCCTTGCGACCTGCAAAACTAACTTCACATAACCTTGCACAAAACCAGAGCCCGCCACCGAGATTCTCCATTGAATCATCCCTTCACACACAAACATTCGTTTTAGGGTTTCGGGTATGTAGTTTTATATGGTTTTAAACTAGGCCATGTTCCCCATTTACCCTCTCCTTTAAACTTAGGTTTTAGCATTTATCCAAGGTAAATCTTTCTCGTAACTTTAGGCTTCAAACTTAAGTCTTACATTTCCATTAGTTTATTTTTAGTTTTTATGTCTTTTTTAAAATTACTTTGCTTAGATTTTTTTAAATTCCCTTAATTAAGTTTCTTTCTAATTAATTTTACTTCGTTAATTAGTTTACTTAATTAACATTAGGTTTTTAAAACTAAATTTAGGCCCTTTACTTTCTTTTTTTCGTCGATTTTAATCAATTAAACTACTCGTGAAAGTTGCTCTTATAGGGTTGTTGGGCGTTTTCGTCAATTTCACTCACTTCTTCAAGAATTTCATAAACATTAAACTTTTTTTTCGCAATTGCACGATGGTGACGCTTTGTGGCATATTACTTAGAGACTTCTTATCCATGTTTCCTCGCTTAGGACCCTCATGCTTACTTTTTTCTCGTCACGTTGCTTCATTGAACTAATCGTCGAACTTGCATTTACTGAGGTTATTGGACGTTTTTGTCCCATAAACTTGCTTTTTAGTGACTTTTTTAACCTTTACTCGTTTTTTTGATGTAAATAACACTTTATAACATTTTTTACATGTGTTTCCATTGTCATTTTTCATTTTTGTGAAGTTAGTCAGCAACACATTTCACGTGTATGCTCTTCTCTCGCACTTGTTACAAGCGATCTTGAGAATCAGAAACGTGATTTTGTTGTTTTTCATTGTTTTCTCTTTGTCTACCTCGAAAACTACTAACAATTGTTTGCAAGACCGTATTCCCAAAACCACTCAAAACTACTAATTATAGGTTGCCTTGATCGTGAGCTAAGAAAACTACTAATTCATTATGTGCAGGGAATCTTTTTAATCAAGATAAAATGAACACTACACATTGTATTTGCAGGTGTGGTTGACAAGGCTATTTCCCAACTGCTATAACTATGGGAAGTGCTTTGGCTTAAGCCATAAAACTCACTTGAGGAGTACCATAGGAACCCCAAAGTAGTCAGCACATTAAGGGAACTAGCTGACAAAATGGGTACCCCCATCCCAACTAACTAGTGCACCTTATGAGATTAGAGTCACGAATATCCTTAGTGGCGACCCTAGTGTGATTCATTTGAGAAAGATCTTTTCTCATTGTTTCAAAGGGGGTAAAGTAAATATGGTAGCTAGAAAAAGCATCACGCTTGCTCGGGTATACTGCTAACATCTAGTTGAGTGAACCACCTAGGAAGCCACGCCTTGTCCAAGCCAATCTAAGGTAGAGACCAACTTTCACTACATCATTTTTCATTTTTCTCACATGTTACACACTTGTGTTTCACTCTTTTCATTCATGTTTTCTCTCTCATCCACCTTGTTGCTTTGTAAACGTGTCTAAGTCTTGGGTTGCAGACATCCATATCCAAACTTGAGCACTTTCATCCCTTTTCATCTAAGTCTTGACATCGTGATACTTGCTTTATCACGGTCAAGCACCCTCTTAATCACCTTGATCTTTCATTGTCGTAAGTCTTAAGTTTAACATTATCTTGTTGAACTTTGAGCATTCCACACTCTTACATCATCATATTTCACATTCACTTTGTTGAATTGATGACATCTTTTATATCTCTCTTCCATCATCTTACGTTGTCGCACTTTGCAATCACTTTGTTGCATTGTTGACATCCTCTTCATATATTTCTTCACTTCTCTCTTTAAAGAATTCACTTTGCTTTAATTTGAGCTCACTAATCAATCATTTTCCCCTTGTCTCTTATCTCCACTTTCGTGAGATTCAGACCTTTCCTCATTACTTCACTTCTTGTGACGACATTCACTTTGTCATTCTTTTGGTGTTCACTTTTCTTTGTTGTGTCTCCTCTTTTCACACATTTTTTTAAGAGTTGACATCCTTCATCGTCTTCCTAAGTATCCCCTTTTAACACCCATCTTGTTAAAAGTTAAGCAAAATCATCATCTTTCCTAAGTCTCTTCCCTTAACACATTTTTGTTAAGAGTTGAGCATCTTTTATCGTGTTTTATGTCTCCTCTTGTCACACTCATTTTGTCACAAGTTTTGTAAACTCACCTCTTCCCTCTTTACATTCACTTTGTAAAGGATCATGAGACTTCTTCATATTTCTTAGCACTCATTTTTCTAAGAGTCCACTAGCTAATTTTGTTAAGTGTTGTGAAGTCCACCTTTTCATTCCTCTTAGCACTCATCTTGTTAAGAGTTAACTTTTCACACCCTCTTTCCACCATTCTTATCACTCATTTTGTTAAGAGTTGATCACATTCACCTTGTTAAGTCTTGTCTCCCTTAACATTCATCTTGTTAAGTGTTGAGCACATTTAATCTTTCACACCCTTTTCATTCCTCTTAACACTCATCTTGTTAAGAGTTGCCCCTTTTACCTATTTTTTGTCGCTCTTATCACTCACATTGTTAAGAGTTCATCACATTCACCTTGTTAAGTCTCGTCTCCCTTAACATTCATTTTGTTAAGTGTTGAGCACATTTAATCTTTCACACCCTTTTTGTTCCTCTTAACACTCATCTTGTTAAGAGTTGCCCCTTTACCTATTTTTGTCGCTCTTATCACTCACGTTGTTAAGAGTTGATTGCATTCACCTTGTTCGATTGATCGCATTCACCTTGTTAAGTCTCCTCTCCCTTAACATCCATTTTTGTTAATGATTAGAGCACATCTAACATCATTTAGTCCCTTTTCTCTTAACTATCATTTTGATTAAGAGTCAGGAAATCGACTAACCCTTTTCGCCTCGTCCCTCTTAGCACTCATTTTTCTAGGGTCAAGCATTTTCATCTTTTCCCCTCTTCCATCTTAGCATTCACTTTGCTAAGGGTTGATTTTTCCATGGCATATCTTTTTGTTCCTCCCTCTTTCAAAAATGGTGGGAACACAACATCATGATTATAGTCCCTTTCGATGGGAGGAAATAGATCCTTTCCATATCAAATCTGATGAAGAGGACGAAGACCAACTTAAAAACCTTTCCATAGATGCCACTTTGTGGAAAAACAAAGACCAATTCCTTCTTCATCTCCTTGCAATGGGGTGAGATTTCCCTTGGACTTTGATGAGGATGAATTAAAATCCTTAAAAGGACAACCTAAATCCCCTAAGGGTCCACCACTCGAGTCAAAAACATGACGACAAAGGACCAAGTAAAACAAATGCTGACAATAAAGACAAATATAATGCTTCATCCTCTAATCCTAACCAAGCCTTGCTTGATCAAATCAATGCAATGGTAAAAAAATTAGCTCTCTTATCCTCTACAGTCACTAACAATGATACCAAAGGTATCGAACACATGAAGAAAAGTGATGACAACTTTTAAAAACTCATTATGAGACCAATAAAGAGAACAACAATCATAAGAATGATAAATCACCATTTATCCCAAAAACCAATTCACCATTTTCTCAAGAGTGTAAAATGATTAAGGACACCATTTAGGACATGCAAAAATAAGCAAACAATTCAATTTTGATTAATTGTGTTCATACCCTTTCAACATGGACATCTTACGCTTACCCTTCCCATGCTCTTTTGAGACACCCAAATTTGAAAAATACAAGGGAAAAACTGATCTTAGAGAGCATGTCAAAGAATTCATAATGGCATGCCAAGAGGTGGCTTATAACGATATCTTTCTCTGGTGCATCTTCCCTGAGAGTCTAGGAGGACAAGCTTTGGATTGGTTCTTAAACCTTCTAAAGGGATCTATCACTACCTTTGCGGACCTCTTAAAGAAGTTCATTAAACATTTTGCTTTCAACCTTGACTCTAAAGTCGCAGTGATGGATTTGTGCAATACCAAACAACAACAAAATGAGAGCTTTGCACATTTCTTACAATGATGGCAAGGAGTCACAAGTCGATTCCTATGTTTAATCCACGAGAAACAAATGGTTAGCATCTTCATCCCAAACCTTAACAACGAGTTTTCCTTTCACATGCGAGATACACTACCTCATCAATTTTGAGGAAGTTATCGAAAAAGGAACTCAAATTGAAAAATCTCTCATTTCTAAAGGTTCGATCAAGCCTCATTATAAATACGGTGGGCATAATCATAATCATCACCATAACAACAATCCTAGCTCTTCTCATGATAAACCTAGGTACATCAACCACAATTGTAATGTTTTCAATGATGGTGTCACAAATAATTGCAACATGCAAAATGTTAGGAAAACTATGGTTAGTGCTTCACATTATGTTTTATATTTACTTATGGTAAATATATGTGAAGGTTAGTAAGTTAGTAAAATGTAAAAAGGTAAATGTAATTAGTTGTTTATGAAGTTGTTACATAAACAACTTAGGTTTGTTTTATTGTTTATTATTTGAGGAGTGGTTGAAACCATCCGTATGGTTTCAACATAAAGACAAATATTTTGTTACACCTATTTTGGTGTGTTTGCTTCCTATATATGGGAGCCTTTTTGTAATCAAACAATGAGAATTTAATAGAAGATCATTCTCTCTTTGAATTATGGTGTTGCTCTTACTTTACTCTACATCCACAAAACTTGTATGTCCATTACATATGGTATCAAAGTGACCATTTGAGGAGTTCTTTAGTAATTGTCATGCACAGAATCACCGACGATTATTGTAATTCTTTGCGAAGGATCACCAATGATTCTAACTTGAGTTACTGATCGCCGCGATTTGTAAAAATCACCAATGTTTTGGGTAAATTACCAACAATTCCTAATAAATCTCTAACAATTATCTACACCATTGTAAATATTTTAAAACCAAATTTTTGACGCATTTTACAGTTTGCAAAATGGAGCTCTACTTCTCAAGTTATCATCAAATATGTTGGCATGTTGTGGTATAGGTGTTGTCATTGATGCAAAACCTCATTAATGACAAAGTGGATGATGGAGTGGAGTCAAATGATGCTCAAAGTGATGATGACATGGATATTTAGGTATGTTCTTGGTTACACATGTTGATTAAGTAAGAATTACTTGTTCTTGCAAGCCTATTCAAGTGACCTAGCTAGCCTAGGTGATAGTGCATGGTGGTATAAACTTCTTGGTGACTTGAAAAGCATGTTGGCATGATGGAAATAATTTTTGGGATTTCTTGGTGCTCATGTGAGTTTTAGGATGCAAATACAAGTTGGTGACCATGTTTCAGGTGCTCATTTGGACCAAGTATGGTTGTTAGAAGGCATGAGATTGAGTTGTGGAGCTATATGAGATCATGGATGCATGTAGGTAGTTGATTCATGATGTACTAGGTATGTTAGGACCTTTTGGAGTGTTTCTATGGTGATTTATAGTGTTGTTTCAGTTGACCCTAGCCTTTACAGTGCAAAACCCTAAGGGATAACTATACAAGTCTCAATGGCTAGAAATATTGAGGACTATTTGTGATATAATGTTGATTGGAGATGTTATTAGGGTGTGTCATGATACGTGGGAAAAATTTTAGGTTTCCATGATGAGTATTTTGCATGTTATGTTAGTTTTGGTGAAACAGGTCAAGAACAAGGTCATTTCCAGCTCAAATTGGATCTTCTGATGCTCACCCTAAATTTTTGATTTGCATGCCACATTATGGATTTTAGGGATGTTTCTACATTGATTTTATAAGGTTTCAAAAAAATAATGAGTTCATTCATCCTTGCATTTTTTGAACAAGTGTTAAGAAGGTAAATAACTTTTTACAAGTTTGAAACCCTAACTCAAAAGTGGTAGGAGAGAAAATGCTCATAATTGGCCAGAATTGGTTGCTAGTTCATGGATGATTATTGAAAAATTTAGAGGACTCCTTCAGGTTTCCGAGAAATGTATGATATAGGTTATGGTGATGAGTGGACACCACTCAAACAAGTCGATTTTAAAATAAGTTCAATTTGGGACAAGGTTGTCCAAAGGAGTTGTAAACTAAATGACCATTATAGTGATCATGTGAGTTTTTCTTGATTTACATGATGTTTTAATGTCATGGTGATGCAATTAAATGGTCAAGTATGGTTCATTTATGTTGATTGGTCAAAGGGTAGTTTTGGGGCAGTTTAAGTAGTTTGCAGAGATCATATTGGTTGAAGGCCTTCCACTTGGATTTGGAAGGAGTTCAAATATTTTATGGAAATATAATTTAGAAGGCTTTCTATTGTTATAATTTTGGGTTCATGATGAGTTGATTTGATGTGTTTTTCAGGTCAGTTTGTGAGCAAGAAGGTTTCTTACTTTTCAGGACAAAACTATTTTGTTGAAAGATTGAGTTGGTTAGTGCATGAAATGGATTAGGTTATGCTTCCTAACACCTAGAATGTGAAGAAGGATGAATTTGGAATCCATTACATGCATTTGGAGGTCTTTAATGTGGTAGAAATGGTGTTAACCACTTGGATTTGTAAAGATGCTTTTTGGGAAGCTTGTTTTGATGAAGACAAAAGTTGATGTGGTTTGATCATATGAATTTTTCATGGTGTCTAACTTATTTATAAGTGTTATAAAGGTTCTAGTAATTCCATTTAGTTTTCACATGCCATATTTGAGATCATATTGGATGGTATTGAGGCCAAAAGGTAAAGACAAGGTGTTGGAAATAGGTGTTTTGAGAAGGTTATGAGCCAGTGGGCCCATTAAATGAAATAATCTGATTGGTTCATGTAAATTGTGACCATGGATGATGTTTAAATGTCATATTACTCATGTTTGGTGATTTTTATATCTTGACTAAAAATATTTTTGCATGAGGGCATTTTTCTCATCCCAATGATGGGGTTTTGAGGATTTTGGTGCATGGTGAGTGGTTTTTGGCTTGGCTGACCTACTTGGGTCATATGTGACTATTGTGGTGATTCTTATGGGATTTTTTTAAGTTTTTATGGTCATGATAAAGGCGGAAACCAACATCTTTTGAATTTGAATGAAGAAGAGCCTATATAAGTGATGTTTTAGGTGTAAAGTTGAAAATATTTTAAAACCCCTTTTATCTTGTTTTGAAGAAACTTTTGATGCAAACCAAAACCCCTTGGCTAGCCTAAAACCCCTAGAATTCCATTATAGGTTAGTAGCTCGTGGTCTTTTCATGAGGAGGATTTGAGCAAAGAAAAGTATGGTGAAGTTTCTTTAATAGCGAGTTGATGAAGGAGAGAAGAGTTGGTATCTTGTGTTGATAGTTATATTCGAGCATGTTAATGTCATTTTTAGGTTTCTAAAGTATTTTCAGGTATGATTGTGAGCTAAATTATTCTACAAAAGAGGAATATACTCTTGTGTATTCAAGAGGCATAGTTGATTGCATTGAGATCACTTTATCGTAATTTGTTGTATTTCTGAAGACATCATTTGTTGTGATCTGATTTGAATATCAATAAAGAAAGGTTTTTAGTATATCTTATGTTCTTATTGATATATATACATGAATCCTTACTTTGGTAAAGTATATTTCATGGTGAATCAAATTTGATTGTGATCAAACATTAATGTATGTGTTTCATGAGGATATGTGTTTTATGTTTGAAGTATAAAAGTTGAAAAGGTTTTTATTGGGGATTGATTCACCCCCTCTCAGTCCTTGTCACTTCCAACAATTGTATCGAGAGCAGGCCCTAGGGAAGCATCTTAACAAGCTAGAGGAAGATATTTGGTGATGATAATGGGGATTTTTATAACTTAAGGTGGCAAGTAATTTTTCTTAAAGAGAAGATGGACACATTGTGTGTATCTAATGAGGAAATAATCAAGGTTTTAAAGACTCAACTTGAGGAGGCCCTAGCTGAGTTGAAGATCAAGAAAGAAGAGTGTCTCAAACATGAGGCTAAGAAAGAGGATATAAAGAAAGAGTTATCTACCATTACAAGCAAGGTATCATATGGTGATATAACAAGTCTAGGTTTCAAGGAGGGTTCATTCAAATCAGAGAAAAATGAGGAAGAATCAAGTCAAGGATCTAATGATAGAAGACAACCAAGCATGGGAGAGAATTCAAAGCTTCCATCTCATGGAAGATCATCTATTAGACAACCAAATGCATATAGGTATGGAGTTTTTCATGGTAAAATTATGATAAAAGCGAGTACGTGCAACCCTAAGTTTGAGAATAAGGATGATTGTAATGGACAATCTCATAGGCATCATTGTGAAGGAAAGAATGAAGAAGAATGTCAAGGAAAGAAGGAGAAAAAGGTAGGTTAGAGATATGGTGTTGAATGTTACCTTTGTCATGCAAAGGGACATCTTGCAAAGTATTGCAAGAATGAACAATCAAACACTAGAAGGTATGTAAGAAAGTTCAATGGATATTGTTTTTCTTGCAATGGTTATAGACATAAGGTAATTGAGTGCAAGAGGAGACAAATGGAATGCTTTAGGTGCCACAAGGTAGGTCACATTGCAAGGTTGAAGAAAGGAACTCATAGATTCAAACCACAAGTTCAAAAGTACAAGAAGGAAGAAGCTAGCCAAGGTGTTCAAGAGGATCCCAAAGGTGTGATTGATCAAAAAGAGGAGTTTATTGTGTTAAATGAATATTTAGAAAAGAATTAATCAATCAAGGAGCCAAAGAAGGCTTGAGACCTTCTTAGGTCTCTCTTCTAGCCCCTCTATGATGACATATACCTCTACTAGGCTTCTTAGAGGTGTATTGGTTTAAATGAAGCATTGGAGTGAGGGGGAGATGTCTTAGTCTATGTGTGTCTTCTTCATGGTGTTAAGGTATGTCATTTCAAGTCCTTAAGTATGTTCTTGTGATTCTATATGGTTGTCAAAGTTGTGTTTGTCAAGATTCAAGTATTGTAGTCTTTGATGTATATAAGTTCATGTCCCTAAAGTCTAAGATCACTTAGTCATAAGTGTATTGTCAATATGAGATGACTTAGAGGGTGTATGAAATATGTTTGGTGTCCTAAAGGAAGTTCCTTATGTCATGAAAAACATATGAAGTGTCTTCTTGTAGTATGAGTCGAGAACTGTAATGTTGTCTTACGTAGTGGTTTGTGGTGTTTCAAAGAGTCAATTTTGAGTCAAAAGGTGTGTCATGAGTTTTTCATAAGCTTCAAGTGCTAGAATCAAGTGTTTTCAAGAGTCTATTATGTGTGTGAAGCTATGAAGAGGTCTCAAAAGAAAATACAATGAGTGAGTAGTTTCTCCAAGTCTACATTGTCATTCATTGATGTGTCTTGGTCATATAGTGATGTTTGAGTCCAAATGCTCTAAGTTATCTGCTAGTATGAAGTGTTCATCATAATGTCAAATATGTTATTGCTCTGTTTGAAGGATTGAAGTCGGTATGTGTCATTAAAGTGATCGGGCCATTATTTCAAAATGGATTATGACAATGTTTTGGAGGTTGATGAGTGCAAACTGACATAGTTTAAGGCATGAATGTGATAGTCATGTTTCTTCATCAAGATATGTGTTGTCATGATAGTAGAAGATGATGTTACAATGATGATTGCAAATCTTGAGCTCATGAATTCAATGTTTGAACAATCGAGATGTTTTTGCTTAAAACTAGGTTCTAATTGTGCATTTCAAGCGGTATAAAGAAGAAGTTGAGTTTGAAGGGGAAAATGATGGTTTCCAAAGCCAAAATTTGAAACAAAGCATTTTGATAGGATTTTCTTTGAGATCTAGGTGGTTTCGAGACCTTTTCAATGTCCAAAATTCTTGCAATTGATGACAGATCTTGATTTGTGAGGTAGCGTGATAGAGACCTAATTGTCAAGAGGTAATGTTGCATATTGTGGAAGAATTATAGAGCTTATAGAGAGGCATCATGGGTAAAAAACCTATGCTTTGGTCAATGAAAGTGTTATATCAATTTGTTGATAATGATTCCACCTAAATGGTGCAAATATCAAGTCTGAAAGGAAGTTGTTTGAGTCCGATAGGTGTTTTTCTCGATGCTACATTTGTGCTAATATGCTTTTGCTTCTACAATTATGATGATTTTCGACAAGGTTACAAAATTGGGATTTTAACTTGTTATGCAATCATGTCATGTCTACATATGATTGAATAAAGTTATGTAGGTAATGATCAAGTATGGAGGTAGTTGCTTTTGAAGGTTACAATATGTCTTGAGTGTTCTATAAGGTTGATCAAGTTAATTGTCAATGGTGAAGCATTTATCTATGCTCATTAGTCACACATGAGATGAAATGATGGATATAATACCTTATTGGGTCTGTTACGCTGCTACAATGGAGTGAAATAGATGGCTACAGGTATGATAATTCTGAAATTCAATTTATGATGCATTGAGATGCTCTTAGATTTGTTCAAGTTGTCAAAAGTTTGATAATTTTCTCAAGGGTAGTCAAAATGGTGATCAAAGGAAGTTGCAAGCATGTGTTCATCCTCATGTTGAATGTATGAAGAATGTGAAATGAAGTAAAATGGGTAGCTATAGGTGTTAAAGGACAGAGAGAGCTAGTTTTTGTTCTTAAAAACTGTAAGCAATGTGATAAGAAAAGCGAGAATAGAAGGATTTTGTATCTTACAATGCCAATTTGTCTTTTCGCTTGCATTCTAAGCAACATTGTAGTAATATTGGACATGGTTGTGTCACGGTAACTGCCACGATTCATGTGAGGGCCAAGAAGTTAGGGTGAGTCACTTCTCTCTACTATTTTTTTGGTTGATTAAGATGAGTATGACTATGAAGATGTACTTGACTAGGTTTATTTGACCCTATTGGACCAAAATGATATATGTTAGTGTTTCACTAAATTGTTTGCAAATTAATAAAACATATCGGGGTGATAGGCCAAGGAGGAATACATGTTGTGATCTTTGGTTGAAGGTTGTGCACCCGTTCGATTTCCCGATCCAAGTTAAGCTCGCATGAACTCCCTTTTGTCTAGGAGGAACTACCTAAAATGCAAAGCAAGACCACAAAATATAGTTAATAGAAAAAGGCTAGTGGATTGCCTAGTGCGAGCTAGATCCAAGAAGTACGACACTTCCTCGATGGTTGTCAATCCACGATATATATATATATATATATATATATATATATATATATATATATATATCAATATAAAACAAATGAACATGCATATAAACAAATCTAGTGCTAGTAGTCCAATTTAGGTATCTCAGAATACTTATCAACTTTAATCCACTTAAATGCTTCAATATTAAACTATCAAAGGTCACGAGTTAGGTCACAGGATGGGCAGGTGATCTAGAAGTCACAGATAGGGTCTGGGTAAGGCTTGGTACAATTTGGGGTTGATTTAGGTGATTGGGGTGCTTGCTGGTCTGAGGTAGTTTTCCAGGACACGAGAGGCGATTACGGTTAGGTGTGACTAACGATAGTTTAGCTATGACCGATACTAGTTAGGGATAACCGATCTCGGTTTCTATGGGAATGGTAGAAGTATCAGAAATAGGTGTTCAAGTTCTCTCTGTGTCTACACAGAGAGATGGGGAGGTCTTTGGAGAGGCTTCAGGTAGGGTATTTGGCTTGGGTGATATTTTTGTGAGACCTTTGGGGTGTTAAGGTCAATTTAGAAAAATTATGGCAAGAGATTCAGTAATTGACATTGGTTTGGTGACCGATGTCGTGAAGGAGAAACCGACGACGCTAAGGTAATCAACATCAATAGGGGTAATTTGGTGAAACTTGATTAATAGGTGGTTTTAGGCTTCTCTGTGATTGTGCAAAGAATGAAATGGGACTGGTTGGGTTCATGATAAGGTGACAAAAACTTAGAAGTGTGTAAGAGGTTAGGAATAAATATCCGAGAAGGTTGTGGTGGCTAGATAAGGATATAGGCTAGAAAATGAAAGTGACTGAACACAGGGAGTAATAAGTTCCAATAACATAGAGATAAAGAACTTAATGAATAAGTACATGAATGATACAAAATCAAACACACTTACTTGTTTCGTAAGATTGGTGGGTGAAGGAAGGTGATGGTTGATCTATGAACTAGATGGTCGGTGTTGCGAAAATGCTTCCCGAGAATATTACCGTGAATGCTTATGCCTTCATATTAGTCCAGTACTTGCTTGGGTCTCTGGCTAGATGTATTATGTCGTCTTGATACTTGAAAAACTTTGGTTCACACTTGAATGTAGATATCTCTCTCCCAAAACTTCGAAGTGACAACCTGGGAAAAAGGTTTCCAAATTGTATATATGGTGACCAACGACGGTCAAGGTGACCAACATCAATTGAGGGTTAACCAACGTCGGTTAAGGTGGGATATCCTAGGTTTACCAAAAATAACAGATCTTGGCTATTTTTGGTGAGCTCTCCTTGTTGGTCCGGGTCTAAAGTGGTGGTTAACGCTTAGATAAGCAAGCATGCTATTGGAGAAAGAATAGGAATTTAATGTTAGGGTTAGACTAAGTCTTAGGTGGTTAGGATAAGTGGAGACTCTTAGTTAATTAATAGGCTAAGAACAAGTCCATGGTGAGGTGTCTAGGTGATGTGGCTGGGTGATGTGTAAATTAATTTAATTAAAGTAATTAAATTAATAAATTATGTGAGGATGGGTATTAATTCAATTGTAAGTAACTAAATTAATATGAATATGTGGTAAAGGGGTCATGGTTAGGTTAACACGTTAGGATGACTATTCAAAAGAGGACACAAGGGAGTGTGACCCAAATTTGGTGTCTACATTTGCCCCTTTTTGTTACGTAGTTTGTATTGATAAGTGACACTGACAAAAACAGGAAGTGGTTACCCCAAATATAAGTGAGAGTGGGATTACCCCAAGTAAGGCTAAAGGTGAGGTTTCCCTAAGTGTGGGTGAAGGTGACCCCCTCGAACCAGGACAATGAGGTGTTATATGGAGTCGGTGAGTGGTTTGATAAATGTGTAGTTGGTGTAAGTTAAGGTAGGTGGGGAAGGGTACAAGTACTTTAGGTAAATGATAATGGTCAAATCGGGTAATAGGTAATGGGTTACAGTCAAAGTGGGTAATGGGTAATGACAATCGAACACATGCACACATATAGACTGCAACATGGTACCAAGTTGAAGAGCTTACAAACTCTACATCGTCCAAGGTCAATAGGTTTATCCAAACAAGGTTGAAGTGATTCAGGTATCCAGGGTATAGGATATGGTCCTAGGAAACACAATGTAGGTTAGGTGTAGGAACATTTAGGTATGATCTAGTATACCATGCTTTTGGTTGGGATAAACAACACGAAAATAGGCAAGGTATGGTTGTTCGGCTAAAATAACATAGGTAACAGTATATCGCAAGCTAGAGCGAGGACACAAGTTCAAAGGTCACATAAGGTGGTTCAGGTCAAGATTTATAGGTCATGAAACGGGTAAGGCTAAGGTAAAGGTAAAATAACAAGTCCCTAAACGCAATTAAGGAAATGTATGGGTAATTTAGGCTTGTGGGTAGGGTCTATGAAGTGTTGGTAAGGCCAAAAGGTATGGGACAATAATGAGGTTAGGTCAAAATAGGAAAAATGTGGAGGAAATGGTACTGTGGTTGACCAATGTTGGTTATAAGGTAATCGATGTCGATTTTGGGTGACCGACACTAGTCATGTCGGGTTAGGGTTATAAGGTTGAAATACCGTATTTTATGGAATCATTGTTGTTGTTGAATTTGAGAAAATGACAGAGCTGAGTGACTTGTGCATTTGTCGGGGAGGAAAAAGACAAGGTATTGTACTAGGATGAGGTGGAGGTGACTAAGTGGTGAGAGGAGCCAGGTAGACGGGTCCACGAGTAGTTGGAGACGTGTGATTGGTGGAGAGGTTCAAGGTAGATTTCAATATGGCAGAGGCGGGAGAGGGGTCGAGTGGACCATCGATGCAATGGCTAGATGTGCCACCACATAGACGCCATCGGGATGAGGTAGGAGGTGATCCAAACCCATTATTTGATTAAAGATGGTATTGGTGAAATTATTTCGGTTACAAATTTGGGTGGGTTTTTAATTTTGAATTTGTGGGTGAAAAATTAACGAAATCAAGGGGAAAAGGTCTAATATAGGTTAAGTAGGGTGAGAAATAAATGTGGGGTAGATGTGGGTGGGATTAAGTAGGTTTGTAAGTTGTTTTTACTATTTTTTGAATAAATGGGGGAGGGGGTTTTCAATTTTGGTGTTCGTGACCGCCACCTGGCGAGCGGCGGTCCTTCATGCATTTTCCGAATGTTCTTTTAACGCGAATCGTGTAAAATTTCAACGTTCACCGACTTTTTCACCGTCTTAGCTCATATTTATGATTACGGTTCCTTGGAATAGTGTTTTTGCATTGTTTATGGTTAAAGAGTTCAAATTGGTTTTCACCCTTGGGTAAATGGGGATTCTATAAATAGCTGGTTGATTTTCAAGTAAATGGACCCTCAAATTTGCCTCTCAATTGCTCATTTCAATAGCTTAGTCTTCCAGTTTTGCTTAGGAATCAATATTTTTATTTGTTACATGCATAGTTAGTGTTGTTTTGTTGTTTAGAAGCCACATAATCTTCTTGTGCTAATGTTGTCACTGTTTCACACAATCAATTAGAGTAGAATAGTTTCATTCTCGATGAAGCCATTAAAGTTGCGAGGTTTTGTTCACAAACAGGATTGTTTCGAGTTCTGGACATTTCATGTTGTATGACTCGCAATAAATCCCGCTAGGAATTGCATAAGCCAAGCTTTGTTCTCTTGTGCTATCCCTCTCCTACTCGCATTGTATTCGGTATGCATCCTAAGCTGCCACTGTCCCAATACCTACTTCATGATGTTGGCATTACACGCTTTTTGGATTCACGTGAGCACGAAGGAATGAAGAGATCACGCCGAGGGACAAAGCCACACACCGGATTCGCCAGCTGTTCTACAAAATCCAGGTTCAAGCTATCAAAGTTCTAGTTAAAATATATCAAATAGAGTAGTCAATCATTTCATTTCAGTTAATCTCACTTTCGATATTGCAGGGAAGCTGTGGGGATTGATAGTTTCTGAGAAACTATGATTCATTCCTCACTTTTGAGGTAGGATCGATAGTCTTTCAAATAGATTAGATCAGTTATTTCGTTATTTAGAATAGATTTACAACTGCACAGGCAAGTAGCTATACTCAGTTGCTTTGTTTGTTTTAATTTTGTTGTTAGTTTAGTTGTCAATTTTTGGATATTTTAAATAGCTTCTCTTTCAATTTCATTCAAATAGTTCATCAAAAACACAAAAATAAAGAAGTTATATATGTTGTAGATATACTTTATATAGTTAGTTTTACTTTGCTTCAGTTAGATTTACATTGTTTCTTTTGTATGACAATCATGGGACCTAGGGAGCCCAGAGAATACGTATTCGAGCCAATCATGCCTCAACCCAATCTTGTGGTAGCAATAACTGATGTAGATCAAAATCTCGAATCCCAAGTCTTCTAAACAACAACAAACCTACAAGAAATTAGCTCACAATTAAGAGAACTAAACGTAGAAGATGACAAAGCGCATACGTTTTGGTCAAACCAGCCAAGCTACAGACTACCCTAGATAAATATCCACATGACTGTAGAAGGGCTTGAGAAAGAGAAAACATTCGGTTGTGATCCTTTGGTCCCACAACTAGACACAGGAGACATTCTAACCGATATAGACACTAGCTTAAGAATTCAAATTGCCAGAATGCCTGTAGCATACTCTGAGAAGATTGCACAACTGTTAATTCTAAATATAGAGGCCGAAAAGGCATACGACTACTGGATACTAGGGGTTAGGGATTGATTCCGCGCATGACCATAGGAGGTCCACAACAACCTCGAATCTATGGTTGTGATCCACAGGTCCCACAACCCAACGAGTCCATAGGTCAATCAGACATAGATGTTGGTTTACACACATTAGTATTTAGATCCACTCCACTTCCACCGAGATATTATCACACAGTTATCCTTGTTAGACATAGCAGCGAATCAAGCTAAAGGTTTCTGGACTAGACCAGAGAATTGCCCATAGAATCCACTATATATCCATCATCCATCTTATGACCCTATTTGGAGACATACACGAAACAATCCCAGGTCATTTTCCACGTATTCCACAACCTATAGATCGAATCACGCCAGAGCTCGATATTGATTGGAGCCTTCGACAGTCATCCTCACCGACCGATCTATCATGCCAGTTTAGGTTAGGAGGGCCTTTGTTGCCTTAGATTCACAGATTCCATTAGTGCGTGTCGAAGACATAAGATTACCCAATTAGTTTGTCCATAACCCACATATATTCCATCCCCACCGGTTGTCTCGGCATGACCTCGGGAGGTCGGGTGCGAGGAAGAGTTACTTGTAGATTCCCATGCTCACTTGTCACTTTTCCATCGTACAAGACCGCTCTAGGATATGGTGGAGGAGTGGATCTATTTTGCATGGGCACCAACATTCCTGGTGCATCGTATAGGGAGTTATGGGCCTATGGGAGATTGTGGTGGTTTAGTTTGTGTTGCACTTTTCTTCTACATTGTTGGGCATATGAGCACATCATATGTGTATGTCCAGTTGGTTTACCCGACTTGATTGGTTCGAGGGTGCTTGGTTAGAGTCGAGATATAGATGGTGGGTACCATTTGGTGGGTAGCATAGGGTGGCTAGGGCCATGCATGATGTTTCATATTACGGTAGTTGCAAGAGGGATTATACGGTGTGGATATTTTTGAGGCTATATGTTGGCTATCCCTCATGGGGGGACATGGTGGATGAGTTAGAGGAGTTCTACAATTTGAGCGAGGTGGATTTAGGGGCATTGTCAGTGAGCACGAGATGATACCTATAGACATGGTGAGATGACAATTTGGGCTGCCACAGGACGTGCCTCCACCCTTCCCACAATACAAGAGAGATGATGTAGAGATACATATTTCTCCACCATGATCGAGTGTGCCTCCAGGGCGGGAGGAAACAAGCGGTGGACAAGTGAATCAATGATGTGGGCATCATCGATAGATATAGGAAGTGGTGGGTGTCACAAGCTACGAGTGGCACCACTAAGGCTAGGGTAGCCAAACTTAGCTACCATCACAGTACAGAGGGATACCTTGCAGGGTCAGGTGGCTACCCTTCAAGCACAAATTACAACTTTATAGGGAAACTTATTGGATCAGAGGCACAAGTTACCATTTTACAGGCACAGGTAGTGGCCTTATAGGCTTAGGTAGCATAGGGACAGGCACCTGTGCATAGGGTGGAGATGGAGATGGGGACGGTTGGTTACTTTACAGTGCATGTAACATGTTTGCAGGGCCAATTGGCCACCACACAGGCTCAAGTTGTGGCCTTACAGTCCCAAGTTGTAACACATACGCCTCCAAAAACTTAGGGACATGGTCCCACACTACAATGTAGTTGCGGTGGGACAAGGTCCCATGGTACAAGGAGGAGGACATGACTCACATGTACATGATCTGAGGCCAATGTTAGCAGGTTAGAGCTCACAGGTTGCGGTGAGACCTATGACACCACCTCAGACGGTGCCGATGGTGAGGTTTAGGGATGCTCTGAGTGAGGCATGGTATTACCAGGATCATCGACTATTGTTGGGATAGATGTCCCTTCTTATGCTTGAGTACTGAGGCACAACAAACAAAGTGAGTGAGAGGACTAGATCCCACACTCATAGTTCTGAGAGCACAGGGGGCCGAGCGAGCCCAGAGGTAGGGTCAGGGTGAGGCTACGAGTTCATGGAGGCTAGTCCCAGGTGAGGGGCATGTAGAGATTAGGCCGAGACCCATGCTAGGTGGGGAGGTGCAGGTAGGTCGTCAAGCTAGAGGTGAGGAGGAGGAGAGATGAGACATGCATGGATATCAGATGGAGTGACGACTAGTCACCTGATATGATTGGTGTATCGATTTTTGGTATATATTGACCACGTGCTTTGATGATAGTGAGGATGTACATGAGAGTTTTGTGATTTTGATTATTATACCGCCTACATGCCGAAGATAGTGAGACTGTATCTGAGCATCTTGAGATACTTGTATTTATTTGTGGTTGTGTACATATGTATTGATACACAGATATTTTCATTGATATAGATGATGATTTTGATGGTGATGTGTATGTATTAATGATGTACTTGGTTTTAATTTCCATTGTTATTGTGTATGTGATGGAAACTAGGTGAATTAGGCATGTTTGAGTCGAGGTCATGTAGGCATGGTTGAGTTAGGTTGGTTAGGCATGGTGGAGTTTGAGGTTTGTTAGGCATGGTTGAGTTTAGGTCAATTAGGCATGGTTGATTTTAGGTCAATTAGGCATGGTTGAGTCAGGTATAGGCATGGTTAAGTTTAGGTCATTTAGGCATGGTTGAGTCAGGTATAGGCATGATTGAGTCTAGGTGAGTTAGGCATGGTGGAGTTAAGGTTTGTTGGTTTTGATTTAATTTCCAAGTTATTGGTAACATGGGAAATAAATGATGATGTATATGTATGTTATGGTGTAGATTTCCAAAATATTTGATATCATGGAAATGTGAAATGATGGATGTATGATATGATGTTGTTAAGAAAATGACAGTAGTATTTACGTTTGTTAATTGTTTAATTTCCAAGTGTTGTGAAAAATGGAAACTAAGTAAGGTGAAATGTTAATTGAAAACATGGGGGAATTGGTTAGGGTAAAGAGTGGTCGAGCTAACCTCCAAGGGCCCCATTCCCTCGAGTGCTACCTACATAGCCCCAAAAAAAGGGCCTCAGGCTGATGTAGTTCTCCCATAAGCTAGGGAAGATTATGATGAGGTAGAGAAATGGGTGAGTAGGTTTTGGTGTGGTTGAGTCATAGGTTATTTGGGTATGATTAGGTTTAGGTCACTTAGGCATGATTGGTTTAGGTCACTTAGGCATGATTGAGTCTAGGTCATGAAGGTAGGAGTGAATTGAGGTCATTGAGGTGTGGTTAATTTGAGGTGTTGAGGACTTGGTCCTGTATAGGATAATCAACAAGTAATGAAGAAGGTGAGTGGTAAGAGGTGATAGGAGAGCCACCTAATTGATAAGAACCAAAACAAATCTACCATACCAAAGATGGGCTTATGAATGTAAGACCCTAAAGGTGTTGCATGATTGAATATTCTAAGGGTGAAGAAAGTCACATGATCATGAAATGTCACATTTGTGGCACACCTCCCTTGAGCGGGTGGGAAATTAGGGTGAAAAGGTGATAAGGTGAAAGCAGGTTGGTTTTAGCATAACCTAGTGTGAGACAATATGTTGACTTGGCAAGAGACCCAAGATCACAATAGGCAAGTCCATGATGAAAAATTTAATCTTTTTTTTTTTCTTTTTGCTTTTGTTTTTAATAGAATGGTCGATCGATGAGAAGTCTATGTGGGATGAGTATATTATCTCCTTGAGGTCTTCATGAAGCTAATCAATGTGGGAAGCTTCAAAATATTTTTATTTTAGTTTTTCAAGAATAGTCCTCTTTTGATGATAGACTAAGTACAATATAACTGGCTTCGATATAAGCTGTCCTTCGAGGGAGTAGTCTATTTATAGCCGTGAGATAAAAAGCATAGATGTCCTTTTTGAGGGAGTCATATTTTTGCTGGAAGTTTGAATCAAGGAGTGGAATCCCATTTTACTTTTGAAATTGTTTTGCTTTTGGCCTTTTAAGTCATGGACAAGACTATAGAGGAAAATAGGCTCTTGTGTTTGAAGACAAAACTATAGCACACAGAGGTTAACTATGATGGAGAGGTTTTAAGTGATGAATGACCATGGGATTCCATCTTGAAATAGATGAAAAGTATCCATGAGAATCATGCCATGAGTAGAGTCATGGTACTCATATTGAAGACAAGGTTGAGAGGTAATGGGTAATCACATGATCTTGGTTTAGTCGTTGATCCTTAAAATAGGTAGAATGAAAGGTGAATGGTGCTCAAGGAATGGGCGTTGAATAGACAAGAGGTGATATAGGACTTAATTCAATAGTAGAATGGTCGAAGATGCAAGGCATTGAGGGGTTTAGGTTTAGGTTTACCTTCGAGTGAAGACAAATGATAAGCACCTGATCCATAAGTATGAGTAACGATATAAGGTCCAAGCAATTAGGAGCAAATTTTCCCCGTTTAATTTTTTTCCTCTTTTGTTACATGTTGATTTTCTTTAAGGATGAGGTCACCAACTTGGAAGGTTCATTCATGGAACATTTTTCATAGGCACGTTTGATACATTTTTGGTAGATTTGAAGGTGATCAAGAGCATTAAGACGATGTTCATCTAATAACTCGAGTTGTGCCAAATGGTCTGGTGAAAGTCATCATCATTGAGCATCTCTTTGAGTGAGATATAAAGAGACAAAATCTAGACTTCAAGAGCAAGAAAACCTCTGTACCATAGACCAGAGAGAAAGGTGTAGCCGCAGTTGAGGTACGAATACTAGTACGGTAAGCCCATAAGGCAAAAGGAATGTGTGTGTGCCAATCCTTTCCAGTATCATCCACAACTTTCATAAGAATTTTGTTTAAGGTTTTGTTGGTGGATTCAGCTTGGCCATTTGTTTGAGGGTAGTAGGGTGAAGAAAAACTAAGTTGAATGCCAAAGGCATCACAAAGCTTCCAGTAGAGTTTTGTTTTTGAACTATGTTTTCATTATCAGTGATTAGACGATGGGGAACACCAAAGCGAAAAATGATATGATGATTGATGAATTCAAATATTTTCTTTTTTTTTGAAATAAGAGGTATGGTTCTACCCATTTAGTGTAGTATTGAATAGTTGTAATAATCCATTGATGGCGATGTGAAGAATGGGGATTGATTTCTCCAACAAGATCCAAACCCCATTGAGAGAAAGGACAAAGGTCTCGTGTGACCTTGTAAGGCGTGACTAGGTGTGTGATGAAGATTAGCATGTTGTTGGCACTTCACACAATGTTTGACATAATCACAAAATCATGGTTTAAGGTTGGCCAATAATAGCCTAGGTGGAGAATGTGTTTAACAATAGCTAAACCATTGAAGTGACCTCCACAAATTCCATCGTGAACTTCCTTGATGGTGTAGGGAATTTTAGAACTTGTAAGGCATCACAAGAGGATACCATCAAAACCACATTTATAAATAAGGCCTCCCATGATGACATACCAAGAAACACTTTTGAGAAAGGAGCGTGTTTCCATTGCGAGTAAGGTCTGAGGTAGAACTAGAAAGGGAAAGGTAGTCAAAAACTTCTTATACCAAAGGTCATGTGGGTCAGGTTGAACATTTTCGATGAGGTTAATCTCGAAATAGATAGGAAGGTGATTGTAACCTTTGTACTGTGACAAATTTTTGAGTCGGAGGCGAGGTGGGTATCTGAGAAGCAAGGTAAGCCATGGTATCCACAAATTTGTTAGTGGAACGTGGAGTGGTTTGAAGTTCATAATGGTCAAAGGTAGTCAAAAGTATGTCTACATGATGCTTATACTTTTGAAGTATTTTGTTATGACACTGGTATATACCATTGACTTGATTTACAACCAGTTGAGAATCACCAAAGATATTAATTGATTTAACGTCTAAGGTGATGGTGGTTTGAAGGCCTAATATGAGTGCTTCATATTCGGTGATATTGTTAGTACATTCAAAATCTAGTTTGAAAGATAACACATAGGCTCACCATCGAGAGGAATGAGGATAACTCCAACACCACCTCCACGCTAACATTTGGAACCATCAAAGAATAAGGTCATCGGGTAAATGGTATCATCCAATGAGAGGGTAGCAATGGATTTGTCTAGGAAATCAAAGTTAGAGGGCTGATTTCCAGAGAGAGGTGCGTTTTCAGTTGGTCAACGATAGTTTGGCCTTTGATAGATTTTTGATGAATGAATTCGAGGTCTAGGTCTGTAAGAAGCATGAGCCAACGTGCAACACGCTGATGTTGGTAGGGCTTAGCGTACATGTAATGTAAGGGGTCTGTATTGGTGATAACAAAATTTTTATGGTTAAGTAGGTAATGACAAAGTTTAGTAGCGACAAAAACTAAGGCTAAGGAAGAGTTTTTTGGTGTGGGTGTATCGGGTTTCATAATCTAAAAGCGTATGACTTATATAATAAACCACTTGCTCCCTATGTTTCTCATCACGATGAGTGAGCATGGCTCCCAAGGAATGATCCGTAGCAAAAATGTAAAGGTAAAATGGTTGGTCATCCTTAGGAGGAATGAGTACAGTGGTTGGAGGAGGTAACTGTTTTAAGGCCTCAAAGGATTTGTGGCATTCATCATCCCATTTGAAGGAGACATCCTTTTTGAGGAGATGATGAAAGGGGTGGTAGTGGTTGAAAAGTTGTGAAATAAAATGACGGATAGACTACAACTTGCCTTACAAACTACGTAGTTGGCGAAGGTTAGTAGGTGGAGGAATTTCGAGAATAGCCTTGATTTTAGTGGGATCAACTTCTATGCCACTGCAAAGAAATGATAAAACTAAGGAGTTTTCTAGAGGACAACAAAGACACATTTCTTAGGTTGAAGGTGAACACAATACTTGATGAGACGGTCAAAAAAATGACCTTAAGGATTGTAAGGTGTTTGGCTCGATGTTTGGATTTGGAAAGAAGGTCATCTACATAATCTTCCAATATGTGATGCATGATGTCATGAAAGATATAAGTCATAGCCCATTGATATGTAGCACCAGCATTTTTAAGGCCAAAGGGCATGACTCGATAGCAGAAGGTCCCCAGGAGTGATGAAGGTGGTTTTGTGTTGATCTTCGGGTGAGTAATATTTGGTTATAACCCAAGAATCCATCCATGAGTGATAACATCTCATGGCGGTGGTGAGATCAACTAGTTGGTCTATACTAGGTAGAGGGAAGTCATCTTTAGGGCAAGCTAAATTAAGGTCATGGAAATCCATGCATATGTGGAGTCCTCCTATCACTTTTGTGATAGGAATGATGTTAGAGATCCATTGGGGATAATCAATGGGTAGGATGAAGGAAACCAAGAGAAGGCGTTGAAGTTCTTCTTTGATAAGAAGGGAAATGCGAGGATGCATTTTTGTAGCTTCTGTTTTATGGTTTGGCTTTAGGAATAGTTACGATATTGTGGACCACAATGTTTGGGTCAATACTGAGGCATATCAACATAGGACCAAGAAAAAGCATTGCTATGATCTCGGAGGAATGAGGTAAAAGCTTCTGTTCGGAAACATCTAAAGATTGGCCTATCTTTAGAATGTGTGGGTCATCTCTGAGTGTTAATATTGATTTTGATGGTCGATTCATTTAACATAGTTTGCATCTCAAAAGGAAATGACCTAGTGAATATAAGAATCTTCCACACCAAGGTAGGTGAGAATAGACTCATCATCCTACATTGAATGAACGTTAATAGAAGGTGTATCATCATCGATCATGTCAAGATATAGGAAGGGAAGGGAAGAGGGAGCCTCGCCATCATGTTGATAAGTCAAGAGTCCCAGGAAATGGTGTTTATGAAAAAAAAAAGTTAGGAGGAATGGATTTTGGATCCATAGACTCCATGGGTGAAGGTGGGAAGTTAGTAGATGGGGTGAAGAAGGTTTTCATCCTCAATGAGTTCAACAAGATTTCTTGAAAGATGGTTTGGAAAATCCAATACCACTACGGTCATTGTGTTTACGTGTGGTACAGGGATGATAGTATGGTGGCCCTGTTCATAGAACCCAAAGCCAAAGCCTTTCCATGCACAATGGTGGAGGAAAGTGTGGGCGAAGCAGGTGGTTGGTGAGGATTGAAGGTCAAAAGAAAATGGTCACGTTTGGGAAGGTGGCTCGGGTGAGTATGTAGAAGTATCAAGTCCCCCATAGGTTAAGTTTGTGCGAAGGTGAGGAGGACCATAAGAGAAAACCTCACCTACGTGGTGATCATAGCGAGGATGTTGGCAAAGGTTACCATACTCTTGAGGAGTAAGGAATGTGTTGATGTTGTACAGGTGGTACTCCCCCAGAGTGAGATGTTGAAAAACACCTGCTAAGGGATCGGTAGTTGGTATATGGGTGGCGGGAATAGATGAATCACTAGGCGATTGGGAGGAAGAAGCATTGGTCAGTTGAGAAGTAGAAGGATTAGCGGATGGGTCAGTTGCAGAAGCTATGGTGGCAGTGGGAATGGAGGAGGTAGGTGTGGAAAAGGTAGCAACAACATTAGTGGATGGGGTTGTGGGTGAAGAAGAAGTGGTGATAATGGTAGATGCCTTAATTGGTATAAGGACATCATTAGGTCGGTATAACATGTTATAGGTTTTGAATGGTGAAGGGTTAACGGGGATGGTATAGTTATGTCCTTCATGTTCAAATTTTACACAACGATGTAAGGTTGAAGGAACACAACCCATGATGTGGATCCAAGGTCGGCCAAAGCAACAAGTTATACTTGGAACTCCCCTCTAAGACATAGAATAGTTTCAGAATGGTATGGGGGCCCACACAAATGTGGAGGATGATGGTGCGAGAGTGGAAGTGATGGCATCATTGAATGAATGCAATAACTGGGTTATTATGCATGCAATTTGAAGGGATGCACATTTGATTGTATGCACATGGGAGGAGATGATGTTGATGTTGCACACTGCCATCAATCATAACATGTCGAAATGCAAATATTATCAATATAAATAGAAATGAAAAGGGTGGGATCAAGATCATCTGATTGAGAGGTATAATCTCGTCTTTAGAGAAACTAAGGGCGGTGACTTGATGAGTGGTAGGGGGTGTAGAGGAAGGTGATGAATTGGTGAGAGAGGCCACGTGGTGAGGGGTAATAATGGAGGCCATAGGTGTAGGGTCATTGGGTAAAACCTCGATGGATTGCAGAACCTCCATGAGGGCTGTCGATGAGATTTAGAGGTTTGGATGAGATCATACAAAGACATTTTTAGGGGGATTGGTGTAATTATTTTATCATTGTACGATGGGTGACCCCATCGGAAATGGGGTATGTGGGTCCCCTAATGGTGATTTTTGGTGCGGGTGCAGATGGTATGTTGGGTATAAGATTAGTGGATGAGCTAATTACTTTCTCTTTTCCTTTGTCTTTTTGGGCACGAGTGGCAACTTGGATCATGTTAATCTGAGGAAGAGAGGTGGATGGAGAAGGTATGTCATGAGTAGTATAATGACATGATGGACAAAAACCTAATGCAGGGTAAGAACCTTGCAAAATGAGTAGGGCACACTGGCATTTTGGTGGGGTTTTGGTGAGCTCTCTTATGCGGACCATGTTGATCTCAAATTTTGGAGGTGGATAAAAGGGTTGTGGAGGTGGTGATGTAGGTCATTGAATAGGTAGTGGGTGAGGATGTGTGGTGATAGGTGGAGGTGGAAATGGGTCCTCATCTAGGAGATCATCATCATCAAAGTTTTGTTTAGGAGGAAAAAGTTGGAGAAGAACAATTTTTAGAGCCTTACAATTTTCTACATCATGTCTTGACACATGATGGTAGGTGCAAAATTTTAGTATCGTCAAACCCTTTTGGTTTGGGCTTGAGTGGGTCATAAGGTCTAAGGGGGGTAATGTGATGACAATGGTCTCTAAAAGGTTGGCTAGAATGTTGGCGTAAGAACCTGCCAATGGATCGCAATGTGAGGTGAGTGTTGGTCTAGATTGAAGTGTAGGTGATTGTGATGTGTGAGGTACTACAGGAGGTGGAATTGAGATGGGATAGGTTTGACCACCAATTTGGTAGGTGGTAATATTTTAGGCTTGGGTTGTACCTTCTTGGGTAAGGGCATGGTAGATGAACTAGCGATGGAAGGTGTTGTAGGCTCGACTACCTCTTTGGAGGGTAGTGGGTTTTTCAATTTTGTTGCACCTTCTTGGGTAAAGGTGAAGGAGGAGTACATGATGTAGAAGGGAAAGCGGATGGCGAAAGAGGATGGGTTAGCCATGGTGATAATGGAGGTGTGGTAAAGGTTGTTGGCGGAGGAAAAGTGGAAGGTACATGTTGAAGAGAAGGAATTCTCATAGGTAGTGATGAGGTTATTGTAGCTGGTGGGGGTATAGGTGGTAAGAAAGATGTGGTAATGATGAAGGTGTATGTTGCGTGTGATAGGTTGGCTGTAATAAAGGATTGTGATGAAGAGGCGGGCTGCGATGCTTTTGATTTTCCTTGGATAGGTGGTTGTTTGGCCAAGGTCGATGTGAGGCCCTAGATAGATGGAAGGGGCGAAGGTGACAAAGGTGTGGTGGGTGAAATAGTGTGTGTGCGGCCTAAAAAGTTGGGTCTTCTTTTAGGTGGAGGATTGGTTTTTGTGAGCTTGGGAGGATGTGGCTAAGTCCAATTTGATGGGTGGATGGACAAGGCTTGATGTCGGCATGACACCCAGGGTAGTGATAGGTCTAGATATGGGAGAAGATTTAGGTGTAGGTAGGTTCTTAGGCATAGGAATGGGTTTGGTTGTGGTTAAAGGTTCGAAATGTAGGAAAGGGTGATGAAGAAGAATCCATTTCAATAGGCATGGTCATGGTTGATTTGGTTACTTGAAATACCTTCGGATAGATCGTGGAGGTATCAGTAAGCAACATCTACATTTGGGTTGAAAAGGGTAACGAAGGTGTCCCCAAAGCATGGAATTATCAACATAATCCAAGCGGTCAGCCAGGCATGAAAATGGTACCATATTGTAAGAGGAGATGTCATTGGTTTAGTGGAAATCCTTGTAAAATATGTCGTGAGACAGGAACTAGTTAGCCTTGGACTATATAGGTAAAAGAACCAAGAGAGCATATCAATAGGATCTGGAATGCTAATGGGGAATTGTCACCAATAGGAAATGGCGTGTCTAAAGGATCCCCATGGGTAGGAGAGATGATAGGTGGGGTGAGGTAGATTCTTCTTTTGGTGGAGAAGAAAGTGAGGATGATTCTCCCATGGGTAGGAGAATTAATACCATTGATTTTTCATTAGGTTGCGAGGTAGATGGTGAAATGGCATTGGCAGAAATTGTGGAATCCTCCATGGGTGAAGGGGAGATGAAGGGGACTCCTCTATGGGTGAAGGAGTAGATGAGGTTGGCTCCTCTGTGGGTAGAGGAGCTCGTGCTAGAATCTCCTCGATAGAGGGGATAGGAGGAAATTGAGGAATGGTTGGTATGACTTCAAAAAACAACATGAACTTCACGGACATTGTTGTCATTGGTTGAAGGTTCACCATTTTGATTAGATGATGGTGTATGGTTAGGAACAAATTCTTAAAGATATGCAAGTTTTGATTTTTCCAGTGTGTTTGGGTTGTCCAGGATGAGATCTCCATTATCTAACATTTCCTGGACAATGTTTTTGAAGGTTATGCAATTACCATCGCTATGGCCTTTGAACGATGATAGTTACAATAATCATGTTCCTTATACCATGCAAGCATAGGATGAGTGGGGTCAAAACTAGTATGTGGTTTTATAGGTGGAAGTGCAATGGCTCCAACCTTAAGAAGATTTTCTAAGACTAAAGAATAGGGCTCTCCAATTGGAGTGTACTTTCGTTGCTCCCATCTAAACTGAAAATTTTGAATGGGAGAAAGATTAGAGGAAGGTTTTGCTTGGTTAGATGGGTGAGATGGGCCAGCTTTGAGAACTACCACGTTGGCAGATCCTTTGGCTTTTGAATAATTGTTTTGGGGCTTTGAAGATGAAGAGGCATCATTTGATTTGAACATGGCATTTTTTTACACAATTGAATTTTCTTCTCTTCAATGGCATGAAATTTCTAGTTTTCACACCATGGTAAATGCTTCATCAAAGGTATGGAAGGTTTGTACTTGCAGAGTTGGTGAGATGTGCTTGACACAAGCTCTAGTGAACAACTCTATAAGCTTGGTTTGAGGCAATTGAATGTTAGTTGGTTGATGAGGCTCCATGCAATGAGTGATAAAATACTAGATATGTCGTCATGTATATTGTCGAGTTGAGTACAAGTCGGTCATAGTGACCTTCTTGATGATATTAATTGAAAAATGGTCCAAGAAGGCTTGAGCCACTTGATTAAATGAGTAAATGGAATGTCGAGGCAAACCACTATACCAATCTAACGTGGGTCCCATTAAGGACATGGGGAATGTTTGTAGGAGTAAAGCATCATCGTGGGCGATCAGATAACACCCATGTTTGAAAGACCACAAGTGTTGTTGTGGGTCTTCTTTACTATTGAACCGATTAAATTTGGGCATTTCCCAATGCACATGGGGTATGGGCGAATGGGAATAGATGGATGGATGGGCTCATTGCATATTTCATCGTAGGTTAAGGAGTTGCGAGAGCTAGATACTAATGCTTCTAATGTTTTCATATTTTCCATCATCATCTTTATAAGGTCATTGGTGGGTTGTGATGATTGGGCACCCCTTGTGGTATAAGGAGGTTGATGATGGATGTATGATGTGGATGACATCCTAGTATATGGTGGTGTGAGTATGAGAACTATGAAGGGGGAATAGATGCAGGAGGAAGGTATCCGAATAGGCGATATACATGAGATTGGGGGTTGTTGGTGATATATATAAGTAGGTGGGGTAGTTAAGTAAATCTTTGTGGTAATTGGGGTAGAGACTGTGGATGGAAAGGACAAGGTTTTGGAATGGGGTACGGGTTTCGACACATCGGGTGGTTGTGATATAACTAGTACATATGAGGTAAAGGGTGCAGATGGGGCTATGCTCAGGGAGGATGATGAAAGGAATAGTTGACACCATGGGTGTGATAGATGTCATAGGTGCAGTAGTTATAGAGGATGTGGGGTCTAGTTGAGACACCACAGGTGGTAAGGTGGATGAAGGTAATGCCAAGCTAGTGGTAGCTAACACGGGAGTGGGGAGAGGGGCGGGAGGGATAAACACGAGTATGTCATATACTAGCTATCCCAAAGAGTCCGGGTAGATGAGTGGGTGAGATAATATTGTAGGGCAGTGGGATTCTAGTCAAGGAGTCTTATGAACTCCTCATCACTGGTATTAATGGTGATGGGATGAGTTGGATCCATAGGTGATAGGATGGAAGGCGGTGATGGGCTAGGTGGGAGTGGCTGAAGGCTAGTGTGAAACACAAGGGTGTTGGCTTGGTTGAGTCAAAACCATGTGAATTAGCATAGACTTGGTAAAATTGTTCTCTATAAATGACACAGAAAAACAACAAAAATGGAGGAGAATAGATTAGGGAGGTGAAATTGGTTGGTGTTTTAATTAAAAATTAAAACAAAGGAACCGACAATGGTTAGGTTAGGTTAACCGACGATTTATGGGTGACCGATGATGGTTAGGGAAACGTGATACTAGTTATTGTGGGAAATCAACAGTTTTGCAAATGAGACAAAACTGATGAAAATGAAATAAAGAAGTTGTATTTGACTGTGATTTTAAAATTCTGGGGGTATGATGATGTCTTGAGAACTTAAAAAAGAACAAAAGATGTGATGAATGCTTATTTTTGGTAGAATGACCAAAAAGAGCTGGAAACCGACAATGGTTAGGTAAATTGATGATGGTCAGATGTAAACCGATGATGGTCACTGGACCGACATCATTGGTCATTGTGAAATTTGAAAAAGTGAAGAAAAATTGATTTTTGTGAATTAAGTCAGATGAAATATCAACCCAGAAAAATGAGTATGATAGTAATGGATCCTGACACACTCAGAAACAGTCAAAATACACCAACTATGATGATGGAGTGTGAAAGGAAGAAGAAAATGAAGAACACACAACTCAAAACAACTCAAGAAAAGCTAAGAAAAACATGCAATCCTATAAGTGAATTTTATGTTTTAGCTTATGCTATTTTAGACTGACTTTGTGAATGAGAACAAAGTTTTTGGTTGGGAAGGTGTCCTATGAAGAGGTAAAATCTAAGGGTGGTTTCAGGTTATGTTTTGGTGGGGCGGTCCTTTCTTTGAGTTAATGACTGGACAGAGAAACTAGTTGGGCACCCACTTTATCAATCCTTTGATCGTGTGATCATTGACAACTTCTTCCAGGTAAGGTGTTGTTTAAGAAGATGTGTGAATTTATATTTTTGTAGTTTGGCAAAGAGAGAGAGAAGAGAAAGTGCTCTACAATTCAATTATGTCAACCATCAGCTAGGCATGACTTCCAGCGTATAGGTTGCCCTTAATTTTAATGTGAGCTAAAAATGCAAGCATAGAAGTATGAAATGCAAGTATTTTAGAACCCAAATCAAAATGTGATATTCGATGTAAACAGAGAGTGAATAGGAAAGAGAATGACTTTCACTAATGTAAATGCAAGAAGAAAAAGAATGATTCTTTTTAGTCTGAAATACAAATGTCACTTAGACAAATAGAAGAAAGAGAAGATTCCTAAGGAGAATATTTAATGTTGACTTCCTTTTTTAAAGAAACAAACATACAACAGATTCATAAAGAATGAATGAATGCAAGGAACCCGGATGGGTCCCATTTGGCGTGCCAAAATATATCACCGAATTGTTCACAAATTAATGAAACGGATAAGGGGTGATAGGTCAAGGAGGAATACATGTTGTGATGTCGGTTGAAGGTTGTGCACACGTTTTGATTTCCTAATCCAAGTTATTGCATGAACTCCCTTGCACATAAAGAAATCTAGTCTTAATAGTCGATTTAGGTATCTCGATTACTTTAGTTTAGAAGTATATCTATTGATTGTAATTACATGGCTAAGTGCCCTAAGTCTATAAATGACTATATAAGCATAAAAGCTAGGGTTTAGAAGTAAGTATTAACAAGAATTAAGAAGAACTTACAAAAATTTGGTGAGAGAGAAATTCTTGGTGATGAAGCAAAAATCTTGAGAGAAAGAAAGTATTGTACATCTGAGAGGTGTGGAAGATTGTAAATCTTCATTATATATCTTGTCAAAGCTTTGGATAATAGATTGGCTTGTTTCTTGGTGGATGTAGCCCACACTGGGTGAACCATGTTAAATCTGGTGTTGATTTATGTCTCTTGTTTTGTATATTTCTTCTGGTAGAATATCCACTTTTATTTGCATGTATGCTTAGATCTGATATATTATCTATACAACCGGTGTGCTAACCCCAACAACTGGTATCAGAGATTTGTTTGAGGGTTTTGTGTGTTGAAATATTTACTCACAGAGGGTTTTTTTGATTGAGTGGGAGCTACAACAATGGCAAGAAGAAAACAAATACAAGGTAGAGAAATTTGACGATGGCCAAAATTATCAATTATGGAAGATGCAGATTGAGGATTATTTGTATCAAAGAGATTTGTATTTACCGTTGGATGAGAAGTCTAGACCTACAAAGATGACTGATGAAGAATGGAAGATTCTTGATAGAAAGGCTTTGGGATCTATAAGATTGAGCCTGACAACATCCGTGGCTTCCAATATTACAGAAGTGACTTCTATGGTAGGTTAATGAAATCTCTTGCTAATTTATATGAAAAACCTAGTGCTTCAAATAAAGTTTATTTGATGAAGAAACTATTTAGTTCTAAGATGCATGAAGGTGGATCTACATCTAGTCATTTGAATGATTTCCGATCTATTGTAAATCAGTTAAAATCAGTTGATATACCATTTGATGATGAAGTAAAGCACTTTTATTCTTATGTTCTTTGTCCTAATAGTTGGGATAACTTGGTAATGGTTATTAGTAATACAACATCTACTAATAATATTTTGAAGTTTGATGATGTGGTTAGTATAATCTTGAATGAAGAAATTCATAGGAAGAGTACAAAGGAATCATCATCTGGGAATGCTTTGAATGTAGAAAGTAGGGGTAGGCAGAAGGAGAGATCCAAGAGTAAGAGTAATGGGAAATCAAAGTCAAGGGATAGTAGATCTAAATCCAGAAGTAAGGGAATTACTTGTTGGAAATGTGGAAAGAAAGGACATGCAAAGAAAGATTGTTGGTCAAAGGACAAAGAGAACCAACAACTAAACAAAGGTAAAGAAGTAAATCTTGCTTACATCAGAGGTAATGCAAGATGCTCTTATTCTTTCTTTAGATAATAGAATTGAATCATGGGTTTTAGATTCAGAGCTTCTTTCCATGCAACCCCTAATAAGGGTTATTTTAGAAATTATGTCCAGGGAAATTTTGGGCATGTTTATTTGGGTGATGATGAACCTTGCAGTATTATCGGTAAAGGGAAGTTCATCTAAAATTGTAGAATGGAAATACATGGGTATTGAAAGATGTGAGGCATGTGCCAAGCCTCAGAGGAATCTTATTTCTGCAGGGCAACTAGGTGAATCTGGTTACATGGTTACTTTTACAGAGACTCTTGGAAAGTCACCAAGGGTGATTTTGTTGTGGAAAGAGGTAAGAAGGTAGGAACGTTATATTTATCTACCTATATTACTTGATTCCTTTTCTACATTATCTACTTCAGATTCAGATGCATGCATGTGGCATAACCAGGGCTAGGCCATATGAGTCAAAAAGGAATGCAAATCTTAAAGGCTAAGGGTAAGTTATCAGATTTGAAAGATTTAGATCTTGATTTCTGTGAGCATTGTATCTTTGGAAAGCAAAAGAGAGTGAGATTTCTCAAAGTTGGGGCAACTAAGAAGGAGCAGAAAATTGGAGCTTGTACACTCAAATGTGTGGGGACCAGCTCAGTAGCTTCTCATGGAGGATCCCAATATTATGTTACTTTCATTGATGATGCTACAAGAAAGGTATGGGTTTATTGTATTAAACATAAATCTGATGTTTTTGAGACTTTTAAAAGATGGAAAGCCCTTGTTGAGAATGAATCAAATTCTAAGTTAAAGTGCCTTAGATCTGACAATGGTGGTGAATATTGTAGCAAGGATTTCAATGATTATTGTTCAATGAATGGGATACGTAGAGAAAGAATGGTTCCAAGAACACCACAAGAGAATGGTGTTGTAGAAAGAATGAACAAGACAATCATGGAACGTGCTAGAAGTATGAGGATACATTCTGATTCCCTTACAGTTTTGGGTAAGAAGCAGTTGATACAATGGTTTATTTGATTAATCACGTGGGCCTTCAAGTTCACTAGATGGAGGAATACCAGAGGAAGCTTGGACCGAAAAGAGGTAGATCTTTCTTTTCTTAAATTTTTGGTTCAGAAGCTTTTGTGCATGTTGATAAGGAAAATAGGAAAAATTTGGATGCAAAATCCAAGAGATGCACTTTCATTGGTTATGGATCTGTGATTTCGGTTTCTTTTTTGGGATTTAGAGAATTCTAAAATTATTAGAGTCATGATGTTGAATGGAATGAAAAGAGAATGTACAGGATCAAATTTTGGTACCCAAGGATGAACCAACCGTTGAAGAAGTTTGTGAATGAAAATGAACTCTCGATTTAAAAGTATTACCTATAGGTTACATAATAATCGGTGTCGGTTTACCCATGACCAACATCGGTCAACATAAACCAGTATCGGTTACAGAAGATCCAAACCGACATCGGTTAGCAGAAACCGATGTCGGTTAGAGGTGACACATGTGATCACACACGATTTTGGATACAAATGTCCAGAGGTCCAGATTGAGCCTCTGATACCCCAAACTCCTGTGAGAAGGTCACAAAGGGTAAGTAAACCTCTAGAAAGATTTACACCTTCTCTATTTTATTTATTATTGATTGATAATGGTGAACCAGAAAGTTTTGAAGAAGCAATGTAGGATAAGACCCACGTCCAATGGGAGCATGGCATGGATGAGGAGATGGACTCCTTGGAATAGAACTAGACTTGGGATTTGGTTAAGTTTCCAGCAGGTAAGAGAACATTGAAAACAAGTGGGTTTACATGATTAAGGAAGAAGAGGGTGGACATAAAAGGTACAAGGCAAGGCTTGTAGTAAAGGGATTTACATAGAAAGCAAAGGTATTGACTTTGGTGAAATATTTTCTCCTGTTGTTAAGATGACTTCTATTCATACTGTATTGAGTTTAGTTACAGTAGAAGATTTGTATTTAGAGAAACTAGATGTGAAGATGGTTTTCCTTCATGGTGATTTGATGAAGAGATTTATATGCAAAGAACCGCTTGGGTATGAAGTCAAGGGTAAGGAGAAATTAGTGTGCAGGTTGAAAAAGAGCCTATATGGGCTCAAGCAAGCTCCAAGGCAATGGTACATGAGGTTTGATAGTTTTATGCATGAGCATGGTTACTTGAGATGTGAATCTGACCATTGTGTTTATTTCAAGAAGCTTGAAAATGGGAGCTATATTATTTTGTTATCAGTATGTGGATGATATGCTTATTGTAGGATCTAGTATGCAGACATTGGTGAGCTTAAGGAAAGCTAGCTCACACATTTGCTATGAAGGATTTAGGAGCTGCAAAAATAATCCTTGGCATGCAAATACATAAGAGACATGAAAAACAAGAAATTGTATTTGTCTCAGAGGATTATATCTACAAGGTGTTAGAAAGGTTCAACATGCAAAATGCAAAACTTGTTAGTACACCTATGGCTGGACACTTCAAATTGAGCAAAGATCAGTGTCCATCATCACATGAGGAGGTCAAATACATGACACGAGTGCCATATGCTTCAGCAATGGGAGTCTCATGTATGTTATGGTTTGTACCAGACTAGACATTGCACAGGCAAGTGGGAGTTGTGAGTAGATATATGGCCAATCTAGGTAAAGAGCATTGAAAGCAGTCCAATGGATACTCAGGTATTTGAAAGGGACATCTAGCATGCAGTTATGCTATGGAGGTTCGGATATTTCATTATGTGGCTATGTTGATTCGGATATGGATGGAGATCTGGATGGTAGAAGAAGCACTACTAGATATATTTTCACAATAGGTGGGACAAATTAGCTGGATTTCAAGATTGCAGAAAGGTTGTGGCTTTGTCTACTACAAGAGGTAGAGTATGTTGTAGCTACAGAGGCTAGCAAGGAGATGATATGGATGAGTAGGTTCATGGAAGAGTTGGGAAAGGAGTAAGGTGATTGTAAATTGTTTAGTGATAGTTAGAGTGTAATTCATTTGGCAAAGAACTCAACGTTTCATTCGAGAACGAAACACATTCAGTTGAGGTATCACTTCATACAAGGTATTGGAGGATGGAAAGTTGAATCTAGAAAAGATTCATATGAGCAAGAACCCTACGGATATGCTAACAAAGCCATTAGCAAAGGAGAAGTTGGAGCTACACTCCACTTTTGTTGGTCTTCGAGTTTGAGACTTGAAGAGGAAGAAACAAAGCTAAGGAAGGATCCAAGAATGATGTTGTATAGGTATGGTGCAATAATTAATCTCCAAGTGGGAGATTGTTGAGTTGTGGAGCTCAATTACTTTGGTTTAGCATGTAATGTAAAACTTGCTATGGAACACAATAACCATCATCGGTTAGGAGGGACCGGCATTGGTCACCACAGACCTGACATCGGTCATCAAGAAAGGAGGAGGAACCAACATTGGTTAGGGTGAACCGACATCGGTTCAATTACCTGTGTGAGGATGTTTTAATTAACTCTCGGAATTAGATCTATTTTTAGCATTAAAGTATATCTATTGATTGTAATTGCATGGCTAAGTTCCCTAAGTCTATAAACGACTATATAAGCATAAAAGCTAGGGTTTAGAAGTAGTATTAACAAGAATTAAGAAGAACTTGCAAAAGTTGGTGAGAGAGAGAATTCTTGGTGATGAAGCAAAAATCTTGAGAGAAAGAAAGTATTGTACATCTGAGAGGTGTGGAAGATTTTAAATCTTCATTGTATATCTTGTCAAAGCTTTGGATAATATATTGGCTTGTTTCTTGGTGGACATAGCCCACACAGGGTGAACCACGTTAAATCTGGTGTTAATTTATGTCTTTTGTTTTGTATATTTCTTTTGGTAGAATATCCACTTTTATTTGCATCACGGAGTTAGGTCACGGGTTGGATAGGTGATCGGAAGTCACATACAGGGTTTGGGTAAGGCTTGGTACAATTTGGGGCTGATTTGGGTGATTGGGGTGCTTTTTGGTTTGAGGTAGTTTTCCAGACACAAAGACCAATGTCGGTCAAGTGTGACCGATGACGATTTAGCTATGACCGATATTGGTTAGGGATAACCGATCTCGGTTTCTATGGGAATGGTAAAAGTATCGAAAAGCAGTGTCCAGGTTCTCTCTGTGTCTACACAGAGAGATGGGGAGGTCTGTGGAGAGGCTTCAGGTAGGGTATTTGGCTTGGGTGATATTTTTGTGAGGCCTTTGGGGTGTTAAGGTCAATTTAGAATTTTTTTGGCAAGAGATAAAGTAACCGCGCGTCGGTCCGGTGGTGATGATGCCGGTGAAGGGAAATTGATGGCGGTTAAGGTAACCGAGCGTTGGTAGGGGCAATTTGGTGAAAGTTGATTAACGTTGGTTTTGGGCTTCTCTGTGATTGCACAAAGAATGAAAGGGGACTGGTTGGGTTCGTGATAAGGTGATAAAAACTCATAAGTGTGTAAGAGGTTAGGAATAAGGATCGGAAGGTTGTGGTGGACCGGATAAGGATACGAGCTAGAAAATGAAAGTGATGAACACGAGGGAGTAATAAGGTCCAATAACAGAGAGATAAAGAACTTAATGAATAAGTATATGAATGATACAAAATCAAATACACTTACTTGTTTCTATAAGATTGGTGGGTGAAGGAAGTGATGGTCGATCACGGGAACACTGGTGGTCAATGTCGTGACATTGCTTCCCGAATGTTATCGTGAATACTTATTCCTTCATATCAGTCCTGGTACTTGCTTGGGTCTCTTGCTAGATGTATTCTATCATCTTGATACTTGAGAAAAATCTGGTTTGCGCTTGAATGTAGATATCTCTCTCCCAAAACTCGAAGTGACCAACCTAGGAAAAAGGTTGCCAAATTGTATATATGGTGACCGATGACGGTCAAGGTGATTGGCATCGGTTGAGGGTTAACCGACGTTAGTTAAGGTGAGATATCCTAGGTTTACCAAAAATAGCAGATCTTGGCTATTTTAGCAAGATCTCTCTGTTGGTCCGAGTCTAAAGTGGTGGTTAACGCTTAGATAAGTGGGCATGCTATTGGAGAAAGAATAGGAATTTAATGTTAGGGTTAGACTAAGTCTCAGGTGGTTAGGATAAGTGGAGACTGAGTCTTAGTTAATTAATAGGCTAAGAACAAGTCCATGGTGAGGTGTCTAGGTGATGTGGTTGGTGATGTGTAAATTAATTTAATTAAAGTAATTAAATTAATAAATTATGTGAGGATGGGTATTAATTCAATTGTAAGTAACTAAATTAATATGAATATGTGATAAAGGGGTCGTGTTTAGGTTAACACGTCAGGATGACTATTCAAAAAAGGACACAAGGGAGTGTGACCCAAATTTTGTTTCTACACTTAGACTTAAGTGGATCTAATGTGTTCTTCTGATATTTGTATGAAGAGAAAGATGATGCTTAGGTATGCAAAAAGGATAATCATGACAGGGGAGCATGAATTTGTGTTTTTGAAGATGGTTTAATGATTCCTAAGTGTACAAGGTATGATGTGGTTGTTTTCACCAAAGTCAATCTAATCATGTTTCATGAATGCACTATCTCATCTATTTATGGTATCAAAAGACGAGTAAATGCTTTAGGGATGTGCTCAAATGTTTGCCAGTCATCCAAGTCAAGAGTGCAGGTAAGAAGCTTGTTTATGTGTTTTTCTACTATATATGAATGGTCTAAGTCTAGGGGGAGTTGTGGATTTCATTATTGATGATGTGCATGGTGTTCTTGAGCTTATCAAAGTTGGCATATAATGCATCAAGGTGTCTGTTTAGGGAAATTAGTCCCAATGGTTGAGAAATGCTAAGAAGAAAAAGACATAGAGCCAAAATTGTGTCTTCTCAAGCTGAGTTAGCTCAAGGATGAAGGTAAAGTGTATTTATTGGTACTTATTCACCATTTTTGGCATGTTCATGAAGAGTATGCTTCAAGTATATGTCTGCTACAATGATCTCATGGAGGGAAAAACAAAGTTTTGAAGTGAAATGGCAAGTTTTGCATGCTTAGAAGGTGGATGATGGTATTTTATCCCAAATTAGAGGTATGATGATGTTTTATTCATGATTTTTGGCATGTTTAGGTGTTTTATGTGCTTTTTCTAGGGGAGCATAGTGCTTTCTTGCTTGAAAATTGGTCAAAAATCAAAATTTTGTGAAGAATCTCTTGTTTGTGAGCTAGAATGAGACCTTTGGTTGATGTTTATAACCAAATGATGATCCTATGAAGTTGAGGAATATGAAGAACATGTTGGTACAAGTATTCCTTTTTCATTAATGTAAAAAGGGGGAGAAGTTCAAGTGGTTTTCCATCAATGACAAAGGGGGAGATTGTTGACATGTTGTGGTATAGGTGTTGTCATTGATGAAAAACCTCATTAATGAAAAATTGGATAATGGAGTGGATTAAAATGATGCTCAGAGTGATGATGAGATGGAGATTTAGGTATGTTCTTGGTTACACATGTTGATTAAGTGAAAATTGCTTGTTACAAGCAATGATTCAAGTGACCTAGCTATTGCTTTAGCGCTGCGATGTGCATGGTGGTATGATCTTTTTGGTGACTTGAGAAGCATTTTGGCATGATTTAGAGCATGTTTTGGGATTGATTTGGCACTCACATAATTTTCGGGATGCAAATACATGTTGGTGATCATGTTTCATGTGCTCATTTGGGCCAGGTATGGTTGTTAGAAGGCACAAGATTGAGTTATAGAGTTATATGATCTCATGGATGTATGTAGGTAGTTGAATCATGATTTAAAAGGTATGTTAGGTCCTTTTGTATTATTTATATGGTGATTTATAGTGTTATTTTAGTTGACCCTAGCCTTTACAAATGCAAAACCTTAAGGGTTGACTATACAAATATCAATAGCTAGAAATATTGAGAACTATTTGTGACATGGTGATGATTGGAGATGTTAGTAGGGTGTGTCATGATTATGTGGGAAAATTTTTAGGTTTCCATGATGAGTATTTTTCATGTTATGTCAGTTTTGGTGAAACATGGTCAAGAACAAGGTCATTTCCAGCTCGAATTAGATCTTTTGATGCTCACCCTGAATTGTGTGCTTTGCATGGGACCTTGTGGCTTTCAGGTATGTTTCTACATTGAGTATATAAGGTTTTAAAAAATAATTAGGTCATTTAATTGTCACATTTTTATGAACAAATGTTAAGAAGGTAAACAATTTTTATGAGTTTGAAACCCTAGCTCAAAAGTGGTAGGAGAGAAAATGATCCTAAGTGGATAGAATTTATTGCTATTATATGGATGATTATTGGAAAATAGAGGAATCCTGGGTTTCTAGAAAGGTATGATAGAGGGTGTAGTGATGAGTCGACTTGTCAACACCAATCCGGCACTATGATAATTCTTCACCGGGAACTCCTCGTGTTATGATTATTTACTAATGCACATCCTTTAGTTTGGTGGATGTAATCTGGAAACAAAACAACAACCGAACACAAGAATACCATCGACTATGATAAGATGGAATGATGACAAATCTGAAATATCAAAGTAAATTATAATATTAACACGAAATTGTTACAATCTCACCCATGAGGTACTTCAACAAGACTATGGGAGAAACTTTACAATTACACCTCTTGATGGCTTCTTCAACACACCTTTAACTGATGGCTTCCTTTACACACTTCCTACAATATTTCTCACTTTGCTTCTTTCTATGCTAAATGAGGGGGTGGCCTCTCTATTTATAGAACTTCTAGGCTTATCCATCCTAACACTAAGATAAGATAAGAAATCCACTCGACGAATCATATTCCATACCTTAACTCTTATCTGTACATGTAAGTTTATCTCTTAAGATAAGATAAACCTTATCATTTTACATGGGTTCCACATTTTTAGACTTTTTACAAATAAAATACACAAAATATTTATGACCTCACTCCTTGTCCTTATTACCAATATAATATTTCTAATTCCTAATCATGTAGACCCTACTTCTCTAATTACCCAAACTTTGACATTTTAACATTACCGGACCACTTACGACAAATATTTACTTTTTACAACATTCCTATTGTACTTTGACTATTACCGTACTCCACATTATTGGTGACACCGTACTGACGGCGCCGTTATCTTCTATCAGACGCTACTACTAATTATACTTAACAACATCCTATTCCTAATACATACATTAATGAAATAGAAATTATGGAGGAAAATTTTAGTGTCGACATCTTCCCCCTTCCTAGCTTCTACTCCGTCCTCGGAGTAGACTATTCTGGTGCTTGGAAAATCTTCAACTTGTCGTGGTTGACCCATTTCGTAATGGGAGTGCCATCCAATTCCTCCAGTCGGTACGTACCATTTTCATGCACAACTGCTATTTTGTAGGGCCCCATCCATTTTGGAAGAAATTTTCTCTGTCTTCTTTTTTGTATCTAGAATCATATACTAGGACCAAGTCATTCACATGAAATGGAGACCATCGGATCTTTTGATCAAAGTACTCCTTCTGCTTCATTTTCTTCTTATGGCTTGTATCCTTTGCTATTTCCCTCATTTCCTCTAGCAAATGAAGATGTACCAACCTTTCTTTTCTTGAATCACTTTCATCCATCCTTTCATTTTTATAACTCTCCTAGTGGGAATATCAAACTCAATAGGAAGAAGCGAATCAATGCCATAGGCCAACCGAAATGGGGAGTATCCTGTTGCTGACTTTGATGTTGCCCTATATGCCCACAATGCTGCATCTGAGGCATCAGTGTACACAATGAATGGCTTGCTCCAATCTGGATTCTTTAAAACAGTGAAGACACCAGGCTTCCTTCAATTGTCCAAAAGCTTCATGCGCCTTATTTCCCGGTTCATAGTAACATCCTTCTTCAAGAATCCGGGTTAGTGGTCATGCAATCTTTGAGAAATTCTTGATGAACCTTCTATAGTAACCCACATGGCCTAAAAATGATCTCAACTTACTTCTATTCATAGGAAATGGTAAATCTTTGATTTTGAAACTTTATCGATCGCACTCAATACCATCTCTCGGATACAACATGCCCTAACAAAACGCCTTTAGAACATCTAAAGACACACTTTGTAGGGTTTAGTGAGGCTTGTGCTTCATCTAACCTTTGAAATGTTGTCTCTATCTCGGTGCGGTGGTCCAACTTGCTCCCATAGATGCAAAAATCATCCGAAATACTCGATGAAGGTCCCAATGTAGGGTTCGAACACCCTATTCATCAAGCGTTGGAATGTTCTTTGAGCATTACACAACCCAAAAGGCATAACTCTATAAGCAAACATTCCCCAAGGAGTGGTGAACGTGGTCTTCACCGTGATCTTTCTCTCTCGCTATACAAACTTGGTTGTAGCCGCTATATCCATCAAAGAAAACTATAGCACTCTGGCCGCTACTTCATCCAGATCCGATCCGAAAATGGAAGAGGGTAATGATCCTTCTTTGTTGCCTTATTGAGCTTCCCTGTAATCAACACAAATGCGTAGCTTCCCATTCTTTTTTATTGAGATCACAATGGGAGAAACCCATTCTCGAATTCTCCACAAAGAAATATGAATCCCGCATCAAGCAACTTATCTATTTCTTCTTTTACGCCTTGGAAAAATTAGGATTCATTCTATATGGCATTTGCTTTATGGGCTTAGCACCATCTACCAGCTCAATACAATGTTCTACCCAACTTACTTGACGGAGTTCCTTGTAATCAAAAGTGAATAGGTGTATGTACCTTCGAAAGAGCTGGAGGTAGGATTCCTTCTCACTCTCCATCACAACATCACCAATCTTTATTTGTTGGAGACGATCATCAACTTCTTCTTCAGATAATTTTATGGGGTCATGAGTTGGTGTGACTGGAAGGATATCCATGACTGAAACATCCACCTCGCTTTCTTCATCTTCAGTGTCCACTTCACTGGTACTAGAGTAATCAGAGGATGTCCAATCATCAGTTTCATCACTTGAATCCACAGGTTCTGCCTTATGATGTCGAGGGATCACATTTATCTTCACCCTCTCTCTACCACGTCCAAGTGTCATGAAACCTTCATTCCAAAGGTAGTTTCTTGCATGAACTCTCCTTAGCCATGGTCTTCCCAGCGACAGAAGATTGGGTACGCAATAAGCATTACCATTTTTCATCACCTCGAAAGTATACCACACATACAACACCCATAACGAGATATTGCCACATTTGAAACTACACCTTCGGTTTAGTTTTTCCCTTATTTAATGACCTTAACATAAGTGTTGAAGGGCAATCAATTTTTAAACCCAACATATTCATTCTGAGGACTCTGGTCATTACATTAATCGCAGCACCTCCATCAACTAAGACATCATGAATTGAAATACCATTACATAATACCTCGAACTTGTGGAGCATAGGGATCTGCCTCTGCCTCCAAAACAGGGACCTCAACCTCCTTCCTTCTTCGAGCATTGAGTCCACCTTGCAACTCCCGCCTCTTCTCGAAGACATAGCCAAGAGTTGACCATATGTAATATTTGTAGGCCTTTTGGACAGATCTTCCAAGATGGAGTATGGTCCTTGCCCCTGTGAAATCAGAAAATCCTGCACACCCAACTTTCTTCTCCTATGTTTCTTACTAGTTTCTCCTTTCATCTTCTTAGGATCAGTTCCATCTTGATTATCTTTTTCTTTCTTTCTTTTTGTTACAAACACATCTACTTCATTATTTCTACTCTTATCTACTACATCAAGAGAATTCACAGGTGCTTTTCCTTTATCATTATCTCTTGTACCAGATGTAGAAGCTCTATCTGGACAATTATACTTATAATGACCCTTTTTATAACAACCATAACAAACAACTTCAGAAATATTTCTTTTTGGACCTCTATCTCCTCCCTGAGAACTAAATTTCTTTCCTTGAAGAAGATTAATAGTTAACTAACCCATCTTTTTGAGCAGATCTTCATACTCAGTAGATGTGCTAAGAGAAATATTTGTGCTCACCGGGAGTGGTTGTGGATTCTGACCAAAGGTGCTTTGGTGTAGGCTCTACTTTAGCAACAATTTCTTTGGGCTCCTCTTCCATGCTTTCTTCTTGCCTTCTTGCAATCTCCTTTGCTTGTTCAATGGTAGCTGGGCGGTCATACTTCACTCGTTGTCTGATCTCCGGCTTCATCCCAAGAATGAAGTGCTTACAGAGGAGATTATCCACGCCATTCATCAACCCATCCGCTAGTCCTTCCTTCTAGATCTGGGCATCGAGCTTCCTCCTTAGCTCTAGAACACGAGCATGATAATCCCTTATCTTCTCCTTCTCTCCTTGGGATAGCTTTGTGATCTCGATCATGAGGTCTGCATATCTCTGTTGTTCACCAAATTCTTCAAGAAAACTTTCAGTTAATAAATCCCATGAGTTTTTCACATTATCACCTAGTGTTTCAAACCACCTAAGTGCGAAACCATCCAAAAAGGTAGGAAAAAATTCAGTCCATTGTTCCCTTCTTATAAGGCCATTACAAATACAAAATCGCTTAAACTCTTGAATGAAAGAAGAAGCATCTTCATTAGATTGAGCTGAAAAAACAGGAATCTTTCCCATTTTCAAAAGTAACCACCATGAAATACCCACCCACAAGTACAATCAACAAGACTTATGTGCACAAATAATTGGAATTACTATAGAAATGACCATGGTAAACTATGGTAAAACTTGACTTACTACGGTAAAAACTGATTTTACTGTGGTAAACACTATTCATGGTAAAAAGTGAAGTTACTGCGGTAAATACTATTCACGATAAAAAGTGACTTTCTTGTGACAAATACTATCTACAACAAAAATGACTTTGTCATGGTAACTACTATTCACGGTAAAATGACTTTACCACAATAACTACTATGCATAGTAAAAACAAGGTTATCCTCCAATTGATTTTTGACTAAGTGGGAATATCTCTCCGAGAAAATTCACCAACGAGGAATGGTCCCTAAACGGAACCAAAATGTCAACACCAATCCGGCACTATGATAATTCTTCACCGGGAACTCCTCGTGCTATGATTATTTACTAATGCACAACCTTTAGTTTAGTGGATGTAATCTGGAAACAAAACAACAACCGAACACAAGAATACCATCGACTATGATAAGACGGAATGATGACAAATCTGAAATATCAAAGTAAATTATAATATTAACACGAAATTGTTACAATCTCACCCATGAGGTACTTGACAAGACTATGGGAGAAACTTTACAATTACACCTCTTGATGGCTTCTTCACACACCTCTTGATGGCTTCTTCAACACACCTTTAACCGATGGCTTCCTTTGCACACTTCCTACAATATTTCTCACTTTGCTTCTTTCTATGCTAAATGAGGGGGGTGGCCTCTCTATTTATAGAACTTCCAGGCTTATCCATCCTATCTCTAAGATAGGATAAGAAATCCACTATGACGAATCATATTCCATACCTTAACTCTTATCTGTACATGTAAGCTTATCTCTTAAGATAAGATAAACCTTATCATTTTACATGGGTTCCACATTTTTAGACTTTTTACAAATAAAATACACAAAATATTTATGACCTCACTCCTTGTCCTTATTACCAATATAATATTTCTAATTCCTAATCATGTAGACCCTACTTCTCTAATTACCCAAACTTTGACATTTTAACATTATCGGCGAATCATATTCCATACCTTAACTCTTATCTGTACATGTAAGCTTATCTCTTAAGATAAGATAAACCTTATCATTTTACATGGGTTCCACATTTTTAGACTTTTTACAAATAAAATACACAAAATATTTATGACCTCACTCCTTGTCCTTATTACCAATATAATATTTCTAATTCCTAATCATGTAGACCCTACTTCTCTAATTACCCAAACTTTGACATTTTAACATTACCGACCACTTACAACAAATATTTACTTTTTACAACATTCCTATTGTACTTTGACTATTACCATACTCCACATTATTGGCGACACCATACTGATGGCGCCGTTATCTTCTATCAGACGCTACTACTAATTATACTTAACAACATCCTATTCCTAATACATACATTAATGAAATAGAAATTATGGAGGAAAATTTTAGTGTCGATGCAGACCCTCTCAAACAGTCATTTTACTCAAGAACTTCAATTGGGACAAGGTTGTTTAAAGGAGTTGTAAAATAAATGACCATTATGGTGATTAGGTGAGTTTTTTTTTTTTTATGTATATGATGTTTTTAGGTCATGGTGATGCTGTTAAATGGTCAAGTATTCTTCATTTATGTTGATTGGTCAAAGAGAAGATTTGGGGTAGTTTGCGAAATTAGATTGCTTGAAGGCCTTCCACTTAGATTTGAAAGGAGTTATAATATGTAATGCAAGGTAATTCAAAATTATTTCCAGTGGTATAATTTTGGGTTAATGATGAGTTTATTTGATGTGGTTTCTAGGTCACTTTATGAGCAAGAAAGTTTCTTGCTTTTCAAGAAAACAACTTTTACTTGAAATATTGAGTTGGTTAGTGCATGAAATGGATTAGGTGATGCTTAATATCACTTGAAATGTGAATAAGGATTAATTTAGAATCCATTTAATGCATTTTTAGCTCTTTAATGTTATATTAGGGGTGTTAAATAATTGGATTTATAAAACTACTTTTTGAGAAACTTGTTTTGGCGAGGACAAAAATTGATGTGGTTTGAGCATATGAATGTTTCATGGTGTCTAACTTGTTTATCGTGTTCTACAAATTCTAGGAATTCCATCGAGTTCTCATATTCCATATTTTAGATCATCTTGGATGGTCTTGAGGCCAAAAGGTAAAGGTAGGGTGCTAAAAACAGGTGTTTTGAGAAGGTTATGAGCCAGTGGGCCCATTAAATGAAATAATCTGATTGGTTCATGTAAATTGCAACCATGGATGATGTTTAAATGTCATATTAATCATGTGTTGATTTGTAGAGCTTGACTAAAAATAGTTTTGGCATGAGGGTTTTTTTCTCATCCCAGTGATGGGGTTTTTAGGATTTTTGTTGCATGGTGAGTAGATTTTGGCTTGGCTGACCTACTTGGGTCATATGCGACTATTGTGGTGATTCTTATGGGATGTTTTTAAGTTGGTATGGTTGTGATAAATGAGGGAAACTAACCTCTTTTGAATTTTAATGAAGGAGCACCTATATAAGTGATGTTTTGGGTGTAAATTTGAAAATCTTTTGGAACCCCTTTTATCTTCTTTTGAAGAAAATTTTGCTGCAAAGAAAAACCCCTTAGGCCTAGCCCAAAACCCTTAGAATTCCATTCTAGGTTAGTAGTTGGTGGTATTTTCATGAGGAGGATTTGAGTGAAGAAAAGGATGGTGAAGTTTCTTTGATGGCAAGTTGATGAAGGAGAGAAGAGTTGATATCTTGTGTTGATAGTTATATTCAGAGCATGTTGATGTCATTTGTAGGTTTTGAAGTATTTTTAGGTCTGATTGTGAGCTGAAGTCTTATGCAAAAGAGGAATATAATCTTGTGTATTCAAGAGGCATAGTTGATTGCATTGATATCACTTTATTGTAACTTGTTGTATTTCTGAAGACATCATTTGTTGTGATCTAATTTGAATATCAATAAAGAAAGGTTTTGAGTATATCTTGTGTTCTTATTGATATGTATGCATGAATCCTTGCTTTGGTAAAGTATATTTCATGGTGAATCAAATCTGATTATGATCAAGCATTAATGTATGTGGTTCATGAGGATATGTGTTTAATGTTTGAAGTATAAAAGTTGAAAAGGTTTTTATTAGGGACTTATTCACCCCCTCTTAGTCCTTGTCACTTCCAAAAAATCATAAGAAGTGGGTTTTTTCGTTAAATTCAGAGCTTCATCATGTAGATAAAAATATTTGCATTTTGAGCCTCAAATATAAATAAGGATGATTTAGCAACATGAAATTAAAGGATGGAGGCATAATAGGTTAGAGGTCAATCAATGACCTCTCATCAGTCATCTATGATAGGGCCACATCAAGGTTTGGTGGCACATTTTGTTGTGTGTTTACTTTTAGTTGTGCGTGATGTGTTTCATTTCAGTGTTCCTATTTTGTATGGTTCTGGATGCTAGAAAAGAGTTGTGTTGGAGCGCAAATGACTGTCAGTGATCCTCTAACTGACGTGATCCTCTGATTGTCATACTTCATTGGAATATGGTCCGCTTGTGAATATGTTCACTTGCAATGGTGACCATGTGCAACAAGATCTAACTAGCAAGATCTGGTTAGTAGTATGTCTTCGATACAATTTTCTTCTCAGTGTTCATATGTGGAAATTTCACATTATGGGGGGAACATGTCATCAATGTTCCATTTCCATTTTGTGCCTAAAACAGATAATGTCTAAGGAAACTTCCAATGGAAGTGGTAGTTTCCTATGTTGTTTGAGATCGAGTGGCAATGATTGATAATAGTGGCTACAACTAAGAACATTGTGATTCTTAGAGGTGGTAATGTGAAATCTTTACAATTCATTTCATTTTGTGCGATGTTTTCCGTTGTGTTTTCAAAGTTCCTATTTCAGTATGAGTTGTAGTGTTCAATGTTGTGAAGATATGCTATTTTTCCTATGTCATCTCCTGAGGAAATATGTGATGAGAGCTAATGGATGTATTTGGCACATCATGATGTGGATGTTGGCAAAACACTTAAAAACCATCACTTTGTGGTTTGTGGTAAACCACTGGAAAACCACCATACTCTTGGTTTTTGGTTAGCCAAAAGAAAACCATTTTTGTCTTGGTTTGTGATTAGCCAATTGAAAATCACCTTACTCTTGGTTTTTGGTTATCCAAAAGAAAACCATTATGTCTTGGTTTGTGATCAGCCAATCGAAAATCACCAAATCATGAAATTAGGTGCAAGTACATGTTTGATGTTTTCCCCATGTTTGCACTAAGGGGGAATATTAGGAAAACTATGGTTAGTGCTTCACATTATGTTTTATATTTACTTATGGTAAATATATGCAAAGGTTAGTAAGCTAATAAAATGTAAAAAAGTAAATGTAATTCGATGTTTATGAAGTTGTTACATAAAAACTAAAGTTTCTTTTATTGTTTATTGTTTAAGGAGTGGTTGAAACCATCCATATGGTTTCAACATAAAGACAAATATTTTATTACGAGATATTTTGGTGTGTTTGCTTCTTATATATATATATATATATATATATATATATATATATATATATATATGGGAGCAATTTTGTAATCAAACAATGCGAAATTAATAGAAGATCATTCTCTCTTTGAATTTTGGTGTTTCTCTTACTCTTCTTTGTATTTAAAAACTCGTATTTCTATTTCACACAACTTACAGAACAACCAATTAAAATAGATTAAGTCCAAGCCACCCATCGGTAAGGCTGCGAAAGATCAAATGACCCCATGTAAGAAGAAATTCAAGAAACGACTCCTCGAATGAACCCATGCTTCAAATCTAGCAAACAGATTGCAGGTGGGCTCTAAAATGGAATAGCAAGGTTGGGAAGGAGAAGATAGTGTCAAAGAAACCAGGCTCAAAAGAAAAGGAACAACGAAGGTTTGAAGTCTTTGGGCTCTAAAATGGTTCGAGAACAAGCCCTTAAAATGACTAAGTATGGAGGAGACAACGGACGTTGCCAAGTGTCCAAATGGTGCACCTCCAAAGATTGAATCCAAAAGGGTAGACTCAAACACACCCCCCAGACCCCCACGTGTCCCGAGCCCAAAAGGGGATGGCAGATAGTCAAAAGTTAAAAGTAAAAAGGTGGACCAGAGGGCCTAAAAAAAATACTAAGTATAAAGGTGCTAGCTGTGGAGCTACCACCACGCATCGCTCGGTGTTCATCTTCAAAAATGGCATGACCCAAAAGGCGATCCCCAATGAGCGCCAGCTCCCACCAAAAGGTATTCAAATGGGCCCAAAAAAGTAAGAGTAAGAGCGGCCATTGAAAAGTCCAAGAGTCTACGGAGGCTTCCACGTGTCAACCCGATGCTCCTTCAAAGGTAAAATCTTGAGTGGGTTTCAAATGAGTGCGACCTTCCACGTGTCCCAGTCCAAAAAAAAGGGACGGGTCGGGGTTGAATAGTCAAAGCGAGAGATAGGCGGTGGAGGGTGCCAGTGTCGGCATGACACTAATTCAAAGTAAAATTTGGGAAGGTTTCCAAACAAGCGCCATAGGCCTCCATGTGTCCCTAGTCAGATGTATGACCCCATCGAGCAAAAAGGACTTGGCCAAAACATGAGGAAACTGAGCAAGCCATGGAAGAAGCCACATGTCGGCTGACAACTCCTTCAAAAGTAAAATCCAAAAGCAGTCCCCCAGACATGCACCATCCCTCCACGTGTCTAATTTCCAAAGACCCATTTTGACAACTGGTTGCCACCATTTCTATACGGACCCGATTCAAATTTCAAATGGGCATATCTTTTGACTCAGTGCTCAAAATCGACAAATCTGGCACCATTGGAAAGATCTCGGCCTCGTCTACATGCCATGGAGATCTAAAACTTTAATTTTGGAGAGGTTAGGTGGGAAAAAATGAAGAAATGTCTTCGTGTCCATTAATACAAGATCTATTTTCCCCAACAACTAGATCGGATTTGATCGATCCATTGTTCTTCCTCCTCCTTTGAGGCGCCGAACAAGTAATTGATGCAGACATGATAGATTTGGGGTGGATTTGCAGGAGGCATTGATGATGTGGTTGAGCTTTGAACTAGTTTTCCCCTCTCTCTCTCTTTCTTCCCTCTGTGCCGAATCTATAAAGGAAGGGTCGGGGCTCATTGTAAAAGGTTGGACATTTCTGTTTTGCCCCTCCCTTCTTCTTTTGTTCACAAAGGATTTGTGGAGCTTTTCTAACCTCTCCTTTGGGTTGTAATGCAAGTTTTGCTCTTGGCCACTTTGTAATATATTGTATCGACTCTGAGCAAATAATATATATATATATATGTGTGGATGTTTCTCAACCCTCTCATGTATTCGTTGTTGTCTCTCCGATCTCTTATTGCATTTTGGTCATCTGTGCATAGTGTTTGTATTACATTTCATGGTCTGTGTTAAATTACAAAATGAGTGTCTAACATTCCTTTGGTGCATCACCTCATTAGCTTAGGTTTATTTTCTTGCATCTCCTTAACCCTGTCTCCTTGGAAAGATAGAGTAGATTAAAAATAGATCCTCTGCAATATATTTGTATGCACTGAATAGAGGAATAGGAACTGGCCTTAATCCGAGAGCTCTCTCAACTCACAAGGTCCCACACTTTGAGAGATGCTCCATGTTGTGCAATCACACTGAGAGTCTCAACCCATCTGGTTGTAGGCATTTAGGGGTGTTGTGATTCTGCACTAACAGTTTTGGCACGCCCGGTGGGACAAGTCTTCATTTTTATTGCAGCAAGATTGATGTGCACTTGTTGCAAGTTCTAGCTTTTAAGAAGCTTTGAAACTACACATCTAGTGACTCCAAAAGGGATAGAATCCACTGGTTTTAATAGCCCAAGCTTGCCAAGTTCATGAGAAGAATACAAACAAGGTCAAGAACCAGAGAAGAGAGGACTATTTGTCTATCTGCACTTGTCTCCAGATAGAAGGAGAAGGGGAGAAGAGCCCAGAGGTCTCCATCTCCACCAAATAGAACCTTGTCAACACCTCCTCCTAGTAGGCCATTCTTTCAATCAAAGGGTTCTCAGGCCAATCAGGATGGCACAGCCAAATCCTTATGTCAATTTCACTGGCAACAACCCACTCACTCTTAATGCACAAAATCCAGTCCCAGTGGCAGCATTAAAGAGCATCCCATATTTCACTGGAGAGAACCAAACTTCTCCTAGTGACCACATTCAAGACATTGCAAATGTATATGTAATCCATGAGATCACTGAGATGGACATTGTAGTCAAGTTTTAGCCTCTTCACTCAAGGGTAAAGCTTCACAATGGTTTAAGAGTCTAACAATAAGGCTCTATTCAAACTTGGGACCATCTGTGTAGAGCTCTTCATGACCAATTTGGAGAAAAGGGAGATAACTATCCTTGTTGGAGCAACTGACAACAATCAAGAGGGCTCCTAATGAGCAGTTGACATATTTCAACCTCATATTTCAAAGGACATGGGACATGATTCCAGTGGTTGTAAAGCCCACAGATGAAGGTGCCTTCTTATACTTTCTTAGAGCTCTAAATTCTGATATTGCTTTAATGATTCAATCAAATGGGAGAGGCACAACCTTACCTTACCTGCACCTATAACATTTCCATAAGAGATGAAAATTGTTTAATTCGGGTTGGAAAACTTGCTCTAGGCCACCCATGCCTCTATATCCCAGAATTAGGAATCCAAGCACTAGCCAGACACCCACATTAGCTCCTATACCTACTCCTAGGAATCAAAGTTCAGCTGAAGCCTCCACCTCATCCTCTAGTACCTCAAAAGAGCTTCAAGAAGTTATGAAACAATTGCTATAAAACCTAGGGAATGAGTTAGTAACTATCAAGAGGCAACAAGCTCAGAGTTCTAGGCCATATCAGCCTCAAGCTCAATATCAGGCTAGACCCCATATCAGCAAAATAGGCCACCAACTCAGGCTACAAATCAAAACCAAAGCCAAGGACAACCTCAAGTTGTTAGGCCTTTCGGTCATATGATCCAAACACAACTTCAACATCAAGGGCCTTGGTCCCAGACACAAAACAATATGGCCCAAGAATATGATTGGTGTTTTCCATGTAATCAGCCACATAACCAATCAATGTGCTTTAATGGTGCACTAAACTAGGCCTTGATGGTACAAACCATTGGTGTGTCACAAGAGTCTAGTCAAGAAGAAAATCAGCAGCAAGGAGCTCAACAAGAAGCATCTCCAAGTGAAACTATGCTTGTCAATTGGCAAGCTAAAGACTTATGTGGAATGAATCAAACCCTTCTCAAAGTGTAGCTACCAATACATGGTCCAAGAAAAGAAATATTGGAGAGGGACAATCACCAAACTCAGGTAATCCTCAACCCTCCATTACTCCACAAGGTATTGGCACTCAAAATGTAACTCCCAATATGTAGAGTCAGTCCAAGCCACCTTCCAAATCCACTCAGGCACCGGTTGTGACAACCCATGTGCAAGAGAAAAATGTACCAGGGAAGGGGCAGAAAAGGATAGCTCATTTAATATCATTGAACAAATGAAGAAGACAAATGTGAACATTTCAATGTGGGAGTCATTGGCCATTCCAGGATAGAGATTTGTTGCAGACTCTATGGCCAATTGGTCAAGCTCAAATAGCCCCCTAGCCAGCAAGAGAAAGTGCTTACCAATGCGGCTCAGCCTGAAGGAAACCATGGAGGACAACAAGGTAAGAACTTGAGGCCTCCTCCATTCTATGTTTCATTGATCATTGGGGACAAATTGGTACATAATTGCATGATTGATTTGAGGGCAAGTAGTTCTGTAATGCCAAAACAAATAGCTGATCAATTGGGTCTTCAATATGAAGTCATCTCCAGAGGGGTAGTGCAATTGGATGGGACAACAATGAAACTATTGGAGTCATCAAATATTTGAGCCTCACACTGCATGCCTGCCCCAATGTGATTGTATTGCAAAACATATCAATCATAGACTTGCCACCCCCCATTTTGCATTGTGTTTGTCAGAGACTTCACTTTGCTAAGATTGGAGGATATTTGTCTGTTGATTGGTCACACATGCTTTTTAGAACAAGGTATGGGCTAAAAGCCACCATAATCAGATCTGAGCCCATTGTAGATTACCATATTGAGTCTTATGTACCCATCCCAATCAATGCAAATTGTTCAGACCTTTGATTTGGAGGACCTCCCAAGCACTTGTGAGACAGATACCAAGGTGGGGTGTATCCCAGACTTGACTCTCGATGAATGGGTGAACAAGAGACATGCTTTTGACCCCTATAAAGAGATGGAGGAGTCTAAGTTAGGAGTCTACTGTTTGCATGAGGAAAATCAGCCTCTTCCCGACATCATTAAGCCAAACCACAAAGATGATAATGAGGTATGGTAGTTATTCTTTGATGGCTCAAGAAGTAGGCAAGGAGCCGGAGGAGGAGCTATGCTTGTCTCACCTAAAGGTATGAAATACTACTCAGCCTTCCATTTCCAATTTTCTTGTTCAAAAACAACACAACAAAGTATGAGGCTTTGGTCCATGGACTGCATTGGGCAAGGAAATGTGGAATCAAGAACTTGTAGGTGTTTGGTGATAGTGAACTAGTTGCTAATCAGGTCCGAGGAAAAATGCTGCCAAGAATGACCTGTTAAAGAGTTACAAGAACCGGGTATGGGACCTCATTGAAGATTTTGAGGCATTCAACATTAACTCCATCCCAAGGAAGAAGAATGAAGCAACAGACAGATTAGCAACAATTGGGGCAGCATTTGATGTTGTGGAGAATATCAAGAGTGATAAGCATCAACCCCATATCAAGTTGGTTGTAAGGCCAGCTATCCCAGAACAACAACATAAGTTGGCAAAGTCTTTGAAAGTGATCAACAAATTGTCAACTTTCTACAAGAGGAAGTGAGTTCTCCTCCAGGAATCAAGATAGATTGGAGCAGCAGTATGGTGATCAAGTGGTGCAGCTGAGAACCAACAAACTACCAAAGGGTCTTGTCACTTTGGAATCAATCTTCAACCCAAATGACCAATTCCGAAAGAGAAGGAAAATATTCAGGTAAAGGGTGAAGATTCAAAACCTATTTTTATAGAAGAAGGCAAAACATTGCAGATTGGCAGGGTAAGCACTCAACAAGAAAAATCTGAATTTGTTCAACTCTGTCAAGAGTTCCCAGATGTCTTTTCCTGGACTTATAAAGATTTAAGAGGTTTTAACCCAAAGTTGGCACAACACACCATCGAGTTGGATCCAGGAGCTAAGCCTTTCAAATAAAAGCAAAGGCCAATAAATCCCCACATTGAGCCTCTCATGAGAAAAGAATTGAACAAGCTAATTGAGGCCAATATCATCTTTCCCATCAAGCATTCGAGTTGGGTTGCTAACTTGGTACCTATGAGAAAGAAAAATGGAGAAATCAGGTTGTGTGTGGACTTTCGTGATCTAAACAGAGCATCACTTAAGGATCACTACCCACTTCCATCAATGGAACAGATCTTACAAGTTGTAGTTGGTTCTGAGAGGTTTTCATTGTTAGATGGGTATTCAGGCTATAACCAGATAATGGTGAAAGAAGAAGATCAATTCAAGACAAGCCTTCACCACCAAATGGGGTACATATGCTTATAAGAAAATGCCATTTGGACTATCAAATGCTGGAGCAACATTTCAGCGAGCTATGGATATGGCATTCAAAGGCTTAATCAACAACATAGTCCTAGTGTACCTAGATGATATCACTTGTCTTTTCAAAGAATGTTGTAGACCATCTCTTTCACCTTAGACATGTATTTCAGAGATGTAGAAGGTTTGGGGTGTCATTAAACCCAAAAAAGTGTGTGTTCTAGCTCATGAAGGGAAATTGTTGGGGCACATTGTCTCAAGAGAGGGATTGACAATTGATCCTGAAAGGGTTGAAAGCCATCCAGGACACTTCCATTGCCACAACATAAAAAGTCTCTCCAAAGCTTCTTGGGGAGGATAAACTTTGTTCACAGGTTTATACCTGATTTTTCTACTCTTGTGAAGCCTTTAACAATGATGTTAAAGAAGAGTCTTGCATTTAAATGGACAATAGAGGAAAGAGAGTTTGAGGCCATCAAGCTCACAATATCACAGGCTCCAACTCTTGTTAACCCAGACTTCTCAAAATACTTCATGTTATATGCTTTTGGAGGGTCAGACACCATCTCAACCATCTTGGTCCAGCCCAACAATGAAGGTTCAAAGAAACCCATAGCTTTCTTCAGTCAGAGCTTGGAGGACTACGAGGTAAAATACTCTTTCATTGAAAAATAGGTCCTTGTTGTTATTAGGAGCTTAAAGAAGTTCAGACACTTGGTCTCAAATAACAAGATTCAACTACTAGTATCTCATGTTGGTGTTAAGGAATTCCTTTTAAATAAGGATTTGAATGAGAAGAGGGCAGGTTGGATCACTTGGGTAATGGAATATGACATTGAGATCAAGGTGACCAAACTAGTTAGAGGCAAGGGACTATGTGAACAACTCACCTCCAAGCATCAGGCTGAGTCAGTGGGTGAAAAGGAGGTTGTCCTATTTCTACAAAATGATCAAGAACAACCAGCTAATGATGCACCTGCTCCATGTTGGACCCAAGCCTTGGTGCATTACCTTCAAATAGGTTTGTGCCCTCTAGAATGGAACAAAGCAAAGAGAAGATACTTCAGACTACAAGCCATCCCATATGTGCTTGTTGGTGGTGTCTTGTTTAAGAAGGATATCAATAGTGTTCTATTAAGGTGCATTGGGACAGGCCAAATTGAGAGAGTGTTGCATGAATTCCATGATGGAGAAGCAGGAGGTCACTTTTCCCCTCGAGTAACAACTCTCAAGATCATGAAAGCTAGTTATTATTGGCCTACATGTGTTCGGGACTACTACTACTCATGGGTCGAAAAGTGTAAAAATGTGCATTCTTCATAGGAAAGGAGAAGCTAGCATCCCTTCCCCTTCATCCCATTTCAGTGGATCAACCATTCATGCAATGGGGACTAGACTTCATTGGGGTGATTAACCCAAATTCAAGCCAAGGCCACAAATGGATACTTACTAGCAACAGACTATTTCACCAAGTGGACTGAAGCAGTGGCACTAAAAGAAGCAAATGAATCCAACATCTTGGATTTTTATGAAGGAATAACCACTAGGTTTGGAGTCCCTACCACTATTATATCAGATAATGCATTGGCATTCCTTGGTACAAGGATCACTTGAATGGGAAGTTAAGAATGGTGTGTATCTCAGCACCTCATCAAATTATTACCCTCAAGGTAATGGCCAAGAAGAGTCCACAAATAAGAACCTATTAAGGATTATCAGAAGGACTCTTGATGAAAATCAAAGGACTTGGCATACAAGCTCAAATCAGCTCTATGGGCTGATAGGATCACATCCAAAAGATCCACAGTAACTCCCCATACAAGCTTGTATATGGAAAGGAGGCAGTATTTCCCATCTCATTGGAGTTTCCCACTTTGGAACTCATGAAATAGTTAGAGCTAGGCTGAGTTTGAACCCATGGCAAATCAGGTATGCAGAGCTAATGGAGGTAGGGGAGGCAAGAGAGCATGCAATGCAAGTCATGGAAAAGGATCAAGCATTGATAAAAAGAGTTTTGACAAGAAGGAAAGAATGAGGACCTTTCAAGAAGGGACTTAGTTCTAAAGTGGGATGCAGATCGAGAAAAGCCAAGAAAACACTCCAAATTTGATGCCATCTGGAGTGGCCCTTACATGATCACGAGTGCAAGAGTAGCAATGCCTTCCAGCTGGCTAAATTGGATGGCGAAGAATTACAGATCCCAATGAATGGGATCCATCTCAAACATTGCTACTGATTGGGAAGTTTCCACCCATAAATATTAGCATAGGATTTTAATTTCCCTAAGTGCGTATGCACGTTGTTTTGTTGTAGTGTAGTTTTGTTTCCCTAAGTGTTGTGGCACAAGTTCTTTGTTGCTCCAGGTTGCGTCATTACACAGTTCAACGTGCCTCCAAGTGAACGTGCTATCCTTTTTAGTATTCATGGTAGAAGACCCATAGTTTCCTATAATAATTGTAAATTTCAAAATAAAACAAATACAGAGCAACTAAATCCATCTTGAAAAGTCCATTCAAGGACAGATGAAAGCCCTAGGTCAAAACAATTTTCTACTCTCAGAAGCCTTGTTTCAAGATTTCTTATGAAAATTGAGAGTGCAAATGGTCGGGCTCATGGATCAGAGGCAGGATCAGTATCAAGCCATCATTCTTGACTCCATGCCCAATGGATGCTTCAAGGCTACTGGTCCCTTCATCTAGCGGCGATGCCCTGCGAGTCACCAAATTGTTATCCCAATTTTGCCCCCTTAGATAAAATTGGTCATCCATGACCCACACAAGAAGAAACCAGAGAAATCACATTCAAATCCTACAATCGGAAATAGAGGGGACTCTCTGATGGAGTGGCGGGGGCTGCATGAAAGATCAAACGACCCGTGCAAGAAGAAATTCAAGAAACGGCTCCATCGAATGAACCCATGCTTCAAATCCAGCAAAAAAATTGTAGGTAGGCTCTAAAATGGAATAACAGGGTCGGGGAAGGAGAAGATAGTGTCAAAGAAACTAGAGCTCAAAGGAGAAGGAATGGTGAAGGTTCAAAGTCTTCGGGCTCTGCAAATGGTTCAGAATGAGCCCTAAAAATGACTAAGTATGGAGGAGACAACGGACACTTGCCAAGTGTCCAAATGGCACACCTCCAAAGATTGAATCCAAAAGGGAAGACTCAAACAAGTGCTAGACCCCCATGTGTCCCAGGCCAAAGAGGGGAAAAGTCAATAGTTAAAAGTCAAAAAGGTGGACTGGGCGGGCCTAAAAAATACTAAGTATAAAGGTGCTAGTGGAAACGCCACGTGTCAGCTCGACACATCTTCAAAGCATGGCCCAAAAGGTGATCCCCAAATGAGCGCCAACTCGCCACATATTCAGGGCCTAAAAAGTAAGAGTGGGCAAAAATCCAAGAGTCTGCAGAAGGCTTCCACGTGTCAACCTAACGCTCCTTCAAAGTTAAAATCTCCGAGAGTTGGTTTTTCAAATGAGCGCGGACCTTCCATGTGTCCCAGGTCCGAAAAAAGGGGACAGGGTCGGGGTTGAATAGTCAAAGTAGAGATAGGCCAATGGAGGGAGCCAAGTGTCAGCACGATGCTAATTCAAGAGTAAAATTTGGGAAGGTTTCCAAACAAGCGCTATGCCTCCACGTGTCCCGGTCAGATGTATGACCCCACCAAGCAAAAAGGGACTTGGCCAAAACATGAGGAAACTGAGCAAGCCACGCGGAAGAAGCCACGTGTCATTCCGGCACAACTCCAAAAAGTAGAATCCAAAAGTAGTCCCCAAGACATGCGCCAGCCCTCCACGTGTCTAATTTCCAAAGACCCATTTTGACAACTAGTTTTCACCATTTTTGTATGGACCTATTCAAATTTCAAATGGGCATATCTTTTGACTCGGTGCTTTGAAATCGAAAAATCTGACACCATTTGGAAAGATCTCACCTCATCTATGCCCATGGAGATTTGAAAATTTAATTTTGGAGAGGTTAGGTGGGAAAAAATGAAGAAAATCTTTGTGCCATTAATACAAGATCTATTTTCCCTAACAACCCAGATCGGATTTGATCCGATCCACCATTCCTCCTCCTTGAGGCGCCGAAAAGTAATTGATGTAGACATGATAGATTTTTAGGGATTTATAGGAGGCATTATGGCTAGTGGTTGAGCTTCGAACTAGTTTTCCACCTCTCTCTCTCCTCTTCCCTCTATGTCAAATCTATAAAGGAAGGGTCGGGGCTCATTAAAAATGTTGGACATTTCTATTTTGCACCCTCCCTTCTTCTTTTTGTTCACGAAAGGATTTGTGGAGCTTTTCTAACCTGTCATGTAATCACACTGAGAGTCTCAACCCAACAGAAGCTCCATGTCATGTAATCATGCAGAGTCTCGGGGGGTTGCGTGCATTCGAAGTCTATGATTCTATACTAATAGTTCTAATATGGTCACTTATCCTATTATGCAACCCTTCCTGAAGGTGAACCTAAGCCAGGTTGGTATATACCTAACACATATTATGATTTTCATTGCATTGATGGTCATCAAACGGAAAAATGAAAACAAATTTGTAATTACATCCAAGACCTCATTGACAATGGAGACATAGTGGCTAGAGACCTACCACCTAACCATGATACAAAGGGTAAATCTCATGAACATGGTGAATCCTCGAACAACGTCAATTATAAATCCATCATATCATGTATCATCAACACTACTCCACACAAAGTTGAATGTCAATTTACACCTCTCAGAGAGAGTCTATCTAGTGCCTTTCAACAATTAGTAAAGGCTAACATGATCAAATATCCACCTATGAGACCCTTTTCTAATGGGAACCCAATCCTACGTCATATAATGCATCTAAATATTATGAATACCATCACATGAATGACAATTATACTAATAATTGTACACCTCTTCATCATTATGTTCAAGACTTAATTGATGACAAAACCATCTCCATAGAGCTTGACAATGAAGCTCTCACGATGATGACACTTCAAATTCCACAACTTCAAATTAAGATTTTACTTGTTGTCCCCACTTCTTTACATACTAACACTCAATGAGATCACAACAAAGGTCAAGTATCTCTCCCTCTCGAACCATTCCATCTCTTCTCCATATTTTCTTCCTTTAGTCCAAACAAACATTGAACTGTTTTAGACAACAACCTTCTAACATCAAACAAGAGCTTGACCTTGCTTCAAGACTCCCTTTCAACCCTTGCTATAACTATAGACACTATAGAAGAGGGTCCATCATCAAGCACAATTGAGCTTGATTTTATTTTTTCCATTCCGGATCCTACGCCTAACATCTCTATTCTTTTTGTCGAAACACAACCACAATAAGCTTGGACACTTGTGAAAGCGCAACCTTCGTGTCCATTATACCTCATATAATAAATATTGTAGGAATTTCATCAATGATGATTCCTACTTGTCAATAAATCTATATGAGTACTTCTATGTGGTACATATACCTAGGAATGTCCTTACACAACCTTTTCACACTTTAATTGTAATTCTTTCGTCACAAATCAACTAATTCACAACTAGAAGGAGCAACATTAAATATATCCTCTTTACGTCTTATAAGGAGCCCCGGTGTACATCTAGAGATAAAACCCTCTCTCTTCACACTCTTTCACTCACAAATGAATATGAATCTCAACATATTTCTCTCATCGATAATATTATTCCAACTTCACATAGGTATTTTGATCCCATCGACGATTTATCTAATCACACATCCTTTGACTTGGATCCTATCTACCCAAGTCTCATAACTCAGACCAATTGAATCCTTTGATTATATCCTTTGACTTGACCTTGTCTCGCCCAAGTCGCATGTATTGCCGCGACTTATCAAATCTTCAAATTTCCTCCTTTGACTTGGACCTTGTCCGCCCAAGTCTCGTATTTCAGACTTATCAAATATTTTGATTCCCTCTCTTGACTTGGATTTCTTACGCCCAAGTTTCATATTTCAGACTCTTAAGATTTAATAAAAATGGACCTTTTTCTTGATGAGTCCATTCCAAACACTAATCCACCAAAATTGAAAAACTTAAAAATCATAAAAATAGAATAAAACTCCGTATTAAAGCATTGTTTTGCGGGTTGGAAATTGAAAAGTGAGTACAAATAATATTAAACATTCCATCTATTGGAAGATATCTTAATCATACCATTATCATCTCTTCACATTCTTCACCTATTACGACACATGTTAACCTTTTTCTTATTGGGCATTATATGTCTCATCTTTGTTATGGTTTCTACCATTACAAATCTTTTTACCTATGATTTTGTATTGAAGCTTACCGATGGAAGATCCTCCTTTCAAATAATATCTCTCTTTAACAAAAATTTTAGACTTCTTTACCGATCATATTTACCACCCATCTCAATCTACGGTGTTGAACCCTTACGTCCCTATTAGTCGCATGAAGTTGAGACTTGGGGTAAAATGTTCCTTCCCAACAAGCACATCATCGACATACAAGGAAAAATTAAATCAATCTAAAAATAAAATAAAAACTATAAAATCATTACACCTTTCATCCTTCACAGTCTTTGGTGATAATCTCATACTTCTCAAGTAGTATGAGACTAGGAATGGAGGAAGTCCTTACTCACCTAAATCTTATATTTGGTGTTGAGAATTTTCCTCTTACTGGTGGCATGGGACAACATGTAGGGGTCCATTTCAAAAACAAACAAAAATAATTAACCAATAAAGCCTTTATAAATCTTAATCAAAAGTGCTTAATCAAAAACATCCCAAGAAGTAATTTAGTTGCTCATGTTAAAGAGAGACAACAATTCCTTCAACTGAATTTTCCAATTAGTAGGCCATCAACGGATCTAAGTTGATTCAAAACCTATAAAGTGGAATCATATTGGAATTGGTCAGATAATATTGACTAGAGATGAGTTACATTTTTCTCATATGGATCATTATTACACCTTGTGTCTTTGCATCCATTATCTTCACTTTCATATCACTATTCACCTCATTTTCATGTCCTTCTTGGCTCTTCGTGATGAGCCCTTGCATCTTCCTAGTTGTGTGGAGTCACGAGCAGAGTGAAACACCTTTTATCATCTACATTTTTTCTAATGAAATGGAATGCTTCTAATTATTTACACACGCTTTCAAGCAATGTACCCCTTTTTTACCGAGTTGTAAAATATAAAAATGTTTCAAAAACTTAAAAACATTCAAATATGTTTCACAAAATACCAAAAATAATATAAAATTGTTCAAAAATACAAAAACAATATAAAATTGTTCCAAAAAAATCAAAAATAGTATAAAACTGTCAAAATCAAAACATTTAAATAATGTTTGACCAACTTTCAACAATTGGATAACATAGTTCAATAATTTCGCCATTTGATGGTGCTCCTCATGATCGTTCTAGATCATATTTTGATAATCATATTTATTTCCCATGGTGTATATATATGCTCAATGCATTCATCCCTTTCACAATATAACTTTACTTAGGGCACACTTGGATATCAAATTTTAATCTAATACAAACTACAATGGGATCCGATAAGAGTACCTTTTGGAGTATTTAAGTATCACTCTGCTCGTCATCTGATCTAATCCTCTCATGTTATAAGCTATCGCTTGGGGGCATTCAAATCTGTCTAGTTCTTGATGTGGAACACATTCGAAGTGTTATTAAACACCATTATTGCAAATTGTGTTGAATCTGTTGTGGTTTGTTAGTATTGTGACTATGCTTTTGCTTCTTTCGATTTATTAATTTTTGTACTTTGTTTACCTTTTTGTAGACCAATTGTAGGAAATTTATCCACATCTAGGTTCACATATAACTTTCATGTGTTTCCTTCCTGTTTATATTGGGTTTGTTTTCAATGCTCGTTTTTGTCTTTTAGTTGCTTGCATGTGTTTTATTTTTGTCTTTGTTTATTAAATAAGTTATGGAGTGTTTTCCTTTTTGCTATGTATTTAAGTTTGTTTACATTTCTTTGCATTTGTATTTCAATTTTTTCAAAAAAACTCACAAAAATCCAAAAAAATCATATATTCAAAAATAATAAAAAAATCAAAAATTACAAAATTTTCAAACAAACATTCACTTATCATCAAAATCCTACAATTGGAAAACCCTTGAACTAAAATTTTCAACATCTCAACACAATCTTGGTAAAGTCATACTTTTATCTACTACCCTAGTGATCATTCCAATCTTACAACTGTCACTTTCTTTCCTTTGCATGATAGGCTAACTCTCTGGGGGCAAGTCGAAAATTATTTTTCCTTCGTGATATAACTTCACTTGGGAAATTTCAACTTCGATCATTTTCACAACGAATCCAACAAGAGTTTCATAAGGAGTCTCTTTACTCATATCTTCTAGTCTAGTCCTATTCCCACCTCGAGAGCATTTGCATCTACTTAATCATCATTGTGGCATGCATTAGGGGCATAACTAATTGTCTTCTTTTTTGATTTTGTGTTGCATTGTTGATGTTTACTCTTTTTGGACCACTTATAAGTAGTGTGATTACATCTTGGTTCCTTTATAACCCTGATTCCTGCACCTACTATGTATATTGGTTATGTTTTCCTTTTTATCTTATCTTTTATGTGTGTGTTTTTTACGTGCATCTAGGTTAACCATCTTGATTCCTTCATAATCGCGGTGAAAAATCTATTGTGCGATAACAAGAATAAGGTTTCTCTAAAATTATTCTCCAAATGACGCTCATGCTACAAGCACAATCCGTCCCATCCTTGTTCTAATCCCTTGTCTTCTTCCTATGAAGTGGTTTTCCATTGCTTTGTTGCTTCACCCACTTTCTTGAGGGGTATTACCATTCTACTTGTTTGGCCATCCAAATGCTTCATTTCCTTTTCTCTTGCACGCATCTACTATCTTTAAAGCAATATTACTTCACAATAGCACTTTAAAGAGGGGAAATGTAGACACCCCAAAATCACTCACCTATTCCTAGTATTGTCCAAGTACATCCTTTTATTCACCCCTTTCATGATTTATTAATTAAATTAATTAATCATGTGCATTATACCCCTTTGGATTAATTAACTTAATCTTTAACACCCCTTTAGCTAGCTTAGATATCATTTATCAATTAAATGATTAATTAATTAGTGTGCACATCATAGCTAATTAAATTAGTTATCTAATTAGGAAAATACACCTATTTTCCTAGTCAACTGCCACTTAGATTCCCAGTCAACTCCACATGGACTCCACTTCACCAGTCCAGTCAACTCAGGTTCTAGAATCCTAGAAAGGTGGGGCAATTCAATTACACATACAACCACCTTTCTGGATGCAAATTTTGTAATTAAATCCCTTTACTACCCCTCAATGACATTTAACTTCCTGGAACTACTGCAACTTCCTCAAAGTGCTAAAAATAACATGTACATTTATCTATTTACAAACAATTTCCAACCACCATTTAGCCTTATAAAATACGGCTTATCCTATCCCAAATCCTCCTGGATTATTTGCAAGAAAACTCTATTAATTTGCATATTGAAGCTTTCCAAGCCAATCGCTCGTAGCAATCTACATCCCCATTTGGAGATCATTCAAGAGAACCCACAAATCTACATTCCACAATCTTCCACAAGGTTACACAACTCAAAGCTTCATACAACCTTACTTGAGGTTTCTATTGGAAGGCTATATTGAGGTTTATACTTGTTTTTGTCTCCATTTTAGTTAGTTTTTCATTGCATTTAGGCAAAGGATCTCTATTGTTTGGGTTACCCTACCTATCATTAGGAAGTTCCTATTGGGGTTAGCCTTTGGTTGTACATATATATTAATCACATCTAAGCATAAAAACAATCAATACGAAATAAAAAAGAAGAAACAATACACAAGATTTAACATGGTTCACCCGAGTGTGGGATGCGTCCACCAAGAAATAACCAATTTATTGTCATAGAGGAAATACAATGAAGATTTGCAATCTTCCACACCTTCTTGGATGTCCTATACTTTCTTCTCTACAAATTTCTCTTCTCTCAAAAGGAAACTTCTCTCTAATCTTAATTAAATTCTTCCTTCTAAACCCTAGCTTTATGCATCTACAATCTTAGGGAAATTTAGCTATGCAATTACAACCATTAGATTCACTTTACAAATAAAGATAGATATAATTCCCATAACTTAATTATAATAGTCACGCATAGGCAAAGCGGCGCCAAGTTAGCTTTAACTAATGCCGGTTAGCCCTAACCGATGCGATTCCTCCTTGCCCGACCGATCTGGTCCATGGGTGACCGACGACAGTCGTCGTCCAACCGACGCCGGTTACTATGTATTCCAACAAGTCTACAAAATCATGCCAATGAAGTGATTAAGCTCCATGAACTCAATAATCTCCTAATTGGAGATAAATTTCTTCACTATACCATATAACTCCATCCTCTTCAAGTCTCAAACTCGAAGACCAATAGAAGTGGAGTGTAGCTCTAAATTCTCCTTTGCCAATGGCTTCATTAGCATATCCACAAGATTTTCCTTTGTATGAATTTTCTCCAACTTCAGCTGCCCATCCTCCAATACCTGCCATATGAAGTGATATCTCAACTGAATGTGTTTTGTTCTAGAATGAAACGCTGAGTTCTTTTCTAGATGAATTGCACTTTGACTATCACTGTACAATCCGTAATCCTCTTTCTCTTTTCCCAACTCTTCCATGAACTTGCTCATCCATATCATCTCCTTGCTAGCTTCTATAGCTGCAACATACTCAACCTCTGTAGTAGATAGGGCCACAACCTTCGCATCTAGAAGTGTACGAAGGGGAAGAAGTTAACCTTATACCCATTAACATTGTTATGAGTGCAACAATGCTACTGAAATTATTGATGAACTTCCTATAAAAAGTTGCCAATCCATGAAAACTACGAACCTCTATCACATTCCTTGGAATAGGCCATTCCAAAATCACCTTCACTTTTTCCTCATCCATCCTCTCGAGATGACAAACCCCCAAAAATAGACGTTTTTGAAGAAACCTACACTTTTTAAAGTTTGCATACAAAATATCTTTACGTAACAATTATAACACTAAATTCGGATGTAACAAGTGTTCTTCTATTGTCTTCTTGAATATCAAAATATCTTCAAAATACACAACAAAATTACAATTGATTTCTCGAGTACTCCATTTCATCAACCTCATGAATGTACTGGGTACATTAAATAGCCCAAATGGCATCACCATCCACTTGCATAATCCATCTTTTGTTTTGAAATCCTTTTTCCATCGATCCCCTTCACGAATTCGGATATGGTAGTACACACTACACATTATAGTATTACTAAAATATTGGGCTCCCTCTATCACGTCCATCATATCATCCAATCCTGGAATTGGGAACGATGCTTAATTGTGATTTTATTTATGGCCATATAGTCTACATACATTCTCCAGTCTCCATCCTTTTTGGGAGTCAATAGTGTTGGAGTATCACATGGACTCATGCTTTCTCTCACTAACCCTTTTTGTATTAGAGTTATAAATTAATTGTTCAACTCCTCAATCCATGTCAAACTCATCTAATAGGCTACCTATTTTGGAAGGGCTGATCCTAGGATAAAATCAATATGATGTTGTATATCCTACTTTGGAAGTAACCCATGTGGTAGCTCATTTGGTATGACATCTTTGTATTCTTTTAGTACCTTTTGTGCTTTCTGATGGGTATATTAAATTCCTCTATTTCCACCTTCTTTGACATCAATGCATAACACCAACCAACTTATTCCATTTTTGTAACAAACTCTTTTGTAGCCAACAATCCCTCACTCTTTTCTTCTTCCTTGAAGGGTAACAAGAACACCTTTACATGATCCTTCTAATAAGTATATGTGTTTTTCCCTCCATCACGTGTAACATTTCTATCATATTGCCAAGGCCTCCCTAATAATATATGGCATACATCCATCAAAATAACATCACACCAAACCACATCCTTGTAGGTATCCCCAATCGAAAACTTTATAAGGCATATTTTATCTATGGTTGCCACATTCCATTTCTTGAACCATGATATATGATAGGGATATGGGTGCTTCTCACATTTCAAACTGAGTTTATCAACCATTATGATTGAGACCATATTGTCATAACTACCACCATCAATAATAATTTTATATACATTTCCACAAGAGGTGCATCTTGTTCCAAAGATATTTGTCTGCGAAACCAAGAATTAACATGAACACCATATTGTTCTTTCTACTTCCTTGAACAATCATCGTCGTCATCTTTGTCACGAGGTTTCACCTAAGTAAAACTTCATTTCTTCTTCCTCTTCAAATTTAACCGAGGTTTACTCGTGGTTTTCTCTTGCCATCTATCCTATGTAGGATAGTGTGGACACTCAAAAGCTATGTTCCCTTATTCACCACATTGGTAACATGTATACTACCTTTGGGGATATTCCAACCCCATCCTCCATTATAACCTCTTCCTATCTGAAACCCCTACCACCGTGGTAGTTACCATGACTTTGACCAAATTCTTCCTACCCCTCTACATTAGAGGATTCACCTTTTATAGAATCAAATCTATCTCTACCTCTCATTGGAGATGATGATGGCACTATCTTCACACCTCTTTTAAAATTACTCCTCTTGTTCTTTTCTTATAATTTTAATGCGAGTTGATAAGCATCATCCATGCTATGGATTGGAGCATACTCAGTTCATCTTATATGGTATAACTCAACCCATTTACATACCTTGTAGCCTTCTATTCTTTAGACTCTCCCTATTCCACTTAGATTGATAGCTTGTAAAATTAATTGGTATACTCTTCAATGTTGATATCCTTCTGTCTTAGGTTTTGAAACCTTTGAAATAATGTCTGGGCATAATCTATAAGAAGAAAATTTTCTTTCAACTTCTTCACCATTTTATTCCAATTTCAAACCTTGCCCTTTCCTTTGTTTTTTCTTGAATTTTGCAAGCTATCCTTTGGATCAATACATGTCCACCAACTTAGTGCATGCAAAATTAACCTTCTTCTCCATTGAAAGGGTTTTCCACTCAAAGAATTTTACCATGTGATTTAACCAGGTCAATCAACTCCTCTGGTCATAATCCTCCACCATATTTAGGAACATTAATCTTGATGCCATCATTATTTCCCTCTAAAGCTTGAATCAATATCTCCTCAAATGGTCTATCATTCAAGGTGTCATCATCTATCTCATTTTCTTCTTCATTTATTCCTTTATTCATTAACAAAGGTAATTCTCCAACATCACTATTTGGGTCTCGCATCCCCATTTACATGACTCCTTCTAAGGCATGTAACTTCTCTATGAGCTTAACAACTTGTCTTTGTAGCTCATGTACATTCTTATTCATTAGGGCATAACCTTCTCTTCTATTTCTATCCATGCTTATATAAAATAGAGGCAATAAATTAAACAAACAAATGTAATATATATTACTTTCACTTTGTTCCAAAAAGATATAAATCTTACTTTGATACCAATTGATGTGGATCCATCTCGTAGGAGGATGAAATATCTCCAAAACACACAAACTATTTGAAAAAAACTACAAGTTTCAAAATAGTTTTCTTCTCATTTAGGGAATCCACATTAATCTTATACATCATTAAAATCTTCCTTTTATTCCATATTAGCTCTAAAAAACCTTTAAAATTCCAAAAACCTAAAATGCCAAAATTACCTCACGTAGACACTAAATCATGCACTTTGGGTACATTACTAGGTCTTAATCACATACTACTATTCATATGCTTCTTACAAGAGAAAAGTATTAATTGATCATTATACTTGGCCTCTTAGTTTCCTTTTAGCCTCCTTGTTGGCCTTATAGACCTCACTTTGCCTAGTCTGACCCTTCATACTTCACCTTTTCTGGCTTTGGACACTAGTGTCTAGCCAAGATGCCCGCCCTAGGTGCCCTCATCCTTTCTGGGTTCCCTAGACCTCTTTTTACTTTTCTTGCTCATTTTTGGGTCCTTTTTAGCCGTTGGGCATCCCTATCTCTTAGGGTTTAGCATTTTAGTGATCAATTACAAAATTTGAACAAGAGAAGCATATAAATATAAAGTTATGTGACCAAATTAAAGGACCAAGCTCTAAGAATCTATACTATCACCTAAGGTTGCATCTCACAAGCACTCAAGAGCATCTTTGCATTCATCTAACACCATTACAAGGGACAAGGGTTGGTTTTCTGCATCACACACATAGGAGGGAAGTTCATTTTATTCCATGCACACATCTATTACATATTTTTACATCTAGCTACTTTACTCATTATCAAGTGCAACATGCACAAGAGCCACCTAAGACATAATTCTGCACACACACAAAACTACATTGGGTCTGAGATGTAGAGCAATGATTAGTCATCAAATCACTTGTTTGATAGTTGAGGACAATCCGACCCCTCATTTTGCATCTTTATTTTTAGGATTTGATGTTCTTTTGAGGGTTTTGCAGGTGATATCTTTATTGTAGGTTATCAATGACATCAACAATCATAGTGTGACCATCTAGTGACAAACAACAAGGGTTTATCATCAACCAACAACCCTACGAAATTCATCTCTGGAGTTCATGCGTAGACCACGATGCCTAAGAAGGATCCTAACACCCAGTGCCCCAAAGACTAGTCCAAGCACCTTGGTCCCTACTTCTCCTGCACTCCTACACTTCTCCGGGTTTTGTTTTGAGGTCATGTAATGTCATTCTTCTAGTCTTCTACCTTCGCACACTACTAGGATATTTTTGAAATCAACTAAGTAACCTAACTCTCTATTGCACTTAAGTTTTTACTTCCTTTGCTTATTTGATTGAGTCATTTCTATACTTTACTATCATATATACTTGTTTTTAGCATAAACAAGAAATTTAAAAAGTAATCTACACACACTAGTTTATTTTTGTTAAATCATTTGGTGAACCCGACTCATTTTGAACACTCTTAGGGTCCTTATACTTTTATTGCTTTTATCTTCCTAGGATCTTCTCATCATGAATATTTCTATTCATGATTTCTTGCTCACCCATCCTGAGTGTCGTGCTAAAATCAATAATATTTTTGCTACTACTCATATTCCTGACACTACTCATCCAAATGTTGTTTATCAAACATTCATCAATGTATTTTCACAATAGATTACTTTTTCATCTACTATAGCTGAAAATTTTGTTGTATATAATAGTGATCCTCTTCTATTTATATGAGTCTATGTTAATAACTTAGAAGTCAAGTGTAATTTATTCAATACTAGATATGAGCTCAATATTTTCCCTTTATCATTCATTCGGCTCTAGGCCTCCCTGTATCTATGCTTAACCCAACATCTATTTTTGTTCAAGCATATGATTCTACTATGCATATGTGCTTGAACTTTATCACCTTGCCACTTTATTCACGGTTGGGTCAAAGATCATTCAAGTTCCATTTTTTGTCATTGATATACCACTTCCATATAATTACTTACTTGGTAGGCCATGAATTCATCAAAGGAAAGCGAGTCTCCTCCATGATTCACTGTTGTGTTAGGTTCTTACATGGTTGAATATGAGGTTCTCGGCCGATAGTACACCATTCCAACTTTTTAATCTAGATTCAACCACTGCATTACCTATTCCAATTTCCACTACAATTCATTATGTTGCTGATCTATGACACATGAACTATCCAAATAACTTACCTCCACTTGAAGGAACCATTTGTACTTTAGATGTTGTTCCATCTACTTGAAACTCCCCCTTCTACTAATGCTATGGTACTTTATCATGGGTCTATCCATACATTAGATGTCATACAAACTTTAATATCTTCTCATGAGAAACCTACATTTGTGACATGACCTTTCACATGCACTCTTTTCATCAACAATGATTTCTGGTCACATATTTCATTTGATCCTACTACCTCTCGACACTATTTGCATGCTCGATGGTTTGACTCAAATGGCTTAGTTTTACGCTTTCGATGATATCTTACCGCCACTTCATTCACCATATTTATATCAAGGACATGCTTACATTACTATTACTTATGGCCTCCAAATATAATTTCATCTCTTGATATTTGTTACATGCACTCCACACAGAGTTCACTTACTTTGGGCCAATCTTGGCTTGATTATATTGACGACACTTTAGATATTGATCATACTAACAACTCATTTTCCATGCCTTTCGTACCGTGTTTTTAGTTTTAAAAACTCATTTATAAAACCTTACTCATTGGTATGCACATGGATGTCCATTACCACCTTTCATTGAGGAGGAGTATGTGATGGGCATGTATGTAATCTATTCTGCATGGCTCTTTTCTCAATCAGCCACATACAATTACTTACCAAGTTTTAAATGTGTCACATGATGCGGTTTTGACCATGAAAATGATGATCTCTTAGATGATGTCACTTGATAACTCTTCTCTTCATACACTTGGGGGACATCGTATGTAGTTCTTCCCCCTTCTAGCATTCTCGGATATCCGGTACTTCTATCATTTCATTTCTCACATCACACCTAGTCTCTCACATACTTCATACACATCTTGATACACTCTTGTATCGTAGCTACTGATAACACACTCTTGTGCTACGGTCCACACTTGACTGTTAGGGCATCCTACATACATGAAACTCACACACTTTGCACATTTCACATCTATGAAATTTTCTTATTCCTACACATCATACATGTTGTGAGATTCCTACATCCTCTCCTTGTATCTATTATACATCATATACGCACTTTGTGCTTTCTACACCTACTCATTCTACACACTCATGTATAACTTTCGTTGTACACTATATGTATCTACATTAGACACATTCAACTTACACACTTATAATCTGCATCATAGTCTACTCGGGCATCATGCTATTCTATTGTAAACTCTAAGCATCATGATCAAGCCTTTTACAATGCGCACTACCCGATGACACACTCTAGTCTCAAGGTTCATACTCAACTACTGAGGGTCTAAATCAGAATTGAACCTCACCATTTCTACATCCTGCATTACATCTTCATAATCACTCTTCCTTGCATCTTATTTACACATTCTATGATCTACGCTTTAAGCTACATCATCATGTTTGGTCTTCCTAATCAATCTTTTCTAGCGTTTCATTTGCATCTCTCTTTACAATCTACATCATCCATCTATTCTACGCTCTACACTCTTTTGGTCACATCAACACATCATTCAAACCATTTCCCGATGATGCACTCTTGCTATACAGTTCATTCTTGATTGTTGAGGGGTATTTTATAAATGAACCACAATTCACTCATGCATACATTCATGTAGTTGTAGGCAAAGCACCTATCATATTCATATTGCATTCCATTCCATCTCATCCACAACATATTACATATCTTGGTTGCACATAGTTCTTACTTGCTTATACTTACATGTACACTTTATTACACATGTTAGATAGATATCTTGTATGTCATTATATTTATCATACACACAGTATGCACATCCACTTGATTTATAGTTGTGATTGCCAAATCTACACAAACCGATAAACAAACATGGATACTTGGTGCAATACCTCATACCAATCCCATAGTGGCTCCTGCACTTTGAATCCACATTTCAGGTGTTATTGTTTCATTATTATACATAACACACTACTATATCAGATTATACATGATTTGACATACTTTATATCTTTCTAACATGCTAACAGGTGCTTCATGTGTAGAATTTTCCTTGTAGGACCTATTTTCCACCATGGTTATCTGATGTTTGCTTACTCTTGTTTTCCATTGTTTGTGGGCTTTTCCCTATGCTTTGTCTTGTGTGCACATTGTATGCTTTTGGCCATTGTGGCCTCGATTGTCTTGCGACATCATGAGTGATGTCCCATGTTTGCAACCCAATTTTTGTGGTCTACATTGTCTTCTTTCTTGGTAGCTTACATTGTTTTCTATATACATGTTTGTTTGCACTAACACTTGTCTTCTAGCCACTATTTACATGTGCCTTGGTTTCTACTAAGCACATTCCCTCCTACATACTAGTATCACTTCAACGCATGGGGTCCTCTTTTGGGCCACATCCTCCTAGAATGTAGCATGTACCCCAAATGAGGGGGGAATCTATTGGGTGAATAAGTCACCCCATTCGACGATTACAATCACATATCAACAGTCTACATTCATAGTTTAGTATAACACAACACAAAGTCAACACTCTATAGACTCAAACATGTCTTAGAATTAGACTTGGGTCCTTACTTCAACACAGACACTAGCGCCTAGAATCAAACTTGGGAACTTAGGTGCTTCGTCCCTTCTTGGGTGCACTGAGACCAGGGTTAGATACACAACATTTTTTAGTTCAAGTATAGCTTTCAACATTGTCATAGAGGATTTTCATAGGGTAGACAATCCTTCAACACTTGGCAATCACATTTGATCACACTTATTCATATTGGATCGAACTTGTACACAACGTATACACTAGTGTTTTTACTTCGGGAAGTAATCAAAGGTTGGAGAATAATACTAGACCTTTCTCCCTACACTACTTATGCCATAGCGTAAGATCACCCAAAAAATTCGCTCTTCATTAATATCTTCAGGATCCTTTCTATCACTTTTTCTCATCATGGATTAGGTGCACATGTTCCTTTTTTCTACTATTTACACATTTTACACACTTTTTACATGCATTTTTACATATATATACACATATTTGACTACTTGTTCGTTCTTCTCTTTTGCAGGTCCATCCTTATGGGAAGCAGTAGTCAACATCAACACACAACCATCATGCTCCAAGCACATCATCAACAATAGGTACAACATCACATCTACATGTGTTTTTTCACCCTAGGGTCATTATTCATCACTTTTATTTTTACTTCCTCTTCTTTAGCATCCACACTTCACACTTTTTTCACTCCATGCTTTTCTTGTCTTGTGACAGATCTTCTACATTGATCTACATGGTTATCAAGTACACATCTCTATATACTTTATGTTACTGAGCTTTCGCTCACCAAAATAAAGTGGGGGAAAATGTAGAGACTAAATCACACACTTTAGGTACATTACTAGGTGCTTATCATATACTACTATTCATATGCTTCTCAAGGAGAAATGTAACTACTTGATCATTATACTTCGGTGTAGTCTCTTTTACCACTTTCTTTAACAACCAACCCCAAACGCACCAACATATCATCCATATTGGTCTGGAAGCTCACCCGAGGCACACACAGCGTCGAGCCCCTCCTTTATGTGAGCTTTGTGAGAATGATCACCCTTGGTAAGGGAGTGCTTGCATAAACATGGAATGAACATACCCATTATGGGAATTGAGATAAAGAACTAGTCCTAGTCTAATGCATCAAAGCATGGTATAACATGATCAACTAAATGAAAGTAGAATCAAACCATGAATAATATCAAGAAAACTTGTAACACACACATGAACATAAGGGAAATGTATAGATCAAGATCCATCACATGAGTGCTTATAAAACTCTTCATTATATTCATTAATCAAATACAATAGCCAAGATTACATAAAAAGGGTTCCATCTCTGGGAACGTTCATAGTAGTAGAGCCTTTATACATTACAAATCTCGCCATTACACATTACATAATACCTCTATATTTCTCTTTCTCTCTTTCTTGCATACATCTCCACACATACTAATTTATCTCCCTCTTCCACCATACTAGAAAACCACCCATATAAAGAATAAGAAGGAATATCCTCTTAACCGCTCATCATTACCTGCAAAATCTTGAAGGAATCCTCCCATGATTTCTCTACCACTACCTAGGAATATTCCAGATGTTGTCATGCATTTCCCTCAATCGAGTGCCTTTAGCATGTATTTTCTAGATAATCCTTAACAACCTCGACTCCTTATCCTTTCATGATAACCGTATTGATGCCCTGGAATATCCTTTCCTTGAGCCGTAAGTCTCCATAGCTTATCCACATCTGTATCTGGTCACTTTTTCATTTTCTCCCTATGTTTGTATTTTCATGTTGTCCAAAACTCACTAAGTCTTGAATCTATCCTTCCTAGACATAAGATTTCGTGCCTCTCCAAGACCTACTTCTTCGCGTGCCTTCACATCCTTCTTCCCCATGCCACAAGGATTCACACCTTAGGTAATTAGTTATTTTAGGGGTCCAACATCACTCCAAATGAATTGGTTGTCGCCCAAAATCCTTCGCACTCCCCAGAACAAAAACTTGTCGACCCAAATCTGCTAAGGCATGAATGTTGCTCTAAAGAATAAAGAATAATAGTTGGAAAAGAATCTAAATAAAGAATTGAAGGATGGAGGAATATGTTATGCAACCAATTGGAGGAGTTCGGGAACTCCAAATCTATCTCATCCTTCAACTTTTCCCATGCCCTCAATTTTGATAGGGCCTTTCCTGGCGCTTCTCCAATGATACTGGGCACAGTGGTCTGGGAGGATCTCTTCCACCTTCCCCTTTAGTGCATTGATAAACACCCCTAACTCCATGCCTATACCTTTGAACTCATCCATCCATTTAGTGATGGAGTATTGGAATTCCCTAATTCCAAAGTTCATCTTCTCACACTTTGTCTACATTTTCTCCTTCTAGGTCATGGTGTTAACGACCAACTATGCTCACTCTTGCCTTGTTGGTAGGCATGGTCTTATACAAAACCTTGAGGGATTCCTCCTCCTCCGTCACCCACACGTGTCGATAATTGGCTTGCATTTTCTATAGCTATTGAAGCCCCTATCTGCTAGTATATTTACTTCCTTGAGTTGGGAGAGCAAGTCTTCCAACTCAATGATCCGGGCTTCAATGACGATCTTGTTCTCTTCTTTTTTCCTTTGCGAGGTCTGCAGCTATGGGGCCCGTGCCATCCTTGATGTTAATGAGTAACATACCCACGAGGTCCTCGAGGTACTCCATTTCATCCCCGTAATTGGTCCTGGCCTGGCTTACCAATGTCGACATTGTCCCATAATGATTTTTACTAGGGTGCCAACTCGGTCATACGCCTCCTTGGTTCATGCTTGTTTGCCCATTAGTCCTTGGCACAATTTGTCATCTTCTTTTTCCTTCTCTTTATTTCTCATGACCAAGGTCTAAATAAGTGGCTTCTACATCCAAGATGTACCGAATCACCTTTGCGGACATATTCTATAATGCATTACATGTATGTTCATTTGTTAGGTGGTTAGGATCCACCACCTTATATGTATCTCCTCATTTCTTCTTCAAATGAATGGTCCCAATTACATGATCGTTGACTTCAAAATTAGGTTCCTCAGAGTGGTAGTGCATGTTCCAACCGAGCATCTTCTTGGTATTGGGTACACTCCCTGTCTTGGTCCATCAATTTCTAACCATGTAACTTTTTTGGCAGGAGGGTGGCCTCGGAACCTCAGTGCGTAACACTTTCATGGGATCATCCATGAAGTCTATATGTGGGGACATGGGGTCCACTTCTTTCTCATTTCCTTGTGTTTGGTCCTTTACTTCTTTGATCCTGGCTAAATCCTTTATCCTCCTTTATAGTAAAGGAGTCCCCTTTATCTCCTACTCCTGGGTTGGTAGTGCATGTTGGGGAGGCCTCACACACCTGGAATTTTATTTGGTTATGCAGAGTTATCCTTCCCTTTCTCACATGCCTTGTCCTTAATCCGGCTCTAGATTTGGCTTCCCACTCCTCAAGTTCTTCCTCTAACTCCACCTTGAAAGTGGTGTTATCCTTCTCTTCTCCTTCCTCCGAGCCTCAGTAGCGGAGCTAGACATATATTGTGTTTTCACTTCTTTTCTCTTCAGGATCCTCCTCTTCCTTCCCTTCCTCGCACCATGGTAATGAGGCCTTGGTGCTACCTTGCAAAGTGTTTGTTCCTTGCTCTCATTACAAAGGTGCATGTAGTACCTCCTCTTCCTAGAAGTATCTAACTTTTCCTCATCATGTTCCTCTTCTTCTTCCTCTTCTTCCTGCACTACTTTCATGGGCGGGATTGGTGTCTCTCGTGGCTTTGGAAAGGGAGATTCTAGAACCTCCACATTAATCCCCCTTTTTCTTTTAGGGTGTAGCTTCACGAAAACTTGATGGACATACCCCTTGATGGTAATGCTAACTTGAGGGTGCATGTACAAAAAATCTGGCTCCAAAACTTCGACGTAAGCAAGTCAAGTGCAAAATTTCTATGTTGTGGGAAATGTGTGGACATCAACATCTACTTTGTCCACATTGAAAACAAACCTCTTTGCATCCTTTATCCGGTTAATGGTGCATTTCAAATATTTGGAAGTAAATGCAAAGGGGAGTTTTCCCCATGACCCCATCTCTCCCTTGACCATTAGAAATTTTGCTAGATTTTTTTTTGTGTAACGGAAAACTTTACCGAGTCTCCAACAACTTGTGGTAACTCATGGGGATGTGCCACTCATTCTCAAAAGCTTCGTGCAATAATTCAAACCACATATTCATCCAAGCCTTGTAAGCATTTGAGATGGTCCCACCGTAGGTGAACTTTGCACTTAGAATGCGGGGATGCGTGTGTGGGTGAGTGAACCCAAATGTTCCCAGCTGGTCTATCTCTGACACCAATCTCCCAGAACATGATCAATAGCAGGATGGAGCCCCATGTGATATTTTCTCTTGCCTCATTATGCACTCACACTTCTCAACAATTCCCTTTGCAATGAAATTTACAAAGTTATAATGTGCCCTCTTGGACACTCTATAGACTACGTATAAGAACTTCCTATTAATGTTTGTCCATCTCTCTAACATGCCTAATTTGTAGCTAATGAGCCAGGATGTAACTCTTAATGCTAGGTCTGGGAGATTTGTAATTACCTGTGCCCTACCTCCCTTCTCATAGTTCAATTTCTTTGCCAACTCCTCAATCTTTATAGTGGCACATAAATCAAGTGCCATGTCCTCGCCGGTGTTTTGCAGGCCTGTAACTATCCTAATCAAGTGGCCTATTATCCTCATCCTTCTCCTCGTAAAATAAAAGAAGTCCTTGTGTACCCATGACATTAACCACCTAAATAATGGGGTGGGTTTCGTAAAGAAATGAAACTCCCACGCTTAAGACTTTGGTCTCTTTGCAATTCTGTTGTCTTGAGTTGTCAACCATAGGGTTTCGAGCTTTTCTATCGTCGAGTGTTCAAACCAAGTCTACCCTCATCATCTTCTCGTTGTCACTTGCCCTATGGTTATACTCACTTATTTTGCATTTGTATAGCTTCAAGCTCCACTTTTCTTCCTTAATAACTCCGTGAATGTACCACATTTTTGAGTAAATTTCAACGGGAGACTCCTTTTCCACAACTCGGTCTCTTCGTATAGGGCTTCTTTGGTGTCGTCTTCCTCCTCCTTTCCTTCATGCCCTAGGTGCTCTTAACATCTCCTACGTTTTCCGTAACTCGACAACTTCCACGCTTCTCTCTCACGCACGCCCCTTCCCGCCTTGTTGTCTCCTTTCTCCTCTTTTTTGCACCATAATATTACTCCTCAGCTTTGTACAATCACACTTTGTTCGACAATTTCTTCACTCTCCTTTAAAATACCCTCGTCACACTTCGAGCTCACAAAGACATAAATAAATTCTCTAAGGAAAAGTATTTGAAATGACTTCCCTTACCCTTCTATTTATACTTTTCCAACACCTTAAAGTTCTTTTAACCATGTGTCTCAACGTCTCTTTTTAATAGAGTACTTTATTTTACTCAACTTAACTTTCACGACTTCCCTTCATGCATCACAACTATAACCTTCTGGCACTCCAACACTACTTCACTACCACATACCTCCTTCACGTGCGTCACCATGCCAAAGTACATAACCTCTACATTGACTACCAAGTAGTTTCCCATGGTGCTTCCTACCTTATGTTATACTATGTGATCTTTATCCTCTTTGTGGTCTTCAAACTTCTCTCAACACACCTTTATAACCACCCGAATCCAAACACCTTAATCCACCGCACCACTCATTCTTCTATCTTCAGAATGAGTTTCCCAATAGTCCCTTGTCGAAGGAATTTGTTCAAACATATCTAAGCATATCTACCAATCCACCCCACATAAAAATGCATGCAACATCCTCTACACATAGAACCACTTCTAATGCAATTACTCTTGACGCACTAATGTGCAACACAAAACTAAAAATGATGACAAAGGAAACAATCAAAAGGGGAAAGAATTAAGGGAAAAATAATCTAATTGGAAATACTACCTTATTTTATAGACACATAGAATCCTTATTTATAGTAGGGATTCAGCCTACTCCCATTGAAATATCCTGACAACCTTGTCCCATGCAAGTGCTTCGTAACCTCGCACATGCTTGAATCAAGGATGTAAGACATAATGTACGACCCTAACCAATGGAATTTGAGCTTCCCAAGATGGTATAAAAACTTAGAATCATATAGTAGAACCATCTACCCAACTTCAAATTGTCTATTCTTAAGTGACGATCATGCCATGGTTTTTGTCTTACTTTCTCAAGCACTCGACTCTATCTCGCAAGTGATCTCCTTTCATCCAACTGCATTAACTTATCCATGAATTCTTGTAATGCTTGTTCATCACCAATCCTCATGCACACACAACATACAGAGAGGTTAGCATAAATTCTACCGTTAAAATGGCTTCTGCACAAAATACCAATTGAAATGGTGTGGCTTTGTTCAATCTCTTGTAGGTTGTTCTATACGCCCATAGCACAACTGAGACTTTGTCATCCTAATCCTGTCTCCCAACATCAAAAATCTTGGTCAATGTGTGACTTAGTATTTTGTTGAATGCCTCAACTATTCCATTAACCTAAGGGTGATAAGAAGTAGTCTTGTGATGAGCCACCATGAATTCTCGCAACAAGATCCTAACCATCTCATTTAAGAAATGGGTCCTCTATCACTAGTCAAACTCAAAGGGAAACTATAATCTTCCCATGATGTGGCCATAGTGTAATCCCTTGTAGGCGCTACCTCTCTACCCACCATGTTAAGTAATCAAAATAGGTAATTATATAACGCGACCTAGTCCTCCACACAATAGGTGAAATATGGCCTACAAATTCAATCACGCACTTCTCAAATGGCTCAATGCTAGCTAGCTATCACCTTAATGGCATTTCATATATTTTCCCTAGTTTACCAAGGCACTGGAAGTGGTCACAAGCCTTACAATACTCGATATAATCTTTGTAAACCATTTCCCACCAAAATCTTGCTAGAAGAATCTTGCATGTGGTTGCATTCCCTGCATAGTGTCCTCCTACAATTCCACCATGTGCTTCCTCCATGATTGCAATGCGATCATGCTCTAACACACACTAACGTAAAACCTCATTACAACCTAGCTTGTATAAGTCTCCACTAATTAGCATGTAGGGCGCGGTGTGTATAGCTAATTGTTTCCTTTCCAAACTCTTCATTCCCTTTAGCACTATACCCATTTTGAGAAACATCACAATATCTTTTAAGTCGAGAGGACACACGTTCAGAATTTAAATAGTTGTGCATCTAACATTGTATCCTTAATGCTCTGTATCCTCCTCTGATTCAATCCTTGATAAATGGTCAGGTCCTAAATTAATCTTACTAGGTTTCACAACGACCATAAAATCAAACTCTTGAAACAATAGGACCCACTGCATATGCACCCTTGTAAAATGGGCTTGTTTACCAAGTACTTCAATGCCACGTGTTCCATGAATAATATAAAATGTGTTGCCAATAGATACTACTTAAACTTGTACAACGTGTAGATCATCAACAACACTTTGCGTTCGGTAGTAGTATAATTTTTTTCTTGGGGTTAACTTCCTGCTTGTGAAACAAAGAGGGTGGTCAATAGTTCCATGACACGGGTGTGCCAACACTACTCCAATTTCCATCCCTAAAGCATCAACATGCACATGAAATGGTTTGTCCCAAGAAGGAAAGTGTAATATGGGTGTAGTAATAAGTCTATTCTTCAATGTATCAAATGCCATCTTTGCGCCTCTCTCCCTAATGAAATGTACTTTTGTATTTTAGCAACTTTTGCAACAACGCAATGATCTTAGCATACCCCTTAATAAATTTCTGGTAATACCCCGTATGCTCGAGGAATCCATGCACCGTGCTCTAGCTGGTAGGTTCCCCCAATCCCATAATAATGATAACTTTGGAAGGATCCACCAACAAGCCTTCCTTACATATGATATGCCCCAACAGGGTTCCAAATGGAGTAGTGAAAACAAATTTCTTAATGTTGAGGGATATCCTCAATTGCCAACATATTTCAAACATCAACCTTAGATTGTCACAATGGTCCCTCACTAATCCATATACCATCCAATCATCAAGGTAGAATTGAAGAAACTTATGGATGAAGTCTTGAAATTCCTGCACAACAATGCACAAAAAAACATCGAGCACGTTCTTCATCCAAAGGCATGACCATGTAGGAAAAAATTCCCCATTCAAGTGGTGAAAGTTGTCTTTTCTTGGTCCTCCTTTGCAATTCTAACCTAATGATATCTTGAGAATCCATCTGTGAAAGAATAGATCTCGCGCCCAACTACTCCTTCCAGGATCTCTTCAGTGAAGGGGGTTAGAAAAGGGTCAATAACACATACCACATTTAGATCCCTATAATCAACACAAATCCTTATCCTCCCATCCTTCTTAATGTTAATGACCATTAGACTTATCCATTCTAATTCTTCAACAACCTCAATGATACCTGAAGCGATCATCTTGTCAATCTCTTCCTTGACCCTGACGTGTAGATTTAGATTCATCCAGTAAGGTCTCTTCGAATTGGGCACACTCCCTCCTTTAGTTTGATCCACATCTCCCCTAAAGAGTGGTGAAATACCTTAAGCTCATTGTACCTAGGCGAAATAAATCCTAAAACTCGCACAACAGATCAATGATCTTTTAAACCTCCTTCTCTAACCAATAATCCCCGATAGTAGCCTCCTTAGGTTCCATATCCGAGCCAATGTTAACCTTCATAGTTCTTACGGGTTCATGGTATGTGCACGATTTCTCATTAGCACTATATATTACTTCATGCGTACCAATAGTATGGTTAGCATCCAAGTTTTCCACCTCTTCACCATCGATCACATAGACTAACTTTCCTTTCTCTTTTCTTTGCTATGCATGCGTGCCCAAGATGTATTTCCTCCGATTTTTCCTCATCAAAGCACGCTTCTAAGCTAGGTTCACCCATAATTCGAGTATTCTATCCTCCGCCATGATAGTATCTCCCATAGTTAGGCACTTGACAACCTTCAACACCTCATCCACCAATGACTCGGTACTCGAATATTCAAAATCTTGAAGGAGATCAACCGTCAAATCTTGCTAGTTTCCTATCTAATGACACATCTATGAGTGAATGTGCCATGCGTGTACACAACCTTGTAAGGTAGAGTAAATCTTACGCACCCATAAAGAAGCTAACAAGGCTTCCACGAATTCCATCCAAGCCTTATCACATGCTTGGATGTGAAATGAGGTAGGTTCCTTCCCATGATAATCTAGTATGATAGTAGGTGAATTGCTCCAGAAAAACCTAATAGAGAACATGATTCTCACTTCACATCACTCTAGAAGGTTATCGTGATGCATCACCCACCAATGTGTTCCAGTCCCAAGAAAGGTCTAGCTAAGCATCCTTCTCCTTTCGATCTCACATCTCCACTGGGTCTCTATTTCTCGTAGGAAAATATCGTGGTCACTCCCCCATAATAACTTGAAAAATTATTTCCTCCTAGGTGCCTCGAATCAATGTGCCTTTGTTACTCTCATCACAGAGCCTCTTAATTACCTTCTAACTAACTCATATGTCTCGTGTACCTAATTATCACATGCTACACTAGTGGTATCACTTACAAATTGAGTGTCTTCCCACTGAATAACCCCTTCGTTGGATGCACAACTTCAGGGTCTTTGATAGTGTGCACATATATTCTATCTAGATCTCCTTCTCCCAAGGGTTCAGTATAGGGCACTGACTTTCCATCTATCAACAGGATGATAACATGTTCCTCCTTGTTTTCAAAACTTATATACCCCTTATTGAAATGTAAGTCAACATTGTTCTTATAACACCAGGGGCACCCAAGTAACACTGGAAAGTTTTCCACCTCAAAGTGGCGCCAAAACATTGACATCTCTAGTGAATTTTACCCCATTGGATAGTGATAACAACATCCTTAAAAACTCTATTGGGCATTGCCTTCGTCATGTTCACCATATAAAACACATTCGAAGATGGCTGTAATGGGGGCCTTCCCATTTGATTCCATGCATCTAAGGTGAGAACATTAACTTTTGCACCCATGTCAATCAAAGCTATTGCTCAGAGCCATCCATCAACCATGAAATTCGGGTAATTTTCTTATCATAGTCAATGCTTGAGAGAGGTAGATTAGCATGTAAAACCCGTGTTTCACGTTATGCTCCAGGTCTTGGTAATTTATCTCTTAACCACTTTCCTAGTAAGGGGATGATATTTTCTTACCTCAACATCTTTCATACCTCCTTCAAATCATCTAGATCCTTCAGGAGCCTCATCACTCTTCTTTTGCTCTAGCTTCCGCAATCGATCCTTCAGTCTTGGATCTCTCCTTGTAGGCTCCAAATAAAAACCATGGTCTCTGATAAACTTCCTATTAATAAGCGAGGTCCAGATACTTCCCATAGACCACCTCTTCTCTTGTGACCGGTGGTCTCTACTTTGGTATTTCCACTGCGCATGTAGCCTTAGGTTGTGTTGTCACGAGGATAGGTTCTATTTGACTCACGCACCACCCTTTGTATCCACTGCGAGTCTTCTTTCTTCATGCTTACCATCCCAATGCCCTTGTATTTTCATTATTGTTGGCTCATGTGTTCAAATAATTTTGGGCACTCCTCATACTTTTGCTTCTTCCCACACCAAGAACATTGTAGTAGGTTAGGACATTCACACTTGTAATGCTTTGTGGACCCACAATTATAACAATTTCTACGAGGTAATTTTCTTCTTCCACCTACGTAATTTCCATGGCCTCTAAATCCTCTACGAAAACCTCTTCTATGAGCTCCTCCATTTACGCACCCTTCATAAGTGCGACCACCATCCTTGGAATTATTTGTAATGCTGGTCTAGTGTACACCAATATCAATGACATCATGTATCTGATCAATCAATCTACAATCCTTAGTGTCATGAGTAGTAGAGGTGCAAATATTACAATAACAAGACACATTCTTATGGATTGTGCACTTGCGATGTGGAGACACCTACTTGCATCATGATCTCTCGTGGAAAATATCATAATCTACCATCATGATGTGTACCGATCTCCGAGGACAACTATCCTTTGTATGCCCCTCTACCTCACAATCCATGCACCATAGGCCACTGTGAGTCTCATGTGCCGAGTTCATAGATAGCTTCTCTAGTTGATTTTCCATGGCAAAAATCTGAGCTTCAAGAAAAGGACTAACACTGGTATCCACACTTCCCACAACCTCAACATGTAGGGAAACCTCTAAGGCCTTGCACGGGTATGTGAAAGTCTTATGCAACAACACTCTCCTGAAGGGCATTATTAATCCTCCAATAAACCATTAAGCATGCTGAGAAGGATGAATATCATAAGAAAGTTTTGATAAGAGAGTCTTAAAGCATGCATCATACTCCCACACACTATCTACCATACCTTGTTGAATCTCCTTTAGCATGCTAATGCTCTTCATTCAAAATAAGGAATATGGAATTCAGCTAAGAAGACATTATGCGTAGCATGTATAATTTACTATTGTTTAGTGAGGGTCATACTTCCGGTACCAACTATGTGTGCGCCCTTGCAACGTTATTACAAACTGACTTGCCTTCCGTTCCTCGGGGTAGTGATCCCCTTCACACGCCATAACAACTCACATTTGTGTACATGCTCTACAACATCCTCAACACCTTTGTAATATGGCAGATGTAAAGACATTTTAAAGAACACTTACTGAGGTGGTTGAGGCCCTTATCCGCTTGATCCGAACTGGATTCCCCTCGCGTTGCCTCCAAAGACTAGATCCACTAGATCCACCAAAGATTGTTCCTCCTGACCCACCAAATCCTCTAGATCTGCTAGGTCCACCAGGTCTGCTAGTTCTACTCCACCTAACCCATTAGATCCACCTCCCGTAGCTGGAAAAGGTCTTAAAGTAGTCACGTCTTGTGTCCCCAGTGTTACACTAAAGCGCATGCCAATAATTTGTGATATTGCACCGCTACCAGATGTGTGTCCCGCGCCACTTCTAGACACGATACCCAAGCTTTGTGTACCCATAATTTTTCCAAATTTTGTACTAGATAATATACCTCCAAACACAAGAAATGATTGTGCAGCCATAGATGTACCAATCCTAAGTGCTAATGGGTTACTTCCACCAATACCAACTAGGTTAGTAATACTTATCTCTAGATTTGGAAAACTAAGTGCCAAGGGTTGGTCACTAGGTGGATTCAAATGCTCATCGATGACTCTTCTCCTTTATTCATATGACAAGCTCTCTCTAAAAGCCGAAGGGGTTTCTCTTCTGCACTTGCCAAGATGGGGTAGCTCAGGCTGCTCAAGTTCCATGTTCTCTACGTAAACCTCAAATCCTTCCCATGACGTCTCCTTCATAAATCCATCACTCATGTAGCTTCACACTTTGTCTTGCTCAACTCCCTCTCTTGAGTTTCATTATACTTGAGTTGTCTCTCTTCCCTCTCCTTTTCAGCCACAAGGTTCGCCATCTTGCTCCACTCTAGCTTCCTTACCCAATGCTCGGAAGAAACTTAGCTAGCCATAGGAAATTATTCCAAACTCAGTTTAATGATCAAGATATTTATAGCTAAAGGGATAACACACAAGAACGATCCTCTTGGCTCCCTCAAGAACACAAACTCAACAATATCTAAATAAGAATACGTAGAAATCACGTACTCCAAGGTGTAACTTGTCAACACTCTACTCCACCAATGATCAACAACACATGTCCAAGTCGATCAACATCATGCAACCTCTAATACTCATCTTGGGTCCATATGCGATGTCTATAGTACCAGCTTGATCTAGATGCATACACCAAAATCCATTCATACAAATCCACTGGAAAACAACAAAAGAAGGTCTCATACAACTCATGAAACAAATGTTTTTCTACCCATTTATGTGCATCAAACTCAAGTCCAATATCAAATCTATGAGAAAACTCATCCTCCATGCTTTTAAGCCATGCTTGGCTCGCTATCAAGGTCAAGTGCTCCATCATCACACACCATTCTCACAATAACTTGAAAGGATATCCCAACAACGGAACTAATATGTAGTCTCTTTATACCACTTGCTTTAACAACCAACCCCAAACACACCGACATATAATCCAGTTGGTCTAGAATCTCACCCGAGGTGTGTGCGGAACTGAGCCCCTCCTTTATGTGAGATTTATGAGAATGATCACCCTTGGTAAGGGAGTGCTTGCATAAACATGGAATGAACATACCCATTATGGGAATTGAGATAAAGAACTAGTCTAAGTCTAATGCATCGAGCATGGTATAACATGATCAACTAAATGAAAGCATAATCAAACCATGAATAATATCAAGAAAACCTGTAACACACATGAACATAAGGGAAATGTATAGATCAAGATCCATAACATGAGTGCTTCAAACTCTTCATTATATTCATTAATCAAATATCACTGTAGCCAAGATTACATCAAAAAGGTTCCATCTCTGGGAATGTTCATAATAGCAGAGCCTTTATACATTACGGAGATCGTCATTACACATTACAAAATACCTTTATATTTATCTTGCTCTCTTTCTTGCATACATCTACACACATACTATCTTATCTCCCCTCTTCCACCCTACTAGAAAACCATCCATATGAAGAATAAGAAGGAATCTCCTCTTAAACTCTCATCATTACTGTGAAATCCTTAAGGAATCCTCTCATGATTACTCTACCCGTACCTAGGAATATGCCACATGTCATCATGCATTTCCCTCAATTGAGTGCCTTTAGCACAAATTTTCCAGCTAATCCTTAACAACCTCGAATCCTTATTCTTTCATGATAACCGTATTGATGCCTGTAATGTCCTTTCCTTAAGCCACAAGTCTCCATAGCTTATCCACATCTCGTATTTGTTCACTTTTCCATTTGCTCCCTATGCGCATTTTTTCTGTTGTCCAAAACTCACTAAGTCCCGAATCCATCTTACCTGAGGCACGAGCCTTCACAATTATCCAGAACTATTTCTTTACATGCCTTCGCGCCCGATTCCACACGCCACAAGGCTTTGTGCCTTGGGTACTTAATTATTTTATGGGTCCAACATCCAACCTCTTAGTTTCCTTTCTAGCCTATCTCTAGGATTTATAGACCTCATTGCCCACTCTAACCCTTCATACTTCACCTTTTATGGATCTGGACACCGGTGCCTGGCCGAGATACCAATGCTCGGGCACCCTCATCCCCTCCGAGTGCCCTAGACCTCTTTGTAATTTTATCTCTCCTTTCTACCCATTGGGCATCCCTATCTCTTAGGGGTCGACATTTTAGTGATCAATTTCAAAATTTGAGCAAGAGAAAAATATAAATATAAAGTTATGTGACCAAATTAAAGGACCAAGCTCTAAGCATCTATACTATCACCTAAGGTTACATCTCACAAGCACTCAAGAGCATCTTTGCATTCATCTAACACCATTACAAGGGACAAGGGTTGATTTTCTGCATCATACACATAAGAGGGAAGTTCATTTTATTGTATGCACACATCTATTATATATTTTTACATCTAGCTACTTTGCTCATTTGTCAAGTGTGACACGCACAAGAGCAACCTAGGGCATGATTATGCACACACACATAAAACTACATTGGGTCTGAGATGTAGTGCAATTCTCAATCATAAGATCACTTGTTTGAAAGCTAAGGATAGTCCAACCCCTCATTTTACATCTTTACTTTTTAGGATTTGATGTTCTTTTGAGGGTTTGTAGGTGATATTTTATTACAAGTTATCAACGACATCAATGATCATAGTAAGACCATCTAGTGACAAATAACAAGGGTTTCGGATCACCAATTAACGATCATACAAAATTCATCTCTAGAGCTCCTGCACATACCCGACACCTAGGAAGGGATCCTGAGTACCAGGAACCCCAATACCAGTCCATGCGTCATGGTCCCTGCTCCTCTGCACTCCTACACTTCTCTAGGTTCGGGCCGAGGTCTTGTACTACCGTTTTTCCAGTCTTCCACCTTTGCACACTTTGCCAGGATATTTACAAAATCAACTAAGTAACCTAACTCTCTATTGCACTTAGGGTTTTACTTTATTTTCTTATTTTCTTGAGTCATTTCTATACTTTACTGTCATATATACTTGTTGTAACATACATAAGAATTTAACAAAGTAATCTACATATTTTAGTTTATTTTTGTTAAATCACCTACTAGTAAAACACATTAGATGCCCCCTAATTTTGCATATAAAATATGCCTTCTTAATTTAAGGATCACACCAAAATTTGTCTTATTCTATAAAGCATAACAAAATTTATTAAAACTCTAAGTTCTAGACAAAAACAAAAAATGTTCAGCCAATTTTAGACCACTAGACGAAGGAATATAGTCCTAAAAATATACCTAAGGGAAATAAAATTTGTTGAAAAATTTAGTCACAATATATTACTAATCAAGATCTACCACCCTGAAAAATTTCAAGACGATCCAACGAGTTAGATCAAAAGTTATGGCCTTCACAAGTTATGCTCCCGCTAATTTAACAAATATTAAAATTTGTAAAATTCTAATTGCAGAGTCACAACGCAATGATACATAATAAAATACGAGATATGACCAAATAAATAAGCTAGAGAAATATGAAAACTTGGGTACAAGAGGGTGAATAAGAGACTTAGCTGATTTCAAAATAATCCACGAGATGTACTTGAGTTGAAAAACTAATGAGAGAGGAGGGGAGACTATCGTAGCCAAACCCGTAAATTCACATAACTATCGAAATTCCGGACTAGGGATCCTAGATTGGGTCGAGGTTCCTAGGTGCTAGATAACTTATATAGGAACTGTGACTATGAAAAATATCAAAAATTGAATTTTGTAGTCTTTGCAAGATGTTCGCTAATGTTTTGTGTTGATCACTGTAGGTTCTTTAGAAGATCACCGAGTTCACCAAGAACCTGCAAAACAAAAGACCTCCTACAAAACCCTAAAACACATCAAATCCTAAAAAGAAAAATATGCAAATGGGGAGTTGAACTGACCCCAAAGGTCACCCAACATAGTGAACTTACAACCGAGCACTACACTACATCTTAGACTTCATGTAGTTCTATGTGTGTGTGTGCGTGCAAAATCATGCCCTAGGTGGATCTTGTGCAAGATGCATCAATAATGAGCAATAGCTAGTTGTACCAATATCATTATTGCTTGATGTGTTTGATGATGTGACTACTACTTCTCATAAGGATGGACTGTAAAAATAAGAAAAAGCAGTAGTCAAAGTCTTGTATATGTGAAAAATTTGATCTAAGTATGTAAAAGTATGTAAAAATACAAAAAGTAACATTTGCACTGATCCATGATGAGTGAAAAAGAATAGAAAGTGTCCTCAATTTCTATAGAAAAACAAGATTTTTGGGCCATCTCACACCAAAATGAGTTTTTCAGGTGATCTCATGCCAAGTGCAAGTTTTTTGGGTGATCTCATGCCACATAAGAAGAAGTGTTGGGGAGAAAGGTTTAGTGTTATCCTCCATCTCTCGACTACTTCCTGATGATTTATACACCACCGCAGATGGTGTGATCTGCTTTGTTCAAGTTTGATCAAGTTTGATCAAGTTCAATCCAATGTAAATAGAAAAAGGAGATAACATGTATGCTGATTCTTGGAGGATTGTGCTTGTTACTGAAAACTGTTGTGTAAAATGTTGAAAATTATGTTGATATGATAAAAATCTGTAACTCCCCTAGTCATAGACTCTAGGAAGGGTCGGAGGCACCAAGGTGCTCATGTACGTATCTAGGTAATGATGTCTATGCTATGCTAAGGAACCAAGTTAGAATCTAGGCCATTTCTATGATGTGAAGATTGTGTTGTTCTTTCAATGTGCATGTATGAAATGTGACTATGTAATGTTGAATGGGGTGAATGATTCAACCAATGTATGCCCCCTCATTTGGGGTGTATGTGATGTCACTAGGAGGATGCGACCCAAAGGAGAGGTCTAAAAATTGCATTGAACTTGATACCCTACAGGGGAGGGAATGTGCTTGGTAGAAACAAAGGCACATGTAAACAAAGTGGATGGAAACATATGTTAGTGCAAATAAGAAAAATACGCATATAGAAGACAAAGTGTAAGTTAGCAAGTAAGAAAAAAATGTAGACCATGAAAAGTGAGTTTCAAACATGGGACATCACTCACAATGTCACAAGACAACCGGGGCGAAACAACCAAAAGAATACAATGTGCACACCAAACAAAGGGCATAGCCTACAAACAATGAAATACAATGGAAAACAATGAAAAATAATAGCAAGAAAAGCATCGAGAAAACCATGGTGGAAAATAGTTCCTACAAAGTAAATGTTGCACATGAAGCACTCGTTAACATGTTAGAAAGATAAAAATTATGTCAAAGCATGTATGATCTGATATAATAGTGTGCTTTGTAAGAGTACAAAGTAGTATATAACAAAACAATAACACCTGCGATGTGTACAAAAATAGATGCCCCAGGATCCTCTATGGGATTGGTAAGAGGTACAAATGCCAAACATCCATGATGTGTGTAATGATCTGTAAAAAGTCTACATTCACAACTATAAGGAAAGTGAACATGCATGTATATATAGAAAAATAATGACATATGAAATATTATTCTAATATAGTAAACAAAGTGTAACATGCGAGTATAAGAAAACAAGAGTAAGTGCAACCAAGATATGCAACATGTTGTGAGTGTGAATGGAATGCAATGCAAAGTGATAGTGATAGGAACATTGTGCCCCCAAGAAAATGTGTATGAATATGAGATGAGGTTCATTTATAAAATACCTCTTAACAATCAAGAATGAGCCATATAACAAGAGTGTGTCATCGGCAAAATGGTTTGAACACGTGCACTAGAAATATTGATCAATAAAGCGTAAATCATAGAGAGTGAGTGAGTGTGGTGAGGTTCATGGATGTAGTATGCCTCAACAGTCAAGTGTGAACCGTAACACAAGAGTATGTCATCGGGAAGTGTGTTGTGTGAGAATGTGATGCTAGAGAGATGCGTTGTGAATGCACCGAGTGTAGAAATGTGTAGTGTGTGAGGTTCAAGGATGTAGTATTCCATCAACAATCAAGTGTGAGCCATAGCACAAAAGTGTGTCATAAGGAAGTGATGATACAATATGTATATCAAGTGGTTTGTAATGATGTGTAGGACATATTAGATGTTTAAGCGTGGAAAGTCAATTGCATGAGATGATATAAACATTTGATAAAAATGCAAGGGGGAGAAGATACGATGCCTCCCAAGTGTGTCAATGATGGAGAGATATGTGACAATGTAAGAAAGACATTACGAAGATTATGGAGTTTAAAAATTATCATAAGAAAGTATATTGTTTTCATAATGTTGAGTAAGAGCAAGAGTATGATCAAGGCCGGATGCGGGGTCGAATGAAGGAAGTTGAAAGAGACCATCTAGAATTTGCTTTTCTTACTTAGTGAGTGGTTGCTTGTTTGGTAATTCTGATAAGATTTGAGTGGAGGAACTTACGTGGAAGAAGACTTAATAAGAGGAGGTGATGGAGGATTGACCTTGAGAGGTGATTTCTTAGTTTGAGTGGGTTGTATAAGTAGTGCTTGAGTGATAGAAGGAAGAACATTAGAAGTGATGACACGATGCTCATTAGACATAGATGAATCAGATTTAGGAACCCATTGGGATGTAGCAATTGAAGATGAGCATGTAACAAAATGTTGTGTAATGAATGAGATAAAACCTTGACACTCAAGATGTTTGATTCTTCATTGTAAAGCATAACAATCATTTTCATTATGTCCATTGATTCAATGATAAGCATAAAATGGGATACCTTGATATTTGACCAGCCGATAAGGAGGATAACAATGAGTAGTTGGAAAACTGATCAATTGATGGGTGAGGAGCTATGGAAGAATATCTTGTTTCTTAGCATTGAAATAAAACTTGAGAGGCACGAGGAGCGTAAGACTTGGGGTTCACTAATATGAGCACATGTACAAGACATAGAATGAGGATGAGAAGAAGAACTAGTGTGAGCCTGAGAAGTGTCTTTAAGATGTTGGATTTTAGATTTAAGAGATGTAATCGTGGATTCCATAGCCTGAAATTTATCTTGAAATAAATAATGTATAGCTTGAATTGACTCTAAGATGGGTTGATTGGATGAAGGATCACGAAGACTAGGGTCATCAAAGAGATGATAAAAATGGCACTTACTTGAGCAGGTAGCATATCCTTAGGGAGAAACATGGTGTCTAAGGATTTTTAAAGAACCTCTTTACAAGGTGCATGCATTTGAAGTAATTGAGATAAAGAGATTTGACGAACCTTAAGAGCCATGATAGAGAAGATGATATGCCAAAGAAGGATCCGAAAGACCGATCACGAGTGGGGTTCACCAAATGATTTAACAAATATGGAAATTTGTAAAATTCTAATTACAGAGTCACAATGCAATGATAAACAATAAAATATAGATCTGACCTAAGAAATAAGCTAGAGAAATATGAAACCCTAGGTGCAAGAGAGGGAATAAGAGACTTAGCTGATTTTGCAATAATCTCGAAGATGTACTGAGCTAGAAAAATGATGAAACAAGAGGGGAGAATTTTGCAACCGAACCCAAAAATCACGAATCATTAGAAATATCGACTGGGGCACCTAGACTGGATCGGGGGTGCCTAGGTTTCGAGACATTTTATAACTGTCAAAAACCTTATAAACTAAATTTTGTAGTGTCACAAGATGTTAGCTAATGTTTACGATTGATCACTTGTAGGTCGCTAGAAGATTGTCTAGTTCTCATGTAACATGCAAAACAAAAGACCTCATGCAAAACCCATAAACACATCAAGTCCTAAAAAAGATGCAAATGGGGAGTTAGATTGACCACGAAAGTCACCCGATGAGGGTCGTCAATCCTCACCATTAATAATGTCAATCCGGGTTGGTTTCCGAAGGTTGTATGCATTAAGAGAAGAAGATCTTGGAAAGCAACTCCTTTAAACACAAACCAAACTTGCATAAAATAAATCACACTTGTGGAAATTAAAAGGCACACTTGCAGAAATAAAGTTTGCATGAAAGAAACACACTTGCATAAATTGAAAGGCACACTTGCATAAATTGAAATTGCTGAATTGAAAATAAAGGAAAGAGGAAATGACACTTGCAGTTCACAAAAGAAATTACATAACATAAAAAATAGAAATTTACAACAAAAGGAAAAATGCATAAATAAAGAAATAAATATTAACACATTGATCCATATTCCTTGGAATGAGTGGCCAGCTCATTCCTTGGAAGAGGATTTAATTCATACTTTTAATTCAAAACTTGTAGAAAAACTTTACTTCCAAAGATTGGAAAGAAAGAACCGATCTTGATTACTTGGGAGAAAGAAAATTACATATCTCAGTGTGGAAGGTTGCATTTATAATTCATGCATCCAGCCAAATCCTTATTTTAGGAAATACAATCTGATCTTATCTTTATTTCAATCCTAACAACTAAGATCTCCATCTCCACCAAATATAGAGAGAGATATGTTATTGGAGTCAAATCCTATCTTGTTTATTTTAGGAAGATTTGCTCCCAAATCTTCTCCTTGATTTTTGGTAATAAGAATCATAACGATTTTGTTCCTATACATTATTGGAAGAAGGATTTTCCTCAAAATATGATTTTGACCAAATACCTTTCTCGATTTTCCATTTGACTTTTCTGTTTTTGATTGTGGAACTTTTGATGCTTGTCAAATACGCTTTTTCCTCGGATTGCAGTTCACTAAAAGTTAGATTTATTTTTATTGGTAAAACCTATAGCAAATATGAATGATATTTTTTTTAAACACATTTTTATGAACAAAAACCTCTCTCATATTTTCCATTTGAATTTTTTGTTTCTGTTTATGGAACTTTTAGTGCTCGTCTGATACACGTTTCCTCGGACTACAACTCACTAAAAATTAGATATCTCTTCATTGGTAAAACCTGTAACAAATATGAATGAGGTTTTTGTTAAAAACATTGATATGAACAAAAACCTCTCTCATATTTTCCATTTGACTTTTCTATTTCTGTTTATGGAACTTTTAGTGCTCGTTTGATACACGTTTCTGACCGCAACTCACCGAAAGTTAGATCTCTTCATAGGTATAGCAAATATGAATGAGGTTTTTTAAACACATTGCTATGAACAAAAACCTCTCTCATATTTCCCATTGGAATCTCTAAGTTTTCACAATCCCTCAAAAACTGTCATTCCATTGATGCAAGTTCTGGAACTAAAGTCTGTCATTCCTTTTATGCAAGTTTTGGAACTAAATATGATTTGTCCATGAATTGAAAGTTCCAGAAATAACTTTCATTCAATTGATACAAGTTCTAGAACTAAATCTGTGAGTTCTGGAACTAAACCTATAAGTTCCGGAACTAACTCTGCGAGTTCCGCAACTAACTTAAAACAACTATAACTTTTGCATGCGACCTCAAATTGAGATGATTTTTTTGAACTTGCATAATTTTTTGAGAGGAATCTGAATATGAAATCAAATCTGATTTTAAATTTACTATTCATGATCAATTCCACTTTCCCAATACTAGCATTATCTTTCCTTTATGGCTTGCATACACAAGACTTTGCATCTTTTCCCAAATAATCAATAGGATTAGTCAAAAAATAGATAGCAAAAGATTTATAAAGAATGAAAAATATATATATCCTATATTCTATCTTAAGCAAACTATAAGTTCCTAGATTACATTTAAATCCACTTTCAAATGTAACTTGGAAGGACAAAATAATGGTAATTTATGGACAATTTATGGCCTCATCATCACCCAACAAAGTGAACTTACAATTGAGAATTGCATTAGATCTCGACTCCATGTAATTCTGTGTGTGTGTGCGAATCGTGCCCTAGGTGGATCTTGTGCAAGATGCACTAAATAACGAGCAATAACTATATGTCTAAATGTAGATAGATGTGTGGATGTCAAAATGAACTTCCCCTCCTATGCATGTATGCAGAAAATGTTGTCCCATGTCCTTTAAATGAAGCTAGATGGATGCTTCGATGCTCTTGAAATGCCTTTGGATGCAACCTTAGGTGATAGTAATAGAAGCTTAGAGCTTGGTCCTTTATTTTGGTCACATAGCTTTATATTTATATGATTCCCTTGTTTTAATTTCGTAATTAACATCTAAAAGGTTAACCACCAAGAAAACAAGATGCCTAAAAGATAAAAGAGGCCCAAAAGGGGCGACTAAGATATAAAGAGGTCGAGGGCACCCGGATGGGACAAGGGCACATATGTGTTGCCGTCTGGCTAGGTGTTAGTGTCAAGAGCAAAGAAAGATAAAACAATGAAAGGCAGACTCGGAAATAGGGTGTCCAATACCACATAGAAAGCAAGAAAGCAAAACATAGAGGCCAAATATAGATGTTAATTATTAGTTTTCTCACTTAGGAGTCATATGAATAGTGGTATGTGATTGAGACCTAGAAATGTACCTAAGTGCATGATTTAGTGTCTACACCCGCATAATTCTACCCTAGTTGAAAAGAATTATGCTCCCGTGAATTCATTAATGAATTCATCTAATTTTCCATTGTCAATGTTCTTGAACTCCCACTCGGAATTTAAGTATTTTCTTCCCGTGCAAAACTCCCTATTGAACCAAATATCTCATTGTAGCTCACATGTCACTAGTGTGACTCGTCTTTTGGTCCAAGACACACATTATCCTTTCCATTTTCTTCTTCACCATTTGCTGCTCCCAGCTTTATTTCTTCCTTCTCCATGAAATTTTCCTCATGACTTGGAAAATTATATAAGTCAAGTATTAAAAGCGGTGAAATATAAATGTTGTCGGGTAGCTCCACCTTGTATGCATTATCACTCATTTTCTTCAGAATCATACATGGTCCAATATTCTTATACTTTAGTTTATTATATGTCCCCTTTAGAAACCTCTCCTTTCTAAGATGAACCATCACCATATCTCCTTCTTCAAATACATTTACTCTCCTACTGACATCTACAACTGCTTTATATTGTGCATTACTAACTTTCACCTTTTCCCTCACTTCTTCCCACAATTGTAGCATGTGTTCTGCAAATGCTTCTGCATCATCGCTAGTTTTATCTTCACCAGGTAGCACAATAAAATATATGACTCCCTTTGGGTTCCTAACATATACAATATAGAAAGGAGACCTCCCTATTGACCTATTTACTAAACTATTATAAGTAAACTCAGTTTGTTGTAACGCCAAGTCCCATTATTTTGGATTTTCTCCAACTATGAAATGTAGGAGATTTCCCAAGATTTTGTTCACTACTTCTATTTTACCGTTAGTTTGGGGGTGATATGTACTGTTGAATTGTTTTTCTATCCCCATTTTCCTCCACAAAATATTCCAAAATTGACTCAAAAACATTTTGTCCCGATTTGAAGTGATCATTCTTGGAACTATATGCAACCTAACCAATTCTCAAAAAATAAATCTCCAACTCGGAAGCAACATTAGTTGTCTTACAAGAAAAGAAATGTGCCATCTTAGAGAATATATCAACCACAACAAAGATATAATCATTCCCTCATTGTGTGTTAGGAAGTCCTATCAAGAAATCCATACTCAAATAAACCCATGGCCCTATAAGGATAGGTAATGGCATATACAACCCAATATTATGTGCATGGCCCTTAGTAATTTGGCACACTCTACATCTTAATATGATCCTACTTATGTCCCTCTTTACCTTCGACCAATAATACTTTTCTATAATAAGAGCATTTGTCTTACTTATAAAAAAAAAGTGTCTAGCCAAACCCCCACTATGTAATTCTCTTATAATATTTTCTCTCATTGAACCAACAGGATGCACAATTGTTTTCCCCTGAATAAATAACCATCCTACATCAAATAATTATACAATGTAGGGTCCTTAGATTGTCTCAAAAAATCACCAAAATATGGATCACCTTCATATAATTCCTTAAATTCCTCAAACCCTACTACTTCATTTTCCATTGTTATCAAAAGTGCTAAGCACCTAATCAAGGCATCAACAACTTGATTCTTCTTACCCGACTTTTTCTTACTTGAATTCTATTTTAAGACAAAAGTATATTCTTACAAAAATGAAACCCACTTTGCATGCCTACTATTTAGTTTCTTTTGTGTGTTTACATACCTTAATGCTTCATGGTTAGTAAAGAGTAAAAATTCCTTAGCTACCAAGTAATGTCTCCAATGCCTTAATGCCTGAACAATAGCATAAAATTCCACATCATAAGTAGAATATTTCCTCTTGAATTCATTTATCTTTTCACCGAAGAATTCCAAAATTCATCCTTCTCGAATCAAGATCAACTCCAATCTGACATGTGAGGAATCACAATACACCTCAAAGATATTGTTACAAATGGAAATAATACAAAAATAGGTTCCTCTGACACTTTCTTCTTCAACAATTCAAAACTATATGTTGCTACCTTGGTCCATACAAACTTATTCCCTTTATACACTATGATATGGGTGCAAAATGCTACTAAAATTCTGCTTTGAACTTCCTATAAAAATTTTCAATCTATGAAAACTACGAACCTCTATCGCATTCCTTGGAATAGGCCATTCCAAAATCACCTTCACTTTTTCCTCACCCATCCTCACTCCGTCCTATGAGATGAAAAACCCCAAAAACTAGACTTTTTTGAATAAATCTACACTTCTTTAAGTTTGCATAAAAATCTCTTTACGTAACAATTCTAACACTAATTTCAGATGTAACAAGTGTTCTTCCACTATCTTACTGAATATAAAAATATCTTCAAAATAGACAACAACAAACTTACCATTGTATTCTCGGAGTACTCTATTCATCAACCTCATGAATGTACTGGGTGCATTAGATAGCCCAAATGACATCACCATCCACTCATACAATCCATATTTTGTTTTGAAAGTCATTTTCCATTCATCCCCTTCACATATTCAGATCTGGTAGTACCCACTCCACATGTCAATCTTACTAAAATATCAGGATCCTGCTAACACGTCCATCATATCATCCAATCTTAGAATTGGGAACCGATACTTAATTGTGATTTTATTTATGGCCCTACTATCCACACACATTCTCCAGTCTCCATCCTTTTTGGGAGTTAATAGCATTGGAGTTTCACATGGACTCATGCTTTCTCTCATGAACCATTTCTATATTAGATCTGTCACTTGCCTATTTAACTCCTCACTCTGTGTCGAAATCATCCAAGAGGTTGCCTCATTTTGAAGGGCCGATCCTGGGATCAAATCAATATGGTGTTGTATATCCCACTTCGAAGGTAACCCATCTGGTATCTCATTTGGTATGACATCCTTGTATTCTTTTAGTACTTTTGTTACCACAATGGGTATATTAAAGTCCTCTATTTCCACCTTATTTGACATCAATGTATAACACCAACCAACTTATTCCATTTATGTAACAAAATCTTTTTGTAGCCAACAAGCCCTCACTCTTCTCTTCTTCCTTGAAGGGTAACAAGACCACCTTTACACCATCCTTCCAAAAATTATATATATTTTTTCCTCCATCATGTGTAACATTTCTATCATATTGCTAAGGCCTCCCTAGTAATATATGACATACATCCATCAGGATAACATCACACCTCATGTCATTCTTGTAGATATTTCCAATCAAAAACTTTATAAGGCATCTTTTATATATGGTTATCGTGTTTCCTTTCTTGAACCATGATATATGATAGGGATATGGGTGGCTCTCACATTTCAGATTGAGTTTATCAACCATCATAGTTGAGACCATATTTTCACAACTACCGACATCAATAATAATTTTATATACCTTTCCTCCATAGGTGCATCTTATTTGAAAAATATTTGTCCGCAACCAAGAATCAACATGAACATCATCTTGTTCTTTCTCCTTCCTTGGGAAAATCATCGTCCTCTTTATCATGATGGTTTCATCCAAGTCTACTGCAAATTTCATTTCTTCTTCCTCTTCAGCTTCAACAAGGTTTACTCGTGGTTGTTCTCATTGCCATCTATCCTGTGTAGGATAATGTAGAAAATCAAAAGCTCTGTGCCCTTCTTCACCACATTGGTAACATGTATACTTTCCTTTAAGGTATTTTCCAACCTCGTCATTCATTATAACCTCTTCCCCTATGAACCCATACCTCTTTGGTAGTTACCATGGCTTTGAAAAAATTCTTCTTGCCCTTCTGCATTAAGGGATTCACCTTTTATAGAATCAAATCTACCTCTACCTCTCATTGGAGATGATGATGACCCTCTCTTCACACCTCTTCTAAAATTATTCCTCTTGTTCTTTTCTTCTTCTTTTAATGTGAGTTGATAAGCATCATCCAGGATATGGATCCAGAGCATAGTCAGTTCATCTTGTATGGTATAAATCAACCCATTTACATACCTTATAACCTTTTTTTCTTCAGACTCTCCCTGTTCCACCCGGATTGATAGCTTGTAAAATTCATTGGTATACTCTTCAATGCTAAGATCCTTTTATCTTAGGTTTTGAAACCTTCAAAATAGTGTCTGGGCATAATCTACAGGAAGAAACTTTTCTTTCAACTTCTTCACCATTTTATTCCAATTTCAGATCTTTCCCTTTCCTTTCCTTTGTCTTTCATTTTAAGTGATCCCACTAGATCAATGCATGCCCGACCAACTTAGTGCATGCAAACTTAACCTTCTTCTCCACTGAAAGGGTTTTCGACTCAAATAATTTTTCCATGCAATTCAACTAGTCAATCAACTCCTTTGGTCATAACCCTCCAATATAATCAAGAACATTAATCTTGATTCCATCATTCTTTCCGCTCTAAAGCTTGATTACATCTATCCTCAAATGGTCTATCATTCAAGGTGTCATCATCTCTCTCATTATTCTTAATTTCCTCCTTCATTCATTAACGGAGGTAATTCTTTAGTATCACTATTTGGATTTGTATCCCCATTTGCATGTCTCCTTCTAATGCGAGTAAATTCTCTGTAAGATCAACAACTTGTCTCTGTAGATCTTGCATATTCCTATTCATCTGGGCATAACCTCCCCTTCCATGTCTATCCATGCTTATATAAAATAGAGGTAATAAATTACACAAGACAAATGTAATATATATTACCTTCACCATTCTTGCAATATCCAAATCCTGCTCTCATACCAATTGATGTGGATCCAAATGTAAGAGGTCAAAATACCTCCAAAACACACACAAGATATTTGTAAAAAAACTATAAGTTTAAAAATAGCTTTTTTTTTTAATTCCATAATCTAATCTAATATTTTACATCATTACAATCTTCCTTTTATTTCACATTAGCTCTAAAAAACCCTAAAATGCCAAAAAACTCTAAAATGCCAAAAATTACCTAGTAATAAAATACCTCGATGGCCCCCAATTTTTTCCTACAAAATATGTATTCATAATTAAAGGCTTATGCCAAAATTTGGCTTATTCTATAAAGCATAAAAAAGTTATTAAAACTCTAAGTTCTAGATAAAAAAGCAAAACAACATTCGAGCCAATTTTAGACCACTAGACAAAGGAATTCAATCCCGAAAATATCCTAAAATGGAATTTTTTTGTGAAAAAGTCAATGAAAACATATTGTTAATCAAAATATACCACCCTAGAAAATTTAAAGACAATCTAATGGTCAAATCAAAAGTTATGGCCTTCACAAGTTAGACCCTTACCATCATTCTCCCCTGGTTGAAAAAAATTCCCCTCCTACAAATTCAGTTAATGGAAATTAATCTAATTTTCCATTGTCAATATTCTTCAAATCCCACTTAGGAATCCAAGTATTTTCTTCCTGCTGCAAACCTTCCCACTATACCAAATATATGTTGTAGCTCCCATGTCTAGTAGTGATTGTCTTTTGGTCAAAGACACACGTTACCCTTTCCTTTTTCTTGTTTGGCATCTATTGCTCCCAGTTTATTTCTTCCTCCTCTACAAAATTTTCCTCATGACCTGGAAACTTATATAATTCAAAAACATTAAAAATTGGTGAAATAGCAAAGTTGTCAGGTAGCTCCACCTTGTAGGCATTATCACTCATTTTCTTCAGAATCCTACATGGCCTAATATTTTTATACTTTAGTTTATTATATGTCCCTTTTGAAACCTATCCTTTCTAAGATGAACCATCACCATATCTCATTATTTAAATACATTTACTCTCCTACTAGCATTTACAACTGCTTTATATTGTGCATTACTAACTTTCAAATTTTCCCTCACTTCTTCCTGCAATTGTAGCATGTGTTCTACAAATGATTTTGCATCATCACTAGTTTTATCTTCACCAGTAAGACAATCATATCTAGGACTCCTTGGGGTTCTTACCATATACAATCTGGAAAGGATACCTCCATGTTGACCTGTTTACTTGAGATATTATAAGCAAACTCAACTTTTGGTAAAGCCAAGTCCCATTGTTTTGGATTTTCTCCAACTATGCAACGTAGGATATTTCCCAAGCTTTTGTTCACTACTTTTGTCTTCCCATCACTTTGGGGGTGATACACACTATTGAACTATGTAGTTGTGTCCCCATTTTCCTCCATAGAGTCTTCTAAAAGCAACTCAAAAACATTTTGTGTCCCAATCTGAAGTGATCATTCTTGGAACTCCATGCAACCTAACCACTTCTAGAAAAAACAAATTTGCAACTCTGGAAGCATCATTAGTTGTCTTATAAGCAATGAAATGTGCCATCTTGGAAAATATATCAACCAAAACAAAATAGAATCATTCCATTGTTGTGTGTTAGGAATTCCTAACATGAAATGGATACTCAAATCAACCCATGGCCCTCAGTAGGGATATGTAATGGCATTTACAACCCAATATTATGTGCATGGCCATTAGAAATTTTACACACTCTAGATCTTGATACGATCCTACTTGTGTCCCTCTTTACCTTCACCCAATAATACTTTTCTACAACAAGAGTGCGTTGTCTTACTTATACCAAAGTGTCCAACCAAACCCCCACTATGTAATTCTCTTATAATATACTCTCTCATTGAACCAACATGGATACACAATCATTTTCCCTAATAAATAACCATCTTGCATCAAATAATTAGAACCACTACCCACTTTGTAGGGTCCTTACATTGTCTCACAACATCACCAAAATCTGGATCACCTTCATACAATTCCTTAACTACCTCAAACCCTACTACTTCATTTTCCATTGTTATCAAAAGTGCTACACACCTACTCAAGGCATCAACAACTTGATTCTACTTACTTGAATTATGCTTTAAGACAAAAATATATTCTTGCAAAAATGAAACCCACTTTACATGCCTACTATTTAGTTTCTTCTGTGTGTTTACATACCTCAATGATTCATGGTCAGTAAAGAGTACAAATTCCTTAGCTACCAAGTAATGTCTCAAATTACTTAATGCCTAAACAATAGCATAAAATTCCACATCATAAGTAGAATATTTCCTCCTGACTTCATTTAGCTTTTCATTGAAGAATGCCACAGGTTGTCCTTCTTGACTCAATATAGCTCCAATCCCGACATGTGAGGCATCACAATCAACCTCAAAGACCTTGCTAAAATCTATGATACCAAAACAGGTGCCTCTAACACTTTCTTCTTCAACAATTCAAAACTATCTGTTGCTACCTTGGTCCATACAAACTCCTTCCCCTTCGTACACTTTGTTATGGGTGCAACAATGCTACTTGAAATTCTTGATGAACTTCCTATAAAATTTTTTTCAATCTATGAATACTACAAATCTCTGTCACATTTCTTGGAATAGGCCATTCCAAAATCACCTTTACTTTTTCCTCATCCATCTTCCATCCTTTGAGATGACAAACCCCCAAAAAAACTAGACTTTTATGAAGAAATATACACTTCTTTATGTTTGCATACAAATCTCTTTTTGTAACAATTATAACACCAATTTAAGATGTAACAAGTGTTCTTCCACTTTTTTATTGTTTATCAAAATATCATCAAAATAGACAATAACAAACTTGCCTTTGTATTCTCATAGTACATGTTCATCAACCTCATGAATGTAATGGGTGCATTAGATAACCCAAATGACATTACCATCCACTCATACAATCCATATTTTTTTTGAAAAAATCCATTTTCCATTCATCCCCTTCACGGATTTGGATCTGGTATTACCCACTCTACAGTCAATCTTACTAAAATATCAGGCTCCCGCTAACACATCCATCATATCATCCAATCTTGGAATTGGGAATTGATACTTAATTGTGATTTTATTTATGGCCTTATTGTCCACACACATTCTCTAGTCTCCATCATTTTTGGGATTCAATAGTGTTGGATTTTCACATGGACTCATGCTTTCTCTCACTAACCCTTTATGTATTAGATTTTCACTTTCCATTTCAACTCCTCACTCTATGTTGGACTCATCTCGGTAGGCTTCATGATTAAGAAGGGCTAATCCTGGATCAAATCAATATGGTGTTGTATATCTCGCTTCAGAGGTAACTCATTTGGTAGCTCATCTTGTATGACATCCTTGTATTATTTTAGTACCTTTGTTGCCACATCGGGTATATTAAAGTCCTCTATTTCCACCTTCTTTGACATCAATGCATAACACCAACCAACTTCTTCCATTTTTGTAATAAAATATTTTGTAGCCAACAAGCCCTCACTCTTCTCTTCTTCCTTGAAGGGTAACAAGACCACCTTTACACCATCCTTCCAAAAAGTATTTATATTTTCCCTCCATCATGTGTAACCTTTCTATCATATTGCCAAGGCCTCCCTAGTAATATATGGCATGCATCCATCAAGATAACATCACACCACACCTCATCCTTGTAGGTATTCCCAATTGAAAAATTTATAAGGCATATTTTATCTATGGTTACCTCATTCCCTTTCTTGAACCATGATATACGATAGGGATATGGGTGCTTCTCACATTTCAGATTGAGTTTATCAACCATCACAGTTGAGACCATATTTTCACAACTACTACCATCAATAATAATTTTACATACCTTTCCTCCAGAGGTGCATCTTGTTCGAAAGATATTTATCCGTAGCCAAGAATCAACACCAACACCATCTTGTTATTTATCCTTCCTTGGGACAATCATCATCCTCCTTATCATGAGGATTTCACTCCAATTTTTATCAACCTCAATTTCTTCATCCTCTTAAGCTTCATTTAGGTTTACTCATGGTTTTTCTCCTTTCCATCTATTCTCGTGTAGGATAATGTGGACACTCAAAAGCTCGGTGACCTTATTCACCACATTGGTAACATGTATACTACCTTTGGGGATATTCCAACCCCATCCTCCATTATAACCTCTTCCCTCTTAAACCCCCTACCTCTTTAGTAGTTACCATGGCTTTGACTAGATTCTTCCTACCCTTCTACATTAGAGGATTCACCTTTTATAGAATCAAATCTACCTCTACCTCTCATTAGAGATGATGATGGCCCTCTCTTCACACCTCTTCTAAAATTACTCCTCTTGTTTTTTCTTCTAATTTTAATGCGAGTTGATAAGCATCATCCATGCTATGGATCCAGAGCATACTCAATTCATCTTGTATGGTATAACTCAATCCATTTACATACCTTGTAGCCTTATGTTATTTACTATTCCACTCAAATTGATAGCTTGTAAAATTCATTGGTATACTCTTCAATGCTTTGAGATCCTTCTGTCTTAGGTTTTAAAACCTTTGAAATAGTGTTTGGGCATAATCTATATGAAGAAAATTTTCTTTCAACTTATTCACCATTTTATTCCAATTTCATATCTTTCCCATTCCTTTCCTTTGGATTTCATTTGTAAGTGATCCCACTAGATGAATGCATGTCCTAGCCAACTTAGTGCATGAAAACATAACCTTCTTCTCCTTTTGTAAGGGTTTTCCACTCAAAGAAATTTTCTATGCAATTCAACTAGTCAATCAACTCCTCTGGTCATAACCCTCCACCATTATTAGGAACATTAATCTTGATGTCATCATTCTTTCCCTCTAAATCTTAAATAAATCTCTCCTCAAATGGTCTATCATTCAAGGTGTCTTCATCTCTCTCATTTTCTTCTTCATTTCCTCCTTCATTCATTAACGGAGGTAATTCTTCATATCATCACTATCTGGGTCTACATCCCCATTTGCATGTCTCCTTCTAAGGCAAGTAACTTCTCCTATGAGCTCAACAACTTGTCTCTATAGCTCTGCGCATATGCCTATTCATTTGGGCATAACCTCCCCTCCACGTCTAGCCATGCTTATATAAAATAGAGGTAATAAATTACACATAACAAATGTAATATATATTACCTTCACTATTCCCGCAAGATCCAAATCCTACCCGATACTAATTAATGTGGATCCAAATATAAGAGGTTAAAATACCTCCAAAAAAACACACAAACTATTTGTAAAAAAACTATAAATTTCATAATATCTTTCTTCTCATTCCGAATCCACACTATTTTTTACATCATTACAATCTTCCTTTTATTCCACATTATCTCTAAAAAACCCTAAAATGCCAAAAATTACCTACTAGTAAAACACCTCGGATGGCCCCCAATTTTGCGTACAAAATATGCCTTCATAATTGAAGGCTCATGCCAAATTTTGGCTTATTATATAAAGCATAACAAATTTTATTAACACTCAAGTTCTAGAAAAATAAAAAAGTTCGAGCCAATTTTAAACCACTAAATGAAGGAATCCGGTCCCCAAAATATGCCGAAATGGCAACCAAGTTTTCAAAAATTTAGTCACAACATATTAATAATCAAGATCTACCACCCTGGAAAATTTCAAGACAATCCAATGGTTGGATAAAAATTTATGGCCTTCATAGGTTATGCTCCCGCATCACCTTAGTAATATTATGGACAAGTCCAACTTAATGTCATACCCGTATAAACCATTTGAACCCAAGATTTTAGCATGATTTCATAGGAATCCTCCCATAAAATAAGAAAACATATTAAAGTGTTCAATCCATTGACATGCGATTTAAATTCTTCATAGGTAATAATATATTAGGGGCAATATTATTACATCATGGAATACCTTTGCATAAATTTCCTTGGTTTCTTCCCTAGAGGTGCCATCATAATTCGTTGTAGTTTCAATGACTAGAATTTTTGAGTGGTATGTCATTTAAAAACACCGCCTAAGGGTGATGCTACTTAAAAGACACTAATAAATTTAAACGCATGCACAAAATTTTCCCACAAAAGGTGGTATGGTGAGGCTCAAACACATATCAATAATAATCATACAATCTCATTGAAACCCTAACATACTATTTTTATTTTATATCATTATCTTATGTTAGATTCAAGATTAAATTGGTGTATTCTTTTTTTTTTTTTTAGGTGTAATGAAATATAAACATTTTATCTTTTTCAAACTTTTCTTTTCATGTGTTCATATTAGTGTATGAATGATTATCTTTTAGTGACTTATTGTTAATGTTTGAGGGTTATCTATTATTCCAAAATTGTATGAAACTTAAATCTAGCCTCATCATTTTTGGTATATTAGATATAGGTTTCTCAAGAAGAACGAGAGAAGCCAAAAACTCGCCATGATTGGAGAACTTTTCCCAAATCATTAATTTTGTTCCCTAAAATGTAACATTCCATTTTATAAAAAGTATTCAAGTTTCATATTTAATTTGACAATTGAATTCAATAGTTTCTACCTTTCGAAAACAAAATGGATACTAAAGTTCAAAGACTTGAGCAATAAAATGTGGATAAATGCTTTGAGATCAATTGTGTGATTTTTATGGTGCTTCAAGTGGTATTATTGTTATGTGGGATGAAAATATGGTTAAAGGAGGAATTATTCTTAAGACATATAATCATCTTGTTGTTATCTTCACATATCTTCACAATAATAAAACCTAATTCAGGATCTATGCCCATACTAGCACAAACGGTAGAATAAAGCTCGGTCAGTGGGTATGTAATTTCATAAACAATTGTCTAAATTTTGAACGACTTGTTTTAGGGGATTTTAACACCCCCATCTCTCCGATTGGAAAAAAGGGGGAAACCAAGACTTTACCATAAGCATGGAAATTTTTTTGACTTCCTCTCACATAATAATATTTTTGATATTGAGTGAAGGGGTGTAAAATAAGAGACTTGGAGAAAACCTCGTAATGGTTAAATTAAACAGAGACATGGTTTCCTCCGATTAGTTTCTCATCCAAGATTTTTATCTCTCAACTCTTCTAAGAATTGGTCTTGATCATAATTCTCTTGTTCTTAGTATTGACAGTAAAGGAAAACATGTTCTTAATCCATTCAGATTTGAGAAAATGTGGACTAAGCATCAAGAATTCCATAATAGAGTTCAAGAATGGTGGAAGATGGAAAAGATGGGTTTGGCCATTTACATTGTGGTACAAAAGTTGAAAAAGTGAAACTAAATGATAAAAATGGAATAAATTGGTGTTTGGAAATATCTTTGAAAAAAAAAAAAGATAAGTGATGAGCTTGCATTGATGGAAGCTAAAGTGTAGAACTTTGGCATGGATTTTAGTGACTATTATAGGGAAAAAGAGTTGCTTAGTGAACTGCAAAATATCAACGTTTGTGAGGAAATTCACTGGAGACAAAAATATCGGGAATTGTGGCTTAAAGAAGGGGATAAAAATATATATATATTTTCACATGACCACCCTTAAGAATATAAGTCATAATGGAATTTCTTCTATAATCGTAATAATGGCCGAAAAATCATGGAAAAATACATCATTAAAAAGATGAGGTCTTTGTTGATTATTATAAAAAATCATATCCAAGAGGGTAAGGAGAATGAAAATTGTATTAACTTGTTGTTGGAATGTATACCTCAATGCCCAAAATTCAAGAAGGTTTGAATAATATTCTGGTGCCCATGGATATGGAGGAGATCCCTAAAATTATTTTCTATTTTAAAGTAGAAAGTTCTCTTGGTCTTGACAATTTCCTAGCTTGCTTCTTTCAAATCTACTAAGAAATTTGCAAGAGTGATATGTTCAAAGCCATTAATGAATTCTTCCACAAGACATCCTTCTTAAAGAAATAAACAATACATTCATTGTTCTCGTTCCTAAAAATGGGTGCTAAGGATTTCAAATATTTTCATCCTATTAGTCTCTCCAACAAAATATACAATTTTTACAAAGACTATAGCAACGAGAATACAACCTCTTCTAAAAGCATAATTTCATGGCAAAAGGGGGAATTTTTGCAAGGAAGATAAATTCAGGATGACATTGTGGTGGTGCATGAAACAATTCATTCAATGGAAAAGAGCAAAAAATTATCATGGTAATCAAGTTGGATATGAACAAGGCTTTTGACAGAGTTTCTTGGGATTTTTTGGATAAAGTGCTTGAAAAAATTGGGTTCAACCTCCATTTCAAAAAGTTGGTTAGAGAATGTTTTTCCACACCCATATTTTCAATTATCTTAAATGGATCCCCTACTAGTTTCTTTGACAACAATAAAGGGATTAGGTTGGGTGAACCTATCTACCCATTCTCTTTATCATCATGGTGGAGAGTCTTAGCAGAGCAATAAGCATATACACTATTTCAGGTACTCTTCATGGCTTCAATCCTTCTTCTAAGAATTTAACTATCTCTCATCAACATTTTGCTGATGACACAATATTACTCTCCATAGCCTCTATTCTTGAAGCTAAGTATTTTAAATTACTATTGTCATGTTATGAAGAAGCATATGGGAAACTCATCAATTATGCCAAAAGTTCAGTTTTCTTCATCAACACACCCTAGAACAGACAACAAAAAATTGCTAGAATTCTTGGGTGTTGTGTTAAGCCCCTTCCCTCTACTTATTTGGGTATGCCATTGTTTAATGGTTCACTCCCTATAGAAGTCTAGAATTCTCTCTTAAATAGATTTCAACTCAAGCTTACATGTTGGAAAGGAGCAGTCCTCTCAAGTGTTGCAAAAGTCTACATTGATTAAAATCATGCTACAAAATTTACCAATATATCTTCTCTCACTTTTTAGAATTCTGCAAAAGGTTGTGGAAATGATTGATAAAATTCAGAAACGTTTTCTATGGGAAGGAGTTGAAGAGCATAATAGAGTTCCATTAGTGGCTTGGGAGAGGTCTGCAAGCCTAAATTCCAAGGAGGTTTGGGAATTAAAAATATCATACATATGAATAAAGCTCTCCTAGCTAAGATGGGATGGAGACTCCTAAAAGAATATCTTCCTTGGTGAAAAATTATCAAAAACAAATACTTGAAGGAGGATTTTATTAAAGACTTTACTATGTCTTATGATCTTCCTAAAGGATCCTATTTTTGGAACTCTCTATTAAGAGTCGTGATTTGATCACCAAAGGAATCAAGTAGGAGTTTGGTAATGGTACTAAGATCTCTTTTTGGGAGTATAAGTGGAACACGGGATAAACTAACAACAAAGAAATAATATACATGATCAAATTACTATGATAAGGAAGAAATATGGGAAAAACCCTACGATTACCTTAGCAATAATGATGAGAAAACAAAATGTAAAATACTCTCTCTTGAAGGAGGCTCAAATAATGACATAGAAAATCTAAATTTCATTCAAAATTTGATAGCAAACATATACATCCCCAACATAAATATTGAAGATGAACTTATTTGGGAAGATTCAGGAGATGGAAGCTATAGTGTGCATTCAAGATACAATAGTCATAGTCAAACTCAAAATCCTTTAATCTACTAGAGGAAAGTTTGGATCAAAGAACTTATTCCTAAAATCAATTTCTATAAGGTGGAAAAAAATTCATAATTACCTTCTCACAATGGAAAACATAAAAAGAAAAGGAAAAATGTTTCCCAACAGGTGCATCTTATGAAAAAAGCTGAAGAGGAAAGTGTTAATCATATTTTCATCCATTGTAAATTTTCCACCTCATTGTGGGGCCTCATTTTTGACAATGTTGGTTTGAAATGGGCTATCCCATCTTTGATTAAGCTATGGTCACATTGGTTTTTCAATCAAAATGTAAATCTATGAGACTTCTTTGGGAAATTATTTTACCTCACACCGTTTGGGCCATTTGGAAAGAAAGAAACAAAAGAAATTTTGAAGATCATAGCCTTCATGTTAACATGGTTTTCAAAAAGCTTTTTCTTGGTTATAGAAAACTTTAAGTCTTCTATTACATCTAGCAAAGAGAGTATAAAATACTCTGACACAAATTTCCTTAGAAAATGGAATATTCAAATTGAGTAGGACACAACAACTCAAGTTATTGCAAATTTCCTAGGCAAGAGACACTTTGGAACCATCCTCTAGAGGACTGAAAAAAGCTTAATTTTGACGGAGTAGAAAAACCCGGGTAGAAGTTGGGGGAGAGAGGTGCAATTAGAAACAAAATTGGTGATCTAATTGTTTCCTATGCTGGATCCTGGGCTCCCAAACTAACCATTTTGTTGAAGCTATGATAGCTCTATGGGGATAAAAATTTCTAAGTATATGGGCATTAGAAATCTATGGGTGGAGGGAGAAACCCATAATATCATTGAATTCCTTCATAAAAAGTCTTATCCTAATTGGTCTATCAATAAGGTCATCAAGGATGTCCTTCTTATCCTTAGCACCTTTCCTCAAGTTAACATTACTCATACATATAGGGAAGGAAATAAAGTACAGGATATTTGTGCCAACATTGGGGTCAATTTTGCTACTCTTCATCATTGGTTTGGTAGTTTAAATACCCCTTTAGAGGTCATGAATTTAGTGAATCATGAAAGTTCCAAAAGACACTTATAACAAGGTATCGTGTCTTCTTGTGGATGTTGTTTATATTGACATGATTCATTTACACGTGACCCCATTCATTTATGTGTGCTTCAACTCTGGGAGATCACAAAATATTTTGGCTTTAACCCTACTCTACATTCCCATTTCAGAGTGTGGAAATTTGGAGATAAGATGGGTGGTGAACCCTACCAAGTTGAGCCTCCCTTCAAGAGAGGATGAAAGAAAATGAAGAACTTTGGAACATTTTGGGCATGGAAAAGTTTTCCACTTTTCTTGGAAAGAATTCGTGGGCATGACCCACATATTTCAATGGATTTTTCTGCTGCATTGAAAGATCGAATTATATAGTTCAGGGGACAGAGGTGGCTCATATCCAAAGGTCTCATTTCTCATATCACAGGGATGAGTACCCATGGCATAAAATTTTACAAAAACAAGTGCAACAAGGATGAACAGGAGTCTAAATTCTTGGATGATGGTGAAAAAATTCAACAAATCCCTGGGGTTTTCTTCGCTCATCCTTACCTAGCCCATATGATGAAGTTGTTAGAATCATTATCAAGTATCTGATGATGGAAGGGAGACTTCATCACATTAATACCTACCATTTGGTGTTGTTGAACCATTTTAGAAGAAACTATCTGATGAGTCTTCCATTTCATATTCTTATGTCATTAGAAAACTCTATCAAGGAAGTGCAATGGGGTAAAAGGGTTTATCCCCTTCATCAAGTTGTTATTCTTCTCATTTACATGCATTTTATGAGCCAAAACCCTAGGCAGAATCCCACTCCCTCACTTCCCTCCACCTTTGCTCCTAAAAACAATAAGAGACATGGGGAGGATATCAGCTTGACCAAGGTTCTTAGAAGCAACACAAACAAAGGTAAAAATGTTGAAGGCCCTAGCTCTACTCAGGACAACTCCCAACATGGAATTGAAGGGGATATGGCAGTTAGGTGCTTGTTGAGCCTTGGCAAGAATAGTGAGAAGGATATCAATGTTTCTATCCAAAATGAGTTGGATTACCAAAAGGATGTTATTAAGTGGATTAGAAAGGACATCGAGCTATGAGAGGAAATTTCAAAGATCTCAGCAACACCAAGGAAAAAAAACTTAAAGACAATTAGAACTGGAAAGAGGTAGAAGTTAAGCTAGGGGAAGTGGAGAACAAGTGATTAACAAAAAGGGTAGTAAAGGTAACATCAAATAGGATGAAAGGAAAAAGGAAGTTGAGAAGAGAGATCAATATATGAAGGACATTTTATAGCTTTACGTCAAGTGCACAATCAAAAATGAATTATGTTTTGTTTTACTATATTTTGGCTAGTTTTTGGCCACACTTGGGTTGTACTTTGATGGTAACTAGGATGTTTTATGTTGTTTACATTAGCTATTTTGGTTATTGATCCGATTTTGTTCCTTGTATTGTAAATTTTTATATCTAGATTTTATATCCTTTTTGTAATAGGGTACGACCCATAGAAAAACCCTATTTTACCTAATATCTAAAAAATAATTAGTATTGTAACCAAAAAAATATGTGTTCTTTCTCCTAACTCTAATTAGGATACAAACTCTATACTTGCAAAAATGGGTTTGCTTCAAATTTGTGTTCCACTTAGATGATTCTTATATATACCTTTGTTTGATACAATATCAAAAACAACACACTAAGGATATGTAGTAATTTTTCATCTAGATAAACTGGAGCAATGAAATGTGTCTTTAAACATAAACTTTAGTGCTACAATAAATACTTGTGATAATTACTCGATTCTTTAAATTGTTTGTTAACTTCCTCCAACAATAATTGAATAGCTTTTAATTATTAAATAATGTTGTGTTCCTTAAATTTTTGATGTACAAATGAAATAGGGTGTTTTTAATATGCATACAAAATTTAAAATAGGACCATATTGGCATGTAAGTTAACTTATAACAGTTAAAAAGTGCTAAAGATAGATAAAGGTCACATTGTTGAAAGGAGGAAGGGACCAATAAAACCCCATAAAGACTATAAACTCCACATTCCAAACATAAGAGGTCAAAAATAAAGGGAAACTAGGGAAATGAATGGATGATTGGGGTGTGAGGAAAGACGAGCAAGTGACGAAGTCATGATTGGGGAGTCAAATTGGTAACTATCTTAGACCATGTAACCTAATAAATAACACAAAAAAATGAACATGCAAACACACACTCCATGTGTAACATGAAATAATAAGCATTGATTTTTATTACAAGTCATTGAGGAACTTATAACTACACGTGCATTACACATTTATACTCTAGTCATAGACTTCAACTACTTTTAGGATTACAATAGTCCCAAAATGGGATTATCTCACAACCCACAATAGTCTTCAAATTCACAAAATCTCAACAAATATGTGTTTGAAGCCATACTATTTCTTTGACTTAGATCATCTTTCCTCTCATATCTTATCCAAATTTGTGTCTTTGCTACTGTAGCCAACCCATCAACACCTAAAAACGGGTTTCATTACTTATAAAGTATTATAACAAGAAATTGTTATGGGAGTCCCAATGGTTTAACTTCCCTATGTCGGATAAATGAAATTCCCAAGTGAATTTAGTTTATCATGTGTTACATTGTACCAATTATCATAAACATTAGAATTCCACCTCACATGAATGTATGACACCATTAACATATGGAAAAATGAGATGTTGTGTGTCTTCCTTAGTAATTATAGTGTATCACTAAGCATGACTTACTTGTGTAGAGTGTTTCATCATTATTGTAGTTCTCAAAATATGGTCCTTAGGAACTTGGCAATAATCAATTGGTATGTATCTAAATGTCGTATAATTTACACATTTATTGAATTAATCTAGAGGCATATTGCTTAATCCCCACACTCGAGTCCATTGTGTCATGGATTTCTCTTTAAATTAACATGTGTAAAACCAATGCACCATATACATAACACTTCTTCAAACTCTCGGTTATTCACCTCGTGTCTCCCGATCAAGTTCCATTTTGAACCTAGATAAGTTTTCCATTCAAGGAAAAGTTCGATGAAGAATTTGTTTGAGGATGAATAACTTGTATGTTAAAATTGCAACATTCACATTTTCAAATGTACGAGTTACCTTAGTTGGATTAAGGTTGATTGATAAGGAAAACATTCACTTAAGTCACCTATGTAAACACATGCACCCTAATCTATTAGGGTCATATATTGATCTTGTGTTCAAGAAAAATATAAGGACTTTTGGGCCCAATCATTGAAGCATAACTTTCTTAGAGCAGATTACTATGGTAATATATAAGTCTTAATAAATCATCATTTGGTACCCTATATCACTTATGTGCTATAAAATTTAAGCCAAAGTTCTTACAAAGTGTTAAAGGTATTATTTAGGGACTTTCCATTTAAATTTATTTTGCAAATTTTCACACACCCATTAACGGGAGAATTTCATGAGCCTAAGACCATTTCAAGGTATTGTTATGTAGGCAATGCCCATCCTCAATGATGATGTGTTGAGGTCAGCCTAACTTCTTTTGATTAACTCATTTTTAGGCCACATGAGAAGAGTGAGGTTTTGAACACAAGAGAATCCATTCATAGTTACAAAAGTGAAATGGTGCAATTTCAAACACATATCCTAGATCTAGAGACATAAGTGTACTTGAGTAGCAAATTTCAGCTTTGTAAATCATAGTAGAAGATGACATAACTAACTACCGTGCAATGAATTCACCAGTGAGCCTTTCTATAACTCATTTTCACTCTCTTATAATATATAAACATCTTTACAACACTATGTATGGCTTATGTATCAATTTTCATATCACTTTGTCACATCACTAGACCTTGCAAAATGGTTACTTCTTTCTAAAACCCAATCCTAGTCTTTCTATATTATACTCTTGAATTAGTGTTGATTGAATATTATCTTATGTTATGATATTTGGAATTTTATCTATATTTTTTTGTTTTGATACCATAGTACACAAATTTGATTGTAATATCTTAATTATAATAACCTAGTTATCATATTAGGTTATAGTGAAACCAACATGAATTGAACACACAAAATTCTAATCTAGAGTTACATGCACTACTATTGCTCATGTTTTTCTTCTATGCGCCTATGTTTTCTATGTTTTGGTTTTCTTATATGATCATGAATGTTTTTTTCTCATGTTTAATTCTATGCTCATGTGTACTTTATGCCAATATTTTCTTATATACCCCTTTATTCTTTATGCTTCTATTTACTTTTATACTCCTTTATGCTTTATGATCATGTTTTCTTCTATACTCTTCTATGCTCTGTGCTCATGTTTACTTATATGATCATATTTTCTTATATGCTCTTGTATGGTCTATGCTCAATGCTTATGTTTTCTTCTATGATCATGTCTATTTATATGTTCTTGTATATTGTATGACCATGTTTACTTTTATGATTTTATATGTTTTAGTCTCATGTTTGCTTTTATGCTTGTGTATTCTCTATGCTCATGTTTTCTTATATTCTCTATGCTTATGCTTATTTTTATGCTCGTGTATGCTTTATGCACATATTTTATCCTATTAAATTGATTGTACGTAATTTTATCTATATCATGCTTATGACACATTACTTGTTATATATCTTTCTCCTAGTGCAATGGTTGACACATATTTTAATCTATTTCATGTTCGTAACACATTCTGTGTTACATATCTTGCTCATAGCACAACGGTTGACAATATGGTGATATATATCATGCTCATGCCACATTAATTTCTCCTAACATAGTGGTTGACATATATTTCAATCTATATCATAATCATAGGACATTGCTTCTTACATGTCTTCATCATAATATGTTGATTGACATATACTTTTTTAATCGCTAATTATCACACTTACTATGCACATCTAGCCTTTGAATACTTCATTTATATGCATGATTCCTAAGAAAGAGAACTAGTCATTAATAACACTTGTTGTGCTTTGACATTTATTTTATCTTTCTTATTGTTTATGGACTTACACCTCACAATTTTGCATTCTAGCCAACATCCTACTCACCATGATTCCATTGTTTTATCTTTATAGCACCCCCTGTACACAAATGTGCATTAGGGACGAGGAGTGCACAGGTGCTTCTTTCCCCCATTTTTCTAATTTTTATATGTTACATCTTTCATGTATTTGTTTACTACCTTGGGTTGGCCTTTCACTTGTTAATGACGAAACTTAAATGAAGGAATCATATATATACATGTCTTGTTTAACCTCATTAGGAGGGAAAGAATTCAAGAGGCATATACATCTACAAGGAGCTAATATTTTCTATCTACTACATTAAGGAATGCATTTTGGGACTGCATACTTCACTACATATAAGGGTCTATTCTAAATTCCATACCACACATTTTACATTGGGACAAAGTAGTTATAGTCTGTTATTATTTTTGCAATTGGAACTAGGGAATCCTAACTCAAGGTACATTATTCCAATATATCTATCTCTCTCTCTCTCTCTCACACACACACAGAATTATATTGAGTTTGAAATGTAGTGAAGTGCTTAGTGAAAATGACAATCACATCGCGGTGACCTCCGAGGTCAGTCTGACTCAAGAATATGTATATTTTTTATTCATCTAATGTGCACTTGAGTATTATGTAGGTAGCTAGGTTTTCTTTTGTAGGTATAGGTACGACTGAGAAAACTTATAACGAGTCTAACATGACCTATAGTGAACAATAAGTGACACATAAATAACTAGAATAACAACTATCCCCTAGACACCAACACCTAGAATGGACACTAGCGTCTATGTGGGTGTGTCCTCTCCCAGCGCTTATGTCCTTAAGATTTTCACATTCTAGATTTTGACATAGAACTCATACGGTCTAGAATATGCCTTTCCATCCTGTTAATCAATCCAAAATCAGTTTAGACCTACAATTACAAGTTGAGTCATCTTTATCTCCTATATCTCACTCTTTCTTGTACGTATTTAGCTAAATCTTGCATATTTACTGGATATATCTATCTTATCAACAATTTCCTTACTTAGATTTAAATTTTATTAAATCATTTGATGAACATGATCTTTTACATGCCCATTATGAATCTCTTCTTTTATGTCCATTACCCATAGTGGCTCGCTTTGGATCCCCAACCTATATAGAGCTTGCCCCACCCACTTTTCATCATTCTTCTACCATGGTTGACTCCATCAATGAAAATATTCTTAGCAATTCCAAGCATATCCCTCTCCATGACATATAAGCATCTAACAATGAACATTCCTATGATGAAGATACCAATGTTGATCAATCCCAATTGGATTCCCTTACCAATTTCCACTCTGCAATGTGTGATAATCCAACCCATGTTTTGCATATCCTAGATGCTCTATTGGATGCCCAATGTGCTCGTGCTAATGCTACCCATAATAGTATGATTCGTACCTTAGCACTCTCTACCACTACTACTTCTTCTATCCCACTTTCTTCCTCTCCTTCCAATATTGGAGTCTCCACCGTTCACATGTCTATTCCTACCCATTCTACTCATTATTCTTCTCATCTTATTTCACACATCTAGCCTAATTCCTCTTTAGGAACCCATGCTTTAGAGTCTCTTTATCATGATTTGCAAGTACCTATATTTCATTTGTCACAAGCTAATTATTTCCCCTCTCCATCCCTTGATTCTTCCCTTCTTCTTCACAGTCCTCTTGCACCTGAAGTGTCTTCTTATCCACTCCCTGCAAATTTTGTTTCACCAAATTTTCCTCTATTTGATGGCCATGGAGACCCTCAAGAGCACCTTAGATCCTTTCATGTTACTTTCTGGACTATGCATGTGATGACACCCTCTTGACCAAGTTGTTTCCTAAGAGCTTATAAGATTATGCTTTGCGATGGTTCTATGACTTGCCCTTGCATTCTGTTAAATCATTTACTACTCTTGCTGATTTTTAGCTCATTTTTCTATGAATATTGGAACAAAAATATATTATGCACAAATGGATAAAATTAAACAAGGATCTAATGAACATCTTAGTGATTACGTATTGTGTTACAAGAACAATCTTTCTAAAATGAACAATGTATTAGCTGAATTTGAATTGTAAGATCTATTTATTCAAAGTCTTTTGCCTCCTTTACAAGAATGTGTGATTTTTGATTCCTATCATTCCTTTGACCATCTATGCCATACCTTGAAGACTCGTGAGACTAAGCTACTTTATTTGGGAAAACTCAAATATGGTTCTAATAATTCTGATCATTCCTCTTCTAAATTTCCAGCAGGGTTACCTTTAAAACTAAGTCTAATGATGTTAATCATATTGCCAATGTCATTTTACAATCATGTAAGTTTCATCTCTAAACCCATTGATGTACATTTACTTTATTGAATTATCCTCCTCATATGATATTTCCTCAACTCATTGAAAGCAATCTAATTTCTCTTCCACCTCTTGAGTATGATCCTAATAGGCCCCATGGAAAGAGTTTTGATGAGCATACATATTACGAATACCATAGATGTAATAAATTTTTTCCAACAAGTCATTCAAGCTTCGTAATTTGATTCAAGATCTCATTGACAATAATGATATCTAGTTACCTGAATCCACTACTTCCACTTCCAAATCTACCAATGACAATGGAAAGTTAAAAATATTCAATGACCCATTACCTAAGCATGAAAATTCAGCCCTTGAGTCATCTTCCAATCATACCTACCACGTAGTGCCTCCTCTTGCTTCTTTGGATCATCCCCTTGGATTCCTTGTTGGTGCTACTAATCTCCCATCACCTGTTATCACTTTCATTGATGCTGATTTTCATGCCTCATTCTCCTCCCATAGATTATATATCGATGCTTCTTTTGGGCCCCATGCCATAACAATGTTATGGCCCATCCTATGTTAAATCACAATGCATGTTTATTATCTTTCTTGCAATCAATTAGATTCCCTTTATCTCATATGACGCACACATCTCCCACTTCTCATGGTCATGTTATTTTAGCCATTACCGTTGGTCCTCTTACTATTTATATTCTATTAACTTTTAGATCTACTATTATGCATTGTGACATGGTCTTAGGATTCCCTTGGCTCTGGGATTCCAAATTTATGCCTTCTATTGTTCATTTGTGCCTTAAGTTCATATGTGAGCACCAAATTATTACTATACGAGGCATTCCACCACAAACATTGTTTTCCTTGGCTCCTCCTGGACACCCCATATTAATTTGCTACTAATCCTAGTGCATCTTCTCCTATTCATGATGGATCCTTAGCCTTGACACCTCTTATGGTATCTAGATCCCTTGCTCCTCCTGTAGCACCTTTTACACATCCATCTCAGTTTCCTTCACACATGGATCCTACTCATATGCCTCGTCACATTTGTAGATCACATAGCCCACCTCATAGGGGAAACTCTTCACATAGGTCATATGTTTCACATGATCCATCTAGACATATTTTGTGCTCTCTTTCTCCACATGCTCGGTCTAGACATATTCCATATACTTGGCCTCATGCACTATAACACACTCCTTTAACAATGCTTCTAAATGGGAATATATATATATATATATATATGTTTTTTAATATCCTTTTTTAATATCCTTCTTACTAACTTTATGCCTTCCATGATTTAAATAAACAAAATTTAAATCTAGCATTTATTTAAAATTCAATCCATCTGATAACATAAAAACCATGTGCAATTGTATGGGTCAACTAGATCTACTTGATCCCCGTAGTTCACTCTTTTGAGAGTGTGTATACAAAGTATATTATTTGTTTAACTCGTAATGTATTGATAATCACGTGTAGTTCTAAAGTGTCTACCAATTATTCAATTAATCAAATTTCGAGTGGAATCTCACACCTCAATTGGGAACTTGGTGAATATGATAATGTAATAAATAAATTACACTACTTTGGCCAAATTTTATGAGACATGCATGCATGCTCAGTCTCGTGACGACACACTCGTCAATAAAAAATTGTCCTCTCACCGCATCACTTCATTTATTTATCTAGTTCTGAAATTCATATTACTAGTTCACGCACAAGGTACATGACCCGTCCACGTGCATGAAAAGTCACTTCAGTGCCCACGTAGTCACAATGATAATTTATCAAATCAAATTATGAATTGATCCATACTTAGGATGTAGTATCCTAATAGTATATGGAAATGATAACGAGAAAATAAGTAGTACCCATTGCTACTTAAATCATTATCTAAGTTAACTTGCTAAGTTCACTTACTATATGGTCACCTATGACGCTTATAGTATAATTGCTTCCTTATTGCACAATACAATATATGAAATTAAATGTCCTCACATTATTATATGTATCGTAGGTGCATTTATCTCATTCTCCTTTCATACTAGGGAACTTAAATCCCAACATAACGACAAATCATTATTAGAAGAAACGTTTTTCAATCAGGTCTAAAAAATAACATAATATTATAATAAATATCCTAATTACCATCCATATCATTTCAATTTAACAATAACATCATATTTATTAAATAACAATGATTCCAAATACAATATGGATTGTCAACAAGAATACTTTATTTAAGACAAACTTAATCGCACCTTTTTCTTCTTTGACATGACAACAAAGTATAACTTTTTCTTTACCAAATGTCATGTATTTAAGTACAATTAAGTTCACTTAGTCATCAAAATCAAGAAGTTACGCATGCGTAAACTTTCTTTAGTCATCCATGAAAAATGGCACATCTTTGTCATCTGTAGGAGGTAGAGAGGGTAAAATGGTCGGGCTTCAAAGTGAACTGACATGAACTGTCATTCTCATCATTCCTGATGTTTATCACATTATAACATATATGTTAAATATCCCTAAAATTTTACCATTTCTATTTTCTAGAAACATAAAGCTATCAAAATATTAAGGCAATTAAATTAATCCTCATTACCTTCATACCATTCATATCATAGGAGAACAACATACATCATAATAACCAGAAATTATTGTTGACCCATTTTAGATTACTACAACATCATATCATAGAGTCAGTTCCTTTGGAAACATAATTATATGTATTTAAAACAAATAGCAAGAGTCAATCCACAATAGTAACCACTTCTACTATTAATTTCATATAAGCATTGAATCAATGTAAGCAACTCAACCCTATCATTCATGAAGCTAATATTACCTTCATTATGCCAAGAATAATATATTTCATAGACTTCTGAAGCACCTAGGATAAGATGAGATACTAACCATGCCTGGTCATTATCGAAAACACCAAATATTTACTACCGGTTACCACCGTAGCATGACGCTAGTGACCGACACCAAAAAAATGCAACCAACCATACCTTAGCCATTAGACACCATTAGACACCATACAAAATGCAATCGATGAAACAGAGGCTATATGTTACTTGACCGACACCAAAAGGATCCAACTAGTGACACCGTAAAAAATGTTATCGACCGACACCAATAAAATGTAACCGATCAAACCGTAGAAAATGCTACTTGAGTGACACCGACCAAAAATTCTACCATCCAATAGTAAAAAAATGCTACCGGATGACACCAACTTAAAATGCTACCATCCGACAAAGAGCAAAAAATGCTACCGCCAACACCAACTAAAAACGCCTGTCGACAAAGAGAAAAAAATTCTACCGGTCAACACCAACCAAAAATGCTAACAATGATAGTAGAAAAATTATACTTGGCCGACACCAACAAAAATGCTACTAACCCACAAAGATAAAAAATGATACCAACCAAAACCAACACAAAATGTTATCAATGACAAAGATGAAAAAAATGCTACCGCCGACACCAACCAAAAATGTTACTTGGCTGAAAAAAATAAAAATGATACCGCATAACACCAACCAAAAATGCTATTGGTGACACTTAGCACAAGTTTTCCTATGATCTTGGTAAATGATATTTTCCTCATTCTTTAGTTATACAAGTATTTTCTATAGAACAATATGTTGGCCGTTTAAACTTGCACCCACATCTCGGATATGGAAGAGTGGAGGTGTTTGAGACAACAATGGAACCGTCTCCAAGTTGTGGGACCTTGCACACTTGAGATGGATCTCCGAAGAAGGTCGGTTCCTCTATCTATTTCTCTGCTACTGCTACTCCTAATGTTGGAAGGGAAAACTAAGATAACAATGCCAAGGGACTAGGGATAGAAGGATAACATAATGGAAAAATAAAATAAGGAAGGTAATAGCACCAAAAAAAGAGGGATGAACACCATCCATTCTGAGTGAAAATGAAAGGAAAAGGTATGAAAGAAGGCTAGGCACATGTAGCACAAATAAAACACATTTACCAGATTAGTTTTATGGAACACAACTAAAAATGGAGCTACAAGGGATGTAGAATGAAACAACAAACACAAATTGTAAAAAGAAGGAAAGAAGAAGCAATGTAAACATGTTAGGACAGAGAATAACCAAAAAACAATGCTTCCATTACTTCCAAAAATGCATAGATTGTTACAATGGTGAGAGAGACCGATATCTTCTTGCAAGAGCAAGATCTAGAGGTCTGAAACTCAAAATATAAAGATATGGAGTCCTTGACAAAGAGCTTAAGGATCTAAAATGTCCAACATTAACAATGAGCCCAACTCTTACATTTATAGATGAATCCATGGAAGAAGAAGAGAAGGAGGAAAAACCAAATTTGAAATACAACCACCAACAAGAAGCATTCAATACCTATAAATCCACCTATAAATCTATCAAATGCACTTCCCAAGTCTATTTCTCGTGTTAGAGAAGGAAGGAAGGAAGGGAAGATCGATCAAATTAGGTGGTTGGAGCAATCATATTTGCTTATTAATTCCTAAAAAGACATTTTCCCATTTCTCACCTACCAAATCCGCCAAGAATTTAAATTTGAATATCTAACAATGTAGCATACATCAACACCTATCGATTAAGACTAGACACGCACCGATCAAAGCTTTGTAGCGAAAGATATGGCTGTCAGAAGTTTTTCAGAGCCATTTGCACATGCAAGACATGTGGTGCACACCGATTGACTAAAAATATGGCCAACTATGCAAAAGTGTTTTGTCTTTTTCTACCATGGGTCACTCATTGATTTGTTCCAAGGATTCGGTGCCCAGCTGGTGTGCTTTGATTGGTTATGTGAAGCACACTCAAGATTTTCAGATGATGACATGGAACAAAATGACACGAGAAGAAGGTGTGAAAGTATGTGCATGGAAGAACGAGGTGCAAGAGAAATATAGAAGGTGCATGCAATCACATCGCATGCAGAGAGGAAATGGGGAAAATTGATGAGTGGGAAACATATGGTCAAGGCACAACTATTACAAAGTAATGTGCCAAATGGCATGAGAGGGAAATGGAATTAGCTGATTTAAGCAAGTGCAAGGCATGCACACAGGATGAATAACTACTTGGGAGGAAGGTGAATGTGCAAAAGATGTGCACAGGGGAATAAAGGAAAAAAAGGAAAAGGAAAAGGAAAATGGAAAGAGGGTAAGGGGAAGTGGAAAATGGTGCATGAGGGAACAACAACCAAGTGAATGTGCCAAGGAGATGATCGAGGTGGGCAAAAATTTCAATGAAAATCTAAGTGTTTCACCAATAGTTTGCATAAAATAGATAAGGTAAGAGGTTAGGAGGAATACTTGTAAAATCAAAGGTCAAGGTAGAATGCATGCGTTGTTGACTTTTGATCCAAGCTGATCATGGAGAGATTCCCTTTGGCTAGGAGGAATGACCTATAAAAAACAACAAGACCACAAAATAAAATTAATAATATAGGTTAGTGGACTACCTAGTGAGTGCTAGATCCGGGAAGCGAGGTGTTTCCTAGAAGGTTGTCAATCCACTTTCAAATACAATTTAATGCAAAAATACCATGAAATAAGGAAATCCTATTGTAGTTGTATGATTTAGGTATCTCGTGTTAATACAATAAGTAAATCTAATCTAACAAGAAAAGTTACGATTAGATCCGGAGGTTTGGTAGGTTGTTCTGGGTTTTGCAGGTCTGACAAAGGTTTGATAAAGGGTCTAGGATTGATTAGGTGAGGTCTAGGTTGGTTTTGGTTGAATTGAAGGCTTGCTGGTCAGAGGGTATAAAATGACATAGAGACCGATATCGGTCAAGTGACTGACACCGTATAGGGGTGAAACTGACGGTGGTAGGGTAAACTCGATGTCGGTAGGGGAAATGGGTAATAACTTAATAAAAATGGCTTTTGGACCTCTCTGTGATTGCATAGAGAGTGAGGAAGGTGTGGTTAGGCTCGTAATATAACTGAGAAGACTTAAGAATGTAAAGGAAGAGGTTAGGAAAGGTGGAAAGGCTTAAAATGGTTGGGTTGGTAGATTGGTAGGAAGATGGAGATATCCGGTAATTACAGAAATGGAAATACTAAAGGAAGTAAAATATCTATAGTAAAGTAAGCACACATGATCAAAACCATGTTACTTACTTGTTATGAAGATCTTGCAAATGAAGATGGTTGGTGGTTGATAGGCGAGGTGATGGCTAGTTTAGTATGAAAATACAACTCCGTATGTTTATGTGGATACTCCAACGCTTTGGGAGAGAATCCATTGCTTGTGCCTGCACTCGTGGTGTGTAGATGTCATTTTGATGAAGGAACGACTATGAGATTCACACTTGATTGCAATATAACTCCAAAAACTGAATGACAAACCCATGTAAATAGTTGTAAAATTATATATACAGGAACCGATTGCGGTTTAGGTGACTGACATCAGCCGAGGATAAACTGACGTCGATTAGGGTGAATTAGTCAAAGTTACCAAAAATAACCTGATCTTTACTATGTGTGTTGTGATCTTGATTGTTGATCCAGTCTCAAGTGAGGGTTAATGCATAGATAAGTGGGATTGTTGTTGGAGAAGGAATAGGAATTTAATTTTAGGGTTTGAAAGAATCCCAATTGTTTAAGATAAGTAGAGACTCAATCTTAGTTAATTAATAGGCTATGAATAAGTCCATGGTGAGGTGTCTAGGTGATGTGGCTAGGTGAAGAGTAAATGAACTTAATAAAAGTAATTAAGTTAATTAATAATGTGAGGATGAACATTAATTTAATTGTAAGTAATTAAATTAATATGAATGCGGGTAAGGGGTCATGGTTAGGTGAATACGTTACATTAATTAATTAAGGGGACTAAGGGGAGTGTGACCCAAATTTGGTGTCTACATTTTTCCCTTTTTGTCACGTAGCTTGTATTGATAAGCGACGCTAATAAAAACAAAAGTTGTTTTCCTGAGGTATGAGTGAAGATTAGGTTGCCCCAAGTATGGGTGGAGGTGATCCCCCTCAAACTAGGATCTGATGAGGTAATAGATGGAGTTAGTGAGTGGTTTGATAAATGTGTAAGTGATGAAAACAAGGGTAGGTGGGTTTTAGGTAAGGGTGATTTTGGTTCGGGTAATAGGTAGTGGTAGTCTAACACACATACACATATATAATGCGATATGGTACCAAGTTGAAGAGCTTGCAAACTCTACTTCGTTTAAGGTCGATAGGGTTATTCAAACAAGGTTGAAGTGGTTCAGGTATCCAAGGTATAAGATATGGTCCTAAAACACAACTAGGTAAGGTGTATGAATGTGCAATAGGTTTGTTCCACCACTAAAGGTTAGGTCGATAAACAACATGGCATTAAGCAAGGTAAGGTCATTAGGCTGAACAACACGAGTAACATCATTGCAAGGTATATCGAGTAAGTGAATTCGAGTGTCACAATGGTTGGGGTTGGGTTGGGTAATTTAGGTGTGGCCGTAGGTAAGGCCACGAAGGGGGGAAAACATGCCCCAACCGATTGTGAAGTTGGTTCGTAGGTAATAAGGTTATTAGGTGTATTGTAAGGCTAGGGTCAAATTTGGGTAAGGCAAAAATGGTTTCAGCAATTAGATGTGGTGAGAAATAGTGCAATGGGTTCAAAAATGCTAACCGATATCGGTTATGGTGAACCGATGTCGGTCAAGGGAAATCAATTGCGGTGCGCTAGGGCACATGACCAATGCTCGGTCAAGTTGTTTAAATCTCTGTTTTGCTCATTTTGAGAAATTCTCCATCTCCCGTTGGTCTGTGCACGTAATATCCTCTTTACAATCTCCTTTTTTGATCAAAATTGTTCACTTGTTCTATGGCCTAGGTCATCAAATCATTTTTTTTCCTCCATGCCTCCGCTCATGAAGGAAATTCAAAAATTGGACTCAAAATGATGAAGTTCTCTTCCTCTGTGTATTTTTCCCATATCGGGATGGGCATTTTCTCATCAAATTTTGGCCCCCCATCATCCATGGGTACGTGGACATACCTAATTGGAAGTGGGTCATACTGGAGAAATTTGTGTTTTTGAGCCTCTTTGTAAAAAGGTGAAAAGTTAAAAAGTGACCCACGTGACCCCAATCAAAGCTAAAAGGTAAAAAAATTTTGAGCCCAAGTAGGTAAAAATTCAAAGTTTAAGCCCAAAAGGAAAAGAAAAAGTCAAAGTGGCCCAAGCCCAAGAAAAGTCAAAGTGGAGAAAAGCGAAAGTGATTTTTGGGGCATTTTTTGAAATTTAACCAAATTCCCAAAAGTGAAGTAAAAGTTCTAGAAATTCTCCAGCTGGCTCCACCAAAGGTCTCAGGCCCGCAAGAGTCAAAAGTCAAAAGTCAAAGAGAGGGAATGGTGAGAACTTTGAGTTTTGAGCCTTTTTCCAAAAAGGTTAAAAAAAAGTTAAAATGAAAAAGGGCCAAACCCCATTTCCAATCGAGAGGTGCCACGTGTGTCAAAAGTTTCAGAGAGCGGGTCATGGAGAGGAATTTGAGTTTTTGAGCCTTTTTCCAAAAAGGTTAAAATGTTGAGAAAAGGGCCATGACCCCATTTCCAATCAGAGGATGCCACGTGTCAAGAGTTCAAACGGAGCAGTGGGTCGAGGAGGAGAATTTGAGTTTTTTTGAGCCTTTTTCCAAAAAAAGGTTAAAATGTTGAGAAAAGGGCCGCGACCCCATTTCCAATGAAAACGTGCCACGTGCCTAAGTTAAAAAGTTGAAAGCGGGGGTGCGGGCCAATTTGTTCCAAATTTCCAAATCTCTAAAAAATCACAAAACACAAAGGGCTTTCCCCACCCACTCCAATCTCTTCCTACCACGTGGATGACCCGATTTCAAAGTTATAAGAGAAAATCAAATGGTCTGTATTCAAACTAGAAAATCAAATGTAACGTTCACGTTGCAAGATCTAGTTTTTAACCCACCATGAGTGTTTTCTTCACAATGGAGGAATTTGAAGAGGCGTAAATGATTTGTAAAGTTGTAACCATTTTGGCATGAGATATAATGGCTCCTCGAGCCATTCCAAGGGCTGGCGATTGATTTCAAAAAAGACCAGAGTGCTCTGTACTTGGAAAAGACAAAAAAATGCCATACTTCTTCTATTTTCCCTTCTCCTTAGATTTTCCTCTATTCTCAAAGCTCTGTACAAAACTCTTCTTTAGCTTCAATAATAAAAGAAGGAATTTTTGCCTTTTTGATTGAGGGATTGATTGGTACCTTGCGACCAATGAATTTTATTCGGTCTTGTAGCTTCTCCTGTGGATTTGTTTTTCTTCTAACTATAAATGCATGTAAATGAAATTTCTAATTAATGTGTGTGGGCATCTGATATTCTACTCACAACATTAGTTTTCTCCTACCTCCATTTCCACTCCCCTTCCCCTTTCCAAGACAAAGTTTCTTCTCTAGTGAGACATTGCTAGCTTTGCCACAGGGTCAGTGGAGTGCCCCTGTGGATCTCTGGTCAAAAGGCCACCATTGAAATCCACCTTTTTGCATGCACCTACGGAAGCTTGCACCGTTCAAGTAGAGGGACTTAGATTCCCATAGCGTTGGCTTGAAACCCACCAATTTTTCCACAAGACAAATTTTCTTGCCAACAATTTTGGCACCCACCATGGGGTATATTTTGCAGCATCTGCACCTAAAAATGACCTCAGGGTCATAAAATACAAAAAAATTTCTAGAAGAAAATTTTCTAGAGATTGAATAATCACACAAACTACATGGATGTAAATCATGGCTATTCTAGGGAAATCCTCCTATTGAGAGACCTGATTTACTCTTTCACATCCAAGAAGACATTGCTTCTGATCTGAGAGAAGCTATTTGGCATAATAGACAAAGTGTCAATCAATACTTCATTTCCATAAGGATTCTGGACCTGAAGAGGAACGTGTTGTCGAATTGGAAAGGCAGAGACAAATTCCAGCACCCCAAAGAAGAGCATAAACTTTCAAGCTGGCTGATAGAAGATACACCCAAAAACTGAGGCAAGGAGGAAAAATTGATCCCACATTTGAAGAGCTTGAAAGAGAGGAAGAGATGAAGAGGAGATAAGGGCTCAACTTGAAGAAATAGAAAGACTCCAAATTGAAGTAGAAGAAAGAAGAAACTCAAGAAATAGAGAAGCCCTTAGCAAGACCTGGAGGCTAGAAACAGAATAGAATGGGTGATCATGAGCATGAAGTACGCAGGCCTAACATACCATGGGGAAGAAATACTGGTCCACTTGCTCTTCCACAACCACTTCATGAGCTCCCAAGAGGCTCAAGAAAGAACTTCCCAAAATTCAAAGGGGATGGTTCTCAGCTCCCCAAAGAACATGTAGCAACATTCATCACTTCTTGTGGAGTGTTGGGAGTTGAAAATGAAGATGTTTTAGTTAGGCTCTTTGTGGAGTCACTCCAAGAAAAGTTGTTGAATGGTTCTACATGTTGCCCCCAAGATCTCACATCATGTGGAGATATAAGAAGTGCATTTGAACATAGGTTCAAGAGCACAAAAATTTCAGATCTTCTGTCCAATTGGTTTAGATGAAGAAGGAGACCTCTGAATCAATGAGAGATTTTGTAGCAAGGTATGATAGGTTGACAAGAAGGATCCCAGAAGATGTGGTACCCCTAAAAACAACTTGAAAAGGTTCTTCATCAGTGCTTTTCCATCAAAAGTTGGTTTCTTCCTCAGAAGAGCCCAACCAAGAACATTGAGGGAAGCTCAAGACTTTGCAATTGAGACTGATGATGATCTAATTCTTTCTGGAAAAGTGAAAGGACCAAATGGGAAGCAAAAAGGTCAGAGTTCAAATTCAGTCACCACTGATCCAATGTTCCAAAAAATGGCAAATGACCTAGTTGCTTTGAAGAAGCAACTATCACAAATCACAATGAGGAATGCTCCAAGGAGACCAAATCCTCCTGATAGACCAAGAATTTCTCCACCTCCTCATAGGCTTTCTCTTGAAGCACCACCATTATCAATGCCATCTGACACTAGGGAATCAAGAAGAAGGAGCAACATTGAGGAAACTGAAGAAGAAAGCATGGATGACTATGAAAACTATCTTGAAATTGAAGAGGTTGGCATGCACAATGGCCTGATTGAATACATTGATGATGAGGAGGAAGGTGATGAAGAAGCTCCAAGTTTTTCATGTGTTGTTTTCACTCATGCACAATCCAAGAATGGTGTTTCAGCCTCAGCAGTTGCAACTGAGAGTAGGAAGAACAAAGAAGATAGCTCTCCAAAGCCTCCACTAAACAAGATCATCAGTAGGGGATCACCATTACCACCTTCCATGGAATCAGCTAGAGAGAAATCAGATTCACCAGTTGTCAAGGATCACACTGTTGTGCCAAGTAAGTTATCTGATTCTTCTCCCAACTCAAAAGTTGTTAAGAGCAATTCTCTTCTAAATGTTGGTTCTACAAGAACATCTAAATTTCAATCAAAGGCTACACCCCCATCTCCTTCCAAGCCAATTACTACATTTGAAAAGGAGAACCCAACACCAAAAGTAATGACACATCTTCCATTTAAGTCCTCATCCACTACTGGAACCTCTTCCTCATCTACCATAACTTCATTTGACTTTGTAGAGCATGCTAGCAAAACCAAAGTCCAGCTCTCTGAAATTGAATACCTACAAACACATCCTACCCAATTTGATAGATTCATCAAGGCAGTCCGGGGTGGTAACTCTACATCCCCAATCTCTAATTCTAAAGGCTTACTTCCCACACCATCCACACCATCTTCTCAAAACATGCTAGCCCTCAGTGCCTCCACCACCAACAGAGTTGAGCCTTTTTACCTGTCACTTCTCATCAAAGGTTTCCAGCTGAACAATTGCATTATAGATTCTGAGCCTCAGATAATGTGATGCCAAAAAAATTTACAAATGCTCTTGGCCTCACTTTGACCTGGGTAAATGGCACATGCTACTCAATGGAATCCAAACAAGTTCCATTGGTAGGAAGGATTAAGGATGCTCAGGTTGCACTAGCTGATTACCCTGACAAGAAGATACTCCTGACCATTTTGGTGGCAGACATCCCAACATCTTTTGGTATGTTGTTGAGTAGAAGTTTTTGCAGAGATCTAGGTGGAGAAATAAAAATGGATTGGTCATCTGCAACTATCCCAGTGAAAGGAGAAATGAAGAAGTTGCTTGCCATGCTCAAAAAATGAAGTTCACAATAAGGAAGTATGATGATCCAAGAGCTGATATCCTTTTTCAAGATTGTGGGCTTGGAAATTACCTCCTTACATCACAAAAGGAAGAGGACTTGCCACTTCTCATGGAGGAAGAAGAAGACCAAATCTGACAATGGAGTTTGATGGCAGTCATTCCAGAGTAGGTTCAGGAGCTGGTGTAGTATTATACTCTCCCTCCAATGAGGTATATCCTTTTTCCTACAAGCTGCAATTTGACAATACAAATAATACAACAGAGTATGAAGCATTACTCTTAGGCATGAATACAACAGAGGACATGGGAATCAAGAAGTTGAGATGCAAAGGTGATGTAGAGGTTGTGGTAAAGTAGGTCCACCAACAATATCAGGTGAAAAACCCCAGACTCAGCACTATAGAAACAGAGTGTGGGACTGCATTGAATCCTTTGATGCATTCTCCATTGAAGCTATCCCTAGGGAGCAGAATGAAAAGGTTGATTCTCTAGCAGTGTCAGCTTCCTTAGTGACACCTCATCCTTCTTTTGGCAAGGATAAAGTGACCATTGAGATGGTGTTCAGACCCAACATACCAGAAAAATGCAAATCACTGGCAGGTCTTCAATGATGACAATCAGATCCTAGCCTTCTTAGAACAAAGGGATAACTTCAATAATATTTTCTTTGAAGGAAGTGAAAACCCACACCGTGAATCAGTCCCCAAAGAAGAGAAGGAAGGAATTGAGGGAATTGATGAAGAGGGAGTAATCAAACTGAAAGGAAACAAAATCCCCAAAGGCCTAGTTTCTTTGGAAGACCTCTTTGACAAGCATGACAGGTTCATCCAAGAGAAAGAAAAATAGTCTTCTCGGTGTCCATCTGATTTTGATCAAGAAAACATTGGCACTTCAGAGAATCCAAGGATGGTTAACATTGGTAAATGTTGCTCACCAGAAGAGAAGAGAAAGTTTGTTTCTCTGCTAAAAAAGTACTCAGATGTCCTGGCCTATTCCTATGATGAACTCAAATCTTTTCAGCCAAAGGAAATGCATCACTCCATTCCTTTGAAGCAAGGAGCTAAGCCCTTCAGGAAAAAACAAAGGCCCTACAATCCAAAGATTTTCGATGTTATCAAAGAAGAGGTGACAAAGATGCTCAATGCTAGAATCATCTTCCCCATCCACCATTCAACATGGGTGGCTAACATTGTGCCAGTAAGGAAGAAGAATGGGGAAATAAGGATTTGTGTAGACTTCCAAAATCTGAATCAGCATCTCTCAAGGACAACTACCCTCTTCCAATCATGGATCATATTTTGCAAGTAGTCACTAGGATCTGAAATGCTCTCTTTGCTTGATGGATTCTCAGGGTACAACCAAATCAAGGTGGCAGAAGAGGATTGCAACAAAACAACCTTCACAACACCTTGGGGCACTTTTTCCTACAACAAAATGCCTTTTGGCTTGATCAATGTTGGAGCCACTTTCCAGAGAGCAATGGACTTGGCCTTCAAAGATTTGAAACATTGCATTGTCATTTACCTTGATGACCTCACGGTTTTTTCAAAGAGGAGGGGAGATCATATCTGTCATTTGGAGCAAGTCCTTGCAAGGTGTAGGAAACATGGCATTTCTCTAAATCCAAAGAAGTGCATTTTTGGAGTCACAAAAGGTAAGTTGTTGGGACACATTGTGAACAAACATGGAGCACACATTGATCCTGAGAGGATCAGAGCTATCCAAGCACTAGCCTTACCAACCAACAAGAAGGGAGTTCATTCATTCTTTGGAAAGGTAAACTTCCTTCATCATTTTGTGCCTGAGTTTTCTAAACTGACTAAGCATATAACTTCCATGATGAAGCCTCAAGCAAGTTTCAAGTGGAATAAGGAAGGAAAAAAACATTTGAGGAGATCAAGAAAGCCATTTCCAAAGCTCCAACTCTTGTATCTCCAGATTTCAACAAGGAGTTCATCATGTATTGCTATGCATCAAAACATACACTCTCTATTGTCCTTGTTCAAAAAATGATGAAGGTTTGGAAGCACCCATTGCTTTCATGAGTTGTCCTTTGAAAAATCATGAGCTAAAGTACAACCAATTGAGAAACATGCCTACGTAGTGGTCAAAGCTGTTAAAAGTTTCAGATTCTACATTCTCAATTCCCATACAGTGGTGATGGTCCCTGAAGTGCAATCAAGTCCATTTTGACTCAACAAGATCCTGGGGCTAAGAGAGGAAGTTGGATTACAAAGACCCAAGAGTATGACTTGGAGATTAGACCCTCTAATCTGGTAAGAGGAAATGGTTTGTGCCAGCTGATTGCTGAAGATGAAGCTCTCAAGGCTCAACAGGGAGAAAAATGGTGTTTTCTCAACTTGTTCAGAGACAGTCCACAGTGCACTCTTTGTCACCACTACTTGATGAGTGGTATGTTGACATTGCTTACTACCTCACTTATGGAGAATTCCCTCCTCATCTTGATTACAAACAAAGAAGGACACTCAAGCTAAAGGCAGCCAAGTTTGTGATCTGAATCATGCACTTTACAAGAGAGGCCTAGATGGTTGTTTCCTCGGTGTGTAGATAAGGAGCAGCAAGCAAGAAAAGTTGCTCAGGGCATATCATGATCAAGCTTGTGGTGGACATTTCTCAGCAATGGTCACCACATAAAGATCCTCAGAGGGAGATATTATTGGCCCTCCATCTTTGCAGACACTCAAGATTGGGTTTCCAAATGCAAAGCATGCCAACAATTTGTTGGAAAGCCACAACTAGTTGCATTGCCACTCAGGCCTGTGGTGATTGAAGAACCATTTCAGCAATGGGGGCTAGATTTTATTGGTGTTCTAAATCCTCATTCTAGTGTAGGGCATACTTATGTACTCACTACAACTGATTACTTCACTAAATGGGTGGAAGCCATCCCAACCAAGCAAGCCAACTCTGAAATAGTCTACAACTTCATCAAGGAGAATATCATTGTTCATTTTGGAATACCACAAAAATTGTTGTAGACAATGCCACCTATTTCTCTTCCAAGGAGCTCACAGAGTTTTTTATGGCTTTGGAATCTCCCTATCTCACTCTTTTGACTACTACCCATAGGGAAATGGGCAAGCTGAGTCAAGCAACAAGAACATTGTGACCATTGTTCGCAAGTTGGTAGATGAGAATCAAAGGAACTGGCACAAGAAGTTATATGATGCATTGTGGGCCGATAGGATCACTCCTAAGAAGGAAATAGGTATGTCACCTTTCCAAATGTTGTATGGAGTTGAGGCAGAGATTCCCCTCACAATTGAGATGCCAGCTCTCAAGTTGCTTGCAAAAAAAGAAGATGGTCAATACAAAGACTCCATTGACAAGAGGATCCTCTTCCTGGAGAAGCTGGAAGAAAGCAGATGCCAAGTGGTGGATAGAATTAAAGAGCATCAATTGAAAGTGAAGAATTTTTTTGACAAGAAGAAAAGGCAAGGAATTTCAAAGTTGGAGATTTTGTCCTGCTATGGGACAAGAGAAGAGAACCAAAGGGCAGCCATGGAAAGTTTGATTCATTATGGCTCAGGCCCATTCCAAATTCATGGAGCTTGTGGTGAGAATGTTTTTCTCCTCTCATACTTGGATGGAATGCCATTGGAATTTCCTCAAAGTGGGAAATACTTGAAACTATATCATCAATGAAAGTGGGTTGTCCCCCACCTTGTACCATAGGTGATTTCATAGGTGTGTTTTTCCCTTTTCTGTTGTGTGGTTTTGGTTTAGTTTTTTTTTGGTTTTTTTTGTGTGTGGTTTGGCTTGTGTGTTTCCTCCTTCTTCCATTCTTTCTCAGAATTGTACATGACTCTACAAGGCCCAATGGATAAGGCACTGGTCAATGTTATACGGTTTAAAAATTGAGATTCTGGATCCTCATACCATGTCTTCATCATGCTCAGTCCATGCCATGTCCCCAAGCTAGAGCCAGTTGTTGTCTCCTAAAAACTACTTTTCATTTTTTCCAAGTTAAATTTGAAATTTTGAGCTCTCACCCTCCTAAAGTATTTAAGCCAAGTTGAAAGTTTGAAGAAATAGCAAAATCCATGTGCCCTAGTGTTGTTTAAATCTCTGTTTTGCTCATTTTGAGAAATTCTCCATCTCCGGTCTATGCACGTAATATCCTCTTTACAATCTCCTTTTTTGATCAAAATTGTTCACTTGTTCTATGGCCTGGGTCATCAAATCATTGTTTTTCCTCCATGCCTCCGGCTCATGAAGGAAATTCAAAAATTGGACTCAAAATGATGAAGTTCTCTTCCTCTGTGTATTTTTCCCACAATGGGAACGATGGGCATTTTCTTCCCCATCAAATTTTGGCCCCATCATCCATGGGTACGTGGACATACCTAATTGGAAGTGGGTCGGTGGAGAAATTTGTGTTTTTGAGCCTCTTTGTAAAAAAGGTGAAAAGTTAAAAAGTGACCCGCACCCCGATCAAATTTTGAGCTTCAATAAAAGGTAAAAGTCAAATTTTGAAAGCTCAAAGGTAAAAAAAAGTCAAAGTTGAAGCCCACAGGGAAAAAGTCAAAGGTGAAGCCCAATTGAAAAGTCAAAAGGAGAAGCGGGCCATCAGGGACTTTTGGAAATTTAACCAAATTCCCAAAAGTGAAGTAAAAGTTCTAGAATGCTCCATGGCTCCACCAAGGTCTCGAGCCCACCGTTGAAAAGTCAAAGCAAGAGAGCGGAACGATGGAGAACTTTGAGTTTTTGAGCCTTTTTCCAAAAAGGTTAAAATGTTGAAAAAGGGCCATGACCCTTTCCAAAGAGAAAGGATGCCACGTGTCAAGAGTTCAAAGTGAGAGAGCAGGGTCAAAGAGGAATTTGAGTTTTGAGCCTTTTTCCAAAAAGGTTAAAATGTTGAGAAAAGGGCCATGACCCCATTTCCAATCAGAGGATGCCACGTGTCAAGAGTTCAATCGGAGCAAAGGGGTTAGTGGAGGAATTTGAGTTTTTGAGCCTTTTTCCAAAAAAGGTTAAAATGTTGAGAAAAGGGCCGTGACCCCATTTCCAATGAAAACGTGCCACGTGCCTAAGTTAAAAAGTTTGAAGCGGGGGTGCGGGCCAATTTGTTCCAAATTGCCAAATCTCTAAAAAATCACAAAATGCAAAGGGCTTTCCCCACCCCACTCAATCTCTTCCTACCACGTGGATGGCCCGATTTCAAAGTTATAAGAGAAAATCAAATGGTCTGTATTCAAACTGGAAAATCAAATGTAACGTTCGCGTTGCAAGATCTAGTTTTTAACCCGCCATGAGCATGTTTTCTTTGCAATGGAGGAATTTGAAGAGGTAAATGATTTGTAAAGTTGTAACCATTTTGGCATGAGATATAATGGCTCCTCAGAGCCATTCCAAGGGGCTAGTGATTGATTTCAAAAAGACCAGAGTGCTTTGTACTGAAAAAGACAAAAAATGCCATACTTCTTCTATTTTCCCTTCTCCTTAGAATTTCCTCTATTCTCAAAGCTCTTGTACAAACTCTGCTTTTTAGCTTCAATAATAAAAGAAGGAATTTTCACCTTTTTGATTGAGGGATTGATTGGTACCTTACTGACCAATGAATTTTATTCGGTCTTGTAGCTTCTCCTGTGATTTGTTTTTCTTCTAACTATAAATGCATGTAAATGAAATTTCTAATTAATGTGTGTGGGCATCTGATATTCTACTCACAACATTAGTTTTCTCCTACCTCCATTTCCACTCCCCTTCCCCTTTCCAAGACAAAGTTTCTTCTCTAGTGAGACATTTCGGTGGAGTGCCCCCGTTGGATCTCTTGTCAAAGCCACAGGTCGGTGGAGTGCCCCTGTTGGATCTCTGTTGGTCGAAAGGCCACCATTGAAATCCACCTTTTTTTATGCATGCACCTATGAAAATTAACCTAGGTTAGCACCAAATATGTTCAAGTAGAGGGACTTAGATTCCCATATATAGCTGTTGGCTTGAAACCCAGTAGTGTTTGGGGACATGGTGGGTGACATGACTGAGCACATTTACTGATCTTGTTTATGGGGCTTTGTATGTTGCGCACCCACAGGGAGACATGGCTAGTAGTATCAATGATGGTAGCGGTGGGGTACTATGCACTTCCATATTCGAGGGCGGTTAGTTTCCTAGGGGATTAATGGGAGTTCTACGAGATATGATCGAGTATTGTGTCTTCTTTGCATGGGCACCTGCATATTTAGTGCATTATACAGGAAGTCAGGGCCTACCAGAGGATCCGACATTACAAAATCTATCAGACGCTCTCTACTATGGCATATAGATAGTGGTGGGTAGAAAAGTTATAGAAACACCGCTATGACCAAGTCGGTTGGATTTAGCGATGATGATGCTTCGTAGGGATGTCTTACAGGACAGTGTTGCTCAGGGGTGTTCAGCTTGACAAAAAAATAGGCACGAGTAGCCACTTTGTGGGGGTAGGTGATTATATTACAAGGTCACTGTAATCAGATAGGCACATGCATAGACACAAGCTCCTACAGGGGATGGAGTCCAGTAGCGGCGCTACTGTCATAGGTCACTAGTTTACAAAGTCACCGGCATGCTCAGGGAACATGTTGCGACCCTACAAGCCCAGTATCTCAGTATAGGTACCAAAGACATGTACTAGGACAGGGTCCCATTTTATAGTACTAGCACCAAGAGAGTTTCCCGTAGTATAAGTAGGAGGATAGAGGCCTCTATTGTTGGGGCAGAGTTCATAGGTTGTAGCTAGGTTGATGGTGCCACCCCGGACTATATCGATGGTGAGGTTCATGGATTCCTGGATGAGGCCCGCCATTACCAAGATCATCTGACCATGGTAGGTATTGATGTTCCATCATACACTGAGTACAAGGCCCAACAGGAAGCTAGTGAGAGGACCAGATCCAAGACTCATAACTCGTAGCATAGGTCGTAATCCCCGAGACCTGGCCTGTGTGATGGCAAGGAGGAGGAGATGGTGGGTGGATAGGGACCAGTAGAGGGTGGAGAGATGCTAGCAGGGTAGTTGATAGGGTGAGAGGAGGAGACATGTGAGAGTGGAGAGTAGGGCCTCAGGTGGGGTTGATTCATCATGATATTGTATTATGATTTTGATTTTGATATATATACTAGCCTACATGCTGAAGATTGCAAGATTATATATGAGAGTTTTTGAGACACTTTGATGATTTATCCCTATGTACATATGTATTGATACATAAACATTCCCTTTTATATAGTTGATGATGATTATTGGACTGATGATGTATTGGTTTTCATTTCCATTGTTATTGCTTATTATGGAAACTAGGTGAGTCAGGCATGGTTGAGTTGAGGTCATGTAGGCATGGTTGAGTTAGGTGTAGGCATGGTTGAGTCAGGTATAGGCATGATGGAGTCAGGTGTAGGCATGGTTGAGTCGAAAATTTCCAAGTTACTAGTTTTAAGGAAATGATGTGTTGGATGTATGTTATGTTTAAATTTCCAAGTAATTGATATCATGGAAATGTTAAATGATGTAGGTGTGATATGGTTGAGGTTATAAAATGGTAGGTATGATGAAACAATGTATGTTTTTGTGATATATTAATTTCCAAGTTATTGTGTAAATGGAAACTAACTAGGTTTGAATGTGAATGTAAAGGGGGAAAATTGGTTAGGGGTAAAAGTGGTTGAGCTAACCTCCAAGGGCCCCATGCCCTAGGAGTGCTTCCTACATAGCCCTGAAAAGGGGCCTCAGGCCTATGTAGTTATCCCATAATCTAGGGAAGAATATGATGAGGTAGATGAATGGGTCAGTAGGTTTTAGGCATGATTGAGTCTAGGTTACTTAAGCATGGTTGAGTTTAGGTTGAATAGGCATGGTTGAAGGAGAATAAATCCCATAATGTAGGTGTCGAAGGTCTAGTCCTATGTAGCGAATCAATAAGTAAGAAAATAGATGAATGGTAAAAGAGGTGGAATGCTCCAGAAGTGGAAAGGACCATAATGAGCATACCGAGGATGGGTTGATGAACTTAAACCCCTAAAGGCAAATGATGATGATTGATTGTCTAAGGGTGAAAGAAGTTACATAACAAAAAAATGTCACATTTACAACACGTCCCTTAATTAGGTAGAAGATAAGAAAGAAAGGAAGATGAGGTGAAATGGGTTGTTTAGTGTAACCTTGTTGTGAGACAACATGCCTCTTCTACAAGATACCCAAAACCGAAATAGGCAAGTCCATGACGAAAAAGTTGTACTTCTCTTGATTTTTGTATTTTCTTTTTGCTTTTGTTTGATAGACTGATTGATGCAGGAAGTCTATGTGGGATAAATAGAATGACTCCTTGAGGTCTTCATGAAGTGATCGATGTTTGGAAGTTTAAAAAAATTATTTTGTAGAAATAGTCTTCTTTTTTAATAGACTATATACAATATGGCTAGCTTTGTATAGTTGTCCTTCAAGGAAGCAATCTATTTATAGTAGCAAGATAGAGAAAGATATGTCTTTGTTAAGGGAGTCATCTATTTGCTAGAATTTTGACTCAAGGAGTTGAATTTGAAAATCCCATATATTACTTTTGAACTTTTAGGTCATGAACAAGACTATAAAGGAGTATAGGATTATTTTATGAAGGCAAACCATAACACACAAAGGTTAGCTATAAAAGAAAGGTTTTAAGTGAAGAACGACCATGAGATGCCATCCTGAAAGGATGAAAAGTATCCATGAGATTAATTCCATGAGTAGAGCCATAGTAGTCATATTGAAGATAAGGTTGAAAGGTGATGATAATCACATGATTCTTGTTTAGTCATTGATCCTTAAAATAGGTAAGTGGAAGGTGAATGTTGCTCAAGGGATGAGCATTTAATAAACAAAAGGTGATATAGGACTTGATTCAACAATAGAATGATCGAATATGCAAGGCATTGAGGGGCTCAGGTTCGGGTTTACCTTCGAGGGAAGATAAATGATAAGGTCCCGATCCATAGGCATGAGTAACGATATAGGGTCAAAGCGATTAGGAGTGAACTTGCCCCGTTTAATTTTCTCACTTTGGTTACATGTTGATTTTCCTTTAGGACAAGATCACTAACCTTGAAGGTTCTTTCTTGGACACGTTTTCACGTTTATATGTTTTTAGTAGATTTGAAGGTGATCAAGAGCATTTAGACGACGTTTTCTAATGACTCAAGCTATGTCAAATGGTCTTGGAAAAATCATCATCGTTGAGGATATCTTTGAGTGAGATATGAAGATATGGAATTTGGACTTTGAGAGGCAAGACAACCTCTATACCGTAGACCAAAGAGAAAGGTGTGGTAGCAGTTGAGGTATAAATACTAGTGTGATAAGCCCATAAGGCAAAAGGAATGTGCATGTGCCAATCCTTACCAGTATTTTCAACTAATTTCATAAGAATTTTTTTATGGTTTTGTTAGTTGATTCAGCATGGCCATGTTCTTGAGGATAATAAGGTGAAGAAAAATTGAGTTGAATGTCGAAGGTGTCACAAAGTTTCCGTAGGGATTTTTTTAATTGTTTTCTGTTAACCGTGATGAGGTGGTGAGGAACACCAAAGCGATAAATGGTGTGATGGTTGATGAATTCACATATTTTCTTGGCTTTTTAGAAATGAGAGGTACAAATTCCATCCATTTAGTGTAATATTTAGTAGTGGTAATAATCCATTAATGACGTTGGGAAGAATGACGGTTAATCTCTCCAATAAGATCCAAACCCCATTGAGAGAAAGGCCAAAGGTCTCGTGTGACCTATAAGGTGTGAATAGGGGTGTGATGAATATTAGCATGCTTGCGACATTTCACACAATGTTTGACATAGTCACAACAGTCTTGGTTTAGGGTTGTCCAGTAATAGCCGAGGTGAAGGATGCACTTAGTGACAATGAAGCCATTGAAATGACCTTTGTAAATCCCATCGTGAACTTCCTTGATGGTGTATGGGATTTTAGAACTTGTAAGGCATCGTAAGAGGATACTATCAAAGCCACATTTATAGATAATACCACCCATGATGACATAGCAAGAGACACTTTTGAGGAAGGCTCGTTTTCCATTATGAGTAAGATATGGAGGTAGAATTGAAAGGGAAAGGTAGTCAACAAACTGCTTATACCAAAGGTCACGTGGGTCAATTTCAATGTTTCCTAAAATTTTAATGTCTTAGAATAGATAAGAAGGTGATTGCAACCTTTGTACTATGAAAAATATTTTTGAGTTGGAGGGTGAAGTGGGTATTTAAGAAGTGAGACATGCCATGGTGTTCGCAATTGTTTTTGTGGAACGCGGGGTGGTTTGAAGTTCATAATGGTCAAAGGTAGTCAAAATCATGTCAACATGATGTTTATAATTTTGAAGTATCTCATTACAACACTAGTATATACCATTGAATTGGTTCACAACTAGTTGAGAGTCACCAAAGATATTAATTGATTTAACATCTAAGGCTATGGTGGTTTGAAGACCTAACATGAGTGCTTCATATTTGATGATGTTGTTAGTACAATCAAAATCTAGTTTGAAAGATAATGGCATAGGCTCATCATCAAGAGGAATGAGGATAACTCCTGTACCACCCCCATGTTAACATTTGGAACCATCAAAGAATAAGGTCATCTGTAAATGGTATCGTCCAGGAAAGGGTAGCAATGGATTCATTAGGGAAGTCAAAGTTAGAATATTGGTTTCCGAGAGAGAGGTGCATCTGTGAGTTGGTCAGAAATGGTTTATCCTTTGACATAATTTTGATGGATTAATTTGAGATCTAGGTCTGCAAGAAGCATGAGCCAACGTGCAACATGTTGATGTTGGTAAGGCTTAGCATACATGTAATGTAAGGGTCATTATTGGTGACAACGAAGGTTTTGTGGTTGAGTAGGTAATGGAAAATTTTAATGGCGACAAATAATAAGGCTAGGAAAAAAATTTCGGCATGAGTATATCTAGTCTCGTAGTCTAAAATCATATGAATTATATAATAAACTGCTTGCTCCATATGTTTCTCATCGTGATGAGCAAGCATGACACCCAAGGAAATGGTCAAAGGATGAAATGTAAAGGTAAAATGGTTGGTCATCCGTAGGTGGAATGATCACAAGTGGTTGGAGGAGGTATTATTTTAAGGCGTTGAATACTTTATGGCATTCATCATCCCATTTGAAGTATAAATCCTTTTTGATAAGATGATGAAATGGATGGTAGTGGTCGAAATATGAGAAATAAAGTGATGAATAAATTGCAACTTGCCTTGCAAAAACTACAAAGTTGATGAAGGTTAGAAGGTGGAGGCATCTCAAGAATAGCCTTGATTTTAGTGGGATCAACTTCAATACCACGCAAAGAAACCATAAAACAAGGAGCTTTCCTAAGAGAACATACAAGAAAAAAATTTAGGTTGAAGGCGAACATAGTATTTGATGAGACAATCAAAGAAAACCTTAAGGACTATAAGGTATTTGGACCGATGTTTGGATTTGGTAAGAATATCGTCAACATAATCTTCCAATATTCTATGCATGATTTCGTGAAAGATATAAGTCATAGCCTACTAATATGTAGCACCAACGTTTTTAAGGCAAAAGGGCATAACACGATAGCAGAAGGTCCCCCAAGGAGTGACCAAGGTAGTTTTGTGTTGATCTTCTGGGGTGATTAATATTTGGTTATAACCCGTGAAACCATCCATGAGTGATATCATCTCATGGCCGAGTGAGATCAACTAGTTGGTCAATACTAGGTAGAGGAAAGTCGTCTTTGGGGCAAGCCAGGTTAAGGTGACAGAAATTTATGTAAATGCGGAGTCCCCTTATCACTTTTGTGACAAGAACAATGTTAGAGATCCATTGGGGATAATCAATGGGTAGAATGAAGGAAACAGAAAGGAGGCACTAGAGTTCTTCTTTGAAAAGAAGGGCAATGCAAGGATGCATTTTCACAACTTCATTTCATGGGTTTAACATCAAGAATGGTTATGATATTGTGTACCCCAATTTTTGGGTCAATACTTTGGCATATCAACATAGGACCAAGAAAAAGCATTGCTATGATCCCGAAGAAAGAAGTGAAAGCTTCATGTTCATCAACATATAAATATTGGCCTATTTTTAGAATGTCCGAGTTATCCCGAGTGTGAATGTTAATTTTGATGGTTGATTCATTCAACATGGTTTGTGTCTCAGAAGGTAACAACCGATGAATATAAGAATATTTTGCACCAAGGTAGGTGAGAATAGACTCATCATCCTGACATTGAATGATGTTAATAGAAGGTGTATATTCATTGATCATGTGTGGATATAGGAAGGGAAGAGAATAGGGAGCCTCGCCTTCACGCTAATAAATCGAGGTCTAACGGAAACGGTGTTCACGAAAAAAAAGTTAGGAGCAATAGATTCTGGATCCATAGACTCTGTAGGTGAAGGTGGTGAGGTAGGTGAATGGGGTGAGGAAGGTTTATCATCCTCCATGAGTTCAACTTGTGCCTTCTGGAGTGGTTTGGAAAATATGATACCATTGCGGTCTTTATGCTTACGGGTGGTGCAAGGAATGATAGTATGACGACTTTATTCATAGAAACAAAATTCAAATCCATTCCAATCACATCAATGGAGGAAGGTGTGGTCAAAGTGGTAGTTGGTGAGAGATGAAGGTCGAAGGAAAATGGTCAAGTTTGGGAAGGTGGCTTGGGTGAGTATGTAAAAGCATCAAGTCCCCCATACGTTAAGTTAGTGTGAAGGTGGGGAGGACCATAGGGGAAAAATTCACCTACATGGTGATCATAACGGGGATGTTGGTAAAGGTTACCATACTCTTGAGGAGTAAGGAATGTGTTAATGTTATAAAGATGGTACTCCCCTAGAGTGAGGCATTGAAAAACACCTTCTAAGGAATCAGTAGTTGGTATGTGGGTAGCGGGTAATGATGAATCATTGGACATATAGGAATAAGAAGCATTGGATATTTGAGAAGTAGATGGTTTGGATGATGGGTTAGGCAGTAGAAGCTACGGTGGAGTAGTGGGAATAGAGGATTGTGATGAGGAGGTGGGTTGTTGTGTTTTTGGTTTACCTTGGGTAGGAGGCTACTTGACCAAGGTTGATGGGTCAGGCCCTGGATAGATAGAAGTGGTGAGGGTGATAGAGGGGGTAGTGGGTGAAGCTGATGTATGCGCTAATAGGTTGGGTCTTCCTCTTAGGTGGGGAATATTCTTTACAACGGCTTGTGAGGATGTTTCTAACTCCAATTTAACATGAGGATGGACTAGGCTTGATGTCGGCATGACTCCTAATGTGGTAATGGGTCCTGACATGGAGGAAGATATAGATGCGGGTAGGGTTTTAGGCATAGGAAAATGTTTGTTTGATAGTAAAGTTTTAGGTTTGTGGGAGGGTGATGAAGAAGGGGTGACTAAAAATAGCATGGACATGGTGGGTTTGAATGTCTGAAACACCTTTGGATAGATTGTGGAAGTGTTAGAAGGTAACATCTACATTTGAGTTGAGATAGGAAATTGAAGGTGTCCCTAAAGCATGAAATTGTCAACATAATCCAAGCGGTCAACCAAACGTGAGAATGGAACTGATGTAGGGGAGGATGATGTTGATTTGGTAGTAATCCCTGTAAAGAATGTATGTGAGACAGGGAAATGGTTGGATTCCAACTCTGTGGGTAGAAGAGATGAGAGCAGATCAACATGATCCTTGAAAGCTAGTGGAGAATTTTCACCAACAAGAAGGGGCACTACTAATGGATCCTCTATGGGTAGGGGAGAAGGCAAGGTGGATGAGGTGGGTTCTTCTTTTGGTGAAGAATAAGGTAAGCATGAATCTCCCGTGGGTAGGAGAGTAAATATTGTTGGTTGTTCGTCAGGTTGAGAGGTGAGTGGGGCAATTGCATTGGCAGATATGGTGGACTCCTCTGTGGGTGGAGGAGAAGATAAGGGGGACTCCTCCATAGATAGAGGAGTAGATAAAACAAGTCCCTCCATGGATGAAGGAGCTCGTATAAGAATCTCCTCAATAGATTAAATGGAAGGAAATTGAGCAGAAGGAGCTAATATGATGTCAAAAATGGCATGAACCTCACGAACATTACTCTCACCGGTTGGTTGAGTTTTGCAAGTTTGGTTAGATGATGGGGTGTGATTTGGGAATGGCTTCATGAAGATGTGAAATTTATTATTAGTCGGTGTGTTAGGGTTATGCACGATAAGATATCCATTATCTAACATTTCTTGGATGATGTCTTTGGAAGTTATACAATTATCATTACTATGGCCTCTAACGCGATGATAGTTACAGTAATCATTTTCTTTGTACCATGTAGGAACAAGATGAGAAGGGTCAAAACCAGTGTGTGGTATTATGGGTGAAAGAGTGATTACTCTGGCTTTTAGAAGTTTTTCTAAAACTGAAGAGTAGGGTTCTCCTATGGGAGTATATTTTCATTGCTCCCGCTTGAATTGAAAATCATGAACATGAGAAAGTATGGATTATCTAACCATTCTTGAATTATTTTCGTGGAAGAAGGTTTTGATTGATTGGATAGATGAGATGGGCCAACTTTCAAAACTACTATGTTGGCAGATCCTTTTTCTTTAGAATAATTATTTTGTGGTTTGGAAGAAGAAGAGGTATCATTTGATTTAAATGCAACATTCTTGTTATGCAATTGTATCTTCTTCTCTTCAATGACACAAATTTCAATTTTCTGGGCCATGGTGAATGCCTCGTAAAACATGTGGAAGGTTTGAACTTAGAGAGTCAAGCGAGATGTTTCTAGCACAAGGTTTGGTGAATAAATCTATCAACTCCATATGAGGTAATTGGAATGTGAGTTGGTTAATCAGGCTCCACCAATGAGTGAAAAAAATCTGCAATAGATTCGTCTTCATATTGGTGTGTTGCGTACAAGTTGGTCATGGTGACCTTCTTGATAATGTTGATAGAAAAGTGTTCTAGAAAATCCTGAGCTACCTGATTAAATAAAAATATGGAGTGCCTAGGTAGAGCACTATACCAATCTAAATCCATCCATCAAGGACATTGGGAATGTTTGTAAGAGCAAAGTGTCATCATGAGCGATGAGATAACACACATGTTTAAAAGATTGCAAGTGCTATTTCAGGTCTTCTTTGTTGTTGAATGGGTTGAATTTAGGAATTTCCCAATGCGCAGGGTATGTATGAATCGAAATGGATGGGTGAATGGACTCATTGCAAATCTTGTTGTATGTCAGAGAGTTATGTGAGCCAGAGATAGATGCTTCTAATGTTTGCATCTTGTCCATCATTATTTTGATAATATCATTGGTAGGTTGTGATGACGGGGCACCCCCGTATAAGGGGGTAGATAAGGTGGGTATGATGTGGACGACATCCCAGTATGTGGTGGTGCTGAGTATGAAAATTGTGATGAAGGAACATAGGATGGAATAGATGTAGAGGGAAAGTACCCTGAATAAGCGGTAGATGAAATAAGGGGTTGTTGGTGATAGGTGTAGGTAGGTGGGGTGGATGTAAAGACTCTCATAAAAATTGGAGGAAGATACTGCAAGATGTAGAGGAAAATGTTTTGGAAGGGAGTATGGGTTTCCAACACCAGTGGTGGTTGAGATGCAATAGGTATATGAGAAGTGGAGGATGCATATAGACCTATACTAAGGGCGGTTGATGAAGGCATGGTGGACATCGTAGGGACTTCATACATCGAAGGTGCGATAGATGTCATAGGTGAAGCAGAGATATTGATGCTATAGGGTTAAGCTTGGAAACCACATGTGGTAAGGTAGAAGAGGCTAATGTTATGTTGGTAGTAATTGATACGAAGTGGGTGTGAGAGTAGGAGGAATGAACACATGCATTTTGTATACAAGCTACCCCGATGAATAGTACGTAGATAAATGAGTGAGGTAATACTTGTAGAGTGGTGGGGTTTTGATCAAGGAGTCTTGCAAACTCCTCATCACCAGTGGGTATGGTAAGAGACTGATTGGGGTCCATAGGTGATGAGATGGAAGGGGGTGATGGGATAGGTGGAAGAGGTTGGCAAATTGGCATGAAACATGAGAGTGTTGGCTTGTCTATGAGTCAAAACCATGTGACTAACAATAGAACGGGTGATCTAAGCCCATTAATGATGCAAAAACACATAAATAATGGAGAAAAATGGGTCTAAAAGGTGTGATTTGATCGTTGTTCCAATTGAAAAATCGAACACGAGACCAACACCGTTTGGGTAACCGATGCCGGTATGAGATGGTAACCATCGTCGGTTGGATAGACCGATGTCGATTATTGTGGAGAAATGAAATATTTGCAAATCTGCAATAAATGATGAAGACGAAGTAGAACTAGACTTTGAAGGTAATATCAAGGACTCGAGATATAGTAAAGTGATAGAGGAAGTCACAAAAAGAAAATAAATATAGATTGAATGCTACTTTGGTAGAAATGACCAAAACAACATAAAACTGATGATGGTTAGTGAACCGATGATGGTGAGATGATGAAACTGATGGTGGTCGCTAGACCGACACCGGTTACTGTGAAATCTGTGAAAAATGGAAAAAGTGAATTTTTGGTGATTTAGGTCAAATAAAAATACCAACTCAGAGACCGAGTATGGAAATGATTAGTCCTAACACACTCAGAAATAGTCGGAATACACCAACTATGATTTTGGAGTATGTAGGGAGAGAAAAAAATGAAGAAAATGAACTCACACCTCAAAACAAAAATCAAGAAAAAGCTAGCAAAACATGAAATCCTATGATGTAGATTTTATGTTGTGGCTTATGCCATTTAGGACTGACTTGTGAATAGAATAGAGTTTTTGGTTACCGAAGGTGCCCTACGAAAACTGAAAACTATGGTTGGTTTTAGGTAATTTTGGCGTGGTGTCCCCAATATATAATTTGTAGTACTCAAGGCCCTACTCTGATATGATGACTGCCAAAAACCAGCTAGAGCCCACTGTCAATCCTCTAATCGTGTGATCGTTGACATCTTCTTCCCAGAAATATTTTGTTTAAGAAATGTGTAGTTTGTTTTCAATGGTTTGGTATAGATAGAGAGTGTGCAAAATGTGAGTTACGGCTCAATTTTTCAACCATGAGCTGATCATGAATTCTAACGTATAGGTTGTGCATAATTTAAATGAGCTATAATGCAACATACATAAATGAGATGCAAATATTTTAAACCCAAATCCACAAATTATATTCAATGAGAAAAAATTATGAAGGGGTAAAGAGTATGACTTTCACTAGATGAAATGCAAGAAATGAAAGAAGAGTTCTTTTTAATCCCAAAAGACAAATGTCACTAAGACAATTAGAAGAAGAGAATGTTTCTAGAGAAGAAGCTTAATGTGAACTTGTTTCAATGAAATAGACACACAAGATTTTTCCCTAAAAATGAACAAATGCAATGAAACCCAACAAGGGTCCCACTAGGCATGCCAAAATGTTTCACCGAATAGTTTGCGTAAAATAGATAAGGTAAGAGGTTAGGAGGAATACCTGTAAAATCGAAGGTTGAAGGTAGAATGTGCGCGTTGTTGACTTTTGATCCGATATGATCGTGGAGAGCTTCCCTTTGGTTAGGAGGAATGACTGTAAGAAACACAACAAGACCACAAAATAACATTAATAATATAGGTTAATGGACTACTAATGAGTGCTAAATCAACTGAGAAGAGAGGTGCTTCCTAGAATGTTGTTAATTCACTTTCAAATACAATTTAATGCAAAATACCATGAAATAAGGAAATCCTACTGTAGTTGTATGATTTAGGTATCTCGTGCTAATATAATAAGTAAATCTAATCTAACAAGCAAAGTTACAATTAGATCCAGAGGTTTGGTAGGTTGTTCTAGGTTTTACAGGTCTGACAGAGGTCTGATAAAGGGTCTAGGAATGATTAGGTGAGGTTTGGGTTGGTTTTGGTTGAATTGAAGGCTTGCTAGTCAGAGGGTATAAAATGACACAGAGACTGATATTGGTCGGTGTGACTAACACCACTATAGGGGTCAAATCGGCGGCAGTAGGGTAAACTAACGTCGGTAGGGGAAATGGGTAATAACTTAATAAAAATGGCTTTTGGGCCTCTCTATGATTGCACAGAGAGTGAGGAAGGTGTGGTTAGGCTTGTAATATAACTGAGAAGACTCAAGAATGCAGAGGAAGAGGTTAGGAAAGGTGGAAAGGATTAAAATGGTTGGGTTGGTAGATTGGTAGGAAGATGGAGATATTTGGGTAACAACAGAAATGGAAATACTAAAGGAAGTAAAATATCTATAGTAAAGTAAGCACATATGATCAAAATCATGTTACTTACTTGTTGCTATGAAGATCTCGTGAACAAAGATGGATGGTGGTTGATAGGTGAGGTGATGGCTGGTTCAGTGTCGCGGTAGTGCAACCTGTGTGTTCCCGTGGATACTCCAATGCTCTGAGAGAGAACCCATTACTTGTGATGCACTTTGATGGTGTGTAGACATCGTTTGGATGAAGGAAAACTCTACGATTCACGTTTAATTGTAATAGAACTCCCAAAATGAATGACCAACCCATGTAAAGAGTTGTAAAATTGTATATAAAGGAACCGATGGCGGTTTAGGTGATCGACGTCGGCCGAGGATAAACCGGCGTCGATTAGGGTGAATTAGTCAAAGTTACCAAAAATAGCCTGATCTTTACTATGTTTGGCGTGATCTTGATTGCTAATTTGGGTCTCAAGTGAGGGTTAATGCTTAGATAAGTGGGAGTGTTATTGGATAAGGAATAGGACTTTAATTTTAAGGTTTGAAAGAGTCCCAATTGTTTAAGATAAGTAGAGACTCAATCTTAGTTAATTAATAGGTTAGGAATAAGTCCATGGTGAGGTGTCTAGGTGATGTGGCTAGGTGAGGTGTAAATTAACTTAATTGAAGTAATTAAGTTAATTAATAATGTGAGGATGAACATTAATTCAATTATAAGTAATTAAATTAATATGAATGCGGGTTAAGGGGTCATGGTTAGGTGAATACGTTACGTTAATTAATTAAAGGGGACTAAGGGGAGTGTGACCCAAATTTGGAGTCTACACTCAAAGCGAAAATATGTATGTAAGTTGTCCAAATAACTAGGAGAGTTATTTTGATAAAAGTTTTGGCAACTTTTGGGGCCAACTACCTACTAGATGAATAATATCAGTAGCCTAGAGCATCCATTGGGCATGGAGTCTGCTATGTGATCATGAAATTCTAATTTTTAGCTTTCAAGAACTACCCCTGAAGTCACTTGAAGGATCATTTTCTTCACTCTATTTTGAATCCTACAAAATACTAAAAATGCTGGAAGAAGATCAACATCCTGAAAGCAAAAGAAGAGTGTGCACAAGAAGCACGTGAGAAGAAATAACTATGTACAAACAAACAATGTGCATGCAGTGCACTTGGAGGAATTTAAACTATTCTAATATATACAAAATGATGCAAAAAACTTAATGGAAGGGTTTAAGATAGATCCCATTTAATGGGATTGGTAGTGCACCTCCATCAAGATGAGACAACTTGAAAGAGTTAGCCTCCTTGCATGAACTAATAGTATACATGCCACTCCAAAGTGCATCAAACTTTGAATGACGCCCTGGTTTAGCTCTCTGTTAGCATCCTATTTCAAGAGCAAGTCCCTAACTTTGAAATATTGAGGCATAGCCTTTCTATCAAACAATTTCTTTGTTGCTTGCTGATGATGTTCTAGCTTGATCATGACAAAGTTCCTTGATTCTTCAAGATTAACCAGCTCTTCCATTCGACTTCTCTTTGGTCCATGCCTTAAAATTCCAAATGTTGGGAAAAATGTTAATGATTTAAAATCAAGCGTCAAAGGAAGAGTAGCCTCCTTGCCATAGACAAGCTTATTAGGTAAAGTTCTATTGCTTTCTTTCTTGTTAGTGTATTTACCCAGAGCACATGCAAGACCTTTTTATGCCACTTTGCCTTTGGTGAGGTTCTTATTTGTTGACTTTATCGAGACCATTTCCCCAAGGGTAATAATTGGAATAAGTCTTCAAATATATGCCCATATTTAAAGCCTAATTAGTAATCTTAGTGCCAAGGAAGGCTTTTGCATTATCGAGAGATAATTATTTGGGGAACACTAAACCTTGTCACTATACCTTTGAGAAAGTCAAGGATGACTAACTCGATTGATTCCTTGAGCGTGAAAACCTCTATCAATTTGGTGAAGTAGTCCTTAGATATCAACACCCACTTGTGTGTAGTGCTTGAAGGTGGATTGACAATTCCTATGAAGTCGAGACCCCATTGTGCAAAATCCCGATCCGCTTGGATTGGCTGAGGGGAAGCGCTACCAATCTCTTATTTCCTACAAAGAAAGCCCGTTATTTGCATTTTTTGACCCACTTGTGTGTATCTCGCAAACAAGATAGGCCAAAATATACCGGCCATTATGATTTTCATTGCTATAGTCTTGGCAAAAAGTGTCCACCAGAGAATCCATTGTGAAATTCTACAAACACCTTTTCAGTTTATGCACCATCAATACACCTTAACAACAAGCCATAAAGATTCTTCTTGAAGAGAAGGCCATCAATCAAAACATAAGGAATAGATTGTAACCTTAGATGTATTCTTTTTGCCTTATTTAAACCAGAAGGGTAAGCACCCTCAGAAAGGAATGTGATCTTATCCTTCATCCAATCATGCGACGCCAAAGATCTACACTCTGTCAAGCTCATGTGCGTGGGAGATCTTTATCTAGAAACACCGAAGTCTCGGTTCATTATGTGCATCCTCCATAATTTGCTTGCAAAGCGTGTTGCCTCTTACCATCTTGGTGGCTTTGATTTTCACATCATACTCCATGATCTTGGTCACCCATCGTGCTCTCTTCTCGTTGATTTTTACTCCCATGATGAAGTCTTTAGCATTGGAGTGGAGACTACCACCTTGATATGATTTGTGGAGAGCATACTCTTGAACTTATTGAGCATGCACATGATGGAATAGACCTGCTTCTCCATGTGACTATATTTTAATTCATAATTCTTCAGTGTTTGACTAAATAAATCCACTGGTTGTTCCAACCCTTGTTCATTTTCTTGTGTTAGGACAACAACAACACTCACATTAGCACCATATGCATAAAGGATAAAATCCTTAGCATAATTCGGGTTGATGAGTGTTGGCATGTAAGTAATATCTTGCTTGATATTTTTGAAGCTTTCCTTTCCTTCTGTTGTCCATCTAAAAGTTGTCTTTGTTGACCATTAGAGTGATTGGCCTTATCAGTCCTACAAAGTTAGGAATAAAGTGCCTAACAAATTTAATTTTCCCAAGGAAGGACTGCAAGGCTTTCTTTTTGTGCTGAAGGGAGAGGGTCAAGATGGATGACATGTTCTCAGGGTTGATTGCTATACCATCCTTTGAAACTTCATGGCCCAGAAGCAAATTGTGTGCCACCACGAAATTGCATTTTTGGGGTTGAGAGATACCCCATATTTTCTGCATCTCTCAAATACTTTCTCCAGGTGTGTCATGTGATCCACAATTTTCTTTGAGAATATTGTAATGTCATCAAGGTAAGCCAAGATGAACTCATTAATATAGCCTTTGAATGCAATATCCATGGTGCATTGCAATGTTGCGCATGTGTTTGAGAGACCAAAGGGCATCTTTTGATATGCATATGTCCCCCACTTGGTTTTAAAAATTGTTTTGAATTGATCCTCTTCCTTAACCGAATATGATTGAACCACAGTATCCATCCAACATTGAGAATCTTTGTGCATCGGCCATAGTTTGTAGAATTTACTCCATAGAAGATAAAGGATAATGATCCTTTAATGATTCCTTATTCAAATATCTTAAATCAACGCATTACCTGATTTCACTATTATTTTTGTGCACGGAACTAGATTTGCAACACAAGTGGAATATTTGATCGGAAATATTATCCCGCATCAATGAGTTTCCATAACTTCTTCCTCATAAGGGGCTATATCTTTGGATTGACTAGTTCTTTACTTTTGTCGATGGGCTTGATACCATGATCAAGGTCAATAGAGTGTTGAACAACACTTGGATCAAAACCTTTGAGGTCTTAATAATCCCATGAGAATATATCACTATATTTTTGATACAAAGAGATGAATGCATATTTGTAATCATGCGCAAGATTTTGAGAAAACAACTCCTTTCCATGTGTAATAGTGACTAGGAAGTAATCTTCTTATGTGGCACGTATATACCTTTCTTGACCCTTAAACTCATAATCATGGATAATAATTTTCTCTAAGGTGACCAGCCCTTTAGGAAACTTGTTTGTCTTTAACTATATCACTTGGTCACCATATATGTCATGCAAATCAGCTTGCATGCTGAATGAGACTCAGCTTCATTCTAGATGAACTGGACGATTTGTGCGTCAACTCACAAACAATTTCCAGCTAGTGTTGTTATTTGGAATAGATGGTCTAATCACCATCTTTATGTGCTGATTGTTTCCTTTGAAAAAGTCCTCAGCAGGAGAGAACCGTGAAATAAGCGCAACCATATGGTCAGCCTCCTTATTCATTTTGCGTGACACCACCTCTAGATTTAGAGCATCAAATATCTTAAGGAGATCCCAGAATATGTGTCTATAAGCTTTGAGAAGCTTATTTTTTCCTCACACTTATTGGTGACTTGATGGATAACCAATTCCATGTCACCAAATATCTACAACCCTTAATCTTCTTCTTTTCAACAATAACCAAACCATGCACTAACGCTTCATACTCTTCCACATTGTTAGAACATGTGAACTATAACCTGTGCGTGAAAAATAATTTCTCATCGTTAGGGGAAATGAGAAAAAATCCTACTCCCATGTCGTTTCTACTTCTAGATCCATCAAATTATAACTTCCATAGACTAGGGTTCTCTTCACTTTTCTTGAGCACACGCGGAAACAAAACTTCTTCTTCAAGAATGCAAGTAAATACCAATCCCATTTTCATAAGCTTCCATCTCTTCAACATATGGATCAAATTTTTGGTGCCTCTTCACCCACTCATCAAGTACTAGATCAGGAATAGAAGGTGGAAGAGGTTGCTCTTCAAAAACTAAAACTTGTTCTTCTTAGATTAAATAGTTGGCTTAGAGAGGGGATGAGACATATGAATCTACATGATAGGAAAATATTGGCTCATCTTGTATGGTAAACCGGGTACCATACCTTGTCTTGAGTAACATATGGGTCCAATCAAAAGACAAGTAACCACCCACTTTAGCAGTAAAATATCTTGATAAACATAAGGAAAACAAAGGAGGTAGATCAATGATTGACACATCTTGAGTTATTGTTAGACTTGGACATACATGGAGGGTTAACTCAAGATCCTTGATGATTCCTAGAGTAGTGATAGTTGAACCATCAAGTTGTATGACTCCTTTTGTCAAGGGGCTATACTTAAGACCTAAGACATCAACAATTTTCTTAGGCATGACAGAAGTACTAGCACCTGAGTCAATCATGTAGTTATGGACAAGATGTTTTCCTATGATTAAAGACATATAGAAGGGTGGGGTTTTAAAAACTTTACTTACTTGCTTCTCCTCTTCTTAACAGATATTGACATTAGCACGTGGCTTCTATATAGCTATATCAACACGTGGAAGTTGAGCCATAGCTTCGTGCAACAGGTCACACTAAGATGGAATGGTCAGGGAATCCCGTTGTGACATTTATGTTTGTATTTTTCATCTGGTCCACAATGTTGAATGGAAAACCCACTGACTTATGCATTTGAGGAACAAAAAAATCCTTTCTTGATTTTTCAGGCATGGAGGAAGGGGCCTTAGATAAAATAGAGGCTTGACCTACCAAAGGAGAGGTGTGCGTTACTTCTCTGAGGAGATTTGCATGGAACCTCACATGCCGGCACTTGTGCGCTTTTACTATTGAATTCCTTAGCCGCATCTTTCGCTTTGCAGGGTAGGCATGTGTTTTTGGAATTGTGACCTATGCACGACTCTAGCATTCTCCTTTTGTATCTTGTGTTGTCTACAACTTGGGCACGTGGTCTACTTGCATCATTTGTAGCTTGGTTGATTGCACATAATTCCTCAACACCAAAGAACATAAAATTTTCCTTTGGAGGAGCTTCGGCCTTTCATGGTTATCTGCTTTAGGTGCACTTGTTGAAGGCTCATAGCTGGAAGCATTCTTGATCATATATTCTTACGCGTGTGCATCATTAACGCAATGATACTTGACTTTGAGGCATGTTGTAAGGAAATCACCATTCAAACTTTTGTGCCAAATTGTTCTGAATTGGAACAAGTGCTTGACTTGTATTGGGCACGGGAAGAGAAGGCATGGGAGGAAAAACTTACAAGCGAAGATGTGCATTATCATGTCATCTATCATTTTGTTGGTTCTGCGCATACCTCTAGTTTGTATATTGATTCATCTAAGGCTGATTATTTTGATTATGCATCAGATTGGAATTAATTCTGAAGGCTTGCACCTACTTGCTTCTCAAGAGATATGACTTTATTTAACAATTTCCTAATTAGGGCCTTCATTTATTCATCTTCTTTTTGTTGTGCTAGAGAGTAGGAGGTGGATGTAGTAACTTGTGCACTTTGCTCGGGAATTAGAATAGGAGTAACCGAAGGTTGGGGCGCTAGAGAAATTAATAGGAAAAAGGGCATGGGAACTCTAGGAGCTAACTTTCTCACCTAAATAAGGCTATTCTCTACCCTTACTACAATATTATAAGAAACTGGTAAATTCCTACCTCCCATGGATTGAATCATGACTGAGATGTCACTATTTAGCAACTTTAGATAATACAAGAAATAATGTTGGGTTATAGGCCTTACCATAAGAGGGATTCTATCCCAAGTCTTCTGGAATCTTATATTAAAATTAGTCATCTGCTTGTTGGATGCCCTCCTCATTGTTGTCAGTTGCTCCACCAAAGATAGGCAATCTGACTTGTCTTCAAAATAATTGTAAAGAGTTGTTCCCAGCTCATCCCAAGTGGTGAGATCCGAGTCTCAAGCCTTGGTACCATTAAAGTACCTTACCTTTGAAAGAGGCTACAAATAACCTAACTGCTACATCATAATGTGTGATTAGGTAGAGTGAACACACATTTGATATATCTTGGATATGCTCCTAAGGGGTGACCTAATTCTCACCAATAAAGTATGGAATACTTTTGAGCACACCATTTGGCATATCATGTTTCATGGCTAGAACAAGAGGACTTCCACCGGTGAAGTTGGAAAAGCTCCTCGGTGGAGGAGGTGGATGGTGTGCCATTGCGGGGTGCATAGGTTGTCTTTTGTGAGGATAAATAGAGTGTGCATTTTACACTAGGGATGGAGATGCACGCGTGGAAGATCTGTGCATGTGCTTCTTGGTGAAATTTGGAGACATTCAAAGGATCCTTTAGCTACAACACTCTGTCTAGTATGCACTCTTCTCATAAAAGGCACCCAAGACTACAAAATAAGATATCTCAAAATGTTGAGAGTCACCAGATGTGTTGAAATGAGCCTCCAAAGGCTGGAATACTAAGTCCACACATAAAAACTTAGCAATAAGAAATTTAAGCTTTCAATACTTGTCCCACTCGAGCATGTCATAAAGCTGTTGGTCATTCAAACTTGCACCCGCATCTCGAGATCTGGAAGAGCTAAGGTGTTTGAGACAACAATGGAACCATCTCCAAGTTGTAAGACCTTGCACACTTGAGACAGATCTTTGGAGAAGGCCGGTTCCTCTATCTATTTCTCTGCTATCTGCTACTCCTAATGTTGGAAGGGAAAACTAAGCTAACAATGCTAAGGGACCAGGGATAGAAGGATAACATAATGGAAAACTAAAATAAGGAAGGTGATAACACCAGAAAAAGAGGGATGAACACCATCCGTTCTAAGTGAAAATGAAAGGAAAAGGCATGAAATAAGGCTAGGCACGCATAGCACAACTAAAATGCATTTACCAGATCAGTTTCATGGAACAAAACTAAAAATGGAGCTGTAAGGGACATAAAATGACACATAAAACACACACTATAAAAGGAAGGAAAAAGAAGCAATGTAAACATGTTAGGATAGAGAATAGCCACAAAACAATGCTTCCATTACTTCCAAAAATGCACAAATTGTTACAATGGTGAGAGAGGCCGATATCCACTTGCAAGAGCCAAATATAGAGGTATGCAACTCAAAATACAAAGATATGGAGTCCTTGGAAAAGACCTTAAGGATCCAATAAGTCCAACATTACTAATGAGCCTAACTCTTACATTTATAGATGAATCCACAGAAGAAGAAGAGAAGAAAGAGGAAAACTGAATTTGAAATACAACCACCAACAAGAAGCATTCAATGTTTGTAAATCTATTAAATGTATTTCCCAAGTTTGTTTGGCATGTTGTAGAAGGAATGAAGGAAGGTGGATTAGATCAAATCAGGTGGTTGGAGCAATTAGATATGCTCATTAATGCCCAAAAATATGTTTTCCCATTTCTCACCTACTAGATCCACCAATAATTTAAATTTGAATATCTAGCACTATAGCCTACGTCAACAACTATCGATTGAGACTAGGCGTGCACCAATCGAGCTCTGTAGCAAAAGATATGGCTATTAGAAGTTTTTCGAGTTATCTCGCACACACGAGACACGTGGTGCACATTGATTGACTGAAAAGATGGCCAACTGTGCAAAAGTGTTTTGTATTTTTTTCCACATGTCACTCATTGATTTGTTACAAGGATTCGACGCCTAGCTGGTGCGCTTTGATTGGTTGCATGAAACACACTACAAATTGTCAAATGATGACGTGGCATGAAATGACACGAAGAAGGCACAAGAGAAATAAAGAATGAAGGCGCACACAATCGCATCACGCATGGAGGAAATGGTCAAGGTGTAACTATTACAAAGTAATGTGTGGGGTGTGTGAGAGGCCAAGGACTTAGCTGATTTAAGAAAGTACAAGGAAAGTGCACAAGATGAATAACTCTCGGGAGGAAGGTGAATGCACGAGAGAAGATGCATGCGGGGAAAAGTGGAACAAAGAGGAAAAGGAAAATGGAAAGAGGATAAGGGGAAACACACAAGGGCACGTGAGGGAACAACGACCAAGTGAATGTGCCAAGGAGATGACTGAGGTGCGCACAACTTGCAATGAAAATATCAGAGCTAGAATATGTATGTAATTTGTCTAAATAACTAGGAGAGTTATTTAGATAACACAATCCTTGCAAGGATACAAGGTTTTGGTAAAAATAATAACGGGATCCATGAACCCATAAAAGGTGACCCGAGATAAGCTTTCCTTACCTAGAGCCCAATACAATGAAACCCCATTAATTTCGGACAAATCGAACATAAAAAATCGGAAAGAAAACTAAATATCTCATACCCAATCAACCCTAGTCCAAGATTTCCTACTAGAACACGCCATAACCCTCATTTATCATCAACATGAAACATTCAATATATTTATAATAAATAAATAACAACATATGAGAGAGAGTTAACAAGTTCATGCCTGAAAAGAGGTGTCTGAAACTTTCTTGCTACTTCTACATGATTTTCCAATAGTCGAGAAAATCAACAAGTCATTTTCACCACGTTATTATAACCAAACCTCCAAATCAAGAAAACCACATCTAGGAATTAACATCGCAAAATCAATAGCAATGTAGGGCTCTAATCTTTCTCATCACCTTCACCAACCCGCTACAACCTCAATGACTAGTTCAAAAACTTACATGCATAGGTCCAGGAAAGAATTGAGCTCAAAAAGGAAAGAAAACTCAAGCATAATCACCCAACACAATAATAAACCTTCATGCAAATGTTTAGCTTCCAAGGGAAGTTTTGGGATTACCCATGTCATTAATATCACTAAATGCTTGACCTACTAAGTACGGTTTCAAGATTTCCTCCAACATCACTTTTTCCCCAAAAAAAAGCATCAACTTAGCTTAGCTAGATGCATGTCATTTAAAATCTGATTAGTTAAAGATTATGGAGATCAACTCCTAATTTTACTTGAGTCGATAAGATAACAAAAAATTTTAATTCCCAATGTTCAACCGCCAACAGGGATATCCCAAATTAGCATACCAACATAGAAAAATAACCAAATGGTAAGACAAAAACATCATCCACAACAAGAATGAAATAATCATTACCAAAGAAATGAACACAAAATAAATTGCAATTAGGTGGGGTGTTACATACTTCCCCCTTTAAAAATCATCATCCCGATGATTAAAATCTAAAACCATTAATAGATAATCCATTCTTATATCAAAAGTAATCACCATAAATAAAACATGAAACTAATAATTTTTCCAAAGATTATCACCATAGTTAATTGGCTATATTAGCCCATATTCATCAAATTTTAAATTTTAAATCACTTTTTAGTCAAATTAACAATAAAAATATTAAGTATATCATATTAGATGCAAAATATAAGTTTTCATCACTAAAATAACTATGAAAAGTTTTTATATCATCAATATTTTCCCAGGTTGCACTTTCTTTTAAAAAATTGGTCTCATTGGACCTTACACTAAATAATATCCCAATTTCTTAAGTGCAACCTGCGAGTTTCCAAAAATTTTATCGACTCAACCACGATGATTCCTAGATCCCGAACTGTAAGGAGTTCCAATTCAGAACATGAGATATATCAAATACATACTTTTTAAGAAAATAAATATGAAAAACATCATGCATCTTGGAAAATGCAGAGACAACACTAAACGGTATACCACATGATTGATCACTTCAATCACTTCAAAAGCTCAAAAAGTGAGGTGACAATTTGGTTGACTTGCCAAATGATATTGAAATTTTCTTGGGCTTAACCCTTAGGAAAAATTTCTCCCCTTGTTCAAAATTTCTGTCAACCCTTTTTAGATCTGTATAGCTCTTTTGCCTATCAACAACTTATTTTAACCACTCACGAATGATCTCGACTTCATCATTATATTTTTGTCAACATCTAAGCTCCTTTTTCTTCTCTATACTCCATCTTATCCTAGTTGATAGCAGTCCTACACTTTCTCCCATACAACACTTCAAATGGAGCCATTTTCAATGATGAATGGTAAGTGTTATTGTATGAAAACTCAACTAGTGGAAGGTATTCTTCCCACTTGTATTGCTGATCCATGTAGTACATCCTAAGTATATCCTCCACAATATAATTGATTCTTTCATTTTTCCCATTAGTTTCTGGATGGTACGCAGAACTAAAATTCAACTTTGTCCCCAAGACTGAATTTAAATTTTTCTAAAAATGAGAAGTCATTCTAGGATCTTGATAAGAAATTATCAATTCAGGTACTCTGTGCAATCTGAAAATTTCATGCACAAACCTTTTTGCAAGCACCAAAGAATCATCTTTCAGATTTCTGGTATAAAGTGAGCTACTTTAGTTAGTTTATCAACTATAACTAAGATCACATCATGTTTATTCTTTGACATTAGCAATCCTTACACAAATTGCATGTTGATCACTTAAAACTTAAATTGTGGAATGTTGTGAGGGTAAAACAATCTTGTTAGATGTATATGTTCAGCTTTGACACAATGGCATTCTAGGAAATGTGAAACATAGTTTACAACATCTCTCCCTTCACATCAACAAGCATTTTAGTCACTCCAGGATGTCCAGAATAAGGAGCATCATGAAATTATTTAATCAATTTTGTCCTTAAATCTTTTTCTAGTGGTATATAGACTCGATTCTCATACCTTAGGACTCCTTCATTATCAAATTTGAATCCCTTGTACCTCCTATCATTTGGATCAATAGTTAGTGTTGTTTTAACATGTTGATAATAAGAATCAACCAACATTGCCTTTTTAACTTCATCCTTGAATTGGGTTCTTAGAGTCACAAGAGTAGAAATGTGCTTCCTACGACTCAATGCATTTGCCACCCTATTTTCCTTACCTTTGATATAGTTGACATCGAATTTAAACTGAGATAAAAAAATTAACCATCTTCACTACTTCACATTCAAGTTGGGTTGCATGAAGATGTACTTTAGCCTTGAGATGATCTATTTTCAGTTCAAAGGGATTTCCCAAAAGATAGTGCCTCCATACTTGCAAAGCATGTACAATGGAAGCAAGCTCCAAGTCATGGGGAGCATAATTCAGCTCATGTACTTTCAATTTATTACTTTCATACATGATCACATGATCATTTTATAGCAAGATACCCCCAAAACTTCACCGAGGTATCTATCACCATGGTGAAGTTTTCATTGGGATCCAAAACCTTTAAAACAGAGTTGAAGTCAATATTTCCTTTAGAAAATTGAAGACACCTTCACACTTTTCCAACTAATTAAGTTTCTTATCCTTTTTCTGAATGGAGATTATTGAAGCAATGAATTTAGAAAAATATTTCACAAATTTCCAAAGAATATCCAACTAACCCCATGAAGCTTCTAACTTCATGCACATTTTTAGGAGTTGACCAATCAGCTTATAACAAAGTGATTTTTGACATATCCAAATAAATTCCATCTTGTTTATAATATGCCCAAGGTATTGTACCTCATTTTGATAAAATGAGCACTTTGAAATTTTACCATACAATTTTCTCTTCCTTAGCACTTCCAAAATAGTTCTAAGATGCTCATTATGTTCCTCCACACTTTTGGAATAAATCAGAATATCATCCAAGAATACCACAACAAACTTTTCCAAGTATTTCTAAAAGACGTTATTATGTTCTAAGATGCTCATTATGTTCCTCCACACTTTTGGAATAAATCAGAATATCATCCAAGAATACCAAAGACAAACATTTCCAAGTATTCCTGAAAGACGTTATTCATCAAGTTCATAAATGTTTTTGGAGCATTAGTAAGTCCAAATGGTAACATAGTGAACTCATAATGCCCATACCTTGTCCTAAAGGAAGTATTATGAATGTCTTCTTCTCTTATTCTCATCTCGATGATAAATTGATCACGATCAATCTTGGAATAAATCGATGCACCACACATTTGGTCAAAGAGGTCATCTATCCTTGGTAGAGGGTATCTATTTTTGATAGTGGCCTTGTTAAGCATTCGATAATTAATGTATAACCACAAAGTTCCATATTTTTCTTAACAAAGATGATCATGGCCCCTATGGAGACACACTCGGTCTGATAAATCCTTTAGATAACAATTCATGAAGTTACGCTTTCATCTCAATAAGTTCAAGACATTGTGGTAATTTTAAATGGAACCTTATAGATTGGTTTAGTTCCTAGTTTGATGTCAATAATGAAATCAAACTCTCGTTTGGGTGGAAGTCCCAGTAGCTCTTCCAGAAAGACATCATTGTACTCACGTAGCAGCAAATGGTCTTCCACCAAGGTCTTATCTTCTTCCCCAAAATATGAAATTTTTATTGTGAAAAGCATGGATCCTTTATTCTTGGCCTTCTTGAGTTGCATGTCCGAGCTTTTCCTTACATTAAATCTTCTAATTATTACCCTAATTTACGTTGCTTTCTATAGATCCTCTAGACATTTTATTTTCTTTTTAAAGAAGTCTACAATCGTTTGGTGATGTGACATGTAATTTATTCCTATAACTACATTATACAAACCTAAGGGAGCTACAAAAATATCAAGTTCAAAGGTGATGATACTTGCTAATTCTAATGCCTCTCCAAACAAACATTGGTTCACCGTGATTTAATAATAACGTTGTTCCCGTAATGTACAATCCACTAGTTCTTCATATGACCAGATTTATTTTTTAATTTAGAAGCTAATTTATTGGAAAAAAACATTCTAGTGCTCTAGTATCAAATAAAATAGTTAAAGGTAGTCCAAACAACTTACCCATGACCTCGATGAGCGTAGCTTGTTTCTCTGCTTTCCTATCACCACCCATGACATGTATCTTATGTTTATGATTTTTGTCATTCTTCCTTTGTGGATAGTTTCTCGCATAATGATCTATGCCACATACAAAACAAATCATTATGAGTCCCTTTCTTTCGGACATATTTTTCAAGTTTGTTGAATTTTTATGCCCATTCTCTTCTTCGAAAAGTTCCCAATGGAAAAATAATTATCCATCTCACTAAGCTAATTCTCAGCCCCATCACCTAAATTCATTCCATCAAGTTTAGGTGGGTTGATCCTCTTAATGTCATTTAACATCTCTACTTCCAATCGTTCCCTCTTGTTCTTAGGTGGATTTACAACATCTCGCATTTGAATTCATAGCAATAAGCGTCCCCGAGGTTGCTCAATGTTTCCACTTTCATTACTCGCCATCATTTCCCATCATCTCTATTCCGAACAACCATGAGATTGTGTGTTTCTTGAAGGAAAATCAGTATTTCATCCATCTTATGCACTGCGGCTGCTTCGCCACCCGTAGGTTGATGATTCACTACATGACCTCTTGTCCCAGCCATATTACTCTTTTATGTAGGAATTAAGTTCAAGTTAGCCTAGGGACTCAATAATTTGAAGAGTTATAACCTTTACATATTTGATACCAAATGTAACACACTCCTTTAACATTGATTCTTAATGGGATTTTAAACATATCCTTCCCATACTAACTTTATGCCTTCAATGATTTAAATACACAACATTTAAATCTAGCATTTATTTAAAATTCAATCCATATGATAACATTAAAAACCATGTGCAATGTATGGGTCAATTAGATCTATCTGAACCCCCATAGATCACTTTTTTAGAGTGCGTATACAAAGTATACTATTGGTTTAACTTGTAATAGGTATTGATAATCAAGTGTAGTTCATAAGTGTCTACTAGAATTCAATCAATCAAATTTCGAGTGGAATCTCACACCTCAACTAGGAAACTTGGTGAATCTGACAAAGTGTAATTAGCGGCTTACTATAATTTTTCCAAATTTTATGAGACATGCATGCATGCTCAGTCTCGTGACGACACACTTGTCAATCGAAACTTTTCCTCTCACCACATCACTTCATTTAGTTATCTAGATTTGAATCAGTTAGTTCTACAATTTATATTACTAGTTCACGCACAAGGTACATGACCCATCCATGTGTATGAAGAGTCACTTTAGTGCCTACTTCGTTAACGATAACTTATCAAATTGACTTATGACTTAATCCATACTTAGGATGTAGTATCCTAATATTCTATGGAAATGATAATGAGAAAATAATTTGTGTTCTTGGCTACTTAAATCATCATCTAAGTTAGCTTGCTAGGTTCACTTACTATTTGGTCACCTATGATGCTTATAGTATAATTGTTTCCATGTTACACATTTTCATATGTGAAATTAAATGTCCTCACATTATTATATGTATCGCAGGTGCATTTATCTCATTCTCCTTTCATACTAGAGAACTTAAATACCAACTTAACGACAAATCATCATTAGAAGAAATGTTTTCCAATCAGTCTAAATAATAACATATTATTATAATCAATATCCCAATTGCCATCCATATCATTTCAATTTAACATTAACATCATATTTATTAAATAATAATGATTCCAAGTACATTATGGATTGTTAACAACAATATAATACTTTATTTATGACAGACTTAACTGCCCCTTTTTCTTCTTTGATATGACAACAAAGTATAACTTTTGCTTTACAAAATGTCATGTATTTAAATACAATGAATTCCACTTAATCATCAAAATCAGGGAGCTATGCATGTGTAAAATTTCTTTAATCATCCATGAAAAATGGCACATCTTCATCATTTATAGGAGGTAGAGAGGGTAAAAATGGTCAGTTCAAAATGAACTAGCATGAACTTTCATTCTCATCATCCCTAAGGTTTATCACATTATAACATATATGTTCAACATCCCTGCAATCCTACCATTCGTATCATAGGAGAACAACATGTTTTCATCAAATCACTGCACCCCTTGAATGACCAATATGAACAGGATGTTCGGTGTGACTAAGACAAATGGGATCACCTCTCAAGCTATGGGACTTGGGCTCGAGGTGAACCTCGAAGAAGGTCGGCTTCCTCTTCCTAAACTAAGTGTTGTACTACTCCTAGTGCGGTAAAATGGTTATCTAAACCTAGGGCTAACATTTTCATGGGTTTTAGGAAGAGATTTGCAAGAAATTAAACTATACTAGGGATGGTGATGCACCAAATAAAGGGTATTTTCAACTCAGGAAGGGTTAATTTGAAGAGGGTGTGTGCACCACAAGCCAACTTCACCTACTACAACTTGGAGAGGATACAAGATATCACAAACTAAGAAGCATACGTTCCTTTTGTTAAACTCATATTATGCATAGATAGATCAAGTTCAATTAGAAACACAATCAATCACCATGATAATATAAAATAGGCACATGTCAAACATCCATTTCATTCATAAAAGTCAATAATAATATGGCTTGTATAATAGAAGGAAGATAACCTTTTTCACAACTGATATTCACACAATTATATCACTTTCTAACATAATGAAATAAGATATTCTGAGATAAAGACAAGCCAACCACTTATACTAAGGAATTAGGCATTCACAAAGCATAAATACATCAACCATTAACACAATAACTTAGCTTTCCATGGAAAAATATCACTCTGAATGTAATTGAAAGGTTTCTGAATATTCAAAGCACTCTTCCAAGCTTGAAGAGTAACTTCTCCAAAAATTGATCTCCTAAAGACTTAATGTACTTCTCTATTTATAAGTTCCTTAGGTTGAGCCATTATAGCTAGGCCTTAACTAACAATTTACTAAAAATAGAAATGTCATTAAACTCAAGGAACATGCTCCCATAAAAATAGCAAAGTTTGTTGTAAGAATTTGACCTAGTCAAACCTATAATATTAACTGATCCAAAGCTTGATTCAGTCCTCTCATGGCCACCTAGCTTTGGTTGGGCTCTGCAACATCTTCTCTAACTTCAATTTTCCCTTGGTCCTTATCCCAAGCCATCATCCAATGTTTGCACTCGATGAAACACTTGATAATTCCATGAATCTCTCCATCCTCTAGCCCACATGCATAGTGATTTACTACATCCATTGTCTTGATTTCCTTGTGATTTTGGCTGGAATTATTCTCAGTTTACCCATAACCTTCTTTAGTCTTCTTGTGAAATTATGGCATGACACCAACCTATCAATAGAGTCACTACTGAAAGTTTGAGTAACCTCATCATCTCATTTCACCAAATCTTTGAAATTTTCCCAGATTTGATCCTCGGAAGAGCATCAATGTTCTCATTGAATAAATTACAACTAATAATATCAAACTCTTTTGATATGTCATTCAGAGCATCCATGATTTCTACTCATTTATCATCCAACTTCTTTATTAAATCTTGCAACACTTGAGACCGGAATTCCATTGCCTTTTGATATTCAAACAATTTTGAAGCATCATCAATTACATCCTCCTGAAGGAGTAGATCTGAATCTTCTTCTCTAATTTCACTCCATGTAGCCAAATTCAAGTTTAGGTTATTGTTTTCCTCGGAGAAGGCTTCATCCATCTTACAAATAACATTTCTTCCATCAGAATCATTGTATATTTCAAAATTCTCCTTAATTAAAGGATTGACCTCTTGAAGTATATGCTCCATCCATCCATTTACCGATCTTCCCTTTTTTCCTATCTTCTCAATCTTATGATAAGGAATATCATCGAGAGTACAAGAAAATTTCAAAGTCGTAGTAGTTGAAACCTCGGTAGATGGATTTGGCTATGTTAGCTTCCTTAATAATGCAGTGAATTGCTTGACTTTCGCTTTGAGCTCATCCTTGGAAGCCTTTTCCTTGTCATATTTTTCCAAAAAAATTCCAAGAGCAGCCTGAACATCATGTTTAGCTCCTTCATGTGTTGCTTTTCCTAGTGAAAATCTAGAAATTTGATAATCCGTTGTTGTAATAGTTTCCTTGGTTTTCCTTTCAATGGGAGTACTAACTTCTACAAACCTTTGTCTCGGATGGATTTACTGATAGGATGGAAACAATTTTAGGCCTCTTGGCCTGTCTTTTTGGTGCAGGTTCTAACACGCTTAGGTCTATGACATCCCCCAGAGGCACCTTCTTCTTCTATTTTGGAGTTTGATGAAACAACCATTCTGGAATGGCTGATGTTGATGGGAGTGGAAAACCGATTCGGTACCTAAAGCACTAGTCAAAACAAGAGCACTAGTAACATTAGTTGGCATTTGAACGGAGGTGGAAATAATGGATGGGGTGGATGTGAGAATGACCATAAGAGTGGATACAATGGGATTAGAAGATGAGACAGAAATAAATGGAAGTGTTAGAGGTAGTGAAGAAGAGATGGGTGACCCAATCATTTCCCCTGCTGAGAGAACTAGAAGAGATGAGAATACTTGGGCCATAGAAGGGGATGGGAAAGAAGAAATGATTGTAGAGGTGGAAGGAAATGATGGAGGAAGTGATGATGAAAGAGGAGATGGAAGATCCTATGAGACACTTGGAGAATCAACAACTTCAACTATTTCTGAGGTTGGTATTGCTAGAGACACAACCTTAGAAGGGGAGTCTTTGAGAGAGAGGAGCTACCAAAAAAAATGAGATCTTCTTTAGAACTGTATAGCCCCTTTGGATGGACTTCTTCCCTTTTGTAGGTGTTGGAAGACTCACAGTTGGTTGGGATCCTGTATTTGTAGGTTGATCTAACCCTCTGGGTGAAATTCCCAAGGTGGCCAACCAATTATAAGTTCTCTGTAGAATGGGCCCCGCCCTATCCTTGGTATTACAACATTCTTCTACATACCAATCAATCCATGGTAATGGTTGATTGGAAATGTTGTTATCTTTGTAAGCTGCATCCAAAACCTCATCATCATCTTACATTTCTTTTGGAATATCAGCTATACCAAACTACCGAATCTCATCCAGAGTTAACCTCTCATAATCTCTTTGTTGGATGATGATTTCATCCAAAAATGAATCCAAATGTCTTCCAATGGGGCATGTGAGAACTAGACCAACTTTGTTTCACCAAATTTACCCCAGTAATCAAAACTGGTCCGAGGATGGAAGGTCCGCAAAGTTACTTCTAACATCTCTGCATCTACATTCTTCACCTTATAAATATTTGGACAAGTGTATCTACTGATCGAAATAGGGAATTGAACTCCCACCTTGTGTCGTTTATTCTGAATCTTATGATAGTCCAGCAACTACCGAACCAATTCTAGTAAGACCCACTTATCAGTGGGACATCTTGGCAGCTTACTGGGAGCACCTACGAAACTAAGAATCTGAATATATGTAAATGTAGGGAACTGTAAGTAGATATCTCCCCACTCACATACTTCCTTGAAGGCTTCATTAGAAATCCTTCGATTGTATAACTCTTTATCAAAGCGGTAAAGAATGATGGAAAAGAAAGCATCATTAATCCTTCGGAAGTTCTTGTTTCCTTCATCCAATGTAAGCTGAGGATAAAAATCATAGATTTGGGAAGTACTTCAAATACCCTTAGTATTCAATCCAGTAAAATCCCCCATAGCAGCTATAACATAGACTAGAAAGGATGTCATGTAGAAACTCTTAGAAGATGATACCTTGCTTAATTGAAAACAAATGGAGCTACTGATATGCTCCCCCCATCTAATATTTTTTTTTTCTTGATGGTAGCTATATACAAGAACATCCATTCCTAAAATTCCTTTATAGAGGGAAGGCCTAAAATTCTTCTTAGTAACACAATAATGTCATTGAATTCCTAGATGAAGTCTACCAATACATAGTCTTGGGTAATTTAGTAACATTCTTGGCCAGATAGATTTTTAACATGACCTTTGTGCATACTTCTATTTCCTTGTCCCAATGCTCTACTACCAATTATGGTGAAATTTTTGCATAATCTTCGACGTCTGGAAGTTTGAACAAGTCCTCAAAGAAATACGGGTCCAAGTGGATTACAACCTTACCATCAACATCCTTAACTATCCTGGATTCTTCATCGAAGTGAGCTGCTGCAACTAAGATGAACTCAGGGAAATGCATGGATGTGGGAAAGCTAGCAACCAAAACAAGTCCACTGTTATATATGGCTTGCATCCAGGACTTCTTGTTTAGGGCTTTCACCCTTGCCCAGAAGTCTGGAAAATCAATCTGCTGAGATCAGTGTCTCCTATATTCCCCAAGTCTGAAGACAGACAAGAATGGGGAGCCACTCTGAGGAATGTATACTTCATCTTTTCCTTGCCCTTGGCTGTAGAAGTAGACATCAAGTTCTGAATTTTGGAATCTGATGGCCTTCCAAATTCTGAAATGCCAAGTGGAAAGTTCTAAAAAGAGAAGTTCTGAAAACAAAAATAAGGGTTCTCAAACGGAGACTTCCGAAAACCTAAAATTAAAGTTCTAAAATTCCAAAAAAACCTTAGCTCTCACAGTCCAAAAGTATGAAATATAAAAATTCTAAAACTTGAAAATCTTCAAACTCTAAACAGAAAAGTTCTGAAACAAGAAGTTCCAAAATCCTGAAGTGGAAAGTTCTTAAACTCAAAAAGAAAATCCTCTAAATTTTGAAAAGAAAATCCTCTTAACTTTGAAAAGAAAACCTTCCAAAACAAAAACCTCCGAACTCCGAAAAAATGAGAAGTGCTAAGAGGAAAATTTGAATACTCGGGAGGATCTTGAGGATCGTGATGAAATCTACACTTCGAATGTCTCAGAGAAAATTAGATTGTTAAAGGAAACATGGTGGGAAATGATATTTTCATCTTCCAAGGTATACAGAAGAGGAAAAAAAAAAAAATGAACAAGGAGAAAACAAACCACAAAGATCTTAAACCAAAAAGAAAATAACCTAAATAAAATACCTCAAAAATGATGTCAAAAAGTACAAGATACAGTAAAAAACTAGATTGTCAGAGAAAAATGTCAGTGAAAATGATAGGTAAAATCACAAGTTTAAATAGAAAAACCCAACATTAATGCCCAGATTTTGACACGTACAAAAGTAGGTAAGAATTAAATGCACAAATAACTCTAAAAGTCCAAACCCGAAGTTTAAAATTCTGAAATTTTGGATTTTCAAAGTTTCAAACTTCAGAGATCAGGAGGTGAAAATCGTGGAATGGTGATGGAAAAAATCTGAAACCTGAAAGCTCGAAAGTCTAAAATTTTGAAATTTCAGACTTTCATACTTGGTTTGAAAGTGAAAAAAACCAAAAATGGTTGGGAAGGTTCCAAATCTGAAATTCCAAAATTTCAGACTTTCGTACTTTTGACTTCAAAACTCCAAGTGAGATTTTACCCAAAATGTGACATAGGATTCTGAAACCCAAAAGCTCAAAAGTCTGAAATTTTAGACTTTCGATTTCAGACTTCAAAGTCCAAAAGCGAAAATCACCAATTAATTAAGGAAATCTTTGAAACTTGAAATCCCAAAAGTCCAAAATTTTGGACTTTCGACTTTGGAAGTCCAAAAGCACAATTTTAATCCTTTTCCATAAAATTTCTAAAAGGAAAAATCCACAAATACAAAACCCAAAATTTTCAGATTTTCGGGATTTGGAGAATCTCCAAAACTCGCTAAATACTTCCGTGTGGAGGATTTCAAATTTTTTGTTTTGATCGATTTAACATCTATTTCTCAAGGTAGATTTTAAAATTTAACACACATACATCATAATAGCCAAAATTAATGTTGACCCATCCTAGATTATTACAACATCATAACATAGAGTCAATTCTTTTAACAACATAATTCTATTTATTTAAAACAAGTAGCATGATTCAATCCACATCAATAACCACTTACACTATCAATTTCATATAAGCATTGAATAAATGCAAGCAAATCAACCCTATCATTCATGAAGCTAATATTACCTTCATTCTATCAAGAATAATATATTTCATAGACTTCCCAGAAGTACCCAGGATAAGATTGAGATCTCGACCATGCATGGTCATTATCAAAAACACCGAGATATTTTCTACCGGTCACCACCTTAGCAAGATGCTACCAACTAACACTTGAAAAATGCAACCAACCATACCGTAGCCCTTTGTCGCCATCAAACACCATCTAAAATACAACCGGACAACACCAATAGGATCAGATGCAACGATGACACCATAACAAAACTCTATCGGCCAACATCGTAGTAAAATGCTACCGATCGACACCAATCAAAAATGTTATCAATCGATAGTAGTAAAAATGCTACCGGATGACACTAACTAAAAATGCTACCAGTTGATAGAAGAAAAAACGCTACTAGTTGACACCAACTCAAAAAATGCTATAAGTTGACAATAACAAAAATGCTACAAATCGACACCAACCAAAAATGATACTTGACCGACAGAGAAAAAATGCTACCAAATGACACCAACCGAAAATGCTATCTTTGGTTGAAAGTAACAAAATGCTACTAGTCAACACCAACCGAAAATGCTACTAGCCGACAGCAGCAAAAATGCTACCCGCCGACACCAACCAAAAATGTTACCGGTGACAAAAACAAAAATGCCACTAATGACACCAACCAAAAATGTTCTTATCGGCCAATAGTAGCATAAATGCTTGTTGGTCATTTACCTTATAGGTTGAGATCTATTGTGTTTCATGGATATGGTGGTTTCAAGGTTGTGTTAGACTGTGGCACTTATGTCTTCCCTCTCTTTCATCATTTTTTTCCCATTTTCCCTCATTTGAGAGTGTCTCTCCACCCTTCCCTTAGTATTATCACCTTGGTTAGTGTATTATTTCTTTATTTTCACACATCTCTCTCTCTTTTCGGTCCCTTGTAAGTTTAGAATAGGGTTAGACTGTTGCATTTCCTTCCTTAGGAGTATTTTAGCATTAGGTTTAGGTAAAAGAACCAACCTTATGCGGAGGTTTTTCTAAGGTAACACGTCCCATAACTTGAGAGACAATCCTATGTTACCCCAAAAACACTAATTACTCATTCACACATTCATGCAAATCGGAGGGTGTTTTTGGTGATAATAACAACTCTATATCCAATGATAAGTTTTGTGACAAATGCTTGCAATTTATCCAAATAGGTCACGACCTTCATAAAAAAACATTCCTTAATTAAGGGTGGGAAATTGTAATCTTGGACCAATGTAATCACTCTACAATCCATCTACAATATCTCAAAATCCTTCGGGCCATCTTTCCTCAATGCATTCACTTTTTGGGATGAATGTAATTTTCCCATCTCAACTACAAAATATCTAGATTTTATCTAATATTAGGCTCAAAAGAGCGCATCCTTCCTAGGAAGTGGAGAAGGTACACATGGCTTGTAAATTTTCACTCTCTTAATTCGTTATGGAAGACCATGAAGCAAGTTCTAGCCAATCCGTAACCTTGGGGACATCAAAAATAAAGTGAGGCTATATTCACTTCATCGGCCTCCATAGATTTGAATCTGCATATTAAATTTGAGGGGTTCAAGTGTTCTTGTATGACTAGATCCCCCCTTTTAAGACTTCTCCTACTCGTCATTTTCCTCTCAATTAAATGTCCTTAAAATTCCTCTACCTCAACGTCATATTTCCTAGGGGTATTCTCCTCCCTTCATTGTTGATGATTGACAACATCTCCACATGTCCTATTTCTTATTAGACTTTCCTCCTCTTCATCTTCCTCATGGACCTCACATGTTTTTACCTATCTAATAACCGATCCAATTTAGAGACATCCATATCATGTGTCAACACTAAGTTGGATTTTTGTGACCCAATACATGAAGTGACAATATTGTTCACTTTAATTTTTGGGGTTACTATGGATGTGGTGCCATAAATCCCTCTAAAAACTTAATTTACATTTTTAAACCCAAAATTTTATGCCACAACATCTTTAGAATCCCCAAAAATAATATTTAACCTACCCACTTGAAACTTGGGTTTAATACAATGGCCGATATCTACCCATTCATTATTAATCATGTCCCAAAATTTCTCATCCTTAGGTATGATAAGGGATTCATCTTCCGAGTCTTCATCATCAAATATAATCCTTCAAGATTTGGCTAAAATCCCATGCCATGGTAATTCCCGCTCAACATCTAAGGCATTAACACCAATATTTACATATTTGATTTCCTACAAGCATATCTAAGGAATGTTATAAATATATTTCTCCATTACAACAAAATGTATCACCTTCTCGGCCTATACATCCTCGCTATGTGGTTCGAATCTCACAACAATTTTATGTCAAATTATGAAAAAATCCACATAACCTTCATACATAATGATCAAATCCTCCATGATATGGTATTTTTGTCGACACCTTATGTAGGTTTTCATACCAAAGGTGCATGCAAGCATTATAAATTTCTCCAACGAATGTGGGTCACTTATACACTTCATATTTTTACTCCACTGTTCTTGCATGTACCATAGAAAAATGAAACTTATGTGGATCCCCACATTTTTGCGATCAATAATATAAAAATCAAACAAAATCGTAATTTTTCTCTAGCTCATGGGATTCATAGGATGTTATGGACAACTCCCTATACACATAGTCCATAAATTTTGCTTGAATGTCCTCCTCCATAAGTCTACACACAAGGCATACTACTTCCCAATACCATTTTGTGATGTGATTTTATGGGGTAATATTTGTGGTGATCATTCATGTAACAACCTCGGTGGATACATCATGTATGTCATCAAATACGTAGGTGTAGGTCCCCACAATAATCTCACATCAATGATTATTTGATCATATTTTGTGGTTTTCCCATTTAATATCCACATGTAAACACTAGTGTTTGGTAGGACACTTAATTGAGTGATTCTTAAGCCATTGATGTTAAAAATACTTATTGAAAAGTGTATATGACCCCCATGTGTCTTTCCTAGAGCCCATGTCGATAAATCATTTGTATTTCCCAAGGAAATTCCTAAAAGAATAGGACACTAGTATCCTTTTTTTTCAATTATGACCTCCTTCCTATTATTGATATGATTACGCATCTCTTCTTTCATGGTGGTCACGGTAATATATTTTCTATGGATAAAATCCTTTAGGGAATAACTTCGCACTTCCGTATAGGTTAGAAGTGTGGTCAATAGCTATTTTAGGTACCCCATAACATTTAATAGGGTATTCCTCTTTTTTATATTCTTATTAACTACCCTCATCCCTCAAGGTGGATGAAATACAAGTTTAATATTTTTTACATCTCTTCAATCTCTATCATTTTTACTTGTTTCATTAATATTCAACCGCAAATTCACATCATCAATATCTCATTACATAGTTCTCTCATCTTTAATTCATCCATCTCATTTTTCCATAATTATCTTATTTCGTCTCTCGATTAGACTATATATTTTGAAATAATAAAAATGAATGAGATTTTATAACACCTAAGTTCCTTAAATAAACATGATTTCATCAAACTTAGACACCTACTTTGAAGATCCACTTCCAAAATTTTCTTCCATCAACATGTGTAAATTTTTTCCTAGTCATCCATCTATGTCACCTACTTTAATGCTTTTGTTCTCTCAAAAATATGACTCATCTTATTTCTCCACAAAAATAAGACCTCACTCTTGATATTCTTTTATCCTTGATTATTTAACAATACATAATTAAAACACTAAATTAACATGTTAAACGTAAAAATTATTACAATAGTTTTTTTAAAGAGTTAATGAGAACTAAGTTTGATACTACATTATTAAAATTTGGCTCACTTTGTATCACTACAACATGCGATTTGACTTACACTTTTGTAATTTAATTAGGTTTCATGATTAGGTGATGTGGGATCTTGATTAAATTTTCTTTACCAATAACATTGGCTCAGTGATTAGATTTAAAAGCATAAGTTAGTTAAACGATCATGTGGTAAGGTTAAAAATTATTTTCCATGTTTGTTTACAAGCATGCCAATGAAGTGATAATCACTAGGTTTATTAATATCTATCACACAATTAAGGTCATTTTTAATTAAAATATCAACATACTTATTTGTTTAAATTACCTCCTATTAAGTGGTCTAAGTTAATTAGATAAATTTTAAATAGGAAGAGTCAAATATCAAGTACAAAAATAGGATCAATTCATGGCCTTTGGATCAATTCATTTCCCACTATAGGATTTCTAGGGTTGACCAAAACCCTAATTTTCTCTGAGCTTGCTTGATTTTAGTTTTCTCTCATTTTTTCTAATTTGTTTTACAGGTATAGGAGAGGATATTACATGGAGTTCCTTCATGCTTTGAGTGTGGGTGTATATATACATACAAATATATCCCACATATATTTATTTAAAAAATTCCATATATCATTCGTTATAAACACACATGAATCTAGGGTTTGTATTAATATATGTACAAATATATATATATATATATATATATATATATGTATGTATGTATGTATGTATATATGTATGTATGTATATATATGTATGTATATATATATGTATGTATATATGTATATATATGTATATATATATATATATATATATATATATATATGTACATATCTACATATGTACATATCTACATATGTACATATCTACATATCTATATATATATATATATATATGTATGTATGTATGTACACACACGCATGCGCACATGTGCATGCTTGCACACACGCACACCCACACACACACGAGTAAAAACAACATTGTCTTATTACATGGCCATGACCTCCAATGTGCATGTGTCAAGTTTAGGGATAATTCCATAGTCGAATGGAGGTGAGGTCCCTTAGGGATGACCCTTCCCCCACCCCACTTTACTTACTTTTTCAATGAAGTTTACATAGGTGGGGTAGGAATGTGCCCTCCTTTCCTTTTTATTTTATTATTTTTACTATATATGTTTTACGTATGTGTGTGTGTAATATTAAAATATATATTTTATATTTATTGATTTTTATAACCTATATCATATTATAATATATACACACACATATACTTATAAATATCTATTTATTATATATTATATTAGATAAATTTATTTTAATACACACACACACATTCTTTCCTCTCTTTATTTTTTTAAATACAACTTACAAGACCATAAAAATAACCAAGTTTGTATCTAAGGGTATGTCTATTTTATTTTCATATAGTTGCACAAGGAAATTTGACTAAAAATTACCACCATATTCATATCTACACTTGAAAATTTGATTCACTATTATAATGAATGTAAATTTCATTTCAAACCCAACATCCTAACTAAAGAAATGTATTTAGTTTCCGAAAGGATTTTGTTCTTATAATGAATCTTATTTCTGACTTACAACATGCATACATGATCACAAGTGGAGTAAACTAATTGAACTACTATTATTCTGCCCATTGTTTGATACTCAAATAATCTTGGGAAAGAGAGAAGAAGTTTTACAAGAATGTGAAAATGACTAAATACAATCACATTACTATAAGATTCTAGAATATATTGAATACCTTATATTAACATGCACAATTTACAATAGAGTTGCATTTATTTAAAATGAAAATGGAAGTGAAATAAGAGAGGTAACTATCCTAACCATACAATGAGGGTAAATATCTTCCTTATTGAACCAAAAATACCCCAAACTCTCACAAGGCTTAAGGTCCAAAAACACAAGCTAAGATATGAATAAAACACACAACAAGCATACAAATTGCAACCAATATTCAAAATACAAATACAATAACATGTTGGGACAAATAAATGCAAAAATACAAAAGAAACATCACATTACTCCCAAGCCATCAAATGACTTGTCAAGAGAAAAATATAATTTCATTAGCTACCCCTTATATCTCCACAAGGGAAGGTTGGTTATCCTTTTGTTCCCTCAAAACATATAAATAAGGATCCATACCCTTATGCCTCCCAAAACTCACACCCCTTATATTCTTCACTAATACTAGCCCCCTTCCTATGGTTCGTCGAAGGAAACTAACACTAAAATTATTAATTCCTTACACCTACTCCTTTTCCCTCCAAATGGAAAGGTAATCGCCAACATACAAGCATTTTTTCATTCCCTACATTGGGTAAAACATGCAAGTAAAAAACACCCAAATAAATAAATACATTCTCTAACAATATATAAAACACAACATGAAAGAAAAGAGGGAGTGAGATGGTAATATAGCTAATCAAAGCATAAATAAATAAATAAGAGAATGACATACCTCTTTCTCACTTGTCACAAGTTCCAAGCATGCACTCAAAGACAAAAACTCAAATCCTTCAAAATCACTCTAGCACAAAATGCATAACCAAAAAAACCCACAAGGCTAGCTAAAATAAAAATTCTAACTTGGGGCATCCAATACTATCATTCAATGTGGCATGCTCCAAACCCCATAAAGATGCATCCTTAAAAAGAAATAAAATCATTTATAAGAACACATGGGCCAATATCACATCCCCTTAAAATTCATTGAATCTTCATTACATGATTAGACATGGAAATGAAATACAAAATCAAGAGACTTAAAAAGTTGAAAAAAAAATCTAAGAAAATAAATTAAGTCACATCACTAGCTTTTCATTCCACTCCCTACAACATTCAAACCAATTTAATCCCTCCAATATTTCTAATTTCCATTCTAACAATCACGTTTTTCAGAAATCCATAACTTTCTCTACATTAGGATTGTTGAAACATTATAATATCAAGCAACTCTAGCCAACATCACACTAATACTACTTGTATCTGAGTCATTTCCAATATTTACTTAATCTCGTAATTATTTGTAATATTAATATACATCCCCTAGTTTATCTAGTTTGATTAATTGTTCGATTTAGAGCGTAATCAAAGTAATCATTTATATTTTTACCCATGTCATAACATATAAATGGCAATAATAATATCATTACATGAAAACAATATAAGATTTCTTCCATAACAATGATCATATATATAAATTACGATAATGTTTTAATCCCAAAATGTAGTTTTTTAATCACAAAATAGTTGGGAACCTTGTGCCAAAATGAAACATAACCAAAAGATTATGATAAGGATTATACTTACAACCTAATTAAGGTATGAACAATGCCATGGGAAAATTGGGAATTACATCCCCTCCCCTTAAACACAAATTCCTCCTAGAATTCGGTGGAGAGAAATGGTCACAATGCTCTCAAATATTAAAATTGTATCACTATATGTTTTTATGGTCCCACCATCTCTCATTTTAGAACCCAATGCATTTCTCATTGCTATTTATCATAAGATATACATATACCACTAGGCCATTTTGCCTGCTTTTCTAATAAAAATAGGATAACCACATCACAAATTTAAACGAACACCACTAAGGTTACTCATGTAACATGTGGACACACACACACTAGGATTATAACACTTGGGTAATCATGAAAGGTATCATATTCTATGGTCAACACAAGGCCTTATATAACTTTCAAGTAACATAGTTAAAAACATATTTCTAGGGTTCATAGCTTATAATCATTCACTCAAATGGTGTTATGATATATGCGGGTTCAAGGTTAATACATAGTTTCCTAACATAATGGTTTAACTACTGACATGGTCACTATGACTTGTGCTTATGATTGTCTCGAGAAAATAACTAGGAAACTCAATATATTTAGGTTCTTTGATGATTGGTAGTTCTCTCTTCACCCAATTAACCTTCGTAGTTTTAACAAGTATCTAAGAATGTTATGGGATCACAACACATTTACTTAGGGATTCCACCACATTTATTTTTATGGGCTTATTTGTTATTATTATATTTTCAAAAGTTTACATATACTTCTCTTATCTTGTTATAATACCTAAGTTTGGTTTATCAACTTTTTATTTCCCATTAGTTTTATCATTTGCATTATATTTACTCATGAAGTTTTCCTTCTTGTATTTTGAGATTTAGGTATTTAAAATTTCTTATTAGCTTACTCTATTCCCCTAACACATAATTTTAATCCCCTTATATACTCACAAAAATTTTAATCTATGCATTTTTCTTGTTTCTCTTTTAGGTTTTCAGTTTGTCGAAGTGTTTCATAATTAGTTCACTATATGTTTTTTAGTGTTTCAATCACCATTAACATTTATATTATTATGATCCCTAAACCATTACAATTTCATTTATCCTCATCATCACTCATGTTTATTTTATTAAGATCATTCATTGCATCATAGCTCTCATCTTTTACTTTGAATTCCCAGGGTTAGTCTTAATTAAGGTTATCTTAAAATATTTTTCTATGAAATTTTTTAGCTCTCTATCATCCTTTAAAATTTCTTTGATCATTACAACAATATATAAACCTTTTTAAATTAATCAAGGTTCTCTTAAATTTTCATATTCCCCTCATTATGTTATCATAATACAAGATTAATTAAGGTCATTCCTTTTAGATTTGTATTTTATTTTCCATGTTTTACTCCCACTTGTTCCATTAGTTGAATCCTTAGGCTATAAAAATCATTTGATAAGTAATAATGCTTTATTAATCCTTTGTTGAGAGTTTGATTCTTAGGTTACTCATTCATAATATGTTTTGTTCAATGCATTATTTTTCTTTGTTCCTAACTTTATTTCTCAAGTTATCATTTCTATCATATGTTACCACAAGGTTTAACGTTATTTTATTACTAGGATTCCCACCTTGACTACTATATCTAACCTCTAATCTATGGTTCACATGTTATTCATTGTTTCTACTTTGTTTTCTAATTGCTAAAATATTTACATTCGTTATCTATTACTTTTTCCAAACAAAAAGAGAAGTTACACTAACATGTATTTTGTAGTATCCACGTGGTCAAAGAATTAAGCTTAATAAGTTTCATATTTATAAATATGATACAAAAACCATTTATAATACTTCACTAAACAATAGTACATACTTTTAGAGATGAGACAATGTACACAAAATTTTATACAAATCTACATGATATCCCTCAAAATTTAGAATTTTCTAAAATTTACGATAAAATAAAGTTATTTATCTTCTATATCAATTAAAACTTGCAAGAAAACATAATGCTTTGCCAATCTAGAGAACTTTGCGAAACATTTTATTATAGGCTACACAATATGAATAACGTGCATGGTCATGTCCCTCATCAATTTATCCCTTGTCTTTATGTCATTGGTCACAAAGTACTCCAAATGAGAAAGCATTCGGGCATGAGCTACATAAAAATGGAATTTTAAGGCCATGTTTTTGTCCTAGAAGGACACAATAATACCTACATACGAAGTATGGTCCTCCTCGATGTCATCCTAGGCCTAGTATTCTCATGAACCCTTGTCAACCCATGTAGTGAATATGATGTACTTGATATACACATAAGTGATGATGATCATGTGTTGTAGAAAATTCCTACCTATGGTAAAGTGTCATTTTTCCTCCATCTCATGTTATATGTGGATATTTTTTCCCTATCCTAGTGTGGTAATGGTATTTTCTCTTAGCTCTTCTCTAACTCCCCATAGCTTACCCTTGATGTCCCGAATGCCTGTTGTAGTTGTGCATTTATATTTTCCTAGTCTTATTAGGGACTTGTGCTGAGTGTTATGTCTCATTCTATCTATTCTTGCATCACATGATATCCTAAAATATAATTAAAATTGATTAGTTTTGGAAATGTTAGGTTAAAACAACATCTCATAGCTCCTAGTGTTGCAGATCGAGATCGATAACAAGTGTAACACCCCATATCTACACCACCAAATTGACATGTTAATGTAAAAATTGTCATATTTTAACAAAATAATTAATGAGAACTAAGTTTGATATTACATTATTAAAATTTTCTTTTTTTATTCACCGCATGATGTATATTTTGACTTGCAGTCTTGTAAGTCAATCATATTTCACGATTAGGTGATGCAAGCTAGCGATTAAATTGGCTTTAGTAATAACCATGACTTAGAAATTAGATTTAAAAGTTTAATATGGTTAAATGATCACATGGTAAGGTTACAAATCATCATCCACATTTTTATAGACATGTCAATGAAGTGATGATCTCTAGGTTTTTAATCCCTATCACCAAATGAAGGTTTATTTTTATTAAAATCCCAACATCCTCATTTAGTAAAAACAACTCTTATTAAGTGGTATAAGCTAAAATTTAAATAGGAGAGTCAAATCTCAAGTAAAAAATAGGATCAAGCCATGTCCTTTGGAACAAATTATTTCCCAACGTAAGATTTGTAAGTTTGATTAAAACCCTAATTTTCTCTATGGACTTCCTTAAGTTTGGCTTTCTATGATTTTCTCTTATTTGTTTTACAAGTACGGAGAGGAGTTTGTATGAAGATAACGTAAAAACAATAAAATTAGATTAAAGATAGGTGGCCTAAAGATAACACACAATGTGGGTAAAATGAGGACATGGCTAAATATAAGAGGACTACTAGAAGTATTACCATGCAAAAAGTAAGGTATGGTGGCAAGTGGCTAGTTGTCACCCCGATGTAATAGTTAAGTGGTAGTGTTTTCACCATTTCTATATTTTATTAAAAGTTATACCTAACCAAAAAGGAATGACATGGTAGGGGTTATTCTAAGTAATTAAATTCCAACATTAACCATTCGATATTAGAATAATGCATTAGAACTTACAACATATGTACATGATATAATACAAGCTCACAAATATAAAGGATTGAGTGCACTTAGCTGATTACATATGATTCTGGGAAAATATGGGTGATATGAATGATAAAATAAGGGTATTTAGACTTGAGAGTGATTTAGAACTAGAATTAAGGCTTGAAAATGCTCTGGGTAGGACCATACAAAGAGGGGCATGAATGTATGTATGGTCTTGACCTTTCTCGAACTAGGATCTTTAACTTTTGGGTTTTGTCAATTGTCTGAATCTCTTTTTGGTCTCTATCGGTCATCGTTGATCACACTAAATGGCCTATGAATTCTCAAATAATTTTTTTTCAAACCATAACCATGGATGAGAATTCCTACAAAATAAACATTAGTTGGGTTATGGAACCCTCGTGCACCACTAATGTTGGCACTACTCCGAAGGGGCCTCAAGCCACACGTTGTTCTCCACATAACATGTGATATCTACACCAGTAGTGTGCGATCGATATGACATTCTTCCTTTGAAAAATCTTGACTCAAGGTTATCTCTTGCCTATCTACTTGAGCGAGTAACTTTGAGTGCTAACAAATGTGGTAAGAAATATCCTAGACCTAGTTAGAAACTTTAGAATTGTAGATGATGCTACTTTTATGAATGTGCATAGGTATTTTTGGAGTGTAGGGATATTTTTTACTAAGGATAAATAGTTTTAAAGGGACTATACCCTGAGTACAAAAAGGCTCAAGTAGCCAGATACCAAAAGGAGAAAACCTAACTAAGAAAGGCTAAACGCCTTAAACATGTAGGCTCAAAAGCCAGATATATCAGTAAAGTGAGTAAAAAAATCTATCTAAAAGGATATCCGAAGAAGAAAAAAAAAGGACCAAAATACTTCAAAGAGGGATCCAAAATAAGGCATCCCAAAGAAAAAACAACAAAGAAACCAATCGAAAAACAACAACTTCACATGGAATTCAAACAACATCTAGGCACCGCACTATTTGACTACCATGTCAATCTTGACCTTAATTTTCTAAAGAGAGGTGAATAGCGCAATGGCCGTGGCATGTGAAGGATCATTCATGTCCGCTTTGAGCAAGGGCAAGGTCACGAGTCTCATTAGAATCCCAGATGTCATCAGGAATGCCACTAAGGTTGCAAACACTTCTCACGTGCTACTCCATAAAATTATAAACACCTTTCAGTGCAGAGATGATGCAGTCGTGACGTCCCTTGGCATTTCCCAGCCTGGCATCAAGTGAAAGGAGCTTCTTAAAAATCTCAGCAGTAGTATCATTGTCCTCAGAATTTTGTAACTTCCTCTTTCCTTTTGTTTTTTCCAAATTTCTAGGAGCATTTTTGAGGTCTTTAATCTCCTCTTCAAGCTTTCCAACCCTGGTAAGAAGATCCACATCTCTGCATTCTTCAACAAGTTTACTGATATGCAATAATTTCCGGTAGTTTCAATATCCCTGTGGCTACGCAGAATCCTTTGTGAAGAAGGTAGGGAAACCTTAGCCTTTTTGCCTTTCATATTTCTACTAGAGGTAGCAGAGTCCAGACCTTTTCGGTAGGGATAGGGAGAATAATAGGGGGAGTAGGTAGAGGTGAGAGCAAGAGATGCAGTGGTGGTGGATGAGCAGAATCAGACCTTGGTGTAGGGGTACACTTGGGTATGATTCTAGACTTCAAAACAGAGACCTCTCCAAGGAATTTAACAGATAATGTGGGAAATTGATGGTTAGATTCCTACGAAAATGATTGAGAAATATTAAATGCTTAAGGGAATGGTGACATATCTTCCCTCAAGTGTGACGTACCTAACCATCATCCGCGCTATCTCAGCAAAGGGCTCAGGGATAGAGGCCACTTTTATTCTAGCCACGACAAACTCGAGGTGCTCCCCTTCCTCGAGAAATTTTTTAGCCTCAACCTCATGGTCGACTCTTTTGTTGAAGAACTTGGCTCCATCCAGGTTCCTTTTGTACTAGCTTTTGCAATAGGAGTCCATAAGAGTGCTAGTATGTGAATAAAATGGGTTTCACTTGCTTATACATGCTTCCAAATTCGATTTAAGTTAGAAAGGCGAGAATGAGGAGGAATAAATGACCTAAATAATAATGTATAATGGGAATTTCAGGATCAAAATGAGCAAGGTCAAAATTTTACACTAGGGTTAAGAACATATGTGCATTCCTACCCATGTTCTACGTTTTTTTACCCTTAAGGGACAATTTGAAATGCAAATCTTGGAAGATGACAAGTGGAATTTCTAAATGAATTCCATACATTACTTTTTTTTTATAAATTGTCGATGTATGAGTGTGTATGATCAAACAAGATAGAAAAGAGACCTAGGGATGTATCAAATGAGGATGGGTAAAGTGAAATTATTTTATCAAGAGAGAAATATCAAAATTCACATCATCTATCATGACCAAACAACAATTTATTCTTACACATTTGCCTCAAAATATTCCTCCACATCTAATTACACTTTCACATCATTTTGATTTTCTCCCACATTCTCATTTATTTAATATCCACTCTTAGATCCCCCTTCCTATTACATGCCATCATCTTTTCATCACACCCATTTGTCACAGACCACATCCTTTTCTCTCATGCTCCTTCTGACATACATATATTCTCCACTCCTCATTTATCTAAAATCATCACTAAAAACATGATTCATATCCCTTTATATTCTACCATTGATATATTTTCATGTCCTTATCCACCCAACATTATCATGTTTTCACTACACTCAAGACATTTCTTGTTTGTTTCATCCCCAAAATCACATCCTCCATTTAGTACCATTCTATGGATTCTATTTTCCATCATTTCTTCACTCCACATCCTCAAATCCAATCCCATTATCTACCTCATCTATCACTTGCTTATCTACATCATGTCTCTTATTCATCTGGTCCCTACAAGGATTGGGAGACTCTCATTTGTCTTCACTACCACATTCTGTGTGCTCCATACATTTCTCTTCTCTTCATCCGGCCTAGATTCAAAACACACCTTGATTCTCCACACATCCTACACTATCATCATTGACACAAACACAAACACACACAAAATCCAAAAATAGCTAAACATCTTTCAAAATCAAAAATATATATATCCCAAAAATTACAATAAACAATTTTTCTCATGGATGTTCTTCCACATTTGCTCCATTCATTCATATTTCAATCCACTTCTCGGTTCACTACTACATACTTCATTTACAATTCGTTCACATTCCATGCCTTGGTTTGTTTCACAACTTTGGTGAACTCTTGATTATCTTGTTGTCACATTTTGTGAGCCAATAGTCTCTACTACAATTTCTTGAACTTGGTCTCTCCTTACTTGGTGAATTAAGAACGATTGTCCTCTTAGAGATCCATGCACTCTTACACACTTAAAAACTTATCTTGAAGGCCCTATGGCATTATTTGTTGATGTTTGCAAATTTCATCTTCATCATCACTTCCACTCCCTCCATCAAGCCACTAGTGGTTATAAACCCCTCGGAAAAATGAGAGAGATGAATATCATGTCAAAAACAAATCAAAAGAAAAAGTCCAAATTCAAAAAAAAAGCAATATAAATCTCTCTCTCTCACAGGGTTTCTTTCTAGTATACTTACCAAGGCTATGGAATTCGCTACAAAGAGAGAAATGCTACGACTAGAATCAAATGTATCTTTTTCGGGGATATGGATGCCTAGTTAACATCGAGCAATGAATGAATTACAATTGCCTTCCATTCCATCTATCACTAATTACTTGTTTCAATCACACCTACACATTGGCTTGTGTTTTCACTCATTGTATTATAGGTCTTCACTTCAAGTAGAAATTAAATTTCACGTGCACACACAAGATCTCGATGAGACACATGACCTGAATTTCACCCTTGTGATGTTTAGACCTTGTTCAAGCTCTCGTTTTAGCTCACTCTTTGTCTCATGTCTAATGTCTTCCAGCTTATCTTGTGTTCACCAACACTCTTATTACAAACCATGTTCATACACCAACATAATTCCTGCACTCCATCACTATAACCACATCACTTTCATACTTACATTCCACCTCATTTGGAATGAACATCCATGGGCATTCGCTGCATTCTATACATTTTTGCATAACCACCACTTTTTATGTCATTTACCTTATAATCATTTATCATCACTTTAGGTGAGGAAACATTGCTCTCATGCTCTATAACTCACATCCATTCTTTTCATGCACATCATCAAGTTTTTTTTTCTGGTTATGTCTTTACCAAGGTTCATTTTCTATCAATTTCTCTTTTGCCAATTTTCATCCTGTAATATGTTGGGGCAATTTGTGGGTCCCAAAATTGTCACTTGATGGGGGGATATAACATCAAACCATTCTCTTCAATATTATGACACACAATCATAATTTATCTTATTCAATTGAATTAATAGTCTCTTCCTTACAAAATCAACCTATTAATCCCTTCATAGACTCCGACTGAAGTGGCCCATCGATCATGTTTCCGTGTTCTGTCTATCTAGTCAACTGCTTTAAGCTTTGTGACTATAGAATCCACTATCATAGGGATAGATGACCCCATCTCCTTTTCAAGTTTTTACTTGGTATCTTGCCCTCTTTGAACACACAACTCAAAAAGGAAGGAAATGTAGACATTAGAAAATGCACCTTGCACATAAGGTATCCTATTTAAAAATACCAAAAACATCATAAAACACAATAATCCCACAAAAGAAACTAAAATCATAAAACCCCACAAAATGGTGATAAAAGACACCTCATCACTCATTTACTAACCCTCACCCACTCACATTTAATTTTGTTCATCTCACTTACCCATTTACATGCCCAATGCACTATGAACCCTTATCATCTCACCCACCTATGCACATTACACTCATATGTGTCACATTCCCCTATGCACTCAAAAACTATAAAACACCACTCATCCCATCATTCTAACACCCTTACTTGATTTTTTACTTCTTTGCTTGCATATTTCAATTTTGTAGGTCTTGAAGAAGTGAAGGAAGATAAAAAGGATAGGTGTAACTTGTTGCGATCTTGTTTTAATGAAATTCCTATACTGAGATGTTAATTACAATTGTGATCACTTGCGATCTTCATGTGATTTTCAAAGTGAATTACAAGCTGCGATTGTCCAATAATATGAGTGGGGTATACTTGTCATTTTCATGCATTGTTTTGTCATTTTTACTTCATCAAAATGTCTTTTATCTCCATAAAATGTTAGGTATCTTACCGAGGCACCACAAAAAACAAATAACATTTTTCTAAGTATGTTTGTGTGCGCATTATAGATTTAGATCAAAAATATTTTAACCACTTTATTCATTAAAAGAACTCATAATTTTCCCTCATTTTTTCAATGGCAAGATACGACCATTTTTAGTATCATTGATTTTATGATTATCATATCAACTAATACATCTTGAAGGTGATCAAAATCTAGGCATATAGAAGAATTTAGGCATCCTATCACCAAACTAGTGTTAAATGAATATTCTCACTCATGTTTCATATTAGTGAAATGGTAACAAAGTGTTGTGAGGGAATTTGTCAGTGGAAAAAAATTTGAATTCCTTGCCAACGCTCTGGGAATCTAAGTCCCTCTACTTAACTCGGCAAATTTGTGTATGCATGCGTGAAAAGCGTGGATTTTGTGGTGGCATTTTGGACGGGGATCCAACAGAGGAACTCTCACGACCCTATGAAAAATTCTTGCAGTTATCTACAAGGGGGAATTTTCTATGAAGGTGGGAAAGGGAGTGAGAAAAGAGGTAGGAGAACTAATGTCACAGGTAGAAAATCGATTCCCGCACGCACTAGTTAGAAACTTCAACACATGCATTCATGAGAAGAAACAACCCTACAAATGGCAACAAGACGAGATAAGATTGCAAACTCAAAGTTTCTAAAATCTCCTCATCGAAGAGGCTACAAAATCCTTCTTCTTGTATTGATGCTTAAACAGAGATTGTACATAATGTGGGAATGGAAGAAATTTGAGAATGGAGGAAAGTAGAAGAAAATTGGCTATCTCCTTTGCTTTCTCTAGGTACAATGCACTCTGGAGTTTACAAGATCAATCACCAACCTCTTATAATGGCGTGAAGAAGCCATTAAATATCTTACAAGAAATGGTTACAACTTATTCTTTGTTAGCAAGAAACGGTTTACAATCTTTTCAATCCTTCACATCTGTTCAGATTCTTGATTCGTGAAGAAACACCAATGGTGAGAAAAACCAAACTTTCCATAATGCAATTGTTACACTCGTTTTGTAACTTTGAATTTGAACCGTTCATCTTGCCTTTGAAACTTTAAACCAAATTCATCCACATGGGATAAATTTATTGGAGTGGGCGTGGAGTATGCCTTTTGCATTTTGTGACTTTTGGAGAAATGGCATTTTGGAACATTTTGGCCCGCTCTCCCGCTTTTGATATGGTTTTGACACGTGGCCTTACTTGAGTGGAGACAAAATTGTGGGTCACTTTTATAATTTTACCTTTTTTCAATGTGGGCTCAAAAACACAAATTACTTTGCCGACCCGCCTCCCTGCTTTGACCTTTTGACGTGGGCTTAATATTTGAATTTTTACAGTGTGGGTGGGGGCTGCATTCGCTTTAAACTTTAAGCCCCTTTAATGAAAAAGGATCAAAACCTCAAAGTTCTCTGCCGACCCGCTTCCCGCTTTGACTTTCAATGCGGGCTCAACATTTGAATTTTTCCTCATAGCATGATCGGAGCTGCGGGTCACTTTATGACTTTTAGCCATTTTTATAAAAAGGCTCAAAACGTAAATTTCTCTCGCCAACTCAAAATCCAATTAGATATTTCCACATACCCATGGATAATGGGGCCAAAATTTGACGGAGAGAAAACACCCATCATTCACGATTGTGGAAAAATGTAGAGAAGAAGAAAACTCCACCATTTCGCACCCACTTTTCAAATTTCTTTCACAAACCAAGGAATTGAAAACAATACAAGGTTCAAAATCCATGGCCATAGAAAGATTGACAATTTCATTCAGATGAGGACAACAATAAAATTTTCATGCGTCCAGACAAGAAAACGGAAAATTTACCAAAACGTGCAGACTAGAGAGTTTAAACAACTTCAAAGCATGAATTTCTCTATCTTTTTGGACTTTCAACTTTACTTGAACACTTTTGGAAGATGTGAGCTCAAAATTTTCAAATTTGACTTAGAAAATGAGGGGGATTTTGAGGGTGACAACAATTGGCTCTAGCTTGGGGACATGACATAGACTGAGCATAGTGAAGACATGACATGGGAATCCAGAATCTCAATCTCTAGACCCTATAATTCATTAACCAGTGCCTTATCCATTAGGCCTTGCAGATTCATATACAACTTCAAGAAATAAAGATCATAAGAAGGAAACACACAAAAACAAAATGGAAAGGAAACACACCTATGGTATAAGGCGGGAAACAACCCGCTTTCACGATGATACAATTTCAAGTGTTTCCCGCTCAGGCAATTCCAGTGGCGTTCCATCCAAATATGAGAGAAAAAAATCGTTCTCACCGAAAGCTTCATGAATCAAGAATGGGCCGAGCCATAATGAATCAAACTTTCCATCAACGCCTTTTGGTTCTCTTCTCTTGTCCCATAGCAGGATGAAGTCTCCAACTTTGAATTCTCTTTCCTTGGCCTTCTTATCAAAAATCTTCTTTACTTTCAATTGGTTTTCCTTAATATGATCCACCACTTGGAGTCTATTTTCTTCCTGCTTCTTTAGAAAGAGGATCCTCTTGTCAATGGAATCCTTGTCTTGACCATATTTTATTGCTGTAGTAGTAGAAATGAGCTGGCATCCCAATCGTGAGATGAATTTCTACTTTGACTCCATACAATAGTTGGAATGGTGACATACCTATTACCTTCTTGGGAGTGATCCTATCTACCCACAATGTGTCGTACAACCTTTTATGCCAATTCCTTTTATTCTCATTTACAAGCTTGCGGACAATGGTCACAATGTTCTTGTTGCTTGATTCGGCCTGTCTGTTTCCTTGTGGATAGTAGTCAGAAGAATGAGATAGGGAGATTCCGTAGCCATAGCAAAACTTGGTCAGCTCTCTTGAAGAGAAATAGGTAGCATTATCTGCTACAATCTTTTGTGGCACTCTGAAACGGACTATGATATTCTCCTTGATGAAGTTGCATATTGTTTCAGTGTTGGCTTGTTTGGCTAGAATGGCTTCCACCCATTTAGTGAAGTAGTCTGTTGTGAGTACATAGGTGTGCCTATATGCTTGAGTGAGGGTTCAAAACACCAATGAATTCTATCCCCCACTATTGAAATGGTTCTTCAATAACCACATGCCTGAGTGGTAATGCAATGAGTTGTGGTCTTCCAACGAACTGTTGGCATGCTTTGCATTTAGAAACCCAATCTTGAGTGTCTACAAAGATGGTAGGCCAATAATATTTTCCTCAAAGGATCTTATGTGTAGTGACCATTGCTAAAAATGTCCACCACATGCTTGGTCATGGTATGCTTTAAGAAACTTTTCTTATTTCTCTTTATCTACACACCTGAGGAAATAACCATCCAGGCCTCTTTTGTAAAGTGCATGATTCTAGATTACAAATTTAGTTGCCTTCAGCTTGAGTGTTCTCCTTTGCTTGTAATCAAGATGGGGAGGGAATTCTCCATAAGTCAAGTAATAGGAAATATCAACATACCACTCATCATTAGTAGTGGTGACAAAGAGAACCTATGGGTTGTCTTTTGAACAAGTTGAGAAAGCACAATTTTCTTCGCCATGTTGAACTTTGAGTGTTTCATCTTTAGCAATCAACTTGCACAAACCATTTCCCCTTACCAAATTGGAGGGTCGAATCTCCAAGTCATATTCTTGAGTCTTTGCAATCCAATTTCCTCTTTTAGCTCTGGGATCCTACTTGTGTTAAGATGGACTTGATTGCACTATTGGGGACCATCACCACCGTATGGGAATTGAGGATGTAAAACTTGAAGTTTTTATAGCTTTGACCACTACATATGCATGCTTCTCCAATTGGTTGTATTCTAGCTCATGCTTTTTTAAAGGGAAAATCATAAAAGCAATAGATGCTTCCATGCCTTCATCATTTTTGAATGAGAATAGTAGAGTGTATGTTACGATGCATAACAATACATGATGAATTCTTTGTTCAAATCTAGAGATACAAGAGTCGAGCCTTGGTAATGGATTTATTCATCTCTTTGAATGTTTCCTTCCCTTCATTGTTCCATTTGAATTTTTCTTGTGGTTTCATCATGGAAGTGATGTGCTTGATCAACTCAACAAACTCAGGCACAAAACGATGAAGAAAGTTCACCTTTCTGAAGAATGAATGAACTCCTTTCTTGTTTGTGGGCAAGGCTAATGCTTGAATGGATCTAATCCTCTCAGGATTAATGTATGCTCTATGTTTGTTCATGATGTGCCCCAATAACTTGCCTTCTGTGACTCAAAAATGCACTTTTTGGATTTAGTGATATGTCATGTTTCCTACACCTTGCAATTACTTGTTCCAAGTGATAGATATGATCTCCCCTCTTCTTTGAAAATACTGTGAGATCATTAAGATATATGACAATGCAATGCTTCGAGATATTTGAAGGCCAAATCCATCACCCTTTGGAATGTAGCTCCCGCATTGATTAGGCCAAAAGGCATTTTTGTAGGTAAAAGTGCCCCAAGGTGTTATAAAGGTTGTCTTGGTGCGGTCCTACTCTGCCACTTTGATTTGATTATATCCTAAAATCAAGTAATGAAAGAATTTTAGATCTAGTTCTTTACTTGTAGGATACAATCCATGATAGGAAGAGGATAATTGTCCTTTAGTGATGCCTGTTCAGGTTGTGAAAATCTACACATATCCTTATTTCACCATTCTTCTTCCAGCACCGGCACAATGTTAGCCACCCACATTGAATGGTGGATGGGAAAGATGATCCTTGCATTAAGCATCTTCACTACCTCCTCCTTAATGGTATCAAAATTATTTGGGTTGTGCGGCATTTGTTTCTTCTGAAGGGCTTAACAACATGCTTCAAAGGAATTAAGTGATGCATTTCCTTTGGCTGGAAGGATTTGAGTTCATCATAAGAGTAGGCCAAGACATCTGAGTATTTCTTGAGTAATGTAACAAACCTTCTTTTTTCTTCAGGAGAGAAACATTTCCCAATATTGACCATCCTTGGCTCCTCCGGTACCAATTTTTTCTTTATCAAAATCAGCTTGGCACTAAGAATATTTCTTTTCTTTCTCTTGAATGAATATGTCATGTTTGTCAAAGAGGTATTCTAAAGAGACTAGGCCTTTGGGAATTTTGTTCCCTTTCAATTTGATTATTTCCTCATCATCAATCCCTTCAATTCCTTCTTTAGGGATTGCTTCTCGGTGTGGATTTTAACCTCCTTTGAAGAAGAGATTATTGAAATTATCCCTTTTCTCTAAAAAGGCCAGAATTTGGTTATCATCATTGAAGACTTGCAATGATTTGCATTAGTTGGTACACTGGGCCTGAATACCATTTCAATGGTCACTATGTCTTTACCAAAAGAAGGATGAGGTGTCACTAGGAAAGTTGACACTACAAGAGAATCAACCTTTTCATTTTGTTCCCTTGGAATAGCTTTAATGGAAAATGCATCAAAAGATTCAATGCAATCCCACACTCTGTTTCTGTAATGCCAGAGTCTTGGATTCTTCACCTGATATTGTTGGCAGACCTACTTTACTACAACCTCTGCATCACCTTGGCATCTCAGTTTCTTGATTCCCATGTCCTCTGCTACACTCATGCCTAAGAGTAGTGCTTCATACTCTATAGTGTTATTTGTATTATCAAATTATAGCTTGTAGGCAAATGGGTACAACTCATTGGAAGGAGAGTACAATACTACACCAACTCCCGAGCCCACACTGGAATGAATACCATCAAATTCCATTGTCCAAATTTGATCTTCCTCTTCCTCCATGAGAAGTGGAAAGTTCTCTTTTTTTGATGTGAGGAAGTAGTTTCCTAGCCCACAATCTTGAAAGAGAATGTTTGCTTTCGGATCATCAGACTTTTGTACTGTGAACTTCATCTTTCTTACTAGTAGAAACTTCTTCATCTCACCTTTTACTGGGATAGTTGCAGATGACCAATCCATTTTTATCTCTCCACCCAGCCTCTGCAAAAACTCCTACTCAATAACATACCAAAGGATGTTGGGATGTCCGCTACCAGTATGGTTAGGAGCACCTTCTTGTCTGGAAAATCAGCTAGTGCTACCTGTGCATCTTTGATTCTTCCTACTAATGGCACTTGTTTGGATTCCATTGAGTAGCAAGTACCATTTACCCGGTCAAGGTGAGGCCTAGAGCATTTGCAACTTTGGCTGGCATCACATTGTCTCGAGGCTCCAAAATCTATGATATAATTATTTAGTGGAAGCCTTTAATAAGGAGTAACAGTAGAAAGGTTCAACCCTATTGGTTTTGAGGCACCGAGGGCTAACATGTTTTGGGAAGGTGGTGTGGATGGTGTGAGTAGTAATCCTTTGGAATTAGGACTCGAGGATACGGGGTTACCACCACAAACTATATTAATGAACCCACAACCGGGCGGTGTGTTTGTAGGTATTCTATTTCGAGAGCTAGACTTTGGTTTTGTTTGCATGTTCCACAAAGTCAAATGGGGTTATGGTGAGCGAGTAAGAGATTTTGGAAATGGAGGAAGATTTACATGGTATAGGATTTGCTACTTTGGGTGTTGAATTCTACTTTTTGGGTGTGGTAATTGGGAAGGGGGTGAGGGTGTAGCTTTTGATTGAACCTTAGATGTTTTTACATGAACACCATTTAAAGAAGAATTTTCTTAGAAAATTTTGAGTGGGAGAAGAATTAGATGACTTACTTGGCATAGTAGCATGATCCTGACAACTAGTGAGTCTGGTTTTTCTTTGGTCGACTCCATAGAAGGTGGTAAGGGTGATCCTCTGCTAAAGATTTTATTTTTGTGACCTCGGGGGAGAATCTTCTTTATTCTTCTTATCCTTTACCACATGATTTGTTGAGGATGAAGCACCTTTCTTGGATTGTGCATGAGTGAAAACAACACATGAGAAGCTTGGAGCTTCTTCATCATCAACGTACTCAATTAGGCCATTGTGCATATCAACTTCCTCAACCTCAAGATAGTTTTCATATTCTTCCATATTTTCTTCTTCGCCATCAATTTCTACTTCCTCCTCCTCGGGCTCTTTGGTGTCATAGATGGCATTGACTAGTGGTGCTTCAAGAGAAAGCCGACAAAGAGGTGGAACAATCCTTGGCCTATCTGGAGGGTTTGGTTTCCTTGAAGCATTCCACATTGTGATCTGAGATAGCTACTTCTTCAAGGCAACAAATTCATTTGCCATTTTTTGGAACATCAGATCCATGGTGACTGAGTTTGAATTCCACCCTTTTTTTTCCATTTGGGTGTTTCACTTTACTAGAAAAGATTAGATCATCATCGGTTTCTATTGCATGGTCTTGAGCTTCCCTTAATGTTCTTGGTTTGGTTCTTCTAAGGAATAAACCTACTTCTGATGGCAAGGCGATGATGAAGAATCTCTTCAAATTATTTTCAAGAGGCACCACATCTTCAGGGATTCTTCTTAACACTCTGTTATATCTTGCTACGATGTCCCTCATTAACTCGGAGGTTTCTTTCTTCATTTTACCAATTAGACCAGAAGATACTAATAATATTTTGTGCTCTTGAACTGTGTTTGAATGCACTTCTTATATCCTCCCAATAGGTGATGGACCTCGATGGTAGCATGTAGAACCATTCGGAAGTTTTCTCTTGAAATGACTCCACAAAGATTCAGACTGACACATATTCATCCTCAACACCCAACACATCGCAAGCAGTGATAAATGTTACTACATGCTCTTTAGGGAGTTGAGAACCATCCCCTTTGAATTTTGGGAAGTTTTTCTTGAGCCTCTCGATAACTCATGGAGTGGTTGAGCAAGAGCTAGTGGACCAGTGTTTCCTCCCCATGGTACATTAGGCCTACAGGCCTCATGATCACATTCACACTCACGATCACGATCCCCATTCTATTTCTATTTCTAGCTTCCAACCTTGCTAAGGTTACGGCTTCTATTGCTGCTCTTTCATCTGCCTCGGCTTGAAGTCTCTTGATTTCTTTGAGTTGAGCTCTTATTTCTTCATCATCTCTCACATCTCTTTCTCTAGCTTCTTCTTCGGTATTCATGTCAATGAAGTCTACAAGGTTCTCGTTGATGTATGAAAATTCACCATCCAAAGGATTGGCAACACTCAGGTTCCCAACATGACTAGTTGCTTGAAAAGGATGCCTCTGGATTCTGAGTAGATCTTGTCTCCTTTGAAGTTCTATCGACACTAAAATTTTCCTCCATAATTTCTATTTCATTAATGTATGTATTAGGAATAGGATGTTGTTAAGTATAATTAGTAGTAGCGTCTGATAGAAGATAACGGCGCCGTCAGTACGGTGCCGCCAATAATGTGGAGTACGGTAACAGTCAAAGTACAATAGGAATGTTGTAAAAAGTAAATATTTGTCGTAAATGGTCCGTAATGTTAAAATGTCAAAGTTTGGGTAATTAGAGAAGTAGGGTCTACGTGATTAGGAATTAGAAATATTATATTGGTAATAAGGACAAGGAGTGAGGTCATAAATATTTTGTGTATTTTATTTGTAAAAAGTCTAAAAATGTGGAACCCATGTAAAATGATAAGGTTTATCTTATCTTAAGAGATAAGCTTACATGTACGAGATAAGAGTTAAGGTATGGAATATGATTCGTCGAGTGGATTTCTTATCCTATCTTAGAGATAGGATGGATAAGCTGGAAGTTCTATAAATAGAGGGCCACCCCCTCATTTAGCATAGAAAGAAGTAGTGAGAAATATTGTAGGAAGTGTGCGAAAGGAAGCCATCGATTAAAGGTGTGTTGAAGAAGCCATCGAGAGGTGTAATTGTAAAGTTTCTCCCATAGTCTTGTTGAAGTACCTCATGGGTGAGATTGTAAAAATTTCATGTTAATATTATAATTTACTTTGATATTTCAAATTTGTCATCATTCTGTCTTATCATAGTCGATGGTATTCTTGTGTTCGGTTGTTGTTTTGTTTCAGTTACATCCACCAAACTAAAGGTTGTGCATTAGTAAATAATCATAGCACAGGAGTTCCCAAAGTGAAGAATTATCATAGTGCCGGATTGGTGATGACATTTTGGTTCCATTGCCGGGACCATTCCTCGTTGGTGGATTTTCTGGAGAGATATTCCCACTTAGTCAAAAATCAATTGGAGGGTAACCTTGTTTTTACTGTGCATAGTAGTTACCATGGTAAAGTCATTTTTGCCATGAATAATAGTTACTATGGTAAAGTCATTTTTGCTGGGAATAGTATTTACCGCAGTAAAGTCACTTTTTACCGTGAATAGTATTTACCGTAGTAACTTCACTTTTTACCGTGAATAGTGTTTACCACAGTAAAATCAGTTTTTACCACAGTAAGTCAAGTTTTACCATAGTTTACCGTGGTCATTTCTATAGTAATTCCAATTATTTGTGCACATAAGTCTTGTTGATTGTACTTGTGGGTTGGTATTTCACGGTGGTTACTTTTGAAAATGGGAAAGATTCCTATTTTTTCAGCTCAATCTAATGAAGATGCTTCTTCTTTCATTCAAGAGTTTAAGCGATCTTGTATTTATAATGGCCTTATAAGAAGGGAACAATGGACTAAATTTTTTCCTACATTTTTGGATGGTTCAAAGCACTTAGGTGGTTTGAAACACTAGGTGATAATGTGAAAAATTCATGAGATTTATTAAGCGAAAGTTTTCTTGAAGAATTTGGTGAACAATGAAAATATGCGAGATCTCATGATCGAGATCACAAAGCTATCCCAAGGAGAGAAGGAGAAGATAAGGGATTATCATGCTCATGTTCTAGAGCTAAGGAGGAAGCTCGATGCCCAGATCCGGAAGGAAGGATTAGCAGATGGGTTGATGAATGGCGTGGATAATCTCCTCTGTAAGCACTTCATTCTTGGGATGAAGCCAGAGATCAGACAACGAGTGAAGTATGACCACCCAACTACCATTGAACAAGCAAAGGAGATTGCAAGAAGGCAAGAAGAAAGCATGGAAGAAGAGCCCAAAGAAATTGTTGCTAAAGTAGAGCCTACACCAAAGACCTTTGGTCCGAATCCACAACCACTCCCGGTGAGCACAAATATTTCTCCTAGTACATCTACTGAGTATAAAGATCTAATCAAAAAGATGGGTCATTAACTATTAATCTTCTTCAAGGAAAGGAATTTAGTTCTCGGGGGAGAGATAGAGGTCCAAAAAGAAATATTTCTGAAGTTGTTTGTTATGGTTATTATAAAAAGGGTCATTATAAGTATAATTGTCCAGATAGAGCTTCTACATCTAGTACAAGAGATAATGATAAAGGAAAAGCACCTGTGAATTCTCTTGATGTAGTAGATAAGAGTAGAAATAATGAAGTAGATGTGTTTGTAACAAAAAAAAAAAGAAAAAGATAATCAAGATGGAACCGATCCTAAGAAGATGAAAGGAGAAACTAGTAAGAAACATAGGAGAAGAAAGTTGGGTGTGCGGGATTTTTGATTTCACAGGGCAAGGACCATACTCCATCTTGGAAGATCTGTCCAAAAGGCTGCAAATATTACATATGGTCAACTCTTGGCTATGTCTTCGAGAAGAGGCGGGAGTTGCGAGGTGGACTCAATGCTCGAAGAAGGAAGGAGGTTGAGGTCCCCTGTTTTGGAGGCAGAGGCGGATCCCTATGCTCCACAAGCCGAGGTATTATGTAATGGTATTTCAATTCATGATGTCTTAGTTGATGTAGGTGCTGCGAGTTAATGTAATGACCAGTCTGTAATGAATATGTTGGGTTTAAAATTGATCGCCCTTCAACTATTATGTTAAAGTCATTAAATAAAGGAAAAACTAAACCGAAGGTGTAGTTTCAAATGTGGCAATATCTCATGGGTGTGGTATGTGTGGTAGACTTTTAGGTGATGAAAAATGGTATTGTTGCGTACCCAATGCTGCTGGGAAGACCATGGCTAAGGAGAGTTCATGCAAGAAACTAATGGAATGAAGGTTTCATGACACTTGGACGTGGTAGAGAGAGGGTGAAGATAAACGTGATCCCTCGACATCATAAAGTAGAACACCGTGGATTCAAGTAATGAAACCGATGATTGGACATCCTCTCGATTACTCTAGTACCGGTGAAGTGGACACTTTGAAGATGAAGAAAGCGAGGTGGATGTTTCATCATGGATATCCTTCCAATCACACCAACTCATGACCCCATAAAATTATCTTAAGAAGAACTTGATGATCGTCTCCAACAAATAAAGATTGGTGATCTTGTGATGGAGAGTGAGAAGGAATCCTACCTCCAGGCTCTTTCGAAGGTACATACACCTATTTACTTTTGATTACAAGGAACTCCATCAATTAAGTTGGGTAGAACATTGTATTGAGTGGTAGATGGTGCTTAAGCCCATAAAGCAAATGCCATATAGAATGAATCCTAATTTTTCCAAGACTCGTAAAAGAAGAAATAGATAAGTTGCTTGATGCGGGATTCATATTTGCTTGTGGAGAATTCGAATGGGTTTCTCCCATTGTGATCTCAATAAAAAAGAATGGGAAGCTACGCATTTGTGTTGATTACGGAAGCTCAATAAGGCAACAAAGAAGGATCATTACCCTCTTCCATTTTCGGATCGGATCTTGGGCCAAGTAGGCTGGCAGAGTGCTATAGTTTTGTGATGGATATAAGCGGCTCTGACCAAGTTCGAGATAGTAGAGAAAGATCAGCTGAAGACCACGTTCACCACTCCTTGGGGAACGTTTGCTTATAGAGTTATGCCTTTTAGGTTGTGTAATGCTCCAACAACATTCCAGCGTTTGATGAATAGGGTGTTCGAACCCTACATTGGGACCTTCATCAGAGTATTTCTGGATGATTTTTGCATCTATGGGAGCAAGTTGGACCACCTGCACCAAATGGAGACAACATTTCAAAGGTTAGATGAAGCACAAGCCTCACTAAACCCTACAAAGTGTGTCTTTGGATGTTCTAAAGGCGTTTTGTTAGGGCATGTTGTATCCAGAGATGGTATTGGTACTGATCCTGATAAAGTTTCAAAAATCAAAGATTTACCATTTCCTCTTAATAGAAGTAAGTTGAGATCATTTTTAGGCCATGTGGGTTACTATAGAAGGTTCATCAAGAATTTCTCAAAGATTACATAGCCACTAACCCAGTTCTTGAAGAAGGATGTTACTTATGAACCAGGAAATAAGGCGCATGAAGCTTTTGGACAATTGAAGGAAGCCCTGGTGTCTTCACCTATTTTGAAGAATCCAGATTGGAGCAAGCCATTCATTGTGTACATTGATGCCTCAGATGCAGCACTAGGAAGTACTTTGAGCCAAAAGGATGAAAATGGGAATGAACATCCAATTTACTTTGGGAGCAGACAAATGAGCAGTGCTGAGGTAAACTATATCATGAATCAAAAAGAGGCTCTGCTATCATTTTCTTTGTAAAGAAGCTTAGAAATTACTTGTTAGGGCAGAAATTTATAGTTGTAATAGATCATCGAGCTCTCAAAAATATATTGTCAATAAGCCTAACCCATCGGGAGGATAGCAAGATGGATAATTTTGCTACAAGAATTTGAATTTGATATTATAGATAGGCCGGGAAAGAAGCATGTCAATGCGATGCACTCTCTCGAGCCTATGATGGTTTAGGATCATCTTGTGATGATGATGATTTTCCCGATGCAACATTGTTATCTTAATGAATTCAAGTTTTACGATGGTGCCAATGCAAAGACTAAGAGAAAGATTACTCAAGCCGATTGTCCATATTCTATTATGCATGGAGCATTATTTCGAATAGGACACGATGGACAAGTCAAGAGGCGATTGGACGTGATCAAGGAAAGGAGCTGCTAGAAGAATTCCACAATGGTACATGTGGAGGGCACTTCTCTAGACAACTTACAGGCAAGAAGGATCTTGGATGCAGTTATCAGCCCCCACTCTTTTTAAGGATTGTTATAATTATTGTAAGACATGTGATATTTGTTAAACACATGGTAACTGTAAGACTTCATCACTCCATTATGTCCTATTCTTCCACTTGGTCCCTTTGAAAAGAGGGAAATAGACATTATAGGTCCACTTCCAACTACATCACGCCAAAATAAGTATATTGTAGTTGCCACAGATTATTTAACCAAGTGGGTTGAAGCTAGGCCATTGAAAATAGCTTCCATGGATGAAGTGGCAAGGTTCATATATGAACGCATTGTCACCAGATTTGGTTGTCCATTAGAAATTATAACAGATCAAGGAAGCCACTTCATTAATGAGGTGGTAGAAGCCCTAGTCAATAAGTTTTCTATTAAGCACAGGAAGGCAACAACATACAAGCCAAGCACAAATGGACAGGTGGAACGAACAAATTTTGTGTTGTGTCAAATTCTAGCAAAAGATGCAGCCTTGCAGGTACATAAATGGGATAAAAGGATTCATGCAGCATTGTGGGCATATAGGGCAACATCAAAGTTAGCAATAGGATACTCCCCATTTCAGTTGGCCTATGGCATTGATCCAGTTCTTCCTATTGAGTTTGATATTCCCACTGTGAGAGTTATGAAAAATGAAAGGATGGATGAAAGTGATTCGATAAAAGAAAGGTTGGTACATCTTCATTTGCTAGAGGAAATGAGGGAAATAGTAAAGGATACAAGCCATAAGAAGAAAATGAAGCAAAATGAATACTTTGATCAAAAGATCCAAAGTGGTCTCCATTTCATGTGAATGACTTGGTCCTAGTATATGATTCCGATACAAAAAAAAACAGAGAAAATTTCTTCCAAAATGGATGGGGCCCTACAAAATAAAGCATTGTGCATGAAAATGGTACGTCTGATTTGGGAATTGGATGGCACTCCCATTACGAAATGGGTCAACCACGACAAGTTAAAGATTTTCCAAGCACGAGAATAGTCTACTCAGGGACGGAGTAGAAGCTAGGAAGGGGAAGATGTCGACACTAAAATTTTCCTCCATAATTTCTATTTCATTAATGTATGTATTAGGAATAGGATGTTGTTAAGTATAATTAGTAGTAGCGTCTGATAGAAGATAACGGCGCCGTCGATGCAGTGCCGCCAATAATGTGGAGTACTGGTAGAGTCAAAGTACAATAGGAATGTTGTAAAAAGTAAATATTTGTCGTAAATGGTCCGGTAATGTTAAAATGTCAAAGTTTGGGTAATTAGAGAAGTAGGGTCTACGTGATTAGGAATTAGAAATATTATATTGGTAATAAGGACAAGGAGTGAGGTCATAAATATTTTGTGTATTTTATTTGTAAAAAGTCTAAAAATGTGGAACCCATGTAAAATGATAAGGTTTATCTTATCTTAAGAGATAAGCTTACATGTACGAGATAATAGTTAAGGTATGGAATATGATTCGTCAGTGGATTTCTTATCCTATCTTAGAGATAGGATGGATAAGCTCTGGAAGTTCTATAAATAGAGAGGCCACCCCCCTCATTTAGCATAGAAAGAAGTAGTGAGAAATATTGTAGGAAGTGTGCAAAGGAAGCCATCAGTTAAAGGTGTGTTGAAGAAGCCATCGAGAGGTGTAATTGTAAAGTTTCTCCCATAGTCTTGTTGAAGTACCTCATGGGTGAGATTGTAACAATTTCATTTTAATATTATAATTTACTTTGATATTTCAAATTTGTCATCATTCCGTCTTATCATAGTCGATGGTATTCTTGTGTTCGGTTGTTGTTTTGTTTCCAGATTACATCCACCAAACTAAAGGCTGTGCATTAGTAAATAATCATAGCACGAGGAGTTCCCGGTGAAGAATTATCATAGTGCCGGATTGGTGATGACAGTTCCTAAAAAATGGGATCATTTTTTCCTCCTTGTCTCTGTTTTCGGGTGAATCTTCTATCTACCAGCTTGAAAATCTATGATCTTCTTTACAGTGTTGGAATTTGTCTTTGCCTCTCTAATTCAACAACATGTTCTTCTTCAAGGTCCAGAATTCTTGTGGCAATGAAGTAGTGATTGGCACTTTATCTATTATGCTAGATAGCTTCCCTCAAATCTGAAGCAACATCTTCTTGGATATGGAAGATAAATTTAGGTCTTTCAACAGGAGGGTTTCCTAGAATAGCCATGATTTGAATCCATGTGGCTCATATAGCCATTCAAATTACGAAATTTTTCTCTCTTTTTTTTTGAATTTTTAATTTTCGACCTTACGGTCGCATTCAGTGCGAATCTTTGCTAAATCTACCCCACGGTGGGCACCAAAAACTGTTAGCAAGGAAATTTTTGAGTGGAAAAATTTGTGAATTCCTTGCCAACACTCTGAGGAATCTAATTCCCTCTACTTAACCAGATGTAGGCATGTGTATGCATGTGTGAAAATCATGGATTTCTGTGGTGGCCTTTCACCGGGGGATCCAACAAGGGGGAACTCCATTGAACCTACAAAAATTCTTGCGATTATATCTCGTAAGGGGGAATTTATGATGAAGGTGGGAAAGGGAGTGAGAAAAGAAGTAGGAAAACTAATTTCGCGGTAGAAAATCATATTCGTGCACGCACTAGTTAGAAAATTCAACACATGCATTCATGAGAAGAAACAACCCTGCAAATGGAAACAAGATGAGATAAGATTACGAACTCAAAGTTTCTAAAATCTCCTCATTAAAGAGGCTAAAAAATCTTTCTTCTTGTATTGATGCTTAAACAGATATTGTACATAATGTGGGAATGGAAGAAATTTGAGAATGGAGGAAAGTAGAAGAAAATTGGCTATCTCCTTTGCTTTCTCTAGGTACAATGCACTCTGGAGTTTACAAGATCAATCGCCAACCCCTTACAATGGCATGAAGAAGCCATTAAATATCTTGCAAGAAACAGATTCTGACTTATTCTTTAATAGCAAAAACGGTTTACAATCTTTTAATGCGGGCTTAATATTTGAATTTTTACCAAAGGGCGTGGTGAGGTTACGGGTCACTTTTTAAATTTAAGCCCCTTTAATGAAAAAGGATCAAAACCTCAAATTTCTCCACCAATCCGCTTCCCGCTTTGACTTTCATGCGGGCTCAACATTTGAATTTTCTTCATAGCATGATCGGAGCGCGGGTCACTTTATGACTTTTAGCCCTTTTAACAAAAAGGCTCAAAAATGAAAATTGCTCTGCCAAACCCACCTCCAATTAGATATTTCCACGTACCCATGGATAATGGGGCCAAAATTTGATGGGAGAGAGAACACCCATCATTCACGACTGTGGAAAAATGTAGAGAAGAAGAAAACTCCACCGTTCTGTGCTTGCTTTTCAAATTTCTTTCGCAAACCAAGGAATTGAAAACAATACAAGGTTCGACAATCCATGGCCAAAGAAAGATTAAAAATTTCATTCAGATGAGGAAAACAATAAAATTTTCACACATCCAGACAAGAAAATAGAAAATTTACCAAAACGTGAAGAGAGGAGAATTTAAAAACTTCAAAGCATGAATTTCTCTATCTTTTCGGACTTTCAACTTTGCTTGAACATACGGAAGGCATGAGCTAAAAATTTTTGAATTTGACTTAGAAAATGAGGGGGGATTTCTAGGGTGACAACAGAAAGAAAATAAATAGCTCGATAAAGAGAGGGTTTAAGGATACCTCTTGATAAGATGATGATGGAAATGGATGCAAAATATCCTCTTGGAAGTGAACTTGATTACCTAGACAACAAAGAGAAAATCAACAAGAAAATGATTAATAGATAGGAGGGTGGGTTTCTGATAATGTCGGTCTCAAGAAGTGAAAAATTCCTAGGATGGATGTCAACCCAATTTGATAAAATATAGATAAGATGATAATGGATAAATGATAAGGTGCAACAGAATTTGAACTAGAACGAGAAAATATGAAAAGTGCTAGATAAGATGAAATACAAACACGATAACAACAAATGATGAAAATTGAACCAAACCTAATCGGATCGACAACGACTTGAGAATGCTAGGCACAATCGATAATGACCGTAGAGATCTAAATAGGTGATATGAAGCTGATTTAAAGAGAACCTAGATCGATGAAAAAGAAAGGATGCAATAAATTTTTTTGAATCGATGAGAAATAGTGATATCTTCCAATTCGGTCGATGACGAATGAGATCGATAAAAAATGATTGGGTATTATGAAGATGAGATCTAAAGTAGAATGGAAAGATTGGGAGATTTGAGGGACTATGGGAGTAGAAAATGCAGATAATTGTGGGGTGGATAACAAATAATAAGATATATGTGGATTGGGTCGATGAAGATTGGGCTGAGTTGATGGTGATCGAGAAGGGATATAAGGTTTAATGGATGAAAATGGGTGGAAAAACAAACTGCAAAGAGATTTTGATGTTGAATGATGCAAACACGAGATCTCCAAGGTGACTGATAAACCTACAAAATTGATTCATAAGAAGGATGGAATGATAAATAGGACTCCAAACAAGCTCTTATTCTCCAAGATCTTCAAAATGGCATACAAGGTCTTCAAAATAGCTCAAAGATGATAGTAGAAGCTCCAAAGAAGAGAGAGATGTAACAAAATTTGCAAGAAATTTTAAGAGCTCAAAATTACATCTTGAGGAGAGGAGGGTTATGGGCTTATTTATAGGGTCGATGGCAACCCGCTAGGGTCATTGGCGATTACGAGAAGACTTTTGATTTGGTCTCATGGAGATGTGATCACTTGATGCAAAGATACCAAAAGGGATGATATTAGGGATTTGAGTGGTTAATGGGGGTAAGGGTTCCTTAGGGAGGATAGAAGGTGGTTAGGGATAAGAAAGCATTAAATGAGAGTAGATGGGAACCTAGGGATGATAAAAATGATGCTTACAGAGAATAAAAGGTATTAGATGAAGGTTTAGGGATAATAAATGGATGTGATTAGGATAATAAATATGATTAGGGATTAATTAAATGGAAAAGGATGGATTAAGGGGAAATAAAATAAATTATGGAATTTATATAGGAAAGTGGGAAATTCAAATAAATGAGATATAGGAGGGAAAGGGAATTTTGAATAGGCAGAGAGATATGTATGTGAATGATAGTGAAGGGGAGTGAACACAAGATGAAGGACAAGGGATACCAAAATTTGGTGTCTACATTTTCCCCTTTTTGTCGAGATTTTTGCATTAAGAAAACCGTGACACAAAAATAAGAAGTGATGAAATATGATGGTTGAGGTGCTCCCCTCAAACTAGGGATCGATGACATGAAGAGGAATCGATCATGAGTTTGAAAGAGATAGATGAAGGATAAAATAAAAGGATGGAAAGGATGAGAAAAAAAGATGCCCCAAGTGAAGGGGGATAAAAACAAAAATAAAAAAATAAAAAATGATGGTAATTTGGGAATCACTTTGGTAGGGAACATAGCACAAATTGTGATGGAGGACGTTAATTTCCTATGGACCTATGAATTAGTGAAAACCACTTTTACAAAATGAAGGGAGTCCAATGGAATCCACTCTAATGGATTTGTAAGTCAGGGACTGTGGGTCAAAGGTAGACATCAAAAACATGCATAAATAAATGCGAGGATGGTCAATAGAATGGCCTTGATGGAATTCTAGGAAAAATTGGATGTGATATACTGCATACATGAGGAATCGATCAAATATGTGTCTGGTAGGATGAAAAATGGAAATATGGCCACAACGGTGGGCTTAAGATGAGGTATGGTGCCCCGAGAGGGAACACAAAGATGGCCATGAAGTGGGTTTAATGATGATATATGGTGTCACGGGAGGGAACACAAAGATGGACAAAAAGTGTAGGATTTGAGATGAGAGATGGTGTCCCGAAAGGGAACACAAATATGGAAATAAAGTGCAGTCTTTGAGATGTGATCAAGAATGCGTTGCTAGATAAGATGATAGGAAAGGATAGCAAGATGAGCCATGTAAGGCAAAGATCAATGTGTTATGGGTGACACACAAGCCTAAAGTGGAAGAGATAAAAGGATTGGATGAAGATATTAGATGAGATGAGATAAAATATTGGATGAGATGAATTGGATGAGATGAGATAAGAGATTAATGAGATAGATTGGATGAGATATTGATGAGATAAGATAAAATATTGATGAGATAAGACAAGCGATTGGATAAGATGAGATAATAGATTGGGTGAGATGAGATAAAAATATCGGATAAGATAGATTGTATGAGATGAGATAAAATGATTGGATGGGATGAGAAAAGAGATAAGATGGTGTGATTGGATTTGATTGGATGTGATAGATAAAATGTGACCTTATGAGGATGACCAAAATATAGGAAGGAAAATCCATCATAGGAAGGATCGCACATAGGATAGATGATTTTAGACTGGATTGGAGGGAAATCACGTAAGGGAACACAAAAAAATAAATGCACCGTGTGCAACTTTTAAAGAGTGTTAACACATAATCAATGATAGTTAGTCATATTTTGGATCATGAAGGACATATGTGAAGATGTGCTTAAACACATATGTCAACATGACAAAGAGTTTTAGATGTGGCTTGTATGGGGAAATAGGTTCTCTTTAGGTGGTTGTCCTATGTCTATGCACTAACCCCGATTAATCTTTGTATAAATTGATCAATGCATGAAGTTTTCATTTGAGGGAAAGATGATTGATACGGGAAGATTTCTCGGATGCTTGCCTTTGATTTTAATATATTACAAGGCTAAACAATGTGGAATCCTTTGTTGCCATGATATAAGATAATATCCATCCTTCGAGGGAGTGGTCTACATTTATGGATTTTTATTTTGATTTTTACTTTTTGATTTTGGATGGCGAATAAGATATAAGATAGTTGTCCTTCGAGGTATCAGACTATAATTTTGATAATTTTATTTATATGAACATTTGTCCTTCAAGGGAGTAGTTTGTTTTAGGATAACATAGCTTTTGATAGGAGCATCCATGAATTTTTTTTTGACTTTAGGATAGAGATGAGGATAACCAAGTAGACCACTTGGGGAGGGGAAGATAAAAATTTCAGCAACACATGTGGACCCTTACCATGGTTCCAATAGGTATATAAGAGGGTGATGGATGTAATGATTGCGGGTTTCCCACCTAGATGGAGGAAATTTTCCATAAGGAATATGCTATGAGAAGATCCATGGTTCCCATATTCAAGGTCATAGATAGGATAGTTACGATAGACCACATAATTCCAAATCATTACCATGGAAAATGGATAAGGCTAGTGATGGAGATAAGATCGTTAAATATGACTAAAGTTAAATTTGTAGGTATGTTAATAGTAGATAGGCCACAAGTGAAAGGTGTTAAGAGGTTATGATTCTTGTTTACCATCAAGGGAGACTAAATGATAAGTGCCATATCCATACTTATGCATGATAATATATGGTCCAATCCATTGGGAGTAAACTTTCATCGTTGGATCCTTTCTAGAGTAGTGAAATTTTGATTAAAAGAAGTTAGGGATAAAGGACACTATGTCATTCATTTCTATGGGGTTGTTGGATGGAAAATAAGATGGGTCAATGTCCATGGGAGATGTAGACGAAGTTTGAAGGAGAGAATTAAGAGAGAGGAGTTGATCCCCTAGTGAGAGGTGCTTTGCATCACGATGGCGAGAGACTCATCATCGTGGTAATTTGGATGCGAGATATGTATGTTGAGGGAGATGGGGTAGGATTGTTACAAGGAAAAAAATGATGACTCTGGGTTTTTATTGGATATATGGTTGAGGAACATGAGGGTGAGAATGATCGATAATACAAACAACATTGATAAAAAGAGGGGGACCCTCTTTGCAAAAGGTACTTGTTGGATGGAGGTATTGCAATGAATTATTTGGGTAAAGAACCAATTTTATATGCCTTAAGAGGTGTGATTTTATTGGAGGATTTTTATGGATTTGAATGAACTAGAAGATGGGAGAGGTGATATTCCTCAATGATTGGGTCATCCTCTTTATAATATTTTTATGATGGTTTGGATAGCCCTACAATGTTTAGTGGCATGTCCATGGGTATGATGATAATTAAAAACAACATTAGAATCAAACCACATGGGTTTTGGCCCACGTGAATCGAAGGATTTGATAGGAGGAAGAGTGATTGTAGATGCTTGGACCAGATGTTGAAGGATTTCAATATAAGATCCAATGGAGGTTTTTAGGATTGAGTTCCGTGTATTGTGGATTGATTGGGTTTGGGAGAGGAGGATGAAGGTAAGAGAAGTGCCTTAATTTTGTGAGGTTTAATAGGGGCCTTGGATTCTGATGTGGACTTAGAAGGGACAGACGATTTGGATTTAGAAGGAGGCATATGTGACTTGGATGGTTTTGATTCAGACTTGGGAGGAGGAAGAGATGGTTTGGATTTAGCTTTGTTGATGGGGGATTTGGATGAAGGGCCTGGTCCCAAAATAGATGGGCAAGGTCCTAAGATAGATGATGAGGTGTTGGATTTCTTAGATGGTTTGGATTTTTTAGGCTTCGATGGTTTGGATTTTTCTATGAAGATTTACCCTTGGCAGGAATTACAATTATTTCAACTGGGGGATCCTTGGAGGTAGAATCAAATGACATATATTTTTTTCATATGTGGGGATTAAAGATGGAAGTGGTTTTTAAATAATACGTTTGTTGAGATCGGTGAAAAAATGCTAACCAGATCATACCAAGCCAAGAACACAGATGCTAATCAAACACCACGATCAATAAGATGAAAGCAATTCACCAGAATAACTTTACATAAAACCTTTGCAAAAAAATGAGAAACAATATCATATATTATTATAGAACTCAATGCAATACATTGAGAATGGGCCTTGCTTAAATAGGCAAGGAATAAAAATCTAAGAACCAATCAAGGTCATAGATCAAGCCATAAATCAAGGAAATAACTAGTCATCAAAGAACTAGTCAAGAACATAGATTTAGGAGAGAACTAGACATCAAGGATCTAGTCAATACCATAGATCAAGAAAAGAACTAGTCAATACCATAGATCAAGGAAAGAACTATACCTAACAACTAGATAATATCTCCTAATATCTAAATAAGATAAAAGAAATATTCACACACATAAGTGGGTGAGGATAAATACAATAAAGGTAAATAAAGTACCTAGGTGAACATGAGCTAAGGTAAATACCTACTCTAACAATCGGAATGAGTCACAGATTGTGTGGATCTTGGGGTATATTGGTGCGAATTGATGGTAGTTGTTAGAGATGAAGATGATATTGGGATATCCTTTGTAATGGGATAAAAGGAGGATGTCTTCTTGGTAGGATTTTTGAGGGATGATATGGATGTGGACACAAATTCGGATGTTGATGTGGGTATGGATACATTTGTAGATGAGGATAAAGAAGGAGATGTAGAAGTAGGCATGGATATGGAGATAGATGTTGGGGTAGGTGTGGGAACTAATATAGGTATGGTAGATGTAGTAGATGTGGATATAGGTGTGGGTGTAGGTATGATGGTAGATGTAGTCATAGATAAGGAAATAGGCATGGGTAAGATAGGTGTGGTTGGAATAGGGATAGTAGAGGGGACACTAGATGTGGGTGGTAATGTTGAATCTTGACCCAAAGTATTGATCGTGTGGGCATTGGGTGCTTGAGATGTAGGAGGATTATTTTGATTATTTGATGGATGTTAGGAAATGGTTGCCTGAAGACATCGAGGGGTTGGTTGGGGGAACGTTAGGATTTTCCACTTGAAGATATCCATGATCGATAAGTCGTTGAATGAGGTATTTGAGGAACATCACTTTAAAATATCATGACCATGGACTCGATGGTGTTTTCAATAGTAGTTGTCATGGAACTAGACAAGTTTGGGGTGTGATTCATCAATGAGATGGATAGGAGGAAGTTGGATAAGATGTACAACCATGAGTTTTTCAAAGATGGAACTATAAGATTCTCCAAGAGGAGTATAGTTAGGAGTCGACCAAGGAGCTCTCTGTGGAGGCTCGGTGTGGGATGTGGATGCAGAAGAGGATTTGACTACAATGGCATTGGCTGCATTTTTAGGTTTTTTGTTGTGGGTGAAGGACTTGTTGATGTCAGTTTTTTTGGTTTGTTGGGATAGAGTTTGACATGGTCTTTCTTAAGGGCATGGAGTTTCAGTTTATGAGCCATAGTGAATGCCTCTTCAAAGGTTTGAAAATATTGTATTTGAAGAGTGGAAGAGATATGCCTCACACATGATCAAGAGAATATTTTGATGAGCTTGGTATGAGGAAGGGAGAAGGAAAACTAATTGATGATGTCACCCCACATAGAAAAAAATCATGTGTAAATTCATCGTCAAACCGCTTGATAAAATATAGGTCCAGCAATGGTGATTTTATGTGCGATATTAATAGAGAAGTTCTTGTGCTAATTGAGTGAATGAGAAAGGTGAATGCTTGAGGAATTTCATTGTGCCAGTCTAAAGTGGGCCCAACCAATGACATGGGAAATTGCAAAGCATGATGTCTTAGTCGTGGGAGATAATATGGTGTGTGTGGCTAAAGGCATAAAGGTGTTGTTGAGGGTCCTAATTACTATTGAATTTAGAAAACTTGCGGAGTTCCCAGTCAGCAGAGTATAAGGTTTGACAAGAACCAATGGATTGATGGGCTGATTACAAATTTGTTAATAAGAGAAATTGGTTTTAAACCCCAAAGTAGTGGCTTCAAGATTGGCCAACCTACTTAGTAAATCTTGCATGGGGTCGTTAGACATATGAGGATGAGGGATTGATTGATGAGGTTGTGGATTATAAGAAGTGGATGGGTTAGGTTGCGAATGAGAATGATACTATTGATTATAGGTAGGAGTATGTGGAGGTGGTTGGTGAGGTGGAAGATAGTTGAAAAATTGTGATTGGATGAGTTAGGATAGGAGGTTGTTGAGAAATGGGGATGTAATTGGATGGGTATGTTTGTGATTGTTGTTGAGAGATGGGGATATTAGATTGAGATTGCATAGGATGGGTTGGGATATGTGTGTGGGATGGTTGAGATGTTTGGATAGTTTGATTGGGGAGGACGTGTTGAAAGATACCTCAGAGTGGAGGTTGATGGGTTTGAGTAGATGAAGGGTGGGGTTGTGAGATGATGACGTTGGTATGGAATTGGGATGTAGAGATGGGCACCAAGCTTGGAAGATGTTTCTTGGGTGGTGGAAGAATTAAATGGGATTCTTGATAGGTTTGAATAGGGGCATTGATGACAACGGTGGATGAAGAAGTGATGGGGATAGAAGATGTGGGGATGGTGTTGATGTGAGGTAAATTGGGTGGAATAGGGACCACTAATTGAGTGGATTGATGGGATTGAGGGATCATGGTGGATTTACAATTAAGATAGTTACGAAGGGTGAAGGGATTAATGTCAAGGATTCATTGAAACTTTGAGCATCCACGAGGGATAGTAAAAGGTCCAAGGGTCTCTAAAGAAGTAGCAGATGGGGGCATAGTTGGTCTAGAGGGAATGGAATGATGAGAGACGAAGGATTGGTTTCAAGATGGGGATCATTTTAGATGACATGGGTCTCATGAAGAGAGACCATAGAAACAAGGGGTTGGGAGACCAAAGGCATGGTGATCATAGGTGTAGAAGAAAGCAGTGACAAGTGCAAAATTTTGTTGGGAAAGATCGTTGGAAGTGGGGATGTTATTGGATGAGGTAGATTGTCATGTTTTCCTAGCTTTGAGAATGGGTGATAATGGGCATGAAATAGAAAAATAAAAACTTATATAGTTTATTAATAAAAATCAAGAAACAAAATTTTGATCATCTTGATTATTTAGAATGATGTGAAAAAGAAGAAAATGGGCTCAAAGGGAACCTAGAAAAGTGGCCAATCTAAGGATGGTTTTGGATTTTTTGGATAGCATCCTCGATATACCCAAAGGTACGTGAGGCACAAATTTTTATGACTACTAGTACTTGGTTTGGTATTGAGGCCTACCCCCACACTTCAATAAGCTGCAACAATAAGGTTTTAGGTGCTTAGCCAATATACCAATAATCAAAATTATTATTACACGAAAAAACACCACAAAGCATTTTTCCTCTTAAATCCCAATAGTTCCACCTAGTAGAATATGTTTAGATGTGTAAATTGATTTGTGAGTTTGGTTGTGTATGGAAAAAACATGAATGCACCGAATAACCTCCTATTTAGAATAGATTACCAAGAAAGCATGAAGGTGTTATTTTTAAGTCCAAAACAAATGAAAGCACACAAACAAAGGAAAGGGAGAGATGTAAAAATAAAAATATGGACAAAATGAGGAATACCTGGATAAACACTATTTTACGTTTTACTTTTAGTTAGCTTAATCACGAGGCATTGTTGATCCAAGCAAGAAATACACCACACACATAATAAAGTGAAGTCCCTACCTATGAGGTTAGTAGCAAGAAAAGAATAGAAAATAGAAAGAAAAAAAAGACTCACCAAAGAAGAAGGTTTTCCCACCGGGTGTGCCAAAATGTTGACCAAATTTTCTCGCTCTTGTTTCATATTAGTGAAATGGTAACTGAGAAAATAAGAAACTCCAATAATGAGATGGTTTAAAGCTACCTCTTGATAAGATGATGATGGAAATGGGTGTAAAATATTCTCCTGTAGAAAACTTGATTATTTACACAACAAAGAGAAACTCAGGCTAGAAAATGATTAGTAGACAGGATGATGGGTTGTCTAACATATCGATCCTAAGAAGTGAAAACTTCCTAGGATGGAGGTCAACCCGCTTTGATAAAAGATAGATAAGATGATAATGTATAAATTATAAGATGCAAAAAAATCTAAACTAAAATAGAAAATATGAAAAGTGCTAGATAAGATGAAATGCAGATCGATAACAACACATGATGAAAATCAATCAAACTCGATCAAAGTCAATAGCGACTTGAGACTCACTAGAAGCACGATCGAAGGAAAATGGTAGATCGAAAAGGTGATATGAATTTGATTTGAGACTGATCTGATGTTGAGATGATACTGAGAGAACCTATATCTAATAAGAACATAAAGGATACAAGAATTTTTTTGAATCTAATGAGAAAAAGTGATATCTATCGATTTGGTCGATGGCGAGTGAGATCGATTGACAATGACTAGGTATGATGAAGATGATATCGGAAGCGAAAGGAAAGATTGGGAGATCTTAGGGACTGTGGGGACCATAAAAATAGATAATTGGCGGGGTGGATAGAAGATAATAAGAAGATTTGGATCGGGTCGACGGTGACGCATTGAGTCGATGATGAATGGGAATGGATCTAGGGTTTGATGGGTGAAAATGGGTGGAAAAAAATTACATAGAGAATTTGATGACGATCGATACAAGGAAGAGCTCCAAGGTGACTGATAAACCTAAAACGTTGATACATAAGAGGGATGGAATGACAAAGAGGACTCCAAGCAAGATCTAATTCTCCAAGATCGTCAAATGGAATGGAAGGTCTTTAAAATAGGTCAAAGATAATAGTAATAGCTCCAAAAAGAGAGAGACGTAAAAATTTTTACAAGAAAGCTCGAGATATCAAAATTACATCCTAAAGAGAGGATGGGTATGGCCGTATTTATAGGGTTGATCTTGACTCGCATGGGTCGCTAGTGACTACAAAGTGGACCATCGATTTGGGCGGTGCGAGATGTGATCACTTCGATGTGAAGATCCCAAAAGGGGTGATATTAGGGCTTTGAGTGGTTAATGTGGATTAGGGTTGTTTGGGGAAGATAGAAGGTGGTTAGGTGATAAGAAAGCATTAGATGAGGGTATATGGGAACCTAGGGATGATAAAAATGATGTTTATGGAGAATAAAAGGGATTAGATGAAGGTTTAGGGATAATAAATGGGATGTGATAAGGATAATAAATATGATTAGGATAGTAAATATGAGTAGGATAATAAATATAACTAGGGATTAAGGATGAATTAGGGGGAAATAAAATAGATGATGGGATTTAGATAGGAAAGTGAGAATTTGAATAAATGAGATATAGGAAGGAAAGGGGATTTTGAATAGGAAGAAAGATATGTATGTGAAAGATAGTAAAGGGGAGCGAATGCGGGATGAAGGACAAGGGATACCAAAATCGGTGTCTAAAACTAGGCATTTGAGCTTCATGGCCTTAAACTTCAGATTTAGGCATCATGTCGGTGCTAAGGGAAAGTGTATTGGGAGAGCCGTAGGCTTTTCCCTCTAACCATTAACACTTCCCCATGGATAGGTGCCAATGCAGATTATCAAAAATCTAATTTTTAAATTACATCGGGTGACACATTGTTCCAAGCATATCGTTGTCTTGTATACGCCCTAGGTGTCACTTTCTTATTTGTTTTTATTTCATTCTTGTTTTGGTTCTTGATTAAGTAGATAGTTCCTTATTTAGTCCATGATAGTAACTAGTTACAATCTGAAACCGATCGCGTGTAAATGTTGAAATTGGAGAAGATCAGCTCGTGCAACTATTGAAAAATTATTCTATAACGAATTTTTCCCATGACGGAGTGCCCATGTAGGAAACCGGTGCTCATCATTCCTCTATGTCTTGGGTGGTTCTGTCCCAAGATGTGAATTTTGGACAACTCTATTTTTGGCCCTATTTTATGACTAACTACTTCTCGATCATGTTGATTGTGATTATATAACCGGTGTCTGCAGCTACTAGGAGGGTGAAAATGTTCACCTGATGTTTTGCCCCACTCATTTGGGGTGCGTGAGATGAACAAAAGTGAATGAAGACCAAATGAGGAAGGATGAAACTGATATGCATATCTAATATAGGGATTCCTACATGGGATAGGGATTATGCATGGTATTTACCATGTCGCATGACCAAAAAAATTAGAAAATGATAGCACACAATTATTAGTGAAAAAAATTAATGGACACGGAACTAATAACTAATAGAATTATATAGGAAAAAAATAAGGACACACTTTGAGTAGTTGTTTGTATACATGTGACACCACTCAGGATGTCACAAGACAATTACATTTTTCAAGACATGTGCAAATAATGTAACAAGAAAAATAGGGCATAGTCTGCAAATAATAGCAAACAAGGTATAAGAAAATCAAACAACCATGATTGGAAGGAGTCCTATAAGGAAAATTCTACACATGAAGCACCCGTTAGCATGTTAGGAAAGATAAATAGTATGCCACAATGTAAGATCTGAATATAGGAATGAAAATGTGAAATATTGCAATGATAGAACCTGATAGTAAGTAGAAAAAGGTAGATTCCCCAAGAGCCTCAGTGGGACTAGTAATGGGAAATGTTAAGCATCATACATCATATAACAACCTGTAAGTGACCTACATTCACCTCAAGATCAAGGGGGTTGGAAAAGGGTCAATGACACATCTGCGTTCAAGCCTTGTGAATGTGTATGTGTGTATTAAAAATGATAAAGTATACTATGAACCGTAGTAACATCATAAACAAATGTGCAACATATAGTAGTATAAGGAAGCAAGATTACATCCAATCAAGATATAAGAAAACATGTTTTTGGATTTTTAATTACAAATATGTGAAAGAGAATAGCTAGAAGGGAGGAATAAGGATGTTCCCCGGCATTTTTGTACAAAGTGAGGTTCTTGTTGGTAAGGATGCCCTTCCTAGTCAAGTATGAACCAAGAACAAGAGTGTGTCATCGGGTGGTGTGGGGGAATTAGGATGCCCCCAAGTGTGAATGCCAAAATGATCTATGTAATGAGAGTACTAGGAAAGGGCCCATAATCAGCTGATGTAAAATAACCACACATGTGAACATGATATAGGACTCGATGGTCACGGAAAAGTACATGTAACACCCCACCTAATTACAATTTATTTTGCGTTCATTTCTTTGGTAATGATTATTTCATTCTTGTTGTGGATGATGTTTGTGTCTTAGCATCTCAGTTATCTCGTCTATGATCGTATGCTAATTTGGGATATCCCTGTTGGAGGTTGAACATTGGGTATTAAATTGTTTTCTATCATGTCATCTTAGGCTAATTAGGATTCTATCTCTTTAATATTTGACCAATCGGATTTTAAATGCCATGCGTCCAACTAAGCTAAGTTGATGTGAGTTTTTATAGGAAAAAGTGGCGGTGGTGGAAATCCTAAAACATGTACTTGGTAGGTCAAGAATTTAATGACATTAATGACATAGGGAATCCCAAAACTTCCCTTGGAATCTAACCATTTACATGAAGGGTCATTATCATTGTTAAGCGATTATGCTTGAGTTTTCTTTCCCTTACGAGATCCATTCTTGCATGGACCCGTGCATGAAAGTTTTCAAACTAGCTATTGAGGATGTAGCGGGTTTGTTAAGGAAATGAGAAAGATTCGATCCCTATGTCACTATTGATGTTGGGTGTTAATTATTAGATGTGGGTTTCTAGATTTAGAGGTTTGGTTGCAATAATGTGGTGAAAAGGACTTGCTGATTTTCTCGGCTGCTAGAAAATTGTGTAAAGCAAAAAAAGTTTTAGACGCCTCTTTTTAGGAATTAACTTGTTAACTCTCTCTCCTATGTTGTTATTGCTTTATTATACATATATTGAATGTTTATTTTTATGATAAATGAGGCTTATGGCATGTTCTAGTGGAAGTCTTGGACTAGGGTTGATTAGGTATGAGAAATTCAGTTTTCTTCCCCCTTTTTGTTGTTCGATCGTCTCTAAATTAATGGGGTTTCATTGTATTGTGATCTAGGTAAGGAAATCTTATCTAGGTCACCTTTTTATGGGTTCATGTATCCCTTTATTTTTGTTGTCCAAAACCTTTTATCCTTGTGTTGTCCACTCAAAATTCCCACTTTTAAGAAGCGAAATTTCAAAATTTTGAGTTTAAGTGTCTTTTATTGTCTTGATAATGTGAAAAGCCAAGGAAATTGAGAAAATCTGCATTTTTGGGTCATTTTGTGTGTTTTTCGGGCCTGTCGAGACATTTTTGTCTCACGTGTCCCAAGTTCAATCGGGCCCTCTGTTCCCTGATCGGCGGTTTACCCGAAGTCTGTTCTTTTCGGGCCCGTCGGAACTTTTTGTCCCAAATGTCCCAAGTTCGCCGGACCATTTGTTCCATTTTCGCGTGATTCAGCCGAGTCGCGTACTCCACGTACTTATGTCCCGCATGTCCCAAAAGCATTTGTGCGTCTTTTCCCCGCATCGTCCGAATCGGCCGAGCCGTGTACTTCGCACTTTCACGTCCCTCGTGTCCCAAATGAACCAAGTGCCATTCATGCTAATTTTTCCCGCTCTACCCGAATATCTTGCTTTTCAAATTGGTAGGTATGTATTTAATGCACATTTATTACCTTTCTCTCTCCTAAACGGCTATATAATGAGCAGCCCCCTATGCGTTTTGCACACTGCTTTCATGCTATCTATTGCTCGAACCCTTGCAATCTAAATTCCTGCGCGTATCCATCCCCTCTGTAATTCCATCCCAAGTCTAGCTTGCAGCTCTGCTCTCTGAATTACTATCAACATGAAGATCAAATTCCAGGGGCAGGAACAAGTCTCACCACTAGAGTCCGTCGTTCCCGATATCGGGGACAGTGAAGTTCGCCACCTTGACTTTGGTGATTTTTGGTCGAGGTTGACAGACGCGAACCCTACACCAATGGCACAGATGATTCATGACAGCGGTCTGGCTTTTGCTGGCGGTTTCCCTATCTCGGTGCAATGTGCGGACACAGTGCTCGCATGCGGGGCTCATTTCAACCCTGATTCGAGTGAATTAACAAACATACACGGGGAGCTCATCGCCAAACTTGATGCTGCCGCCATTGGCACTGCACTGAGGATTCCAGAAATGGATAATGCCATAGTTGTCTCCCAGAATCAAGCACAGGCCCTTTTCAATCAAGACAGTGATAACTATAAGGCGCGGGTGGCGAAGTCCTGGCTTAAAAACCCTAAGAAGGGGGCATCTCATCTATCCAAGACTCTTTTCCATGCAGACTTTAATGAAGAATTGTCGGATTTCATAATCCTACTGGCTCGGGTTATGGGCTTACCCTCTACTAATGAGTTCCATTTCTGGATGTGCCCGCTCATCAATATGGTGTGCGAGGGAACTCAAAATATCAACTGGGCAGAAATCATCAGTATGAACCTAGCAGAGCAGCTGTCCAATGTACAACAAACGAAGAAATTCTATATGACTTTTCTTACATTGACGCCCACAAGGATGATCCTGTGTATGCTTACTGCCCGCAGTTCACCCTAGAGACCAGCAATCACAATTTCCGAAGGGTGAATGATGCTTTCACCATGTACATGGTCAGACTTCTTGAGGGTGACACTGCTAGAAGATTTTCTGACGAAGCCATGAGTCTAATATCGCACTACGGTGCTTATTTTATTCAATTCAGAAAATTTTCCTATATCAGGCTTGCTGGCTACGAGAGCACTCCTCTTAGGCTTCCTATGTTCTGCAGTGACAAGATGGCCTTGATAGAAGTATGCAGAAATTGGAAAATTGCATAGAACCTGCAGAGACAAGAAAATTACTGGTTTGCACTTCCCCATCTCTTTGGGAAACTACACTGCAAAATAGCCCTGGACGCACAGAATATAGAAAGAGCCCTGGCTCCCATTACTGTCCATTTCTTCAAGCCCAGAACTTGCTTCGACTTGAAAAAGTTTATTGAGCAGAATATCAAGATAACCTATCATCATAGGGCAGACACAGAAGACTATTGGGCTGACTGTGCTGATGATTTTGAAGCCAGAAGGAGGCATTACGGCAGGTTTTCTCTGCAATTAATCCAAGAACTCGGCTTGTACCAAGTTCCTGAAGGACTCAAGGATGAAAATTCAGATCTGTACTCATATGAGTATGACAATGTGGTCAAGCACACTCCCTTGGAGGACTTGGATTGGTTCAAAAAGGAGAAAGATGATTTGGCTGAGATCTTGGCTCCAGTCTTAGTTAGGACCAAGATCTGGTTTGATAGAAAAGTCCGTGAGCTTAGGAGGCACTCAGGGGAATCTTCCTCCAAGGATGTTTCAACACCCAGGAGGGAAGCATCAACCCCCAGATCAGAAACACCTGTGCAAACCCCTCCTGCCTCGTCAGCTCAAGGACCTGCAGCCTCTACTCCTTCTTCATCCACCCAGGTATATCAGAAGAAATTCAAAGAAGTTAAGAAGGAGCCTGTGGAAGAAGATCCCCTGAGAAAGCATGCAGAATTGCCTTTGGGACTAGAGAACATCATTGTTCTCAGTGAAAGTGAAGAAAGTGAAGTGCCAGCTCCTACAAGTGCCCCTGAAGCTCCAACGGATAAGGACAAAGAGGTACAGAGCACTGAGCTTCCAAGTACTATTGATTCCTCTGCACCAGTTGTCTCAAGCGCCCCACTCATGTCTCAACTCGAGACAACAGCAGTGCAAACCTTGGGTGCCATGAGTTCTCTGTCTCTTGGTCCTCTTGCCCCTCCTACTTCTTCCTCCTCCTCTTTTGCATGGGTGCAGCCTCTCGTCGACAGTAGGAAGAGAAAGTCTTCCTCTCGGAGCTCAGGACCAAATTTTGATGTTGTGGCAGCCTTGTTAGGCACTACTCCTTCTCGTGCCAAAAATCCAAAATTACCTCCAGGATAGTGTCTGATGCTCAGGGCCAGCAATTCCTGGAAATAGCTAAGCCTACTGTAGATAAACCAGAGCAGGATTTGCAGGCATCTGACCTGGAACTCTCAAGAATTCCCATGGGAGAGTCTACCCCTGAAGGTGAGATCCACAATCTCCAGGAGACAGTCACAAGAGTCATTGGGAGGGTAGAGAAAGGGCAGCAAACCATAGAACAGTTGGAAGAACAAGCCCAAATTCTTACAGGTTTCATCAAATCTCTTTTGTCCAAGGACAAAGTTTTGGACCCTACCCCATTGACTACTCTTCCACCACCTGTGATTTTGAGCCAAGATGAGGTACAGAGTATCAAAGATATGCACAAGTATTCCATCTATGGCAGAGCTATGGAGGCCATGGTGGAAGATATGCTTGTTGTAGGATTGAACTTCATCGATGAAGCTTTCAAACTCCACGGAAAAGTGAACAACTTGCAACAGAAGCTCTCCTCCACTATTGGGATCATAGATAAAGAGCTTAAACTTTGGAGCAGTTGCATAGTAGACCTCCGCCTCATGGGACAAACAGATGAAAACATTTTATTGGTGAGTAAGGTTTTTGATGATGCAAAGGATAATCTGTCAAAGTCCTGGGTTTACAGCGTGGAGTGGAAGATCAAGGTCCTGGAGGAGGCTTCGGGAGAATTGAAGAATAGCTGGCAGAAGGGTGAGGCTTTCAAAACACTAGTTGTATCTGCTTTCAAAGATATACATTGTCATCTTCAGGATGAGACTTCTGGTGTGCCTCTCTCCCTACAAGAAATCAAAGCTCAATTCAGAGCTTTTGTCAAAGGTAATCTGTTCAAGGAAAGCTCCATTTCCAAAGAGAAAATGAAGGAGATCTGCTCTCTTCAATCTGCCATTGAAGAAGCAAATAAGGACTATCATACTCATGTCGAGTTTGATAAGGAAATGGAGAAGTGCCTCAGATTTTGGACCCAGTCTACAGCCAACACGTCAGTCCCTCGTGGCAGAGACATAGCCGAGGCATTGAAGAGATTCAGACAGCAAATTTTAAAGTCAGTGGGTCCCTCCCAGTCATAAGCACCTGTCTTCTTCTCCTAATTCTTCTCTTCTCTTCCCATTCTTTCTCTCGGATTTGTTGTAATAATTAGTTGGGGTATTGCGATTGGAAACCTTTAACTAATCATTAGTTAAAAGAAGTAGTTACCGAGAGTAACTGGTTTGTAAACTATATAATGGCCTCTCCTCGCCATTTTGCAAAAAAGGAAGAACTTGGCTTATTTTCTGAAAGTGTAAATAAATCATAAAGAAATCAATACAGAAGGGCTTTTCATTCTTCGTCTATCTGATTTCCTTTATCCCTAAGCTTTTCATTTAATCTTGTTAAGATCATTTGTCTGTATTATGTTAAGAAGCTTTGTATTCTTGCAGATGTTATTTATAGAACTTTGTGTCTTTCAAATTTCATCTTACTAATATGATACCAATGATCTCGTTTCAATTCACTGTACCTTCACATGCATAAGGAATTACTCTGTCATCTATAATTCTGAATGGTGCCTTTCTGCTCGTTCTCATATTCTCATTCCTCAGTCCTTTTGTAATTGATGATCCTTATAGAAAACACTTTCATAATATCCAAGTTCCACAAGAAAATCATGTTTTGTATATGTGTAAATAGGTTCGTTTCTGAATAAGGGAACCTCTCCCATTAAAGAGGAGGGACTTCTTGTCCCCATTTGATGCTCTTCGTGAAGTCCTATATGACAACCAACACCTTGCAAGGATTTCTCTGTAGAAAATACTTGTATAACTAAAGAATGAGGAAAATATCATTTACCAAGATTATAGGAAAACATGTGCTAATTTTCACCTAGTAGCATTGTTATCCAAATAACTCTCCTAGTTATTTGAAAAAATTACATATTCTGGCTCAAATATCTTCATTGCAGTGGCACACACCTTAATTTCCTCCTTAGCACATTCACTTGGTCACTATTTCCTCACGTGCCCTTACACGTTTCCCCTTATCTCCTTTCGATTTTCTTTTCCTCTTTGTTCCACTCTTACCTTGCGTGCATCTTCTGCATATTTACCTTCTTCCTAACATTTATTCATCCTACGTGTGCACCTTGCACTTACTTCAATCAGCTAAGTCCCTAGCCCTCTCACATGCCCTCGCACATTACCTTATAATAGTTGCGCCTTGACCATACATTTTCTGCTCACCAGTTTTCCCCATTTCCTCCATGTGTTGCAATTACGTGTACCTTCCTTCTACCTTCTTCCCACACTTCATTCTTCCATGTGCATACCTTTGCGCCCTCCCCTATGCCTTTCTGTGCCATGTCATTTTAAGCACGCTTGACTATTCCACATACAACTAGTCAAAGTGCACCAACATGGTGTCGAATCCTTATAACAAATCAATGAGTGACATGTGGAAGAAATGATAAGAATATTTGGACAATTGATTGTCCTCTCATCCAATCCACGTGTGCCATGTGTCTTGTGTGTGTAGATGACTCTGAAAAACTTCTGATATCCATATATTTTACTACAATGCTTCGATCGGTGTGCAAATGGTCTAAATCTATAGCTAATGTAGGCTACCATGCTAGACATCCAAATTCAAATTCTTGGTGGATTTGGCAGGTGAGAAATGGTAAAACATATTTCTGGGCATTAATGAGTGGATCTGATTGCTCTAACCACCTGATTTGATTTGATCTTCCCTCTTTCCTTCTCTAATAGCCAAACAAATTTGGGGAAAGCGAATTTACAGGCATTGAATACCTCTTGTTGGTGGTTGTATTTCAAAATCAGGTTTTCCCTCCTTCTTCTCTTCTTCTCCCATGGATTAATCTATAAATGTAAGAGCTAAGTTCATTGTTAATGTTGGACATTTTGGATCCTTACACATTTTCTAAGGACTTCATATTTTCTATATTTTGAGTCGTAGACCTCTAGATCTGGCTCATGCATGTGGATATCGACCTATTTCACCATTCTAACAATTCTGTGCATTTCTAGAAGTAATGGAAGCATTGTTTTGTGACTATTCTCTATCCTAAGCATGTTTTTATTCTTTCTTCTTGCCTTTATTTTGCATTACATGCTTGTTGTGTCATTATATGTCCCTTACAACTCCATGTTAGTTGTGCTCCATGAAACCGATATGGTGAATATGTTTTAGTTGTGCTACACGTGCCTAGCCTTCTTTCATGTCTTTCCTTTCATTTTTGCTCGAACAAATAGTGTTCATCCCTCTTTTATTAGTTCCATCACCTTCCTTAGATTAGTTTTCCTTTCTATTATCCTTCTATCCCTAATGTTGGTACCCAAACTTAATCTCCTTCACAACTCAAGTAGCATCATGGATTTGCACAAGACACTCAGAGGTAGATAAATGATTTGTATGTCATTTGTAGCCTGGGAAGACATCTATCTAACTTGTTAGCACTCAATATTTGAAGGAGTGGGTAGCACCTCAGAAGGATTTTGATATGATCCTCACTATTTTAGGTTGTGCCTATCAACCAAGGCAAGAGAACCTATATTGCAGCCTTTGTTTGGTGAAGGAGGTGGAAATATCCTTGTATTTACATATTATATGGAAGGGGCCTTGAGAAAACATGATCAATTCTCCATTATTCAAAATCAAAAGAGTTGTCACTACTAAATGATGGAAATGTTTTCAAAACAAGGTGAGGCTGCTAGAGACATAGTATTATCCTGATTTGCTTTGTGCATTTTTGTAAATGGATTGTATTCTCTTGCTAACACACAATGCAATGTAGGGGTAGTATAGGGTAGGGTTAGTTATTTTGAATGAAATTTTATTAGAAGATGTTAGACAAGACCAACCAGAGATTACCAAACTCTTTGAGGACCTTTGTAAGAAATTTGTAACACAACAAAGCAGAAAATGCTTCAAAAGGTTTAAAATACTCCTTGACCAAGATATGTGCACAAATGGAGGCTCGAGATATGCACTCTTCCACACAATATTTGACAACCTGCTACAAAATATTGCAGCAAATATACTAGCAAAGTATCCAGAAATCCCTATCTTATCATGACCTAAGGTGCACCCAAAGGTTTACAAATAATCTCAAGATTCAAGGACAGTTAAATGATTTTAAATTTGTTTATCTTTTATCAGATGAAAGCTCTTATGAATATAATATTGCAGATGCCATCAAACCATCAACAAGAAATGATACCATGTATGATCAAGAGAGATCCCAAACACAAGATTGCAACATGAGCAAGAAACACAAATTGAAATCATTCTGAAACATAAGCATATACAAATTTTGCCAAGAGATAACACCAAATAATCCAAAATTTGATCGAATACATCAGCAGGGGAATGTTATGAAAACAATCTCAGAGCTTGTTGATGGATTTACAACTGAAACCAACTCAACATGATGAAATCTGATACAAGAGAGAATTAAAAATGGTTCTCAAGTGGTTTTCTCTAGAGAAATGGATTTCTTTCAGTCTTTTCCTTGAAAATTCTACATCCTTTTTCTCCCCCTTCTCAATTCTCCAAAAATATGATATATACTCTATGCCAGCTTGGAGTCTTGCTTCCCAAGAAAAGAATATGCTTATGGGATCAAATTTGTTACAAAAACTTCATGATTTAAATATAGTGACACCAAACAGAAAAACAACTCACAGGGTTGTCGGTATGCACAAAAATTTATATCATTACACAAATTTGGATCATTATCCTCCCCAGGGTCACGTTTTTATCATCTAGGCATGCAACAATCTTTCACTTATCATTTTTCACCTTTTCACCTCATCATTTCACCTCTACAAATTTTGATTTTCACTTTTCACGTTTTTATCGTAATGAGTAGAAATTTCATCAAAAACACCATAGATCAAGGAATTGAGTCATAAAAATGATGCCAATGCACTCGGAAGGCCAAGATGATGCGAGAATCGTATAAAATTTGCTGCAATTTGATGAAGAAATGATAATTCCAAGCTTCTGGAGCTCCATGGTGGCAAGAAGGTGCACAATTGCCATTGATTTTGTATCGACGTTAAATGTCCGCCCTCCACGTGGCAGATGAGATCCACGAATAAGCTCAAAAATACCCTTTTTTGACTCTAGATAAGGTGGGACACGTGTCAAAACACGATTGGATTGGGTCCCCATCTTTAAAAATGCATTTGTGACCTTTTTGAATTTTGGAAAATTTTGCAAAATTTCCCCGCTTCTCCCCTGGACCCACCATGTGTCCATATGTGGGCCCCATTGAAAATGTGGGCCAATTCTATCAATTTTACTCCTTTTTGGATTTTGGAAAAAATTTCACAAAACCCCAGTGGGCCCGAAATCTCAATTCTTCCTGCCCCACGTGGCACCCCTGTGATTTGCTTCTGGGCCAGTCTCCATTTCTACCTTCTAACCTCCTACAAAATTTGAAAAAATTAAAACTCACCGCGGGCCCGCACCCTCCCTTTGACTCCTTAGAAAGTGCCACGTGTCTGTCATGGATAGGCCGCAGAGCTAATTTTTTATTTTTACCCTTTAAACAACAAAGGTCAAAAGTTAAAAAAATTTCCTCGGCCCCTCCCTCCGCCTTTTACAATTGTGGACACACGCCCTCTCCTTATTCGCTGCGGGCCTTCGGGCCGAACCTTGATTTTACCATTTGAAGTTTAAAAACTTCAAAGTCATCACGAAACCCACTTGCCCCATCCCGACCTTTCTTTAGACATGTGTCCACCATGGATTGGCCAAGGGCCTAAGGGCCAAAATTTCACTTTATCATTTTGAGACATAAAACATTAAAATTTCTCTAAGTCCCTTTGCCATCCATTCACCCTCTACGCCACGTGTCCTCTCCCTATTCGGTGTGGGATTTCGGGCCAAAAATTGATTTTGAAATCTTGCAAAATGAAACTGAAATTCCTAAGGAAAGCCCGCTAATCTTCTAGCCAATCAAAATGTGCCACGTAGGCACCTCAATGCGAAGGTGAAGCCATGGGTCGAAATGTGCCATTTTGCCAAAAATGATAAGTTAAAAACATTTTCCAACCATCCTCGGCCAATAGGAACTGCCATGTTGCTCTTGCATGCGAGAGGACAAATTTGATGGGCCAAAGATGCCCGTCTAACCGTCAAAACGTAAAAATATAGAGGATTCCTAGAATTCAAAAAATTTAACAAGGATGGAAAATTTCTTGATTTTAAATCAATTGAAACATGATTTAACATTTTTTTCAACTTGGGGATTGGGTTTTTAATTACAAACACTTGATTCGATCAATTACGATTTCATGCATGATTTGGCGAAGGAGAAACAACACATCCCGAAAAATTGAAAAAACTAGGGCACAAAAGGGGGCAACTTAGAATATTGTTTCGAATAGGGAAAAACAATAGCATTATGGGCATTTTGAAGGCATTCAACGGAGGGGCCAAAATGCGAGATCACTAACTTCGAGAAATAAAAATTTTACTCGAGCAAAAGTAGACATGGAAAAATTAGGGCACTAACATTGGCTCTTGCTAGGGATGGGCACTCTCAGTGAGTGCCACAAGGAAAAAACGTAGACCAAGTGCCAAAAACCATTGGGCAAAGGAGTCAAAATACAAGGCAGCTCAAAAACCAAAATTACCACCAAAAATGAACCGAGAAAACCACCCAAAAGTGGTTGCCAAGGACAAAAGGGAAAACCACACACCAACCAACAACAAAAACAAAGCAAAACACAAAGACTATACAAATGTACAATTTGTGCATACCTCAATTTGGGGATTTAATCCAAGAAATGTTTTAAATGTCTGCCATTAACAGCAGCTCCAAAGCAATTCCCCATCTAGATCTTTGAGAAAAAAGGTATGTTCACTAATTATGATGTCAATAGCATAAGGGCCCATCCATAATGCATCAAACTTTCCATGTTTTCCCTTGTCTTCATGCCTACTATCCCACAGAAAAACCAGATCTCCAATATTGAAGGCTCTAGGAGTAACCTTCTTGTCAAACAACTTCTTCAATTTCTCTCTAAATTTGATATGCCTTTAATGGGATGCTCTTCTCTCCTCATCAAGTTCAATAATCTGATTGATCCTTGATTCATATGGGCCATGCTCTTGATCTTCCAACTATTGGGCAAACTGAAATGAAGATAATTGCAGGTGTAAGGGCAACAAAGCTTGAGTTCCATACACCAATTCAAACGGGCTTTTACCAGTTGCTCTTTTAGGAGTTATTCTATCAGCCCAAACTACAAACTTCAATTGTTCTCCCCACTTCTTCTTGTTCATTTCCAAGGCCCTTGTAATTATCTTGAGCAAGTTCTTATTAATGGACTCACTTTCCGTTCCCTTGTGAATTATAGTTTGAAGAATAAGTCAAATTTATTCCATATTCATTGCACATTGTCATTAAAGGTTTAGCTCTAAAGCACATGGAATTATCAGATACAATCTTAACTGGAACTCCAAATCTGCATATGATATGATTCAACAAGAAATCTATTACCACTTGGTGTGTTTCCTTCTTAGATGGAATTGCTTCAACCCATTTCATAAAATAATCAGTGGCTACAAGAATCCATTTATGACCAGCACTAGAAGGATCTAAAATCTCACCAATGAAGTCCATTCCCCATTGTTTGAAAGGGGCTTCAATTGATACAAGCTGCAAAGGAAGGGAGCTTGAAGCTTTCAGTCTTCCAGAGAAACATTGGCAACTATCACATTTTCTAACCAGCTGGGTTGCATCTTTAAAAAGAGTAGGCCACCAATAACTAGCTCTCAAAATCTTGTGTTGTCACCCTCCCAGCAAAATGTGTCCTCCACAAACTCCCCCATGGAAATCAGCAACTATCTTGGGAGCTTCATCTTCAGTTATGCATTTCAAGAGGACACCCTCGGGGTTCTTCTAAGCCAGCCCAAGGTTTGTTATGATATACATTTGAGAAGCCAGCTTGAGGACTCTTTTCTTATTTTTATCCAAGTGACTAAGATAGCATAGGTGCACGAGGTAGAAGATCACATCTTTGTACCATTCAGAACTCATCAATTTCTCAAGGAGATCTGCCCTTTCTTCCTCTAGCTGATTCACTTCTACATTTTGCAAGTTACTCTCAGCCATGAGCTTAGCAAGACCCAAACCTCTTACTAACTTTGTGGTTTGGATATCCATATCATACTCTTACAGTTTGTTGACCCATCTACATCTTTTACTTGAGATCTCCATTTCTGATAAGATGTCTTTCACCATGGTGTGGGGAACATAAGCAACAACTTTTGAGCTTAGTATATAAGGCCTAAAAATCTTTGTTGCTTTCACCAAGGCAAACGCTTGTTTTTCCATGATTGTATACTTCAATTCAGCTGCTTGTAAAGCCTTGCTAAAGAAGGCAATAGGCCTCTCAGCCCCATTTTCATCCTTTTGTAACAAAACTGAAGCAATGGTATATTCAGAGGCAAAGGAAAAGATTTGGAAAGGCCTCTTATAGTTTGGTGATGTTAAAACAGGTGCATGCTTAAGTGCATCCTTTATCCCTTCAAAAGCTTGAATGGAAACCTCCTCCCACCGATAACTTAATCTGTTTTTAACATGCTTGTGATTGGAAGAGTTAGCTCAAAAAAATTGTAAACAAACCTTCTAATAAAATTGATTTGGCCAAAAAAGACTAGATGCCTTTCTTGGTTCTTGGGATAGGTACTTTGTTGATTGCTTCTACTCTCTCAAGGTTTATCATAACACCATCTTTTTACACGCCAAAATGATACTTCTTTGGATTAAGAGAAATGCCATACTCCCTACATCTGATCAATCAGCATCTTCTCCAAGTGATGCAAATAATCACCTCGCTGCCTTAAAAGCATAGTCACATCATCTTGGTAAACTGCAATGAACTCATTGATGTAACCAGCAAAAAAAAAATCCATAGCTCTTTGAAAAGTAGCACTAGCATTCATCAAACCAAAAGGCATTCTAACAAAAACATATGTTCCCCAAGGAGTAGTGAATGTTTTCTTAAGTCTTTCTGATTCTTTGACAACCACTTGATTATATCCAGAGAAACTATCCAATGTAGAAAGTAATTCAGACCCTGTCACAAGCTGCAACATATTTTCCATATTTGGCAAGGGATAGTTGTCCTTCATGGATGATTTATTTAGATTTCTAAAATCCACACAAAGTTTGATGTCTCCATTCTTCTTTCTAACTGGCACAAGGTTTGTAACCCAAGATGAATATCTAGTGGGCTGAATAATACCTCCATCTCTCAATTTCTTTAATTCCTCTTGCATTTTCAAGGAGAGAATTGGATTAATTGGCCTTTGCACGTGTCTGAATGGTTTGGCATTTTCTTCAAGAGGGATCTCATGCTAAAATAAATCTTCTCTATATGCTTTCAGCTCTGAATAAGACCAAGTAAGGCAGTCTTGATATTTTTTTAACAATTGGAGGTAGGACTGTTTTTCTTCCTTGTTTAAACTACGCCCAACCAAACCTTCCTTGGTTTGTCCTTTGTTCCCAATTCATGCTCTTCCACATCCCTTGAAGGACATATTTCTATTTATGATGCAATCAGCATTGTTAAAATTTGACTCAAGTGCAACGAGACCTCTAGGAATGGTGTTTGTTTTCAATTGGATGATATCTTTTCCAAAAAAGTTTCTCTTCCTTCAGTCATACACACCATTGGTTCCCAATCAATATTCTAATTTACAAACTCACTTTGGTTTTACAAGAACTTGAGCACTTGAGCATCATTGTTAAAGACTTGCCAATGTTTCACATTATCAGGGACAGCTGGCCTAGTCAGGACTTCAATGTTGTATTCACAATAAGGTGAAATGGTGCAATTTTCAAATCTAGAACCCAGCACTGCCAACTTATCAACAGAACAGCATTAAGACCTCTATCATGGTAAACAATGTTAAAGGAATCAAACATTTCAATTAGATCCCAAACTGCATGCTTATACTATTTCATACGCTAATTTTTTGTAGCATACAGTTTTCTTATTTGTCTGACAACCAGCTCTGAGTCTCCTTTTGCAACAATATCTCTCACTCCATACTTCCATGCAATTCTTAACCCCAATAGCAATGCCTCATACTCAACAACATTGTTAGTGCATTCAAAATTAAGTTTGAAGGAAAAAGCAAACTCTTCTAAACTAGGAGAAAGTAGAACTATACCAGCACCATTTCCAAATTTGGAGCAAGCTCCATCAAATAGCAATGTCCATGGAGAACCTACCATATCAAGGCATTCTGATTTTTCCATCTTGTGTTCTTTTCCATCAGCAAAACCAATGAAATTCTCAGCATCTACATCAGCAAACAACACTTCATAGGAAGCATTATTTGGATCCTCAATTAGATGTAACATTTTCTTTTCTCCATAAAGCTTGACAAGGCTGCCCTCAATGGGAATAGTAGCAAAAGACATGTCCATCTGAATGCTGCCACCAACACTTGCAGCCCATTTTCTCGACAAAAGCATACCCCATTTGGTAGGGCAATCAAAAATTACAACATCCAGTTTCAAATTCTTACCCGGATAGGCTAGAAGTTGCAATACTAAACCCTTCACACAACAAACCACGGGCACTTCCCTTAAATCCATGGAAGTACACTTCCCATAGGCGCAGTTGTCACCTTGATATCCAACTCATTCATGACTTGTAAAGGCATGACATTACATGATGCACCGAATCAAACATACAATTTTGAAACACCTATCTTTTATGAGCAAAGTTGTAAAGAATGGATCAACATTCAATTGGGAATCAACCAAGGATGTACCCAAATATACCTCGGTGTCTCTCCAAGATCTTCCACTACGGGTGGTGTTTCAAGGCCAACAATGATTTGAAGGGAGTCTCAACAACATTTACATTTCTACTTGGAGTAACTTTTTCTTCCCTCAATCCCAAGTACTCACATGCTCTCTTCTTATGCTCAAGAATTCTAAGCAACTCAATGATTGGAACACTCACTTTAATTTGGATTAATACTTGGGCTATATCATATGGAACATTCTTTGGTAAGACAACATTGGAAGGGAAAAAAGAAGGTTCATCAGATGGAGAAGTATTCTTAGCAGCCTAGGCATGAGAAGGACTGTAATTTTTGTTTGGGACAGCAGAAATTTTGGTAAGTGTCTCCTTCCTAGGAGCTTCTTTTGGAATGTTTGTGAGCAAGGGTGTTTTAGGTTTGGCTTGAGGCCCAACTCCCTTAACAACTTTGCTTCTAGTGTTATAGTCCTTTTCTTGAGCTACAACAACATTCATCAACAATTTTCTATCTTCCTCCGAAGGGATACCACCATCATACTTCTTAATCATCAAATCTCTCAAGTATTCAAAGTCATTGTTAGGGATTTCAAAAGCTTGTACTACATCAAATTCAAGAGCATGAATGGGGAGAAAGACTTGTACCCACTTGATGCAATCCCAAAAGGTAGCAGCAGTCCTAGCACTTATTACTTCGGTAGATGTTGCTCCCCTTATGATCTTGAAGAACAGCCCACCATGCCAATACCATCATCGGTTCCATGCTCATTATCAGCTTCATCAACCTATTGGTCCACTTCACATGGAGGATGAGGAAGAAAACATCTATCACACCAATCCATATCAACAACTTCATCAACAGTAGCAACCCTAGCAGTTAGAGGGTCAGGAACCAATCTATTTTCACGTGTTTGGGGTTGTCTATTTGCAGATCCAATGGCCCTTTACCTTTGTCATCAAACCTCTGCTCATTCCTATGGTGATTTCCAAATCTATCTTGTACCTACTGCCTAGGCTGACCTTATGAAGTCTACCCAATTCCCTTCTCATCTCTTGCCAACTTGTATGAGATTTCTTTGACAGCCCCTACCAAAGTCTTCACAACCTCTTCTAAATCAGCACCTTTGCTAGCTTGAGGTTTTTCAGGGTTTATCAATTTTACACCATCTCTCTTAAGAGGTTTCCCAACAACCTTGATATTGTTCTCAATTTGAAGTGCCATGGTGAAAGCTTGTCTTATATTGGTTGGGTTCTTGTCTCTTAGGTAATAGGCTGCCTTTTTATCAAATGCATCTGCATATTTGATTAAACATGATTCATCACAAGGCCTCAAACCAACAGGCAGCCTTCTCAAAGTTTTGTTAAACCTTGTGTTGAAGTCATGGACTGATTCATTAGGGTTCTTCTTGATATTCTCAAACTCAGACAAAAGAAATCTAGGATTAGTCCTGTCACCATATTACAACCTAAATGCATTTTTCATTTCAGTCCATGAATCAATAGAGTTATTAGGTAGAGCCTTGTACCAATCCCTAGCATCTTCTTCAAGTGTATGAATAAACAAATTACTATACACATCTTCAAACTCTATCTCAAAATATTCCATCATATTATCAAAAAGTTTGAGATGTTGATCACCAGTAATGGCATTGTTACCTTGGAATTTTGGCAACCTATTTCTAACATCTTGTGGGACAGCATTTGGGTAACCATCCATTCCTCTAAAATTTATAGGACCAAAGGTGTTAACAACAAATGGAGGTCTAGGTTGAGCCATATTGTTTGGTGGGGGTGATCTTGGAGGTGAGGCAAGCTGATGAGGAGTGCTATGTCTTTGGGGCTCAAGAATGTGACTCACAAAACTGGTATCCTCTAAGTGCTGATTTTCTTGGAAAGTTTGACTCGAATTAAAACATAGAGGTGTAGATTGGAGAAGGAACTTACTAGGTACAGCAGAAGGACCTTCACCAGCTGAGGCAAACAAGTTTATGAGAGGATTGCTTGAATCAGAATCACTTGAAGAAGAGTGATAGTCCTCTACCAAAGGCCGATCTCTCTCACCAATGGCTATATCTTTTCCTGATGTCTAACCTTTAACCACTTTCCAAACTCTTCTCCCTTCTAACTCTAAATTTCTTAAATCTGAGAACAATTTCTTAGCAGAGTCTTTAAGGAAGAGATATCTTCTTCCCTCCAGTTTTACAGAGATCAACAACACAAAAATAAATGATAGAAAGCTCAAGACACTGGTATTTATAAATTCAAATCAGCATGGAATCGCCACTAAGGAATTTCACCTCAGTTGTGCAAGAATGCACTAAAATAATTATGTCAAATGTTTGCTAATACTGACAACCTTACAATGCTTTATAAACCAGACCTTTGCTTCTTAAATCAACCAAACATAATGTAGCAAAGTTTCTAAACTGTTGGGAAATGAAAAAGGGCAAATGAGCTTGAAACCTTTGCTTTAAAACTTGCAGATTTGAAACATAGGATTATATCTTGACAATGTAGCAGCTCAAATACTTGAATACACAGATGCTCAAACACCTTAAAACACCAAGAAATTCCAAGAAGTCCTGCAATGGTGCCATGTGTCTTACGTGCATAGATGAATCTAAAAACTTTTGATAGCCATATCTTTTACTACAATGCTTCAATCGACGTGTAAATGGTCTCAATCTATAAATACTAATGTAGGCTACTATGCTAAACATTCAAATTCAAATTATTGGTGGATCTGGTAGGTGAGAAATGGGAAAACAGATTTCTAGGAATTAATGAGTAGATCTGATTGCTCCAACCACCTGATTTGATCGATATGCCCTCTTTCCTTCTCCAATATGCCAAACAAATTTGGGGAAATGAATTTACAAGCATTGAATACCTCTTGTTGGTGGTTGTATTTCAAAATTGGGTTTTCCTCCTTATTCTCTTCTTCTCCCATGGATTAATCTATAAATGTAAGAGATAAGATCATTGTTAATGTTGGACATTTTGGATCCTTACACATTTTGCTAAGGACTTCATATTTTCTATATTTTGATTCACAGACCTCTAGATCTGGCTCATGCATGTGGATATCAACCTCTTTCACCATTGTAACAATTCTATGCATTTCTAGAAGTAATGGAAGCATCGTTTTGTGACTATTCTCTGATCCTAAGCATGTTTTTATTCTTTCTTCTTTCCTTTATTTTACATTACGTGCTTGTTGTGTCATTATACATCCCTTACAGCTCCATTTTAGTTGTGTTCCATGAAACTGATATGGTAAATGTGTTTTAGTTGTGCTACACATGCCTAGCCTTCTTTCATGCCTTTCCTTTCATTTTTACTCAGAACAAATAGTGTTCATCCCTCTTTTTTTGGTGCTATCGCCTTCCTTAGATTAGTTTTCCTTTCTATTATCCTTTTATCCCTGGTCCCTTGGCATTGTTAGCTTATTTTTCCCTTTCAACATTAGGAGTAGCAGTAGCAGTAGAAATAGATAGAGGAACTAGCCTTCTCCAGAGATCTGTCTCAAGTGTGTAAGGTCCCACAACTTGGAGACGGTTCCATTTTTTTCTCAAATGACTCAGTCCTTCCAGATTTGAGACACGAGTGCAAGTAATATGCACAAAATATTCACGATATGCAATGAAAGGTGAGGAAAATGCAATAGAACATAGCTAGGGCAAAAAATAGCCACAAAACAAGTATTTTATTACTTTAAAAGGATGCACAATACATTATAATGAAGGTGAGAGGAAAGGTTCACCATGCGAAGCTCAAATCGAGGCTTGTAGCTCATACACACATGTGTAACACTTGAAAGAGAATGCACAAGCATTACAAGAATGTCCAACATTACAAATGAGCCTCTTTTTACATTATATAGAAAATGGGGAGATAGAGAGGGGAAAATAGAGGGAAATTTGAATTCCCCTTTCCAACCACAAAGAAGGTGCATTAAATCTTTGAAAAAATTGTGGGAACCACTGCCAAACCCACTCCCCCATGTCAATTTTCTTTTGGAAGAAGAAAAGGAACCATATCATATCAAATCTTATGGTTGAGAAACCTAGAACTACATACATTAATGCTAAGGAAATTTTCTTATTTTTCACCAATATAATATCATTAAAACTTCATACAACTTTCCAATGATATAGAGAATGTTGATATATTTCCAACGATGTAAATTTTATCAAATTTGGATAATGCGGGTGAAAGTTATGTCCATTTTAAGTTCGGGGTCAAAATTGGTTCCTTATGCGACTCCACGGTCCAAATTTAATTGATTTTCCCTTTGCGGTGTGGGTATATCAGATTTACTGGGAAATTATGGAAGGAGGAAATTGGGCCACTTGTTCCTTATAACTTTGTATTGTCCACGTGTTCTCTATCTCCTTTAAATTATGGCCTTTACCGCTTTCCTGGGAACCTTTACCTCGTGGGAACCATTCCTCCCATGTCGTCGAGTTCCCATGACACGTTCCCCACCTAGGAAACATTGATTCCTTTGTTCTTCGACCAACTCTCATTCCGGGGAACAAATTTTCTCACATAAATTGTTCCGCTCGACAACCTAGTTCCCGACTCACCTCGAACCCGCAATACACTACACACCCCAAACTTTCTTTGCTTTGCATATTTCTCGGGGATGTGAGGAAATCGGGCCTCGAAAAACTTGTACCTTGTGTACCTACGAACCCGAAATGGTCTAGAAATGACCATTTTCCCCAAATTTTCCCAGTTTTTTGCTAAGTATGGGAATAAGGAGTTATACAAAGGAAATGGGAAACCTTAGAAACAGCTTATATTTTCCATTTTTACCAATTTTACCCTTATCCAAGCCAAGACAAAAGTTCAACTTATCAAAATTACCTTGGGGAATTTTTATAACAATTTTGTGACTCAACGGGGTTATCTACCTACCAAATGAAGAGATCGGTGGCCTTGAAGCATCCATTAGGCATGGACTTATCTTGAAAATATGCACCTAATCTCAAACTTGAATTTTTACCCTTGAATCTACCTCAAGCACTTGTTTGACCGAAACCAGATCTCAAGCTTGAACCGATCACTCTCATCATAAAATTTTCTGAATTTAATTTTTGTGAGAGTGGAAAATTGTTTCAACTTAATGATTTCACCATGTTTCCTCTGCAAGCTATGATGAAATTGCAAAATGGCAGTCTAAACCTTAGGTGCATATTGTTTTGATCCCGAATTTTGATTTGTTAGGGATGAATGGATGACTCAATGTTTCCCCTAGAGTTTTGATTTTAGTTTCTATACATTTTTATTTTTAAGGGATTGCGGTTGATCCTTGACACTTTGAAAGTACTCTTCTCCACATATTTCCTCTGTAATCCTTCATGAGCATTGTGCAACAATACCATCCAAAAGCAACAAAACTATGCAAATCACTTAGGGAAACTGAAACTACTTTACCAACAAGAAAATGTACTTGAAAGCACTTAGAGGAATTGAAAACTATTCTACTATATACATGGGGAAAACTTCAATTCAAAGAGAATGATTTAGATAGATTCCATTAACATGAATTTGTGACTCATCCCCATCCAATATTGAGAATTATAAATCATTATTTTATTTATATCCCGATACCATGTATTTACCACTCCATATTGCATCAAACTTGGAGTGTCTACCTGGTTTGGCTTTTTCTACATCCCATTTCAAGACCATGTCTCTTTCCTAAAAGCTCTTGGCTTTGGCCTTCTTATCAAAACTCATCTTGATTTGAGTTTGCTCCTTTTATGTTGCTTGCCTGACCGCTTGAATTCTCAATTCTTCCAGCTCCATAAGCTCTACATATCTAACTTCCATGGATTCAAATTCAAACAACTTCACCTACTTGATAATTTCCAACGTAGTTCAAGAGATATTGACAACCTTTCTTATTTTCCATAAACCAATTTTTAGGGAGAGCTACCAACGATCTCTTGGGAGTAATCCTATCAGTCCCCAAGGATGATTTTAGCTTATTATTCCAAGTCCTTTGGTTTTCATCCAAAGTTCTCCTTATGATCCTCAAGAGATTCTTGTTGTTGAATTCAGCTTGCCCATTACCCTGAGGGTAATAGTTTGAAGATGTGCTCAAGTATACACCATTTTTCACAGCTCAATCAGATATTTTTACTCCAAGAAAAGCCATAGCATTATCATAAATAATTGTGGAAGGAACACCAAATATTTCCACAATCACTTCATAAAAATCCATAATGTTGGCTTCATTTTCTTCCTCGAATGCAACTTCTTATGTCCACTTACTCAAGTAATTTGTGGCCGTGAGGATCCATTTGTGACCCAAGCTTGAGTTTAGGTTGATTACTCCAATGAAATCCAACCCCATTGCATGAATGGTTCATTTACAGAGATGGGGTGGAGTGGAAGGGTTGTTAATCTTTCTTTTCCTATAAAGAAGGTACACCTATTCCCGCAAATAGCATTCATTGAAGAGATTGGGCCAATAATACCCAGGACTTCAAGATTCTCCCGAGAGTTGTGACTCTTGGATAAAAATTACCTCCCGCTTCTCCATCATGAAAATATTGCAATACCTTTTCTATTTGATCGATTTTGATGCATCTTAGGAGAACACCATTCACATCTTTCTTGAATAAAATGCCATAAATAAGAACATATGGAATAGATTGAAGTATAAATCACCTTCTCTTAGCTTTTCTCAATCCTTAAGGGAATTGGTCTGTTTGGAGAAAGTGCATCACATCTTGAGTCCAACAATGAGTAGGCAAAGGGTCAGCTAGTTGTTCTTGGTCATCTTGAAGCACAAAGATGGATTCTTCATCTATTTTCTGACCTAAAACTAGTTGCTCACAAATCCCCTTGCCTCTAATCAACTTGGTTACCTTGATAGCAATGTCATATTACATGACCTTGGTTATCCAAGCATCTCTTTTCTCATTTAGGTCTTTTTCAAAAGAAAATCTTTCACACCAACATGTGAAACTAGTAGATGAATTTTTATTGGACACTAAATGTCTTAATTTCTTTAAACTTCTTATCATGGAAAGGACATGCTTCTTAATGAATGAATATCTTACCTCATAATCCTTAAGGCCCCGGGTTAAAAATACAATAGGTTTCTCTATCCCTTCTTGATTCATTTGCACTAGCATAGTTAATATTGTTTCGCATCTCCAAAGGTGTATAAAGTAAAATTCCTTGAGAAATCAAGATTTATGAGAGTTAGGGCCTATGCAATAACATGCTTTATAACTTCAAAATGTATTTCCTTCGTAGTCCACTTGAAATTCATGCTCTTTTTTAGCATCAATGTCGGTGGTTTGACCATTAGAAAATTTTGGTACAAACCTTCTAACAAAGTTAAATATTCCTAAGCATCTTTGAAGATCATTTTTATGAATAGGAAATGGCAATGTCGAATGGCACTAACTCTTTCTAGATCAATGCTTAGTCTTTATTTAGAGATAATGTGACCAAGGATTTTACCCTCATGAGCTAAGAAGATGCATTTCTTAGGGTTAAGAGAGACTCCAAACTCCCTACACCTTTCAAAGACTTTCTTGAGATGAAGAAGATGGTCAGCTGCATCCTTGGAGAACACCATGATATCATCAAGGTAGACAAGAACAATCTTGTTAATCATCCTCTGAATGCCATGTCCATGGCTCTTTGGAACGTTGCCCCAACATTTGATAGGCCAAATGACATCTTCCTATAAACATAGGTTCCCCATTTTGTAATAAAGGTAGTATTAAACTCATCTTATTTCTTTACCATGATCTAGTTATATCCTTAGTACCCATCTAGAATAGAAAACCTTCCGAACCTACCACCATTTATAAAAAAATTCCATCATGGGCAAGTGGGTAGTGGTCTTTTCAGAATCCTCGTTCGTATATTTGAAGTCCACACATAGCCTTATCTCTCCATTCTTCTTACGCATTGGGATTAGATTAGCCACCCATGATGAGTGCTTGATGGGAAAATTATTCTTGCCTCAATCAGTTTGTTAAACTCTTTCTTCATCAAGGGCTCAATATGTGGATTTGTAGGCCTCTTCTTCTTACTTGACAGCATAGAATTTGGATCTCACTCAAAGGTATGCTGGGCTAAGATAGGATCAAAACCTCTAATTTCTTCATAGCTCCATGTAAAAACGTCAACAAACTCTTGACAAAGTCTTACAAAATCATCATTTTCTTGAGAAATGCTCGCCTTTCCAATTTAGAGAGATTTTCCTTGACCCACTGAGATAGGCTCTGCATCATCACCCTTGACCATCATGTTTTGCTTTTCCTTTCTGAATTGGTCATTAGGGTTGAAAATGGACTCCAAAGTGATTAGGCCCTTAGGCAACTTGTTTGTTCTTAGTTGAACCACTTGGTCAACATATTGATTCTCCAATTTATCTTGGTTCTTTGAAGAAAACTCAGCTTCTTCTTGAATAAAATTAACAATTTTCTGGTCATTCTCAAATACTTGCCAACTTGTGACATTTTCTGGTATGGTAAGCCTTACCACCATCTTGATATGTGGTTGTGTCTTGTCTCTTTTCACATTCTCAACAACATCGACCCTTACTTCAATTACAGCAACAAGTTTGTTAGAAACCTCATTCTCCTTTCTTGGGATGGCTTGAATATTGAAGGCTTCAAAATCCTCCAATAGATCCCACACTCTATGTTTATAGGCCTTGAGTAGATCATTTTTGGCTGCATTGGAACCTTTGACCTAGTTCACTATCAATTCACTATCCCTAAAATTTTGCAAGTTCTTAGTGTTCTTCTTTTCCCATTGAAGCCCGTGTATGAGGGACTCATACTCTACTGTGTTGTTGGAGTAGATGAATTAGAACCTAAAAGATGATTAATATTTAATTCCTTTAGGATATATAATAACTACACCTCCTCCTTCACCTTTCCTCGCTTCTTGAAATCCATTAAAGAACATTTGCCAAATGCCCTCATCTTGTTCATCATTTGGCTTGGTCATAATGGGGAGAGGTGCATTCTCTTCATGTAGACAATAGATCCCAAGACCAAATTCTTCAATCTCTTTATATGGATCATAGGTATAGCACTTATGTTCTCACTCATCAATTGTTAAGTCATGAATTCCCCCAATATGAGCATCTGTCTCTTTGAGTACTTGGGCAATCATCTTAATCAAATATTGTATATTTTACATTGACAAGGTTGGACGTATAAGGTTCTACATGGTATCCAACAATATGTTTAGACTTAATAGTGTCCTTAGTTCCATACCTTGTCCTAAAGATAATGTGAGACCAATCTGTTGATATGTACCCTCTAATCTTAGTGGTGAAATATCTAGATAGACATACAAAAAAAGTGGAGGCAAATCAATTATGCATATGTCTGAGATACTTTGAAACACTTGAAATGCATGCAGAGTGAGGCTTAGACCTCTGATAACTCCAATAGTTTTTACTTATGTCCCATCCAACTACACCACACATTTTAAAAGAGGCTCATACTTGAGGCCTAGTTGGTCTACAATTTGTTTTGGCATCACTGAGCTGTTGTTGGCTTCAAATTCAATCATAAAATTGTGCACCAAGTTATTTTCTATGATCAAAGACACATATAAGGGTGGAGGTTTCATTTTTCTACTTGGTTGACCCTCCTTTTGATGCATTTCATTGGTGATAAATTTTCTTTCTCATTAGCTAACTCATTTGGGATAGGAAAGTTGGCCATAGTTGCTTGCAATAAATCCCTTTGTCCCAAGATTGCTAATGATTCCCACATGTAAATGCTCACGTTGGTTTTCTTCATCTCTGTTTCTAGGATGTTGAAAGGATCTGAATGATCTTTTTTATGCACCTTACTTACAAAAACCTTTTCATGCACTTGGGATGATATGGAATGTTCTTTAGGATGAATTTGCACACATGGAACTGTGCTTGAGTTACCATCTCCTGGAGTGTCAAAGAAGGTTGAAAAGGATTCACATCTGTTGAATTTCCTTATACCATAGCTCTCTTTCTATATTTGGTATTGGCAGCTACACCACTGTGGAAAAGTTTGATTTATTCCACAAAATTCTTTTACTTTCCAATTCACAAGTGAAGTATCATTTGAGGTGGCTCTTGAGCAACCATTTGTTGTTGATTTTCTTCTACAAGTGTTTCTTGAGAAAAAATGCACTTTGCACCATCAAATATTGGTTTATAATGCCATTGGGGCATGTTGCTTGGTTGTGTGGAAGATGACAAGGGAAACACCACTCATAATCTTGCACAAGATTGTTTTGAATAGGAACCAAAGCTTGGGATGAGCTAGTTGCATTGGGATTATATGGTTGAAATGGCCTAGCGAAGGAAATTGATTTTGATTTGTAGCTTGGGTAGGAGGCTTGTTTGATTGGTAAGAGGGATTATTGGGTTGGTATGGAGGTTGATAGGGTTTGAAACTTTGGGCTTGTTGCCTCTTAATAGATACTAACTCATTCCAAAATTTTGTAATTGTTTCATTACCTCTTGCAATTCAACTGAGGTAATTGAAGAATTGGATGTTTGCCTAGAGATTTGATTTCTTGGGGTTGGGATAGGAACTAACTCAGGTGTTTGATGGTAATTTTGGCTCTCAATCTCTTGTTAAATAGGCATTTGAGGTCTAGGAGCAAGCTTATGAGCCCGAATGAGAAAATTTTTAGCCCTAATAGCAATTGCATAAGTACCATGAAATGTTACACCCCATAAACTGAATCATGACCGTAATGTCAGAATTCAATGCTCTTAAAAATTAAAGGAAAACACCTTTTGAGTCGGTATTAGAAGGTTTGGAATTATTTCCCACATCTTCTGAAAGATAAAGTTAAAATCTTACATGAGCTCATTTAGAGCCCTCTTTATGGTCGTTAATTGTTCAAGCAAGGACAAGTTATCTACCTTTTCTCCAAACTAGTTGTAGAAGGGATGTCCCCTGCTCATTCCAGCTTGGTAATTGATCCCGTTGTCAAACTTATGAACCATTGCAAATATTTTCCCTTAAATGAAGAAGCTAGCAGCTTCATAGCTACATCATATTCAACAATTTGATGTACAACACAAACATTAGCTATATCTTGAATGTGGTCTACTAGAGTGGTATGATTTTCCCTAGTAAAGAAAGGGATAAATTTTAGGGTCACTACTTTGAGTGGGATTCGGGCATTGAGATCAAGAGGACTACTACTAGTAAAGCTAGTAAAAGGTAGGTTTTCCTCACAGTTGTGCCATTCTAATAGGTCTCAAAACCCTTATAGATAACAAGAAGGGTCTACCAAGAGGTGGTGTGGACAGAGTCATGTTTGGTGGTGAAGGTGACCTCTAAACTGTTCTTCCCCTTCTTCTCCTTCCTGGTGATAACTATAGGTACTAAAAAAATCCTTTTGTTGTACTTATTTTGGACCTTTTCTAAATTATTCTCATAAAACCGAGGCACCAATACTTTTGAAACCAAAGAATAGAATGCTTGGAATCTCCAGATGTGTTGATGACAATCCTCCAAAGGTAGAAATCTACCAAGATACACACCAAAACTTGGAAAAATGGAAAATTTAATTTATATTCCCATCGGTGTGCCAAAATGTTACCCCCAAAAACATTGATTGCTCATTCACACATTCATGCAAATTAGAGGGTGTTTTTTTGTGATAACAATTATGGAGGGCTCAGTGGAAGATACCACCATATAAAATAATGAACTGTCAAAATGTAGTTTCCATTTTGGTTCAAGTGAATAACACACTATAGAGATTAGTGGCATATGATGGCAAGTTTCTATATAAAATTGATTTTTGGCTATTACAAAGGGTGGGAAAAAGATTTTGATTGAGGAAAACAAGGCCTTATATAAAAAAACATTATGAAAAATTGGATACATTTACTCACATAATATTAATAGAAAATGATTCAAATAGAGAAGATAGGTAAAGGGATTATCATGACACAATCATGGATGAGTTCACTTTGAGTACAAGGTCTAGGATACTATTTCTCACAAAATAATGAAAACCACCCTAGAGACATTACGGTAGAGTAAATGCACCTAGAATCTTTGCTCATAAGACAAGAAGAAAATGTAGAAGATTTACAAGATATATATTGGGAGGTCACACTATGAAGGGTGAGAGTTACAAGTTGGTCACAAAATGGAGTAAAATAATTTTTTTGTTGAAGGACAAGATTATTGAGACCATAACATGATTATTTTCAATTTTTTTGTGATAATAGTTTTATTTTGTGGAGATTGAACATATAAAATTGTTCAAGGATGAACAATAATTTTAGTGTGGGGAGTTGTTGACTAGGTGTTTTGAGAACAAAACCAAAAGGACTTGGTGACCATAGAGTATGAGTGATACAATAGCCACAAGTCAACTAGATCCATGAAAATACTCTTTATAACACATGGTGGTGTTATATCAAAAAATGATCAAGGATAAAAATAATTGATTATGCATAGCATTTGTACTTTTTGAAAAATTACATTCATACAAATATACTTGTAGATTGCAATCTATAAATAATATTCATATTGTAGATCAAGGAGAAGGGGTACATATGTGTGTATATGTAGATGCATAGAAAGAAGAGAGACATATATTTAGAGGTTTCATTATTGTTATCTTAGGGTTTGGTGTGTCATTTTTACATATGGTATCTATAATATTGTGTTGAACATGAATATAATGGGATTTTATTGTACTTTATTATTTGTTACTTCATTACGTGTATAGTTTTATTGTGTATTTAGAATCAAAACTAATATCTATCCCTCATAATTATCTCTAAAATTATGTACTTGAGGAGGCCTTATTGTGTCTTAGGTAAAACCTTCCGAAAAATATTGATTGAATATGTCAAGATAAATATAAATTACATCCCTAACACATAATATTTACCTAGACACGAAACTAGGTCCCAACAATATCACTAATTATCTATTATAATATTGTGTTTTAATTAATTATTTATACCCATTATCTATGTTCTTTATGGATTAATATGCCTTATATGCAAGATATGTATCTCGTGTTTTCTTATGTGTGTGGTTTCCTTTTAGTTATATTATATGGCTTCATTTTTCTTGTTATATCCATGATTATAGTTTTAACATCATATTTGGTGTGCTTGCTCCTTATTGGCACACTCATTTTTGGTTTGATGTCTCCTTATTTTACATGTTTTTTTTTCTTAATTGATGTAGTCTTCTATTTTCTTACTCAATTTCTATGTGCGATGACACTTCATTCGAGAGATCTAAATACTCACCTGAAGTGCGTGAAGATACCAAGTCCCTCCTTTATGCTTTCTTATCAAGATGTTAGCATACATATCCATAGTAACCATTATCAAAGTGCAACCATTCAAGTAAAGAACATTACATATACCTTATCATGAGCTTATATTAGAAACACATGTAATAAGGAAACATAATAGATCAGATAAAAATTACACCATGTATTCACCATACTTAGATACATCAATAATCATAATCCATCCTCCATAATCCATTATAATAAAGTCTTACATGACAAAACCTGAGTACATCAATATATCAAGGCGTTGGAACATGTGCAAGTATCAAACCTTAATTCATACCCACATACAAATACTCTCAACACTCATACATGAACAATGTGATGTGGTACCAAAACAATTACATACAAAAATATATATAGTGGTGGAGACTTGGCCTTCACTTCCCATGCACTCTTAAAATAGACTACATGCTCAAAATAGACTACATGCATGCTTTTATACATCAGCTAATAATAGACTATCCTATAAATAAGACTTGATTTAATCTTATTAATAGATCGATCCACGAATGAACTTTCATCTTCCTTCAAAGATGTGCTTTATCCAAAAATATACCTTTCTTAGCCACCAAATTTTCACACTCAAAATCCCTTTTCTTGAGCCACACTCCAACTTGCTTTTCTATTTTTATCCCGTAGTCTACAAAATTGGCTAATTCATGGGTTTTGTCTTCCCGGCAAAAACTCCTCGCAGCCAATTCAACTAATCCTTACACATATACCTACCCCCTTGTGCACCACATATTCTCCACATGCTCTTCATACTTAACCATTTTTCTTAGCCCAACATTACCCCACACTAATTACATTGCCATCCTCAGCAATGGGGTTGACTCATCTTGCAACTTTAAAGAATAAATGAATAAAGAACTTGTTTACAAAGAATGAAAGAATGACATAAGGGAGGAAGCTTAGTGCACATTGATCTCCTTATCCTCAATCTAGGTGTAAAAACTAAGGTTACTCTTTGTTAATTGTGCTCTACAGCTCATTACATTCCACCAGCCCCTTCATAGTTATGTCTGGGATTGTTCCAACTATTTCCATCATCTCCTCTAGATTCATATCCTCACCCTTGTGCTTTAACTTTCCTTATCACTCCAACCATGCCTAAAATCATGTCTTCCATCACATCCATCCTTTTTCCACAAGTGACCCCAACTCCTTGATTCTTATCTCCAAAGGCTCCTTTCTTACTTAAGCACATCTCATTTCCTTGCAATCTTAGCAATTTTCTCCTCCCATCCAAGTTTCTCATCTTTCTTGGTTTTTTTGCATGCATTCTCCTCCTGGATTGTATAATCCTTAAGGATATGTTCTGATCCTAGTAGTTGTTCAAGGCCCAACCTTCCTTCTTCAATTCATCATTTATCATTTGTAGCATGGATTCACATTCCAAAATTTTACGCGTTATCATATTCTTATTTTTCTCCTTCTCTACCATAATATCCTCTTATGTCTCCCCCTATACATTCAAATTTTTCTCCTGTAGAACATATGGACTAAATCTTACAATAAATTCAAGGCCGATGGGTACTTCTCCTTAGTTTGTTTTCCAATTTCTACATGTGCCTCCAAAATTTCATCTCCAATATGTTTTTCCATGTCAAGTATGGTTGTCTTGCACCTTTCTGCTTTCTCTTTTTCTTTCGTGAGTCATTGGACCTCTTTAGAATTATCATTATTATCCTCCACCAAGGTTTGAATAGTGTCCTTGTCTAAATTTCTTTACACTAACTCTGTTACCATCTTATTTAGAGCATTGCCTTATTTTTCATCAATTAACTCCATTAGCTTCATTGTTAATAGCTCTTTAGGTGCCTTCTTCAATTTACACGTAACAAATGCATCTTTTGCAATCTCAAAATCTAGCTCATCCATGTGCGTCGTCCTCGCATGCTTCAAGACAAAATATATTTTTCATATGCATGGACGCTCCTTTATTAGACCTCCCAACTATATAACTATTTTATGGCAATAATACTTAGAAAAATCATGCGCAATACCAAATATTGATCATTAACATAATCCATCTAAGGTGTCCACATGACCTCGTCCTTATTTCTCCTTCCACCAATGTGCCTTCATGTGGGTACATGTTGCTCATTCCTCATGTGTGCACTTGTTCTCGCAATGACGCTTCTTCCTTTTCTAGTTGTTTTATAATTTTTCTCCTCTTCTTCATGCTCTAAGGGGTCTTCATGGACTTCGTGCACCTCATGTGCTTCATGCATCTTCTCATCATACGTGGTACTCTCTTTCCCGGGAAATTCTTCCTACGTGTCTCGAGTTGGGGGTTCATGTTGTCCGGCCCCATTTCCTTGGTGAAATTCCTCTTCCACATCCTCCTCATCGCATTACCCTTCTGCACCAACCTTCTTATCCTCTTCTTCTTTACTAGGATGTTCTTAAGTGAGGAAGATGGTGAGGAATTCACAGTTTAGATGGCCTTATGCCACTATCTTTCCCTTCACACATCATCTTATACCTTCCTGGCATCATGATTAAATGTGGTGATGTTCTCTTCCTCTTCCTCGTCCTTAGTCATTTCTTCTTCTTTTGATCTTGGAGGAGTGGCCTTGCGCACTTACCTTGTCCCAACTATTTTTTTCCCTTAAGTAGCTCTGGGACTTTAAATTCTTCCTCAATATACTTGTCATTAACTAACCTTGGCTTGAGGTAGATTTATACCTTAGCCGCTTCTTCCTTCCCCGACTACCAAAGTCATGGATTTTATATTGATATCATTAGATATCAAAGTCTCAATATAGGTTGTCTTACCTAGTTACACATGGGTTTTCACATAGCATGTGGTAGTCGCAATCGACCTTATCTCGCATTGAACCTTTGATTTCCCACATATGAGAATATATTCACTAAAGCTTGAAAGTAGCTCACGATGTAAATGCATATGGAAACTTACACTAAGGCATCTTATTGCCATCCTTTATAAAAATCTTTCAATGCAATAAATTCTAGTAAACTACAAAGTTCACCTTCCCATTTAAAACCGTAGGCAAATTACTTAAAATGTGTCATTCATGCTTGAATTCCTCGTGTATTGTTTTGTAACAAATTTATACTTTGAGCTTATAGGCTCTCATTACCCCATCTCATGTGTAGTATGTGAATCTCTCAGCTAATGACTTCTTCTCTGGTGGGTATTTCCACATCTTATCTTTAGGGCCATTCGGGACCCCAATCTATGTGAACACAATATACAAGAGGATCGTGCCCAATGATTAAATTTTTACCTATGTGCACTTCCTCAATAATTCCCTTTGTGATGAATGCAAAAGGGTTATACACTATCCTCTCTCGTCATTGTCTTTTTGATGCGGATCCACTTCTTATTCACCTCGGCCCCATCTCTCCTAGCCGTTGAACTTGGTCAATGGATGCATGGTAATTTTAACAACATGGTGAGTCACCTTTGAAACATCCATTGTATGCCCTCCTTTTAGGTATTCCATCTCAAAATTAGTGGCCTCCACACCTACTTCATCATCTATGCCATGGAAATATCTATACCTAAGCTCCATAACCCTATAAGCCTTTTAATCAATGGAGCGGTGATGTGCACTCATCTTCCTACAAAGTAGAAGAAGTCCTCATGGACTCTTGACATGAGCCATTGGTAAAGATGCCTTAGTTTTCCAAAATATGGCAACTCATATATTTATAGTACTCCCACATTTTCCAAGGTCTTATACCCTTCGTCATCATAAATAGGTTTATCATCTTTAGTCCACTGATTGGTCTTCTTTACCAACTCTCTCTCTATTTGATCTTTGTTTGAACTGTGTGATGATTGTAATCACTTAATTTGCTTTTCAAATGCGGGATTCCTAAACATGTCCCATAATCACGCCCTTAGGATATTGCATTTCAAAAAATCTTTCCTCGGGCTTCCTCTACTTCTACTTCTACTTCTTTCTTCTTTCTCCCTTTTTGGCCATGCAGAGATGCTCTTCTAGGTGTCGTGTTCAACCTCCACAACTTACTCTTGTGTTCCTTTATATGTGTGTCCCATATATTTCTTCTAACTCATGTACCCTAGATGTGAATTGTGTTTTCCAAACCCTAGCTTTTGCGAACTTAGCTCTGAACCATGTATTCTTCTCCCACATGCCATTTATATTGCCCTCACATTTCCTATGAAGGACTCCTAACTCAGCCTCATCAAAATATTCCTTTAGGGTTGTCAAATTTCTCTATTTCTCAATCCTCTCACACTTTAGGTTTCACACTCTAATCACTCTTCTATGCTCAAATTACTCTTTTGTGCAAGGTAAGAATGACATTACTTGACCTCCTTTTTATAGATCTCCATGCTTTTTTACATTTACTACTCTCCAACTACCACCGTAAAACAACTTTAAATTTACTTTTTCTACTTTTTCTATGTTTTTCGCTACTTTCTTTGTGCTTCACCATAACCTTCTCGGAATGCCTACTACTTTTCATGCCACATACCTCCTTACACATGCCTTCCCGAGTGAAGTACATAATCCTCTACAACATATACCAAGTAGTTCATCATGTCACTTCCTACCTCATGTTACACTATGAAGTCATTCTTCTCACATGGTCTTCAAACTAAGCAATATCCTTAAGAGCACATTCATCCTTAGCACCCTTAGTACCTTTTTCTTGCACACATCTTTCATTAGAGAGTATCCTTACTTCACACTTCACATATTCACCTCTCGTAAACTTTCCCGAACTTCACCTATATAACCCTCGATGCCCATAGATTTATTTTTCACACACTTGCACCTAGTTCACCCCACACTAAAAGTATACACGGTCCTCTATGCATGCACTCAAAATATACTAATAAACTTCCTACAAGTAAGTGCACTTATTACAAAAAAATGGAAATAAAATAACAAAGCATAACAACAACTAGAAAGAAACGCATAAAAGGGAAACGTAATCTATGTGGAAAACTACCTTATTACAAACACCAAAAAGATTTATTTATAGTAGACCTTCACTTACTCCCATTGAATTAATCAGAAACATAATGTCACCCAATGCCTCAGAACTAACATGCACTGATTCAAGTATCTTGGTTAGTATAAAAGCTCCCAACCAATGCACCTTCAATTTCCCCGATCATGCGTGCAAACTTGGAGTTATAGAGAAGTACCATCTTATCAACCTCAAATGTATTTTTCTTAATGTTCCTATCATGTCGCCCTCTGTCTCGCCTTCTTCGATCTTTTGGTTCCAACCCGCAATAGTGCGCCGCTCATCCAATTGCATTATTTTGTCAATGCACTCTTCCACGGCTTAATCATCATCTAGTCCACTCCGCACGTGCAATACATAGGGGATGGTAACATTAATTCAACTAGAAGTACTACTGCTTACACGCTAAACACCAAATGAAAAAGTGTGGCCTTATTCAACCTCTTATAAGTGGTCTTGTATGCCCAAAGTATAGTTGATACTTTATCATCCCAATCTTTTCTTCCAACATCACAATTTTTTTGTTAGTGTTTGTCCCAAGATATTTTTGAAATATTCTGTAGTACCATTAGCTTGAGGGTGATAAAGAGTGATTTTATGGTGTGCTACCATAAACTCTACCAATAGGATTCTGATTATCTCATTTAAGAAATGAGTTCCTCTATCACTTTTCAAGCTTAATGGTCATCCATACCTACTAATAGTATGTTCCCATAAAAACCTTTTTTATGTCTATTGTACAATCCTTTATAGGTGTTACCTCTTCCCACCATGTCGATAGTCTTTATAAGTGATAATGTAGCGTGCTTTAGTCCTATGTGCGGGTGGTGCAATAGGACCTACAAAGTCAATAGCCCACTTTTCAAAATGTTTCACGCTTGTTATAGGTCATAATGACATCTCATCTCTGTTTTAGAGATTCCCAAAGCATTGGAAATGATATCATACCTTGGAATATTACTTAGTGTCCTTATACAAAGTATCCCACCAAAGTCCAGGTCCATCGAATATTACGCATTTGTAGCATCACCAACATAATGTCCTCCTGCTTATTCCACCATGAGCCTCCTCCATAATGGCGTCACGCTCATGTTCTAGAACACAACGGCGCAAGATTTCATCATGGCCCAACTTGTATAAATATCCACCAATCAATTGATAAGGTGTTGCACGTATAACAAGTTGTTTCTTCTTTAGTGTCTTCATTCCTTCATGCACAATCCAAAGGCGCAAAACACAACTATATCTTACAAATCTACGGGTGTGCTGTTTAATCTAAATAACTATGCATCTGGCATAGTATCTTCAATAATTTGTGCATCCTCACTAGAATTAATCCTTGATAAATGATTAGGACCTGAATTTCTCTTACCTAGCTTGAAAACAAATATGAAATCTAACTCTTGAAATGTAGTATCCATCTACAGATGCACCCTTGTAAAATATGTTAGTTGACTAAGTACTTCAACGCCATATGATCTGTATAGAAGATAAACAGGTTTGTCAACAAGTATTTCCAAAACTTGTGAAGCGTGTAGATCATAGCAAAGCCTCACGCTCAATATTTTTGTAATTTTGTTCTACGGGTGTCAACTTCCTACTTACAAATCAATTAGGATGGTCCACAATGCCTTTCCTTGGTTACACCAAAATCGTGCCAATCACCATGCCAAAGGCATCAACATGAACATGAAATGGTTTTTCCCATGAAGGAAAGTTCAAAATAGGTGTAGTAGTTAACCTTTCCTTCAATGTCTCAAATGAATGTTGTTGCGTGTCACCCCAAGAAAATTTTCCTTTATCCTTGAGCAGCTTCTTCCAAGGGCACAGAAATATTTTCATATCCCTTGATAAAATTCTTGTAGTAACCAATGTGTCCCATAAATCCACACACCTCACTCTAATGTGTAGGCTCTTCTAAACCCAAGATCATAGCTATCTTGGTTGGGTCTACCAACAAACCTTGCTTTACAAATGATGGGCCCAAGTAAAGTACCAAAAGGTGTAGAAAAATATGAAAATTTTAATTTTAAGAGAGATGTTCAACTATCTACACCTTTCAAACATGAGCCTTGGATTATCACAATGATCTTTAACTAAGCCATATATTGTCCAATCATCCATATACAATTGTAAGAATTTATGAATAAAATATTGAAAGGCCTATACAACAAACATTGTTGACTTGTGAATTTTTCAATCCAAAGGGCATAACTTTATATGCCAAACTTCCCCATTCAATGGAAAAAAATTATTCTCTCGTTCTTCTTTTCAACGCACACTGGTGGTGACCTACAAATCCATTTGTAAAAGAATTTATCTCACGCCCAACCTAATGAACTCCTTCAATATTTTCCTTTGTTAAATGGGTGGGAAAGTTATCTATTACACATGAAACATTGATTTCCCAATAATCTACACAAATCCTTATCCTTCCATCCTTCTTGATGTTTATAACCATGGGGCTAACCCATTCATATTCTTCAATAGACTCAATTATGCCAAACTTGATTATTTTATCAATCTCCTCCTTCACCTTTATGCAAATATTAGGCTTCATCATATAATGTCTCTTCCTAACCAGGTGTGCACCTTCTTTCACTTTTAATCTTAATCTCACCTAAATAAGAGTGTACTCACTTTAATTCATGATAGCCCCGTGGGAATAAATCCTAGAATTAGTGCAAGAGCTCAATGATCTTCGCTACTTATTACTTTGACTAGTAATCACCAATAATGGCCTCCTTAGGCTTTTCCTCGCACCAATTTTAACCTTTTTGTCTTCATAGAAGCATGGTATGTGTAAGCCTTCTCATTTGCAAAGTGTCCACTACCTCACACACACCTTCGATGTGGCTAACATCCAGTGTTTTCAACTTCCTCTTCATTAATCATGTATACCAATTTTCCCTTTTCTTTATCCTTTCAGTGTGACCCATCTATACTTCTTTTGTCTCCTCAAGATCAAGGCACACCTCAATATCAAGTTCTCCAAATAGCTCCAAAGATGAGTTTTTATCTTTCGGTCTATCCCCGAGTGATGTGCTTCATGATCTACAAAGCTTCATGGACTACAAAGCTAAGTAAAAAGTATTCAAAATTTTGAATCATACCTGCAGGCATCTCATGCCAATTTGAAGTATCCCTTTTCGAGTTACTTGGACATACCATGCACGTGTGCATCCACAAAGTGTCGAATAAAATTTATGTTCTCAAAGTTATGGTGGTAAGGCATCCTTGCCTTGCGTCCATAATCTCTCACAATTATGGATGTGGAAAGAGGAAGGTGACTACCCATGCAATTTACATATTTGTGTAGGTATATTGCTCTAAGTAAACCTAGTAGAAAAGGTGATTCTCACTCGTGCCATTCCAAAAGGCTATCTCTATGTGTCTCCCACTAGTGCGTTGTTATCCCGCACAAAGTATAGACCAACATGTTTCTTCTATCCCCATCATTCTACCACTGAGTCTCTATGGTGTGTAAGAATCTATCGGATTCCCTTTACCAAGATACCTTCCTCACCATGTGTGGCCTAATCATTCTGGTGACTCTTCCTTTGACTTCATGCCCGACCATCTCATACGTTCCATGAGCCCAATTATCACAAACAACACTAGTAGTGTCACTTACATTACTGCCTCGTCCCACCGAAGTAAACCTTCTTTTGATGTTTTTATATTCTCTGGATTGCACATTGTCTAAGCATAGATTCTATTAAGTTCTTCTTCACTCAAGGGCTCAACATAAGGCTTTTCCTCTTATCATGTAGGGGTATGATCACGTGCTCATCTTTGTTCTCAAAACTTATGTATCTCTTGTTAAAGCACATATCAACATCATTCACATAGCACTAGGGTTGTCCAAGTAATGTTAGGAAGTTGTTCTTCTTCGCGAACTCTAATACCTCAAAGTCTCCAATAAACTTGGCTCCCTAGATGTTAATGGATGCATCCTTCAAAATACCCAATAGGCATAGCCCTAGTTTTATTTTCCATGTACAACACATTTGAAGATAGATGCAATTTTATTCTTCCCATATGATTCCATACATCCATAGTCAACATATTCACCTATGTGTATGTGTCAATCAGAATGTTGCGTAATAATCACCCATCAATTGTTACATCAAGTGTAATCTCCTTATCAAACTCATGGCTTTGAGGTGGTAGATTTTGGGAAGTATCCGCCTCTCGCACTCGTGATCTAGCGTATGATACCTTCTCTCATATCCATTCCCATAGCAATGGGATGATATTATCTTAGCGCAACATCATACACACCTCCTTCAAGTCATCCACATCCTTCTACGGGAGCTCAACATTCTACACACATTTCTTCTCACATGCATGCTCTTTCAAGCATTGTATCTCTCCCTAAAGGTCCTTAATGACTCCCATAGTCTCTTGGTAGACTTCCTTTTGATGCGCAACATCTAGATACTTAGAATGTATCACTTCCTCCCATGTAATGAGTGGTTTGGACTTCAATGGATCACATGCACGCTCAGCCTCAACATGTGTGGTAACTAATATTGTCTGTAAATCGGATCGGTGTCTTTTTAGGTATCCACTAATCAGAAATGTCACATTGTACCTTGATCATCCCTGCGCCCTTTTCCTTCTTCTTATTTTTTCTCATCTGCTCATATAAATCCATGCATTCCTCTAACTTATGTTGTTTCCCACACCATGAGCAAGTAGTATTCTAAGGGCAATATCTCTGTAATGATTAGGGGACTCACAACTATAGAAATTTCCTAACGTAAATCTACCTCTACCACCACCGTGACCTTAGCTTCGATATCCCCCTCAAAAGCCTCCATTCATGTTGTCCCCATTATTGTGCCCCTCGTTGTTTTTCCTTTTTATTCCTTTGATCCACTCGCCACACTATTCTAGAACACCCCTATCTCAATGGCTTCATGGATATGATCGATCAGGATACATTCAACGGTTTCATAAGTATAGGAGTTACAAATCTTACAATACATAGAAACCTTATTCTGAATTGCGCTCTACAAAAGAGGAAAATCTCAAACATCATGGTTTAGGTGGCGACTTCACAATCTATTACTAACATATGCACTAAATTGTGAGGGCATCTATCCTTAGTATGTCCTTCAACCTCACAATCAGTGCACCACCATATACCACCGCGTGTCTCATGAGCTGAAATGGTAGAAATTTTCTCCAACTACTTTATCACGGCTGTGATCTCGCACCTCTAAGAACAAGCTCACTCCATTATCAACACTTCTAATCATCTCATCACACAGGATGCTTACAAAGCCTCACATGGATTAATATATGTCTTATGAGATAGGGCTCTATGGTACGGAGTCAATAATCCACCAAAAACCCACTATGCATGCTAACTTTGATGAATTTCATAAGACAATTTTGACAGTAGAGTCTTAAAACATGCATCATATTCACTCATGCTTTTAGATAATCCTTGCTTTATGTCCTTGAGCACGTTGATACTCAATTACTCAAACTCTTGAATGTGAAACTCTTCCAAAACATAGTACACAAAGCATTATAATCAACCATAGTATGATGTGGATCATACTTCATCTAACAAATATACACACACCCTTGAAGAATAGTGACCAATTGATTTTCCTTCCTATATGAAGTTGTAGTTCCCTTAGTGCACCATAGCAACTCACACTTATGCACATGCTCTATTGCATCTTCAATACCTCTATACTATAGCAAGTGGAGAGCCATCTCATAATAGACTTGTGGTGTCTTGTGTGGTTAAAGAGGTTTTCTAGGTGGTTGTTGTGGGTGTGGGCCTTGTCCACCAGATCCAAAACCAGAACATCCACCATTATTTCCTCCTGATCCACATGATCCTCGTGCACACGCATTGCATGGGTCATGAGCCAATTGACGAAATCCCTTTGTGTCCTATTTGTAGTACTCAATCTAACACTCATTTTTACGTGGTCGCAACACCCATAGAAGTGCTCCCAATGGTTTGCATTCCAATGTTATGTCCCGATGATGCTCTTTAAAAACCCTACAACCGAACTTCCAAACACCAAAGGCCTATTTTGTTATCATGTACATGCTACTAACTGGATTCCGTTCTAAATTCAATGTAAAATGATACCTACCTATCTATGCTTTCCTACTTGCACTAGTCTCGCTTCTCAATAAATACCTCTAGATTTGGGACACCAAGCGCAAGGACTAGGTGGCTATGTGGGATTAGATGCGCACCCTTGGTCCTCATTCTCTCCTCTAACACACTCTCATCCAAAGCTGAAGGGTAATCTCTCTGTGCTTCCCCAAAGTCGGGAGGACCTAATGTTGTGGTTCCTCATCTTCTACGAGAGCTTCAAGACCCTCACGAGTCATTATTCCCCTCAACCTGAGTGACTCCTCAATGTCATGCACACGTGTCATTTCCCTCTCTAGCGCTTCATTAAATTTGAGTCATATTTCTTCTCTCTATCTATCTCGCCACCAAGTCCACCATATTTCACCACACCTTCTCCTTACCCTGTGCATGGTGGGGGTTTAGTTATCCATAGGAGGATCTCTAAATCCAGTTCTATGATCAATATTTTAATCGCCAAGGGCATAGCATGCAAATACGATCCTCTGAGGCTCACGCAGAATCTAAATTTAGCTTCCTATGGAAGAAAATAAGTAGAAATAGTGTACTCCAATGTATAATTATGCAATACTCCATCCCACCAATGATCTACAGCTCTAGTCCACTCCACATCTGCATCAAACAGAGTCTGGTAATCCTCCTGTATCCAAAGCTTTGGCCTCAGACCCCAACACTTCCCTAATGTTTATTCTACCAACCACTCATAAAATTCTGTTGTAAAGAAGTTGAAGAATGTCTCATAGAGATAATGATAAATATTATCTTCCATCCACCTTCATGCAATGTAATCAGGTCTAGTACTATATCTCTCAGTGCAAACTTATCTTGTTCATCTTCTACCCAAATTTCAATGCTCTATAGAGTTAATCGATACACCATCTATATGCAACATTCTGGCAGACAGTTTGAAAAGTGGTCCCAGTAACGGAACCAAAATGTAGTCTTCTATTTGCTCACTCAATTGCTATGCACATTGTCACTTCTAGAGAGATCTGAATGCTACCAACCATATTCCAATGTATAATTGTGCAATACTCCAACCCATCAACGATTTACACCTCTAGTCCACTCCACATCCACAACAAACAAAATCTTATAATCCTCCTACATCCAAATAGTGTACTCCAATGTATAATTACGCAATACTCCAGCCCAAAGAATGATCCACAACTCTAGTCCACTTCACATCCGCATCAAACAGAGTCCGTAATCCTCCCGCATCCAAATCTTTGGCATCGACCCCAACGCTTCCTAATGCGTATGCTACCAAATCACTCATACAATTATACTGGAAAGAAGATGAAGAATGTATCATAGAGATATTGATAAATATTATCTTCCACCCACCATCATGCATTGAAATAAGGTACAAGATTACTATATGTATGTGCAAACTTATCTTGTCTCGTATTCTACCCAAATTTCAATGCTCTCTAGAGTTAATCAATACGCCATTTGTATGCAACATCTTAGAAGACATTTTGAAAAAGAGGTTCCAGAAGCGGAACTAAAATGTAGTCTTCTATTTGCTCACTCAATTGCTATGCACACTTACACTTCATCTAAATAGATTTGAATTCTCACCTAAAGCACGCAAAGTGACCAGTCCCTCCTTTATGCTTGTTTGTCAAGATGTTATCATACATATCCATAGTAACCATTATCAAAGCAATCATTCAAGTATAGAACATTGCATATACCATATCATGAGCTTATATTGGAAACACATGTAATAAGGAAACATGATAGATCAGATAACAACTAAGATCAATTACACCATGTATTCACCATACTCAGATACATCAATATTCATAATCCATCCTCCATAATCCACCATAACAAATTATTACATGACAGAAGTTGAATATATAAATATACCGTATTGTAACATGCACAAGTATCAAACCATAATCCATACCCACATACAAATACTCTCGGCACTCAAACATGAACAATGGGATGTGGTACCAAAATAATTACATAAAATAGATATATATAGGGGTGGGGACTTTCCCTTCACCGCTCATGCACTCTTAAAATAGATGACATGCTCAAAATAGACAACATACATGCTTTTTTACATCAGCTAATAATCAACTATCTTATAAACAAGACTTTCTTTAATCATAGTAATAGCTTGATCCATGCATGACCTTTCATATTCATTCAACATGTACTTTATCCAAAAACCCTTGGTTGGCCATCAAGTTATCACTCTTTTATCCTTTTCTTGAGCCACACTCCAACTTACTTTTCTATTTTTAGCTCCGTAGTCCGCAAAAATTGGCTAAGTCCTAGCTTATGTCTTCCTAGGCATGAAACTCATGCGTGTCACTTCAACCTATCCTTGTGCATGTATACACGCCCCCTTGTGTACCACATCTTCCCGCATGCTCTTCATACTTAGCCATTTTTATCACCAACAATTGACATGCTCTCTCTTTGATATTTACTTGGTGTGATTGATCCTTATTTGGTGTGCTTGTTCATTTTTAGTGTGATTCCTCCTTATTTTCAGCTCATTTTCCTTTTTGTGCGATTTATCCTAATTTGGCATGTTGGCTCCTTGTTTAGCATTTTTCTCCTTGTTTAGTATGGTTTTTTCTTTATTTTTCATGGTGTATCCTTGCTTGATACTTGATTACTTTTTTGAATTCTTTTTCCTTGTTTTCTCGTGATTTCTCTTTTATTAGCACAATTTTTCCTTGTTTGGAATAATTTTTCCTTGTTCATGTGTGTACTCCTTATTCGAATTATTTCTCTTTATGTTCTCCTTCCTCAATGTGCTCATTGAAATATTGAATCTTCCACTCATACTTCTTTCCCAAACTTTAACATCATGGATCATGTGAAAATTCCAAGATCCAAATGTTTGAGGTTGAATACTTGCAAGCCAACCAAAATTAACTTGATAGGTTAGTCACATTCCTAAAGTGGAATATCTCAAGTGTTTTCAATCCCCAAAAATAATAGTATGTTTACTCCTAATATCCCGGTTTATAAAAATCTCATGGCTTCATTTGTATCCACCTCTAGAAGAGTCAAGCCATGTTATGTTTCCATTTTCATTAGCATGTACATATTTAGCAATTACATCATTGACTCGAAGCCTCAAATAATGTCATGTCACCAATGTTTCTCATTCCCTTAGCTTGACACTTTCTAAGATAGATAGAAAATGTTTCACTATGGAAACCAAATAAGTCCCTTTGGTTGGCCAAATCCAATATGTTCAAGTTTCCCTAGCTTCATATACAGAGAAGAAATTGAAAATAATTATCCTAGTGGTTGATATCCCAACAAATTACGGGATGCTACTAAGTAGAGATTTTACAAGGATCTTGGAGGATAAATTCAATTGGATCGGTCATATTTTATTATCTTGGTGAAAGGATAAAAATAGAGATTAGAACCTAAGCCAAAGGCCAAGTACTTGGTGTTGAAACTTGAATATCCTAGAGATGATATCCTATATACAAGAACAAGCTATGGGTATATGTGATGATGGAAGAATCCTTGGATACATCAAAATGATCGAAGAACATAAAAATGATATATGAGACCTTCAGTTTAAGAATATTCATTTCTCTTTCATTCTAGGTATAATTTATTCACATGAGGATGAAGTAAACCATGGGCATAATTTCCTGCAATAGAGTGACCAGCAAGTGATAGGTGGGGCTAATCATGAGGAAAGAGAGATACCCAGTGAAGTATTACAAAATGGAATGAAAATATCTAATCATCTTCACAAGATACATAATGAGGAACAATTGAATAATATGAAAGTTTTTCTTTTCCTTTTGGTGAATAAAATATCTTTAATGATGAGTTTAAATATTAGAAAATGTTGAAGTTACTCATATATCATTCCATTCAAGATAAAAAGAAATTCAAAATGGAGATTGGTTCTGTATCCCATGAGATTTACCAAGAGGTTAGGGTCATTCCTATTTTTCCCTCATCATTATGTTCATTCTATTTCCAAGAGGATGAGACACCATGCAACCCAAACAAGAGTCATAATATCATACATGAGGGCAAAAATAGAGTGGTTTATGTCAAATCGGGTTATTTTGATAAATATCCAAGTATTGATGCACATGAAGTCTTTGAACATGGTCTTAAGTATTGTGGAAATTCCATCATGGACCAATTCCCAAAATCCATCATCAAAGAGGGTATGACAAATAGGGAATCAATTTTTTTCAAAATATGTTGGCGGGACCATAATCTTAGTGAGATGTGGGTAACCAAGAGCAAATCAAATTGTGGCAAAAATGTATAAGACATGGAATTAAAGGCAAGTCTCAGTGAGAAAATGGTTTGGAAAATGGTAGAAATGGTTCATGATAGTAAGAATTAAGATACATTCAAAGAGCCATTCATCTTTTCCTAGAAGCATACATGTTGTTTTAATAAAAGATATGCATTCTTCTCTTTCTTTGACACTTGAGAATATTTTTCCTCACGCGTTTCTCCTAAATGGTTAAGGAGGGAATTATAATTCACTAAACCCATAAATGGGTTTGTAAATCATCGTCATATTGAGTTACCCTTGTATTGGTAACATATGCAGCAATACCAACATTGAAAAAAGGTTGTCCTTGCATGTTTTAAGTTATTAGGTTTTTAATTCCATGTGGTTTCCTTTCCTATGTGCTTTCTTTGTTTACTTGTGTTTCTTTCCTCTTTTCTTCTCCTATATAGATCTAGCTATGAAAACAAGTTGGTTTTGTGTTTATTCTTTTGACTCTTTGGCCCAATGTATAAGGCATTGCATATACATGAGATTATGGAGTTTATTCATGCCTTTTTCACCCTTCATGCAATCCAAGTCATGTCCCCAAGCTAGAACCACGTGTTTCCCACAATTTTGAGCTCGAGAAATTTTTTGAGTCCACGAAAATTTGGTCGCAATCAACTAAATTCCATAAAATTTCTCAAGTATGTTGAAATCCTCGTAAATTAGAAAATCATATTTTTTTATAAAAAAATTAGGTTACATTTCAACTCCTGAAAACCTCATCCAATGTAAATCAAACTTTTGATATTTTCCAACAAGGCCAAAAGGTCAATCTAATGTAAATCACACTTTTGTCCCCTGTCGACAAGGACAAAAATTTATCAATGAAAATTGGACTTTTCATCTTGTCCAACAAGGCGAAATTCGATCCAATGTGAATTGGAGTTTCGACCTTGTTTGACAAGGTCAAAAGTATTTTGAATTAAAATTGAACTTTTGAGCTTGTTCAACAAGGCCAAAATTCTAGTCCAATGTAAATCAAACTTTCAACCTTATCTCGACAAAGCTAAAATTCAGATCAATGAAAAACATACTTTGATCTTGTCCAACAATATCAAAAGTTTGATTGATAAAATTAGAATTTTTGAGTTTGTCCGACAAGGCCCAAAGTTTGATTAATGAAAATCGAATTTTTGACCTTGTTTGACAAGGACAAAAATGTGCTCGAGTATATCCGAATTTTCGCATAGGTTTTTAAATATTTGTTTAGGTTTCATATATTTTTCTATCATGTGTGTTTCATCAATATTTCATGCAATATGGATCTCATTTACCCCTCCAAAAGTTCAAACAAGTTTGACAAAGTACATTTGCGCTTTTGGTGCAAAACACACATTTGAGTTCCATCTCAATTTTTAGCCCCAAAATGCAATTTTTTTCTAAAATGTATAGAAAAAGTGTTCAAAATTCACCATTCTTAAAAAGGTCTTGGTCAAAAATCAAAAAACTACTAAAATCCACCTCAAACAAGGTACTAAAATAATGTTTTTCTCTTCAAATCTTTGAAGATCAATATCTAGGTTTTTCAAGTTTTTTTGGGTTTGGTAAATTTCCCTATCATTTTCATTTCCTCAAAAATTGATGAAAAATGGATCTCATTTTCCCCTCCAAAATCTCGTGGGTTTTTCACCTTGTTTTGCAAGTCCAAAACTCCCACAATGTATTTCAAACTTTCCACCTGTTTTTCAACTCCCATTCAAATCGTTGGAGATATATTTTGATGAGGAAGATTTTCTCTTTGGGGTTGAGGGTCCCAAATTTGATATATTTTATGGGGTAACTTTGAGGTGCAAAAGCATGTAGAATTTTCAGCTGCAAAAATAGGTTTCTAATTTGCAAGTTTAGAGAAAGTGCATATTGACTTTGTCTATTTACAATACAAATACTAATTGACTTCATCAATTTTCAATTCATATGAAAATTGACTCAGTAACTTCCTATTATTAGCAATTTGAATGTGTCGAGGCTACATGTAGCCATAATTGTAGTGATTAGTGTCCTATAAATATGTAGTTGCAATTCATTCTAATGGGACTTTTACCTTCCGGACATTTTTACTTGGAGAGGGTTCTTTGTGAAACGTTTGGAGGATATTTCTTTAGAAATATGTGGAAATACTTTGTGTAATCCAGTTATTGTAAATAACATTTTATCATTTTTAGAGGAATTCAAATTGCTAGAGACTTCAAAGGATTTTTTGCTAAAAATTGTTGTCGATTATTTTGTATAAGATCTCAGAGGAGAGGAAAAGTATGTGAGATTTTATGTTCATATTTGTGAAGAAATAAATTATATTTACTAAACTTTGTATTGTAGTTTCTTTAGCAATAAACATGTTTTTTTATGTCATGTGTTTATCCTTCTTCACTCCTTTCATGCATGTAGAATTTCAAGCAAAAATGTTTCTTATATCAAGTAATCTGCTTGCAAATTAGGATGAGATATGTGTTTACTTATTTGAAATGCAAGTTCCCCATTTATTTCTTCCTTTCTAAATTCTCCATTCATTTTCCCTCTCTTTCCAATTTATATTCCTTTCCTAGGAGTGAAATCCCACCCATGCAAGTTAGTGAAAATATAGTGTTTTCCTTCCTTCTCGTTTTGGATTTCAATAAAGGGCGCCTCCCCTCACAATAGAGGAGGAAATTTGTCCCACATACATTATTAGAAAAGAACCACATTTTACATGTGACAAAATAATTTACCAATAAATTCCCTTAGGGTGCGGTAGGTTTTTTTGACTAAGGGTAGAGGTCTCATACATATCATTCAATACCCTTATCTTTTCACACTAGTAGTTAATCCTCATAGTATGCCTATAGCTCCTTAGTTGAAGTATTGAAAAATGGGGATTACATCATGGGAAGGTAGGATATACCATTTACTATCACAACATATCTTATATGAGATGGGGTATATCATTATACCTCTTTAGCTAGCCTAAGTCTAACCCTCCTACTTTGGGTTCCTTCTCTCCAAGATGATTAAACCTTTACTCATAACCTTTTTGTTAGAGTTCCTAATCTTCATGAAAGATATTTTATCGCCATCATGACACCCTAATTTTTCCTCTTTCATGTTCACTCCCTATAATCCCCTTAATGGAAATTTCCAATAGTTTATCTTGACTCTATGACCCCTTCACATCCAACTATTTTACTATAGACTACTACCTATTTTATGACCCTAACGCCCTTTTTAGATATTTATGAGGATGATTATAAGACCTTTAGGCATTCCTCATAAATATTTCCTTTGATACATGTCATCTTGATTTACATTAGTTGTGACACTATATGGTAGTATTTTGTTTCCCAAGAAAATGCAACACTAGTATTGATTGTGATCTTGTTCATTTCGGTAATTCCTTGTTTAGCACTTATTTTATTATATTTCCTTGTTTCTTTGATTACATCGTATGTTTTTACAACCCTATTTTCAAATATCTTACTTTATTTTATTCTTTTATTATATTTTATCAGTTTCTTACAATCCTCACCACATATCTTACCTTTTTTATTACTTTCTTATATTTAACTAGGCATTTTTGCATCATTATCATGCCTTGTAATTTATTTGATTACTTTATTATATTTTATTATGTGTCTTACAATCATTTTTGTATCGTTTCACTTATTTGATTGTTTTATTATAACTTATTAGTTTTTGTTTTACCTACTTATTACCACACCTTTTGATTTCCAAATTATTCTATCCATTTTCTTAGATGTTCATTTTATTTTTGATCTACCATCTTCATTTTCATTTTTATCCATATATGTGATCACATTTGTGCAAAATAGATACAAAACATAGGGAAACATACAACCATAAATATAACATAATAAATCACAAAATCCATGTAATCAATAAGTCCAAAATTTGTCATATCCATATATACATTATTTCATAAAAATGGGTAGCAATCACTCATCTCTCAATAGTCTCCTTCACCCCTCGTAGGAGGAAGAGGTTTCATATTATGAATTTATGGGGTATGAATACCTTCTTGTCATGATCAATCTAATGATGATTCTCTAGACTATTCCCCATGTGCCTCTCCCTCCACATGAGTCACTTGAATCGGTTACGTCGTCATTTCCTTTACATCATGTTGTTACTTCTCATTAGTTTTAAGAGTATCCCCTAATCTCTTGGCCTAGTAAATTTTTATTGACCTCTAAGTCTCTCATATCATTTGTACCAAGGATCCCATATGTATGTCGTCTACTACTAAAAGGTATACTCCCTACCACTCTATATCCCAAGTCACCTCTCTTACAAACCTAAAGGTTCAAACATAATCTCCCATAAATTGTGCTACTATATCTTACATCAACTTTGTGTCTTCCCCGATGAGGAAACATTTTAGGATCTCCTAGTGTACACCTTCAATGATTGTTTTCTAATATACCTCAAACCTCTCTATAAAAATACATATTAACACCTATTATCATAAATAAAATATATCATACAAGAATATACTCCCTAGCATGTGTTGGTCTATTTAATTAATCATACAAGTATTGTATATGATTCATATGTACTTATAATATTAATTGTAATTAAATATGTATATGATTCTCCCATTGGTGAAAACTTATCCACATTTATTAATAGGAATAATATCAACCAAGTTATTGACTCGATTGAGTACATTATTACTAGAGAATAATAGCTTCTACTTTCTTTTATAAAACATGAAGAGCTACTGTTATATATCATATTGTTGAAGAGATTTATTCTTACTATGGAAAATTCAATCCACATATTTTTGATACAAAATTTAGTAATGATGTTACCCTTGGTAAATCTTTATTTTGTCTTAACTTTAAAATTTTCATTTATTTACTATTTATGCATGTTTTTGGATGTTTGTCTTATGGTTTTTAAAATGATTCTATAGAGTACTTCATAATTTAATAAAGACGCATCTTTACTCTAGGAAATGAAATAACTCAACACAATGATAAAAATTACTTCTACTTGGATGTCTTGGATGGTCCTCTACAATTGTCCCATCTACCCTCCTTCCTATCAAGATTTCCTCCTCCTCATTGGGTGACCTTGTAGTAGCTAATTTTTATCATATATATCTCTATATCACCACTAACAAAGTGGCATCCTTTTTGCATATCGTACACACTCTTTTTTCATCCCTTTATAATATTTATTTGATATATACCCATATGGTTGATGAGTAAGCACCAACTAGCCTTCTTAATCTCTAATATTAATAACAATATTAGGATATCCCAAGATATGATGATGTTGGGACATCCATCTAGGTTAGGGAATCATGCTCAGGACTATTCTAAATCACATATACTTACTGCAACCATGATGTCACCTCTCTATCCAATCTCCCCTTTTCAAAGACCATGTCTCTATGGAACTTATAATTTCCTCTATAGTCTCAATGAAAATACTACAAGATCTTTTTGTTATCTACCTCTACCTATCTACTTTCTCACATGTTGATGATGTCATGGTGGTAATTATGGTGCTATTGTGGGTTGAGGCAGCCCAAATTATTTCAAAACCATGCCTACTAAGTAGGGATTCCCCACCATAGATAGTTCAATGTAACCTCTATAATGCCCTATGTTACTATTGTATACGTCCATGATGGCCACCTATTCACAATACCCACATAGGGTCTCTACACAATCTACTCCCTCTACACAATATGTAATATCAAGTATCCAAATGGATCCCTAATTCTCATCCCTCTCTCCCATTGCAAAACCCTAGGCACTTATGTTGCACTCAGTAATGGAGTATATGTATGTATCTATATAAGGAAAATCTCTAAATATAAGCTAGAAGTAATACAATCGCACAATTACCAGTTGTTTCCTCTCTCGGAATTGATATAGATCATGTGTTAATTGCACCTATATATTTTTCCCCCAACTATACATTATATTTTTCTAATGCATATTCGTACACTACTGGGAAAAAATGGGACTACACCTAATATTTGACACAAAATCCTTATCATAATCATCCCTATGATTTCCTTCTAGATATGTGAAATGGAAAATATGTAACTTTTCCTCGACATGATATTGGAGATTGTAGCTAATAATAGTCTAGATTTGTATCCCATTGTGCTAACACTCTCATCTTGACATATATTCTAGGCACATCAAAGAACATATGTTCACCTTCGATTAGAAAACCCATAATATCATGCACATCCTCTAATATGAATGTGGTATTAATGATGTCTCCTTCAACACTCCACCAAAAGGTGTCTTATATGATCTCCTAACAACTCAAAATAATATATACTATGTTTTCATTTGATGTGATGTGGAACATTTATATATACCTCTAGACCCTAGCATAAGAAATTTTTCTATGTCTACATCTAATAATCCCCTCCATAAGTGATGAAACTAACAAAGTTGTCTACTATCCTCCATAGTTGGACCCATTTTTGAACATGCAAAACAAACACACAACATTTACCCATTAACCTCGTTAAGAGAAAGATTTGATAAATCAATCAAAGAATTGAAAACTAATTAAAACCCACCATTTCCTATGCCATCTACCATGTAGCATAACCACATCAACCCTACATAAAAATAGATTCCCTCAACTACATCGGTCACCCTACATAAGAACTACATCAACCATGCTTTGGGAAAAAGAGATGGCATGAAAAATTTTATGATTTCTATCGACTCGACATGCCTGATGGTGTTTTGCAAAAGGAAGTGCTCCTTTTAACATTCAAATACCTAACCTAATTATCTCCTAATGAAAAAAATTCCCAAACCCACCTATATTTTATCGATGCCCTCATTTTGACACCTATTGGGAAATTTTCACTACCCGAATTTACCACAAGACCTAATTTTACATTTATGACCTACCAACCCTTTCACAATTCAAGCATAAAACCTCTGTTAGATCCTCTTTGGTTCTTTCTCCTTGACTTCCACCTCTCTCTTCAGCACCTCCTCCTTCTATCCTTTCCATGGGATCTAGATTCATTGAAATCAAATAACCTAGAGCTCCGAGAATCTCAAAAAATCTAATTGTAAAGTGAAAAATGAATAGGTTGATCTACTATTTATAGACGCCCAACAAAAATTTGAAACTTTATAAAGATGATTCCATATTTTGTTAAAAATTATATCTTGTCAATCATAAATTTAACCTCCATTCTGGAATAAATGTCGAGTCATACTCTTATAACAAATCAAACAATATCATGCAAGAATTTTTTTCAAAATTTTCAAAAATCACATATATTTCATGCCCATGACCCTTACCTCCATATTTTGTGTTCACACCTTATATCATCATCTCTCCTATGTTTCCTATCTTCACACCCGATAGACCAAATTCCCCCATTAATGCACCTTCTATAATCTTTACACTTGTATTCCTATTTACGACCTACTTTATCATGTTCCTTTGGTTATCAAGACTCATCCTAGCTTTCTCATCCGGTCAAGTCCTATCATCCTTCCATGGTCTCCCTTATCTTAAAATTTATTTATTTTTTAAATTTTTCTTCTAGTGTTTCTTTTCAATTTTTAATCACTTGGGTTCACTCAACATCTCTTGCTACATTCTATTGATTCATTATGCAACCACATTCACAAGAAGGTAAGTAATTTTTATTTGTGTTCATATTTTTATCGCTTATACTTCTCATTCATTTTAGACATTTTTATTTTAGTGTTGTATTTTATTTTCTTGAAGACCATTTCATGTACACGTTTTATGACACACAATTATCTTCATTTCAGTGACATATGTATACACCTTAGTTTTCACTCTTACTTATTTTTATCTTCATAAGTACCATCGGTGCATTGATATACCTCAACTGATATCTTTTGGGATATCATCATAAGTGAGATGGTTTTATTAATGATTTTACTTGTGAGAGATATTTGATGTGAATTCCATGATAACTTAGATACATTATCGTTTACATCTCGCATTCATCCTTTTACATCTTATGGCATCACCTTACTATCCTCTTACAATCACTTGTGTATCCATTTATAACACACTTATATATAAAATAAATTCCCTCTTTATCAACTCCAAAATATTCCCTCGTCTCTTGATCCTTCCTTCTAGGACCCCATCATATGTTATTACCTAGATCCAACATTATCAACCATGGTTAATATTGCTTGGATTTCAGCATGGCCTGGGAACTATAATAGTTAATCGGGTTCCTATGTAGAGACAAAAATTGATTTTATTTAACATCATCATCACTCATTTGGTCTACTTGTACTCGCAAATATACTCTTAAATGTCTTCAAGGTTAAGAATTTGGTCTTTCTTATTTTTGTAGTTTACTCTTGGAGTAATAGGTTTAGGAAACTCAAAAATAGTATATGTACTCAATATGGTCTATCAAGCCTTTGAATTCCCCTAGAAGTGGTTCACTAGATCTTATTCCTACCAACATTTTGGTCCCCACATCAACTCTCTCATAAAGTGATGTTAAAAAGGTAAGTATCTCTAATCTCTATTTTCCTTTATGTTATTTTAGATTTGATTGATTGTTTGATTGGTCATGTACATAATTTAGAATGGATTAGAATATTCTCAATCTATTGCACTATTATATATCAATCATTACCTTATAGTTTATCCCCTTTGGGTTTTTCATCCTATCAATCTCTACAACCCATTTTAAAAATATTATCATAGATATATTCATCTTGTTTACCATCCTTATAACCCATTTACAATCAAGATACTAGTAAGGTTTCAACCCTATCCTAGGCTTAAGATTTAGAACCCTAAGCTTTCAATAGAGTATGGACTATCATATTCTAGATACATGGATTTAAGTTCCTTACAACCCTCTTATGTGTGGCCCTATAATGATGCCCTTCTTATCCTAATATATATTATTGATAAGAGAGAGGATATTCCATGTAGACAGCTTCTTAGCTTGCATACAAGGGGCATGGTCGCAACCCACTTCATGAAATACTATGTAGTCATAATGATAAATGTATGTCCATATTTTGAACGAGATAGTTTTCCGATGCAATGAAACCCCACATGTTGAAAGGTCACATAACTTCAAGTGTTTTGATCTTAGGCTGATAGATAATGAATAAGATCATCATGGAATTGGAAAAGGTTTGCATTTATTAACAAAATTATGTACATCCACCTCTAAGGTAAGCCAAAATAAACTCATACCTAGGCACTTGAGGGTTATACCATGTCCACTCAAATGGCCTCCAAAAATTTCCCCATGTGCTTCCTCGAGGAGAGAAGTGACCTAATCCTCGAGTACCATAATAAATCAAGAAACCCTAAATGTTGTAAAAATAGAGAACATCGTTTTTAAGAACATACTTGTAGGATTTATTTTGGATTATATTTTTCCACAATAGTCGGCATCTAGAGGATAATTATGTTTTTAAGGAATAGAATGATATCCCCGTACCATGGAATTTACCTCTTTGTGATGACTTTAATGTGACATATGAGATAATTATCTTTGTAAATTAAGATTAAAGGAGATTCCTATATTTTAACCTTAAATTGGTTATCTTGAAGGTTATATTTGCAAGTTAAGAATGAGAGCTTCATAATCAACCAATTTTTTGGTGATGTTGAAGATAAGGCGGAAAGAGAAATGATCTTCACTAAAGGGTCACTAATAAAAAAATCCTATCTTGTCTCCTAAGTAAACACTTGGCTCCATTAAAGTGGAGAGTACATGTGTCTTTGTGCAATTCGACCATGAATTCTTATATCTCTTCGATTTTAACACTTTATTTATGGGCTTAGGTTTAATTTTACCTTCTTCAAGGGTATGATCCTTGAGATCAAAGTTGAAGTTATGAAATTAGTTTTTACGTAAGGGGTTGGCCCAAACCCTTGATGAAGATAACATCTTCACTAGGTCGTACATTCTATATATTTTGATTTATGAGTGGTATAGTAGAGGAAAGTTGATCAAAAATCAATTTCACCTTGAATTATTTATGTGTGATCATTTGTATGTGAAACTCCATAAGGAACACCATCCAATTTCCAATGATGTCCGTAGGTAAGACAACTATGGAAAAAAAATAAGGCGATCGGTATAAACAATAACATATGTTGTTTGATGTATTTTATACTCGTGGAGCTTAGAAGTGGTAATTTATATAGCTAAAAAGCATGATCTATGTTGGTGTAGTGTGTCTCGGAATCAAGGAATGCTTAGATAATGTAATAAATAGTGTGTACTTTTCCCATTTCATGTTCTTATGCTAACATTACCCTAATGGAGATGGGGATACATGAGGTATAAACGATGAGAGTTCAAGTCATAAAAGGGGTCATAATGTAGATATGTTAAAAGTACATATTTCTTCGTGGATTCAATTGTAGGTTGATAGTCCATATTACATTCTAGCTTGGTAAATTTATTAAAGAGATTGCTAATAAAGTGAGTTTGAAAAGTTAGTTTAGGAAGAAACCTTCAAATTCCCCAAAGATTCCCTAAGAAAGTGTGGGAAATGGATGTGGGTTGAGGAATGTTGATGATTGCTTTAAGTTTTTAATGTCCACATCAATTCCTCATTTGGAGATGAGGAACCTCAAAATCTTTCATTGGGTGACACAAAAGATGCATTTTTGGTATTAAGGTAGACCTCCTTTTTCTATTGGCATTCAAATGCTTTGCTTAGATGAAGGACATAATAATCCTCAAGTAAATATTTGACTAGAATATCATCTATGTAGACTTCGTTGCTTTTATAAATCAAATCATGGAAGATGTGGATCATTGCACATTGGTAAGTTTCCCTACATTTTAAATGTCAAAGGGAATCTCTACATAGCAACATGTTCCCTACTTAGTTGTAAAAGGTAGTTTTTGTTGATCTTTGAGAGTAATTTATATTTAATTTTAACCATAGAAACACATCCATGAGGTAAAACATATCATATCCAATCATGGCATCGACGATGGCATCAATGTATGGTAGAGGAAATGTATCCTTAAGACAAGCCAGGTTACCATTAGGAGATTCAATACATATATGAATGGCTAAGGTGACCTTCCAAAAACTCGTACAACATTCGGATAGTCCACCAATTGAATATATTTGGAAACTATATGTTAGATGATCTCCTTATGACTAAGCTTGGAGATTTTTGAAGGTAATTTCATTATATTTTGTCAAACATGAGTTGCATAGTGGGATAAGTGACCATGTTATAGAAAATGATCTTTAGATCGATTATGAGCATATGAGAATAACCCCAAGCAAGCCTCATGTTATTGTATTTAATTATCTATATAGTAGTGTATATAATTAATATGCACTTGTAGTATTTTTATTAAAAATAGTGGATAATTGATTAATTGGTACACACTTATCCATAAGCTATTTATAGAGAAGATTATCAATCAAGTTATTGGCATAATTGACTTCCACTATTATTAGATTGAAGAAAACTTACTCATTAGTTAACTACTCTCTAAACCCTAACATCAACCACTTCCTATCTTTACAAAATAATAGACAGCTAGTGTTTGCATGTAATCATTATGGAAGAGAATTATTGGTATATTAGCAAATTCAAGCTAGAAATTTTTATAAAAGAGGTAATCATGTTATCCATGATATAAATATGTGGTTTTTCTTTATTTTAAGATTTTATTGATTTATAGTATATGTATTTACGTGGGTGTATGTCTTATGGTTATTTATAGCAATTTTGGAGAATATTCAAAACTCTAATTCATCCTTGTGTTTAAGAAGAATTGTTCCATGTTGTGGTCGTAAGTGTTGATAACAATCTCTAATTTTAACCACTTGAGAGGCATCATCATCATCAAGTTATACATTGAGAGTATCTTCAACAAGCATGGATTTTCCATCTTGGGAATGATAAGGAGCATCGTGTAATTTGGTAGTTTCATCATTTATCCAATCAACAATTGGGAAAAAGGTGTGGAATAAAGGAGCTTTCTTAGTAAAGTTACCAAGTTTATGATATTGATAACATATTTGGCTTTTCAAGCATGAAGTAGCTTTTGGGAATGAACCATTATATGTGACGTCGATTTCAGGATCAACATACCTTTTATAGTTATGTGCATGTTTTGAATGAGTTTTCCTAGCATCTATCACCTTAGCATTGTTGTCCACTAAAAATTCCCCTACTTTTAAGAAGTTGAAAATTAAAATTTTGAGGTTAAGTGTCTTTTCTCGTTGTCCCGATAGTGTGAAATGTCAAGAAATTCGAAAATCTACATTTTTGGGTCATTTTGTGTGTTTTTCGGGCCTGTCAGACATTTTTGTCCCGCGTGTCCCAGGTTCACTTGGGCTCTCTGTTCCTCGATCGGCCGGTTTACCCGAAGTCCATTCTTTTCGGGCCCGTCGAAACTTTTTGTCCCACATGTCCCAAAGTTCGCCCGAACCCATTGTTCCCTTTTCACCCAATTAAATCGATTCGTGTATTCCACGTACTTTCGTCCCCACAGTCCCAAAAGCATTTGTGGCGTCTTTTCCCGCACGCCCGATATCCCAAACTGTGTCCCAAACCGTACTTCGCACTTTCGCGTCCCTCATGTCCCAAATGAACCAAGTGTCATTCGTGCTAATTTTTCCCGCTCTACCCGAATATCTTGCTTTTCAAATGAACTACCCCCTATGCATTTTTGCACACTGCTTTCATGCTATCTATTGCTCGAACCTTTGCAACCAAAATTTCTGCACGCGTATCCATTTCCCTTGCGATTCCATCCCAAGTCTAGCTTGCAGCTTTTCTCTCTGAGTTACTATCAACATGAAGATCAAATTCCAGGGGCAGGAACAAGTTTCACCACTCGAGTCTGCCGTTCCCGATATCGGGACAAGGTGAGTTCGCCACCTTGATTTTGGGGATTTTTGGGCAAGGATGACAGATGCAAACCCTTCAGCTATGGCACAGATGATTCATGACAGTGGCTTGGCATTCGCCGGTGGCTTCCCAATTTCAATACAATGTGCAGACACTGTACTCGCTTGCGGAGCTCATTTCAGTCCCGACTCAAGTGAACTAACGAACGTGCATGGAGAACTCATTGCCAAGTTAGATGCCACCGCCAACACATCAGTCCCACGTGGCAGAGACATAGCCGAGGCGTTGAAGAGATTCAGATAACGGATCCTTAAATCAGTGGGTCCCTCCCAATCTTGAACACTTGTCTTCTTCTCCCGATTCTTCTCCTCCTCCTCTTCTTCATCATGAATTTATTGTATTTAGTTGGGGTTTTGCGATTTGCAGCTCTTTAACTAATCATTAGTTAAAAGAAGTAGTTACTGGGAGTAACTAATTTGTAAACTATATAATGGCCTCTCCTCGCCATTTTGAAGGGAGGAAGGAACTTGGCTTATTTCTGAAAGTGTAAATAAATCTTGAAGAAATCAATACAGAAGGATTTTTCATTCTTTGTCTATCTAGTTTCCTTTATTCCTAAGCTACTCATTTAATCTTGTTAGATCATTTGTCTGTATTATGCTGAGAAGCTTTGTATTCTTGCAGATGTTATTTACAGAACTTTGTGTCTTTTCAAATTTCATCTTATTAATGTGATACAAATGATCTTATTCCAATTCGTTGTACCCTCACATGCATAAGGAATTACTCTGTCATCTATAATTTTGAATGGTGCCTTTCTGCTCATTCTCGCATTTTCATTCCTCAGTCCTTTTGTGATTGATGATCCTTATAGAAAAAACTTTCATAATATCCAAGTTCCACAAGAAAATCATGCTTTGTATATGTGTAAATAGGTTCGTTTCTGAATAAGGGAACCTCTCCCATTAAAGAGGAGGGACTTCTTGTCCCCTGACTGTTGCTCTTCTTGAAGTCCTTTTTGACGACCAACGTTTTTGGCGACTCCACTGGGGAATCATATTCCAGTTCTATAATCATTTATTGATCATCTTTTGATCTGGTGACTCCACGTTTTACTCGAGGGAGAAGGGCCCTTGGTATTGAAGATTCTCAGTTTCAACTTTTGGAACAACAGGGTTTTCCTCTCCCTTCAACAAGGAGAAATAGAAAGGCTCGTTCAACAAGCACTCCACCTATCCAAGATAGAATCCCTACGGGTGGTATTCCTTCAGAGAAAATCAGTCCTAATCTTCGAGATCTGATTCTTGCTGGTGTTTCAGTTCCTCTTCAAGCCATTTTTCCAAGAATGGCGGTACCATTGCCTTGGGGCCATCGTGTTGGGCCTCTTGCCCTTCCTCATCCTTTGCATGAGTTACCTAGAGGTAACCGGAAGAACTTTCCTAAATTCAAAGGCGATGGTAAAGTACATCCTGATGAACACATTGCAGCCTTCATAGTTGCATGCGGAGTTCTGGGAGTTGAACATGAAGACGTCTCTGTAAGACTTTTTGTTGAGACTTTACAAGATAATGCTGCTGATTGGTTCTATCACCTTCCAACTGGAGGAGCTATCACTAGCTGGAACACAATGAGAACTAGGTTTGAAAACTGTTTCAAACCAATGGAAGACGTGCATGCTTTGCTAGCCCAAATTTCTCAAATAAAGAAGGAATCACAAGAGCCCATGAGAGAATTTGTGGCTCGATTCAACATGTTGATTAACAAAATTCCACAAAATACTCAACTTGTGGATCAAATTCAAAAATTCTTCTTCCTAAACGCCCAATTGCTCAAGTTAGTTATGCACTGAGAAAGGGCTAATCTCGCAACATTGGCCGAGGATCAAACTCTTCTTTGTTAGTGTTGAAGATGATTTAATCATGTCGGGAAGCGAGGAGAGACCCTTCTAAATCTAAGTCTACTTCTTCCTCCTCTTCTACTCCTGGACCTAATACTGATCCATTGGTACAAAAACTTGCAAATGATCTCATCACCATTAAGAAACAATTGGCTCAGCATACTCCCTATGCAGACGTTCCAAGGAGGAATTTTCAGCCCAGAAATCGTTTGCTTGCTTCTCAAACAAGGCTAGCGCTTGAAGGACCTCCTATTAAAGTTCCTGTCAATGCAACCTGTGAAGTTGAGGAACCAGAGGATGAGGAGGTTAATGAAGATTGTGAGGAATTTGTTGAAGAGGTTGATGATGAAACAGATGAACTTGAGGGATCTCGAGTTAATTTCTTCACCACTGAAGGCATTGATGAAGGGGATGATTATGACAAAGTAGTAGTAGACATGAATAGTGAATCATATGCTGTCATGACTCGAGAGTAGACAAATCAGAGGGAGAAAGTGATGCAGCCCACCAAGAAATCTAAGGAGCAGCCGACAACTATCCCCGTAATTGCAAAAAGAGGATCTCCTATCCCCATTTCATCTACACCAAAGGTGAGTCCTGTCAATTCTGCTACTAAAGTTACTTCTTTTTCCCCTAAAATTGATAAAACTAGGATCTCAAGTGATGATAACCCGTCCACTTCTGGGTCTTTCGATATTATTGATCACTTAAAAAAGACTAAGGTTCAAATCTCAGAGGCTGAATATTATCAAACTCATCCCAAGGCTTTTGCTAAAATGATTCACTTTGTCAATTCCCATTCTAAAACTACCTCTAAAGGCCTTTTACCCACTCCTTCTGCACACCACAGCCTAATCTGGTAGCCGTTGTCACCTCACCCAATGACAAAATCAAACCATTCTATGTAACACTCCTTATAGCTGGCCATAGGCTCAGTAATTGCGTCATAGACTCAGGAGCATCAGATAATGTAATGCCTGCCAAAGTAGCTCATGCCTTAGGCTTGACTCTCACATGCACTTACGGATCTTGTTATTCCATGGAGAGTAAGGAAGTGCCCTTGGTCGGAAGAATTAAGGACGCACAAGTGGCTTTTGCTACTTTGCCAAAGAAGAAAGTTTTGGCTACTTTCCTAGTAGCAGATATTCCTCCTTCATACGGGATGTTGCTAAGCAGGAACTTCTGTAAGGATGTGGGTGGAGAAATTCAAATGGATTGGTCACATGCCCTCATACCTGTTAATGGGCAAATGAAGAAGTTGCTTCCTGAGAAGCAGTTTAAGTATATTGTACAAAAAATGGATGATCCCAAAGCACAAATACTCTATGAGGATATGGGGCATGGAAACTACATGATTATGTCTCCAGAAGAAATCCAACTCCCCAAAGTGTCACCTAAAGATCCTAATGGCGTTTGGATACTTGAGTTTGATGGAAGTTGTTCTTCGGCTGGTTCTGGGGCTGGTGTCATATTGGTGTCACCTGAAGGAAGCATTCATCCTTTCTCATTCAAGTTGCAATTTGAAAATACCAATAATACAGCAGAGTATGAAGCTCTCATTCTTGGACTCTAGGTGGCAAAAGAACAGGGTGTGAAGAATCTTCTAGCTCGTGGGGATGCGGAATTGATTGTCAAGCAAGTTAGAAACCTCTTCCAGGTAAAGAATGGAAGGTTGAAACATTACAGGATTAGGTTTGGGACTCCATTGAATTTCTTGACGCCTTCTCCATCGAAGCAGTGCCTAGGGAGAAGAATACCAGGGCTGATTCTCTAGTAGTCTCAGGGTCATTGCTTATTCCTCATCCTGACTTTTCTCAAGATAAGTTCACCATTGAAATGATTCATAGACCCAGTGTACCTGATAATACAAGTAACTGGAAAGTTTTCAATAACGATCAACACTTGCTTTCTTTCTTAGAACTCAAGGATAATTTTGAACAATTGTACTTTGAAGGAGCGATAATTTGCCTCGTGAAAGTGTGCCCTTTAACGAAGAAGCCACCCAAGAAGAAGAAGCGGATCAGGATGGATGTATCAAACTCAAAGGAAACAAGATTCCAAAAGGATTGGTGAGTTTAGAAAAATTGTTTGACAAACACGACAGGTATGTAAAGTTTAGAGCTTCTACTGGACCCCAACAATCAGCCGAATATGACAAAATCAATATTGGGAGTTCTACTAATCCTAAACTCGTGAACATTGGAAAATGTTTCACCTCAGAAGAAAAGAAGAAGGTAATGAGTCTTTTGAAAAATTATAAGGATGTTCTTGCTTATTCCTATGAAGATTTAAAAGCTTTCTAACCAAAGGAGATGAAGCATTTTATCCCTCTCAAACACGGGATTAAGCCTTTTAAATGAAGAGGCAATACAATCCTAAGATAGTGACACAATTTTTCAAGAAATACAAAAGTTATGGAAATCCAAAATCATTTTTCCTATCCATCATTCAACATGGACTCGCCAATATTGTGCCCGTTAGAAAGAAAAATGGTGAGATTCATATCTGTGTTGACTTTAGGAATCTAAATCAAGCTTTCTTGAAAGATAATTATCCCTTACCTATGATGGATCAGGTCTTGCAAGCGATAGAACGGATCTGAAATGTTGTCTATGCTTGATGGATTCTTAGGATATAACCGGGTAGAAGTTAATACTGCGAGATCAACACAAACGGCTTTCACTACCCTTGGGGTACCTTTGCTTACAAAAGGATGCCTTTTGGGCTCATCAATGCCAGTCTACTTTTCGAGAGGGCTATGGATTTGGCCTTTGGAAGTTTGAAAGGAAAGTGTATCGTCATATACCTTGATGACTTGACTGTATTTACTAAAACAAGGGCGGATCATTTCCAGCATCTAGAGACAATTCTGCTAAGATGTAGAGAACATGGGATCTCTTTGAATCCTAAGAAATCTATTTTTTGTGTCACGGAGGGGAAATTATTGGGGCACGTTGTCTCTAAAGATGGTATAAAAATTGATCCTGAGTGAGTTCAAGCTATTCAGCAAATTCCTCTTCCAACCAGCAAAAAAGGAGTGCACTCTTTCTTTGGTAAGATCAACTTTTTGAGAAGGTTCATCCCTGATTTTGCAGAGCTAACTTTGAATATCTCCCAAATGATGAAAGGAAAACAAACGTTTGGTTGGTCTCCTAAAGGGAAAGAAGCCTTTGAAGGTATTAAAAGGGCCATTGCTAAAACTCTTGTTTTAGCATGTCCAGATTTCAGCAAAGATTTCATTATCTATTGCTACGCCACGGATAACACCTTGGCTGTTGTTCTGACTCAGGAAGATTCTAATGAGCATGAAATCCCAATTGCATTTATGAGCTATATTCTAAAAAATCATGAGTTAAAATACACCATAATGGAAAAACATGCTTTTGTAGTGGTTAAAGTTGTCAAGTAGTTTCATTTTTACATTCTTAACTCTCACTCCACAGGGTCTTTGGTACCAGATACAACTATCAAGTCAATTCTCACACAAAGCAGAATTTGGATCCAAGAGAGGGAACTGGTGGCCAAGGTTCAAGAATATGATATTGACATCAAACCAACCAAGCTAGTCTATGGAAAAGGCCTGTGTGAACTCATCACCGAAGGAGCTAGACATGAGTTACTGGAGGATAAAGTTGGTCTTCCTACCGTTCTGTTTCTTAGCTTAGTTGATGAATGGTATGTTGATATCGTTCACTTTCTCACCTATGGAGAATGCTCCTCTCATTTCTTGCCAAAGAGAAGAGAGCCGTTAAACTAAGGTCAATCCAATATGTGTTGTGGGAAAACGCCTTGTTTAAACGTGGGTTAGATGGAAGGTTTTTGAAATGTGTGGACAAGGAGCAGCAGAAGAAGCTACTCTCAGCTTTTCATGATCAGGCATGTGGAGGGCATTACTCATCAACTATCACTGCTCATAAAATACTTCGTGGAGGATATTACTGGCCTACCTTGTTCAAGGATGCATCAAAATGGGTTGATAAATGTGAGGCTTGTCAGACTTTCGTGGGTAGACCCAAATTGGCCTCCTTGCCCCTTAAACCAGTTGTGATCGAAGAACCTTTTCAGCAATGGGGTTTAGATTTCATTGGAACACTTAATCCCTCTTCTAGTGCTGGTCATACCCACGTATTAACTGCCATAGATTATTTCACCAAATGGGTAGAAGCCATTCCAGTAAAGAGTACTACTTCAGAAGTAGTATGCAGTTTTATCAAAGAAAACATCTTGATAAGGTATGGTGTGCCAAACAAGATCGTGACAGATAATGCTTCAAACTTTTCTTCAATTGAGATGATGGTTTTGCTATGGATATGGCATTTCCTAGCTCACTCCTCGATTACTATCCTCGGGAAATGGACAAGCAGAATCAACAAATAAAAATCTGGTGGCCATAATAAGGAAATTAGTCAATGAATCCCAACGGAACTGGCACAAGAAACTCTATGATGCTCTTTGGGCAGATAGGATCACACCTAAGAGAGCCATTAGGATGTCTCCTTTTCGGTAGTATACTAAGTGGAGGCCCAATTACCAAGATTCTGGTGGAGATTCCACTTTCTGCATTTAAGGAAGGCCATTGAAGATACCAGTTTCAATGATTCTTTGGATAAGAGAATCATGTATCTTCACAAATTGAATGAGGATAGATTGGAAGTTGTTGATAGGATATCTGCTCACCAACAGTAAAGTAAAAGTCTTATTTGATAAGAAATCCAGTTCGAAGGATTTCAAAATTGAGACACTATTTTGTTGCATGGGATAAAAGGCATGAACCTCTTGGCAGCCATGGCAAGTTTGATTCCCTTTAGCTCGGACCTTTCAAAATCGAGACACTTCACTGGTAAGAATTCTTTTTACCTTGATTATATGGATGGTTCTTCTCTCCCACTTCCTTATAGTGGGCGATGCACTGAAAGCTGTTCTAGTCGTAGGTGATTAGGGAGTCATGTGTATATTCTCGTATAATGTGTGTCTTTCCCTTGTTTTTGTGTGTTGTTTGCGGTGTTGTCTTCGTATTGGTTTGCTTTTTTTCTCTGTGGCCCAATGGATAAGGTGCTGGTCTGCTTCCCGAGTTTGTCTAAATTCTGCCTTGTCTCATTCTTTGAATTTATGCCAAGTCATCCCCAGAAGGAGCCAGCTGTTGTCCACTCAAAATTCCCCTGCTTTTAAGAAGTTGAAAATTAAAATTTTGAGGTTAAGTGTCTTTTCTGTTGTCTTGATAGTGTGAAAAGTCAAGAAATTCGGAAAATCTACGTTTTTGGGTCATTTTGTGTGTTTTTCGGGCCTGTCGGACATTTGTGTCCCGCGTGTCCTAGGTTCACTTGGGCTCTCTGTTCCTCTATCGGCCGGTTTACTCGAAGTCCATTCTTTTCGGGCCCGTCGAAACTTTTTTCCCACATGTCCCAAAGTTCACCCAGGACCCATTGTTCCCTTTTCGCCCGATTCGGCCGATTCACGTATTCCGCATACTTTCGTCCCACAGTCCCAAAAGCATTTGTCGTCTTTTCCCGCATCACCCGAATCGGCCAGAACACAGCGTACTTCACGCTTTCGCGTCCCTCGTGTCCCAAATGAACCAAGTGTCATTCGTGCTAATTTTTCCCGCTCTACCCGAATATCTTACTTTTCAAATGAACCGCCCTATGTTTTTTTGCACACTGCTTTCATGCTATCTATTGCTCGAACCCTTGCAACCAAAATTTCTGCGCGCGTATCCATTTCCCTTGCAATTCCATCCCAAGTCTAGCTTGCAGCTTTGCTCTCCGAGTTACTATCAACATGAAGATCAAATTCCAGGGGCAGGAACAAGTTTCACCACTCGAGTCTGCCGTTCCCGATATCGGGGACAGTGAAGTTCGCCACCTTGATTTTGGGGATTTTTGGGCAAGGATGACAGATGCAAACCCTTCAGCTATGGCACAGATGATTCATGACAGTGGCTTGGCGTTCGCCGTGGCTTCCCAATTTCAATACAATGTGCGTGAGACCTTTGTAATCACTTGCGGAGCTCATTTCAGTCCCGACTCAAGCGAACTAACGAACGTGCATGGAGAACTCATTGCCAAGTTAGATGCCACCACCAACACATCAGTCCCACGTGGCAGAGACATAGCAGAGGCGTTGAAGAGATTCAAACAACGGATCCTTAAATCAGTGGGTCCCTCCCAATCTTGAACGCTTGTCTTCTTCTCCCCGATTCTTCTCCTCCTCTTCTTCATCATGAATTTATTGTATTTAGTTGGGGTTTTGCGATTTGCAGCTCTTTAACTAATCATTAGTTAAAAGAAGTAGTTACCGGGAGTAACTAATTTGTAAACTATATAATGGCCTCTCCTCGCCATTTTGAAGGGAGGAAGGAACTTGGCTTATTTCTGAAAGTGTAAATAAATCTTGAAGAAATCAATACAGAAGGATTTTTCATTCTTTGTCTATCTAGTTTCCTTTATTCCTAAGCTATTCATTTAATCTTGTTAGATCATTTGTCTGTATTATGCTGAGAAGCTTTGTATTCTTGCAGATGTTATTTACAGAACTTTGTGTCTTTTCAAATTTCATCTTATTAATGTGATACAAATGATCTTATTCCAATTCGTTGTACCCTCGCATGCATAAGGAATTACTCTGTCATCTATAATTCTGAATGGTGCCTTTCTGCTCGTTCTCGCATTTTCATTCCTCAGTCCTTTTGTGATTGATGATCCTTATAGAAAACACTTTCATAATATCCAAGTTCCACAAGAAAATCATGCTTTGTATATGTGTAAATAGGTTCGTTTCTGAATAAGGGAACCTCTCCCATTAAAGAGGAAGGACTTCTTGTCCCCCAGACCGTGCTCTTCTTGAAGTCCTTTTTGACAACCAACAAGCATCAAGTGTGACTTTTGTTGGTACAGAGAGAGTTTTAGTAGGATTTTGAACAATATCAAACCTCTTGGGTTCAAATTTGTCAATGTAATTGGTTGGGATTTTTTTTTTTAGTACAATTAGGTTTTCCATAAATTATTTGATGGGGTTCTTTAAACAAGATCATTATTTTAGGAAATATGGCTGATGCATTTTCAAGTGTTTGTGTTTTTCTAAATGCCATCATGTTTTTTTAGCAACGGTTGCTGATGTAGTCATAATTTTATGGTTTTTAGTTGTATGCTTTGAAGAAAAGTTTAAAATTTGACAAATTACCTAGGTGATATTTTCTAAGGTTGGATGAGCTGGAGGAAAGTAAGGTAGATTCTATTCTTCATTGTCATCACTAGTGTCAAAGTGAGGGGATCAAATTCATAGGAAGTAGATATCATTGTTGTCTTCATGGTTAAAGGAATGTGCTTGAACAAAGCTCCTTTGCATCAAGGTATCTAGATTGCTCATGGAACATGATATAATCTTCATCTTAGGAGGTTTGTATAGTGCATGTTTATGTGTCATAATGAAAAAGAGGTTGTATTTTGGTATAAGGTTCTTTAGTGGTGTTACCAAGTTGACTAAAGGATTGCGGAGAAAGAGGTTAATGCTCTTGGAACATTTTGACAATTCTAAATTTGTTGTATTCAAAGATATCCTTGTCATAGTTGTAAGAGGATTCATTAGAGTTGCAAGGATGGCCTTTTCTCAATCGTGTTTACAAGTATATGTGGAAATTAGCCTCTTAATAAGATATATGTAGGGAGCCAATCTATAATATATTGTGGTAACTTGATTTTATTACAAGTATTTTAGAATTTTTAGGCTCGCCATCATCTAACTCTATTAGAGTAACATGTATAACCAATTGGTAATTGAAGAATTCCAGTAAGTGGTAAACTACAAAAGATTTGAGTGGTAGGGATATGAAACTCCATTTTAGAGTTGGTAACAAGGATGTCTCATGGATTGGGATCGACCTCATGCTTTTTTTTGTGAATAAATTTGAGGCATGGGCTTCTAGAAGATGCAATCAATCTCATGTGATGCTTCCATGGTAGACCTAGAAGTAGGTTATAGGTGAGTAGAAGGTCTAAGACCATGACCTTGGTGTAAAATATTTTGGGTCTCAAAGTGACAGGGACCAAATGCATCCATAGGGATTTTGATGGGTTTTACCAAAGCCATGACCGGTGTCATATTTGCTTTATAGCATTTTCAAAATATCCAAAGGTTTCAATTAACTAGATGGAGGTATCATTAGTTCCCAAACCTTAATACACTATCATCCTTCTTATTTGGGCATCATTGATGATCACACTAATAAGGAGGGGAGGTTTTTCAATGCGGAAGAAGATTTTGTCACCAATCATATCATCCTCAATAAACTCTACAAAGAGTGTTTTATTAGCTTTAGGTGGAGTCACATATTCTTTAGTATGAATCTCAAGTAGTAGGTAGGGGTTGACTAGAAGTGTCTTCCTTGGTGGTAGGTATGGGTTGACTTGAAGGGTCTTCCTTGGTGGTTGTCGGGAATCTTCTATGGCTTGAAGTTATTGCATGAGGAATTTTTGTGTTAAGGATATGTATGCATAATTTCCATAAGGGGGTCTTACAATGCATAAAATTGATTTCATTGAGGAAGTTGCATTGAGGTTTTTGATAAAATCCATGATGATATTTTGGTTTATATTTGTTGTAAGTGGTTGGATATTTGATGATTGAAAGAGGTTTGTTGTTAGATTGAGAAATGTGTTCCTTAGGTTGAGGAATAGACTTATTGGTTTAAGGATTCATTGGTGGAGCGATCTCGTCATTGGATTAACTATTAAAAGATGAAGTAGACATTTAATTAAGTGACATCTCGTCTTGAGATAGCTATTAAGGATTTTGACGAGTATTTATGTGTAGGATTTCATCAATAGTTGACTTTGGTCGCATTCACATATTAGAATTGGATATAGTTTTCATCATAATACCCTTCAATGGTGTCGTAAAAGTCATTCATGGGTGCCTTCTTCAGGTGAAAGTGTTGTTTTTGATAATTTTGTTGGATTTAAAGAATTAATTGATATTTATCAAAGTGCTCTTAGGTGCGTCAATATGAAAAGTAGAACACAAAAGGAATTTGAAGGTGATCTTTAACTTATCGACATGTCATGAGAGAACCCAATGTTAGCATGCCATCACTGAATTTTTGGGATCATACCACGTAGGCATGGGTTTTTAGGGATCAATTTGGTGTAGCCTGGTATAGGAATTTTTTTCTTCAGTTATTGGTTACTCAAGGGTGGGTAGGGGGTTTTCATAAGTATTTGAAATACTTACCTTATAATTATTTGAAGAAGAAAGCATAATGGTGTTCCCTTAGAAGGGGGTGAATTTGAGATGAATTGGTAGCACTAGTTGTTGTCTTGAAGAGATCCATGGTTTTGACATTGTTTGAATTCTCTCATAAGATAGGTTTTCCTCTTAGCTTGTTTGACGGCCTCGTCCAATGTGGTGGGGAGAAAGATTGGACCTTATTTTATAGTTTGGGATTTAAGGCTTTGAAAAAAATTGAAAGAGACTTTGATTATCTAGATTATAATTGGATTCATTTGTTATGGATTTCCATCACTTAATGAAGTTAGGAGTTGTTTTATATTGATAAATTTTTAGAAGACATTCTCGGGAAGGCATTTTTTTAAATTCCTTGACTAAAGCATTGACTAAGACTTATAATTCAATGATTTAAAGAGAGGGAAGTGTATTGTGCCATTCTAAAGAAACACTTATCAGGATTTTGGTTAATAGTTTGGTAGTTGCATAAGTGTTTGTTTCAATCCTTTCTTTGTAGAGGTTTCCAACAAAATTAATATGAAGAGAGGGATCGGCACATTCATCATAAGAAATAGTTGGTCAGATCCCCAATATCCATGGAGGATATGTAAGGAGGTACATGTTCATTTTGTAGTATTTGTAAAACCTTGTTGTGGATTGGAGGTTGGGTATTAGATTCCCATGAGCATCCAAAAGAAACAAAGTGGGAAGAAAAATATTGGGAGCTTCCATTATGTATTTTTGGGTTGAGATGAGATTTGCAAATTTTGGTTTTTTATTTGGTTCCTATTGTTATTTGTAGTGGTTTTCATGCAAGTTATTTGATCCACCAATTTGACAATCACTAGGTTGTTATCAAGTGGTGGATTTTGGCTGTAAAAAGGAAAAGAATTGGTTATATTGGTGTTTTTGTTGATAGGATTATGTGAAGGATATTTAGGAAAATTAATTGGTGATGTTTCCATAAATGTTGTTAGGAGTGGCATACACATTGTTATTCAATTCCTTAAAGATAAGTTTGTGATTATTAAATTGAATATTTGGCATAGGTTGAGATTGTGAAAAAAGGCGGTATGAGTGATTTTCTTCACCGGTGGGCATGAAAGGGATAAAATAACAACCTACGTAAAATAAGAATCGGTTAAGGCTCACTAGAAAAACACTAAGGGGTGACATGATCATGAATGTTGATAAGAAGCCTAGGAGCTAGAAAGGAAAATTAATATGAGAGATAAGAATATGGTGATTAAGCTTATGATCTAGAAGTAAATAAAGTGGTAAGAAATTTATATGATAGGAGATCAAAAAAAAATATGTGAAAATGACTCAATCAAAGGTGGGGTAAGATTCATGTCGGGTTCACCATAATGTATGTTAGCTAAGATGGTCAATATGATTATCCTCTTTCTCTTCTCAATAATATAGATTAGTATAAGTAGAATAGTGTTTTAGGACCAACATATAAGCTAAGGATAATGCCAAGAGGTATAATAGGTGTAGATCTAGAGGACAACACTCCACACTTGTATTAAAGGCGTAGGGTTCCAAATCATATGCCTAAAGTATGGGGCGGGGTCATACTAATATCCTAAAATTGTAAGAGTAGTGATAATAAACAAGTGATATAAGATATCTAGGCTAAGGGTTGTAATGCCATGTGGCGAGATAAATACAAGGGTTGTAAAACATAATGTAATAGAAAAATATATGCTACTCTATCCTAGTATAATACATGACACATCAAACATAATCAATCATACCAACATAAAAGAAAAATAAGGGTTAGGGATACTTACTTCGTGAAGACATTGTTAGCGTGTTAACCTGACCCTACAAGCCCACCCTCTCATCCAAGGGTTAGTAGCATTTCGTGAAATATTTTTGTACATGCATCACAAGAGGGATAGGTAGAACACCTAAGTAGACAAAAGTTATGATTTTCAAATACTTGGTAGACCTTGTTGGTGCATCTCTAATTCTTGTCAATCTTAAGCAACCCAATGCTTCAAATTACTCCATTAAACATAAAACATTTTAAACCTTCAAGAGTTGATTTTTGAATGAAAGTAGAGAAAACAATGTGATGATGATATAGAGAAATGACAATAATGACACCTATTTACAAGATAACATAACCTAAATTCATTATCTCTCTAGCTAAAGCTATTGACCATAGTTGATGCGAGTTAGAATTCTTCTAGACAACCACAAATATTTTTGTATGAAGGTAAAAAGTGGAGAAAGAATAGAGATAAAGCAAGATATTAAGGTGATCTAATGGTGTTATAAGTAGATGTGAAGGCATAATATTGAGGATATCAAGTGATCATAAAGAGATAGTAAGGTAGTAGGAAGGCAATTAGGAGGAATGTTAAGCCAAGGTGATGACAAGTGTTGGTGTTCGATATAAATCTCACCCTTTTTAGCCAAAGCTATTGACCATAGTTGATGCAATTAGAATTTTGTTAGACAACCACAAATATTTTTGTATAAAGGTAAGAAGTGGAGAAAGAACAGAGATAAAGCAAGATATTAAGGTGATCTAATGGTGTTATATGTAGATGTGAAGCCATAGTATTGAGGATATCAAGTGATCATAAAGAGATAGTAACGTAGTAGGAAGATAGTAAGAAGGGATGCTAAGCCAAGGTGATGCCAAGTGTTAGTGCTCGATTTAAATCTCACCCTTTTTATCCAAAGTATACCTATGAAAAAAATCTCCGATTGATTTTCCCGTGTTTTAAAAATGTATGCTCAAATATAGGAACATGTTGGATGCAAATATGAGTTTTGTGTTTAGGGTGTGAATCCTATTTTTCAGTCAAGGAATGTAATAGTTATGTTGCCCCTGAAAATCCCTATCAAAATTGGCCCCTTTCTTCCTTTTGGTGTTCATTTGTGTTTTGAGGGGTAAATTTTTCCTAAGTGCGGAATTGGATGCGCAAGGTATCCAAGTGTCCTTTCGGCACATATTTGGAAAGGTGCAAAGAATTAGAGACTCTCGAGAAGTGAGGATCGACCACGTGGAAAAAGCGTAGCAAGGCAGCCCTGCTAGGCTGAAAATTCAAAATAAAGAAGAAGGGCTCGCAGGCCTCCACGTGTCACCTAGGCATAGATTCAGAAGAAGAAAGAGAGAGGGAAGCCCCAAACATGCGCAAGGTTTCCACATGTCACCCAGGTGAAAATTCAAGAGGGGACAGGTCTACGGAAAGAAGGAAAGTTCCGCAGAACAAAGAAGAGGCCTCGCGGATGGATATTCAGAACCGGACTATTCTAAGTAATGTTGGCAAAACTAAGGTAACACTACGAGGTGGGTCGCGAATCACAATCAAACAAGTCACCTCATCTAGTTGAGCCACGGAAGGTTTTTGACAAGCTACGATATATTAAAGGATGAACTGAACACACGGTGAGACATCATTGGATATGCAGTGGTGGTTTTCTTTTGTAAAAATGTTGATGTCAAGCCCAAGAAGTTATGAATACAAAAATAGGATAATTGCATGACAAAATAAATAAAGATACAGATACGAGGACTGAAGAGCAAGCCTAGGCTTGTTTTCTTAAATCATTCTTTTATCTCATTACAACTACTATCCTTGTTTCATGAAAGTTGAATATCATTGTGAAGCAATTTCAAACATAAATCAAAATTGGGGTTCTATAGGGGCCCAACCCATGATGAAGAAAGTTGTATACATATTTGGAAGTAAGGACACAAGAAGAGAAACAACACTCAATTATCCTCTACTCCTACTTTGAAATCTCCTCCAAGTGGAGGAATCTTGTTCAATAACATGTTCTTCCTTGACATGAATTCATTGAATCCCTAGTATCTCGAAAAATACAATCGACCCGCCAAATTAGGGGACATCCCCGTATCCATCAATAACTTAACGGTCATTCTGGGACCGTCCATAATATGCCCTATCTCGATCTTCTTCCGATAAGAAGATACCCACCCAAACCGCCCGTAGTAGGAAGAGTTATTTTCCCTTTTTCCTTATAAGGAGTGGACTGACTGGGAGTAGACTAGGAGGAACCTATGAAGTGGCTAAAAGAGCAAGCATTGTGTCCCTTAGACCTGGTGGAGAAAAAGATCTAGAACTGGACTCACCCTTATAACTCCTCGTGAAATGTGGACGCTCTCTTGCAAAGGAGTAGGCCGAGGTCCTAATAATGTTCGCTCCATCAAAGAATCCCATCGCGATGAATAAATGGAAGGTTGAAAAGTGGACTTTCCCTTGCCTTCCCTGGTGGTAGATAATGATGCTTTGGAATGTTCAGGAGATGAAGGTTCCACTTCCTCCTCGGAAGTAAACAATAGCCTCAGAGAGAAAATAAACTTTTCCTTGATCCATTGATTGCAAGGGTGTCTATGGTTGAAGAGGCACATGTCATTGACTAGTGTGATAGATGTTTCTTACCCCATCCTCCATGTGATCCAAGTGAAGGGGGTGAAGAGCCTGAAGATGACACCACTTTTGGAGATGTTTGTATGATGGAATGTCCTTATGATCCATGGTGAGGGGTTTCCTCCACTAAATTAATAAGTGCTCGAGACAATTGAGGGTTTTTGGAAATGCATCCATCGGGTTTCTCCTTTTCCTTCTACTAGTGATGTTGATATTGATATGGTTCAAGGTTTTGAATTGCCTAATCATGACTTTGAGTACTTAAGGGCTCTAATGATTAAGAAGTATGATGGAGGAATTCCTTCTGAGGAGGACCAACAGCTTCCGATGAACGAAATAGTAGCTCAAGAAAAAGAATACAATCTCGAAGTAGAATAGTCAAAGGAGGAGGGCCACAAACCAATCCAAAAATCCCCTTCTCACTAATTATGCTAGACATCCACAAATAGTTTTGTATGAAGGTAAGAAGTGGAGAAATAAAAGGGATAAAGCAAGATATAAGGTGATCTAATGGTGTTATAGGTAGATGTGAAGGCATAATATTGAGGATATCAAGTGATCATAAAGAGATAGTAAGGTCGTAGGAAGATAGTAAGAAGAAATGTTAAGCCAAGGTGATGCCAAGTGTTGGTGTTTGATTTAAATCTCGCCCTTTTTATCCAAAGTATACCTATGAAAAAACAATCTCTAACTAATTTTCCCGTGTTTTAAAAATGTATTCTCAAATATAGGAATGTGTTGGATGCAAATATGAGTTTTGTGTTTAGGGTGTGAATCCTCTTTTCATCAAGGAATGTAATAGTTATGTTGCCCCTAAAAATCCATGTGAAAATTGGCCCCTTTGTTCCTTCTGTGTTCTTTTGTGTTTTACAGGGCTTAATTTTTCCTAAGTATGGAATTGGACGCAGAAGGTATCCAAGTGTCTTTTCAGCACATATTTGGAAAGGCGCAAAGAATTAGATACTCTCAAGAAGTGAGGATCGACCACGTGGCAAAAGCGCAGCAAGACAGCCCATGCGGGTTGAAAAGTCAAAATAAAGAAGAAGGGCTTGCAGGCCTCCACGTGCCACCCAGGCACATATTTATAAGAAGCAAGAGAGAGGGAAGCCCCAAAGATGCGCAAGGTTTCCACGTGTCACCCAGTGGAAATTTAAGAGGCGACGGATCTGCGAAAGGAAGGAAAGTTCCATAGAACAAAGAAGAGGCCTCGCGGATGGATATTCATAACTGCATTGTTCTAATTAATGCTAGGAAAACTAAGGTAACACTACGAGGCGGGTTGCGAATCACAATCAGACAAGTCACCTCGTTCGGTTGAGCCATGAAAGGTTTTGACAAGACTACGATATATTAAAGGATGAAGTGAACACATGGTGGGACACCATTGGATATGCAGTGGCGGTTTTCTTTTGTAAAAAATGTTAATGTCAAGCCCAAGAAGTTTTGAATACAAAAACATAGGATAATTGCATGAAAAAAAAATAAAGATATAGATACGAGGACTAAAGAGAAAGCTTAGGCTTGTTTTCCTAAATCATTATTTTATCTCATTACAACTATTATCCTTGTTTCATGAAAGTTGAATATCATTATGAAGCATTTTCAGACATAAATCAAAATTGGGGTTATAGGGCCCCACCATTATGAAGAAAGTTGTAAACATATTTGGAAGTAAGGACACAAGAAACGAAACAACACTCGGTTATCCTCTACTCCTACTTTAAAATCTCCTCCAAGTGGAGGAATCTTGTTAAATAGCATGTTCTTCCTTGACATGAATTCATTTGAACCCCGAGCTATCTCGAAAATACAACCGACCCCGCCTAAATTACGAGACATCCCCATATCCATCAATAACTTAACGATCATTCTCGGGACCGTCCATGATATTCCCTAGCTCGATCTTCTTCTGATAAGAGGATAACCAGCTTCAAAAGGTCCAAACCACCTGTAGGAAGCATTGTTTTCCTTTTGCCTTATAAGGAGTGGACTAATTGGGAGTAGACTAGGGACGAACCCGTGAAGTGGTTAAGAGAAAGCATTGTGTCCCTTGGACTCGCTGAAGAAAAAGATCTAGAATTGGACTCACCCTTGTGACTCCTCGTGAAAGGTGGATGCTCTCTTGGAAAGGAGCAGACCAAGGTCCTAATAATGTTTGCTCCATCAAAGAAGCTCATCGCAATGAATGAATGGAAGGTTGAAAAGTGGACTTTCCTTGCCTTCCTTGGTGGCAGATAATGATGCTTTGGAACGTTCAGAGATGAAGGTTCCACTTCCTCCTTAGAAGTAAACAATAGCCTCGGAGAGAAAATAAACTTGTCCCTGATCCATTGATTGCAAGGGTGTCTGTGGTTGAAGAGGCACATGTCATTGATCGGTGTAAGAGATGTCTCTTACCCCATTCTCCATGTGATCCAAGTGAAGGGGGTAAAGACCCTGAAGATGACACCACTTTTGGAGATGTTTGTATGATGGAATGTCCTGATTATCCATAGTGTGGGGTTTCCTCCACTGAATTAATAAGTGCTCGACAATTGAGGGTTTTTGGAAATGCATCCATCGGGTTTCTCCTTTTCCTTCTACTAGTGATGTTGAGATTGATATGGTTCAAGGTTTTGAATTTCCTAATCATGAATTTGAGTACTTAAGGGCTCTAATGATTAAGAAGTATGATGGAGGAATTCCTTCTAAGGAGGACCAGCAGCTTCTGATGAACGCAGTAGTAACTCAAGAAAAAGAATACAATCTCAGAAGTAGAATTTTCAAAGGAGGAGGGCCAAAACCCAAACCAAAAATCCCCTTCTCACTAATATCCCAAAAGATCCTCCCAAGAAGGATATGCCTAACAAAATTCCAGCTATCCCCAATAAATCATATACCCCTGTCTATGCCCAAATCCATGAAGAGTCTCATATCGGCAAGCAAGAAGAAGTAGTTACTCTCCCTCCCAACGCAGTGTTACCCAAATATACCCCTTGTGATATGGATCAGATTTTGAGTCAGATTAAATTCATTATACCCATTGTTGAATTTCTTAGGATCCCTGAGCATAGGAAAATGGCATTTGAGTATTTGGGATTCAAGGAGGAAGTAGTGCCCTGGTAAGGACATAAATAGTATGGACACTCCTCATGTCATTACGAGAGGAAGTGTCGCAGGTATTGGAAAACTTATGAGAGTCTCCTGAAGTGTATTTGGGTACTTCTCTTATTGAATCCCAACTTGATGTTGATCCCTTTTATACTAACTTAATCATTAAGGACAGACTTGTGCACAATTGTATGTTTGATTCAGGGGATTCATGTAATGTGATGCCTCTTGAAGTAATGAATGAATTGAACATCAAGGTAACAACAACCTTTGGAAAGTGCACAACTATGGATTCAAGAGAAGTACCAATGATTGGGTATGTGAAAGGCCTAGTGGTGTAATTGACTTATCCTGGTAAGTTTTTAACCATGAATGTAGTCATTGTGGATTGCCCTACTAAATGGGGTATGTTCTATCAAGAAAGTGGGATGTTATTATGGATGAAATTGTGCAGATGGATATGTCATATGCCACCATACCATTGGAAGGGAACCTTGTCAAGTTGTATGGTGAGAAAAATATGTTGCATCTGATTGAAGACCCTAACAATGCTTCTTATGAAGTATTATATGCAGATGTAGATGTTAACAACTTTGTTGGCTATGTAGATTTTGAGGAACATGGTATTAATGAGAGTAAGTGTCTTGAACAAGTTGGTATCCCTTGGACTTTGATGTTTGATGGAGCTTGCTCCAACTTGGGAAATGGCACTAGAGTTGTCCTTGTGTCTCCAAGTCAAGAAATTTTTAATTTCTCCTTCAAGATTAAATTTGAGTGCATAAATAATATTGCAAAATATGAGGCATTGCTTTTGGGATTAAGGATTACATGGAGATATGGTATCAAGGACATAGTTGTTAAAGGAGACTCGAGTTGGTGGTCAAACAAGTTAGAAAATTGTATGCTACAAAAATCAAAGGATGAAATAGTATAAGCATGTGGTATGGGATTTTATCTAAATGTTTGACTCCTTTAACATATTGTATCATGGTAGAAATTAGAATGTTGCATAAAATAGGTCGGCAAAGGTGCTTGGATCCAGGTTTGAAAATTTTATTGTTTCTCCTTACTGTGATTATGATATTGAAGTATTTTCAACACCATTTGTTCTTGATAATGTGAAACACTGGCAAGTATTTGATGATGATGCCCAGTTTAGAGGTTCTTGCAAAATGAAGGAGAATTTACTTATGAGTGCATTGATTGGGAACCAATGGTTTTTGTTTGTAGTGGTAAAGAAACCATGTTTGGTAAGGACATAATCCAATTGAAAACAAACATGATCCCCATAGGGTTGGTGGATTTAGAATCCAACTTTGATAATGCAGATAGGGTGGTTCACAGACATATTTCAGCCTCAAGGGATGTGGAAGAACACAATCTAGGAACTGAAGAAAAACCTAGAAAAGTATGGCTAGGAAGTAATTTGAGTAAGGAGGAAAAGCAGTCCTATTTTGAGTTGTTAAAGAAGTACCAAGACTGTTTAGCATGGTCTTACTCAAAATTGAAGGCATATAGGGAGGATCTATTTCAACACAAAATACCTTTAGAACCTAATGCTAAACCATTTAGGAAAAAGCAGAGGCCAATTAATCCGCTCCTCTCCCTCAAAATGTAAGAAGAACTTAAAAAGTTAAGGGATGGAGGGATAATACAGCCAACAAGATACTCTTCATGGGTGGAAAATTTAGTGCCAATAAGAAAGAAAAATGGAGACATAAGGTTGTGTGTGGATTTTAGAAACTTGAATAAGGCCTCAATTAAAGATAACTATCCATTGCCTAATATGGATAATATGCTACAATTGGTCATTGGGTCTGAGTTGTTGTCCACATTAGATGGATTCTCAGGGTATAACTAGGTGGTATAATCAAAAGAATCAAAATTGCTTTCACCACTCCATGGGGTACCTATGTATATGTGAGAATTTCATTTGGTTTGATGAATGTTGGGGCTACGTTTCAAAGAGCAATGGATGTTGCATTCTCAGGATACATAAATGATTTCATTGCAGTTTATCAGGATGATGTGAAAATATTCTCTAAGAAAAGAAGTGATCACTTGAGTCACATAGAAAATATGTTGATTAGATGCAGGGAATATGGCATCTCATTAAATCTAAAAAGTGTCATTTCGGGGTTCAGAAGGAAAAAAATTTGGGGCATATTGTGTCAAAAGAAGGGGTCATGATTGACCTTGAAAGAGTGGAAGAAATTGGTAAAGTTCTTGTCCCAAAACTAAGAAAGGGATTCAATCCTTCTTTGGTCGAGATAAATTTCATTAGGAGATTCATTTCTAATTTTTCAAAATGACTATCCCCATTACAAGCATGCTAAAGAAGGACCATATTATCAAATGGGAGGAAGGAGCTCTCCAAGCTTTCACTGGAATCAAAGAAGCATTAAAAATGCTCCAATATTGGCAACCCCTGATTATAAGAAGGATTTTCAGATATTCTCCTTTGCATCTAAAAACACTATTGCATCTGTATTTATTGCAAAAGGATGAAGAAGGAAATGAAAGGCCTATTTCCTTTTTTAGTAAAGCCTTGTAGGGGGATGAATTGAAGTATACCATCATGGAGAAGTAGGCATTTTCTTTGGTAAGAGCAACTAAGATTTTCAGGCCTTATATCTTGAGCTCTAAGATTTTCACCTATGTTCCCCACACTATGGTCAAAGACATTTTATCGAAATGGAGATTTCCAACAAAAGATGTTGTTGGGTGAACAAGTTGCAAGAGTACAATATGGACATACAGACCACCAAGCTAGTTAGGGTCCGGGCCTTGCAAAATCGATGGCAGAGAGCAACCTGCAAGTAATGGAAGTTAATGAGATTGAGGAAGGAAATATGGATTTCCATGAGAAGTTAATCAATTCCACATGGTATAAGGACATAATATTTTACCTCAGGAATTTGGAGTGTCCTGGTCACTTGGACAAAATCCAAAGGACACTCAAATTGGCCTCCCAAAAATATATCATAACTAATTATGGGTTGGCTTGGAAGAATCCTGAAGGGGTTCTTTTGAGATGCATCACAGAGGAAGAGGCTCCCAAATTGATTTCAGAATTCCATGGGGAGTATGTGGAGGTCACTTTGTTGGAAGAGTAACTCCCACAAGATCTTAAGGGCAGTTAATAGTGGCTCACACTTTTCAAATATGTAGCCTTATTGGTCAAGAAATGTGAAAGTTGTCAGAGGTTCTCAGGAAAAATGAAAGCTTCAAGTGCTCTACCCCTAGAGCCGTGTCAATAAAATCTCCTTTTAAACAATGGGGCATGGAATTTATTGGAGAGATCTCAGATACCTCAAGTACAGAGCATAAATGGATACTAGTGGCCATTAATTATTTTACCAAATGGGTTGAAGCTATCACCACTAAAAATTAATTCACCAAATTGTCATGGAATTCATCTTAAATCATATAATTTGTAGGTTTGGAGTACCTACAAAGATAGTTGTTGATAATGCCATGAGCTTTCGAGCTAATCCATTAGTAGCTATGTGCCAAGAATATGGGATAATTCTAACATATGCATCTAACTACAATCCTCGGGGAATGGTCAAGTTGAATCAAGAAACAAGAATTTTCTTAAGATAATCAGAAGAACATTGGAGGTTAACAAAAGGAAATGGGGTGAATAGTTGAAATTTTCTTTATGGGAGGATAGAATTACTACCAAAAGGGTTACTGGAAAGAGTTTGTTTGAATTATTTTATGGAGTCCAAGCTCTCTTGCCCCTACATATGCAGTTGTCCTCTTATCAGTTCATACAAAAGCTTGAGGATGAAGAGGTGAATCCCTATGAAGCAAGGATCAATCAAATTGTGGAGTTGGATGAAGAGAGAAGAGAGTCTCACCAAAGACACCTTAAGTTCAAAGAGAAACTTAAGAAATTGTTTGATAAGAAGGTGACTCCTAGAACTTTCAATGTTGGAGATCTTGTTTTACTATGGGATAGCAAAAATGAAGATAAAGGAAAACATGGAAAATTTGATGCTTTATGGATGGGTCCTTATTCCATTGACATAAGAATTGGTGAGCACACCTTCTTCCTGAAGGACCTGGATGGGGATTTGCTTGAATTGCATGTTAATGGTAGGCATCTGAAGCACTTCTTGGATTGATTACAAAAGGAAATGGGGTGAATAGTTGAAATTTTCTTTATGGGCGGATAGAATTACTACCAAAAGGGTTCTTTGAAACAATCTGAATTATTTTATGGAGTCTAAGTTCTCTTGCCCCTACATATGCAATTGTCCTCTTATCAGTTCATACAATAGCTTGAGGATGAAGAGGTGAATCCCTATGAAGAAAGCATCAATCAGATTTTGGATTTGGATGAACAAAGAAGAGAGTCTTACTAAAGACACCTTAAGTTTAGAGAGAAACTTAAGAAATTGTTTGATAAGAAGGTGACTCCCGAACTTTCAATGTTGGAGATCTTGTTTTACTATGGGATAGCAAACATGAGGATAAAGGAAAACATGGAAAATTTGATGCTTTATGGATGGGTCCTTATTCCATTGACATAAGAATTGGTGAGCACACCTTCTTCCTGAAGGACTTGGATGGGGATTTACTTGAATTGCATGTTAATGGTAGGCATCTGAAGCACTTCTTGGATTGATTATAAACAATGTACGCATTCCTATACAGTGTATAGTCCTTTTGTTTTGTTTTTACCTTTTGTTTTTGTTTCCCTTTTTGCTCTCCTGGTCTACAGTGACCAGTTGCCTTGGTTTCTCGGTTTGTTTTTGTGAAATGCGTTGATGTGTTTGACCTTGTGTGTGCTTTAAATGACTCTGTAACCCAATGGACTCGAGCACTTGGTTTGTTCATTGTTTGATTTGTGTGGTTATTTTGGCACCCGCAGGGCAGTGCCCATCCCCGAGTCAAAGCCAATGTAGGTGTTCAATTTAAATCTAACCCTTTTTATCCAAAGTATGCCTTCAAAAAAAAATTCTCGATTATTTTTCCCATGTTTTAAAAATATTTGCTCAAAGATAGGATCGAGTTGGATGCAAATATGAGCCTTGTGTTTAGGGTGTGAATCCTATTTTTCGGTCGAGGAACATAATAGTTATGTTGCCCCGAAATCCTGTGAAAATTGGCCCCTTTGTTCCTTCTGGTGTTCTTTTGTGTTTTACGGGGCTTAATTTTTCCTAAGTGCGGAATTGGACGCGGAAGGTATCCTCGTGTCCTTTCGGCACATATTTGAAAAGCGCAAAGAATTGGAGACTCTCAAGAAGTGAGGATTGACCACGTCAAAAAACACAACAAGGCAGCCCAGGGGCTGAAAAGTCAAAATAAAGAAGAAGGGCTCGCAGCCACGTGTCACCCAGTGCAGATTCGAAGAAGAAAGAGAGAGGAAGCCTAAAGATGCGCAAGGTTTCCACATCTCACCCAAAGCAAATTCAAGAGGGGACAGTCCGTGGAAGGAAGGAAAGTTCGTAGAACAAAAAGAGGCCCATGGATAGATATTCGAACCGCACTATTTTAAGTAATGTTTGGGAAAAGTATTGGAAGTAAGGACACAAGAAGAGAAACAACACTCAGTTATCCTCTACTCCTACTTTAAAATCTCCTCCAAGTGGAGGAATCTTGTTCAATAACTTGTTCTTCCTTGACATGAATTCATTTGAACCCTGAGTTATCTGAACAAATACAATTAACCCCGCCAGATTCCGGGACATCCCCATATCCATCAATGACTCAAGGGTCATTTTGGGACCATCCATGATATTCCCTAGCTCGATCTTCTTCTGATAAGAAGATACCTAGTCCAAAAGGTCTGAACCACCTGTAGGAAACATTGTTTTCCCTTTTTCCTTATAAGGGGTGGACTAACTAGGAGTAGACTAGGGGAGGAGCCTATGAAGTGGCTAAGAGAAAGCACTATGTCTCTTGCACCCGTGGAACAAGAGATCTAGAATTGGACTCACCCTTGTGACTCCTTGTGAAATTTGGATATGCTCTTTGCAGAGGAACAGTCGAGGTCCCGATAATGTTCACTTCATGAAAGAATCCCGTTGCCTTTGAATGAATGGAAGGTTGAAAAATGGACTTGCCCTTACCTTCCTTAGTGGTAGATAATGATGCTTTGGAACGTTGAGGAGATGAAGGTTCCACTTCCTCCTCATCCAAAATGACAATTGGGGTTTGAGAGCTTGATTCCCCCTCTTCCTTCTTGAGGATGGTACTGGTGTGGTGGATGGTTGGGATGGTGCAGTCCTGCTTGACCTTTTTCCAGAGAAATGATTCTCTGCTCCAGTTCATCCACTTTATGAGAAATGGCAGGTACAGTATCAATGGAGGACTTGTCATAGAGCACATAGGACTCCTTGGGAATATCCATCAAACCAAATTTTTCATCACACAAGAAGGGAGATTGATATTCGATCGCTCTGTAACAATACACCTCATTTCAATCTAGAATTTATTCAACTCTTCAGGGATTTCTGGTGTTCCCACCAAAAAGATGATAATACATAGATTGGAAGGCCGAAAAGATAGGATTGATCCTGATCAATCTCAAAAGGAGTGAGATCGAACTTGTCGATATGTCATGGGCCCTTTCCCATCCCCAGGTCTGCAATCTCAAACAAAGTCATTAGCTAGATTTTTGCATAGCTGAAAACCTAGGCAGTCATGAGATAAATCTCCCTCATTTACCGATGAGGCTCCTACGTAAGATTTGTCAATTAAAATATACTAGTATCTATATGGGGTTTTACTTTAACCATGCAACTCATGAACCATAGCTGTATAGTTTTGCAGCAAGTAAGCAATTGTTTAAAGAAAGGAAATATTTAAAGAAGAAGAAAATAATAAAACACAGGGAAGAAATAGGGAAGATGTGCAACCCAATCAATAGATAACAGAGTTGATTGCATGCACATAGACGGAACCAATAGATATCAACACACAAAATTATAAGCAAAGGCAACTTCAGATCTAGATCTAAAATAACCCAAAGTTTATAAGTAGATCTGAGATAAAAAAGTTAGAAACAAAATGCACCGTGACACAAAGTTCTCCGAAAATCTGCTCCTTTCTATTCCTTTGCTTCAAATAGCTATCAAGGATTTCAGCACAAAGTCTGGAATACAAGAATGTTGCTTACAAATTCTGATCATTAACCCGAAGGTTCTTCTTCTACTTATAGAATGTAGAAGGGAAAATACAAATGGGAAACTCAACTGAACTGGAACATAAACAAAAAGTAAAGATAACATCTGGCAATCATCCCCCTCTAATTCCTCTTCAAGTGACATGCATCCAGGTCCATATTCAAAATTATACACATCTGTCACTTAACTAATAGAATCGTTCCACACAACTTAAAGTAATGGTTTCAAAACCAATAACTTTAAAGTTTTACAATTACATCCGGAACGTGGAAAATAGAAGAAGAAAGAGTAGAAGAAGAAAGACATGCCAGCTGTAACATCTACATCTTCTTTTTGTTTTGATACTGAATATACTTGTCGAACATGTAATTTAGCATCTTCCCATCTGTCTTAGCCACAGCTTCCTTTTCTGTCCTGAATTGCAGCAAGCCTTCGTTCAATACCCTGATACACGCTTCCACATCCTCCAAGCTAGGCCCAAACTTCTCAATATTTGACCATATGCCACCATTTTACTGATGGAATTCATCGTGAAAGGCCTAACAGCTCCATCAATTCTCCTTTGCAAGCCTTCATTCAATACCCTGATACATGCTTCCACATCCTCCAAGCTAGGCCCGAACTTCTCAATATCTGACTATAGTGCCACCAGCTTACTGATGGAATTCATCGTGAAAGGCCTAACAACTCCATCAATTCTCCCTTGCACCATCAGAAGAGATCCTTCCAGGGAATTAGGCACTTTGCTAGGAATGGTCCTTGTGTATGAAGTAACGTTCCCGACCACTTCCTCATTAGTGAAAGCAATGACATTGTCTGGTAAAGATGATGCCATACTCTCAAGTGTCTGCATCCTTTTCAACATAATTCTACAGATCTCCAAACGGAAAGATACTGCAAACTCAAGTTGCTTCCCCTTCTCAACTGATCCGTCAGGCACAATCCGTTCCGCAACCAACACCTCTCTCGGCAGCTTATTTATTTCGGCCAAAGTACTCAAGTTACTCTCAACAACTGTGTTCATATCTATCATGCTTGTTACCAATTGCTTCAGCTGATCTTGATGCATCTTTCATAACCTTTAGGCGGGCTAGCACCTCTCTGAGTTGTACAGAAGCTTGACGAATGATCAGACTTTTCCATTCGTCGATAGCTTTAACTTGGTTACTTGCATCTTCCACTTCTTGCATCAGATGATCACTCACTTGCTTTTGTGCTGAAATGGGCTGAGTGGAAGATTTAGCAACCTTGGCAATGATCTCACACCGAGATACCCGCTTCAAGTTCAACTTTCTCCATCTTTTCTTTATCAAACCTAAGGAATAGAGCATCTATCAATTTTTGTGTGTCCTGCTTCAATCCTTTTATGGTGGCTTGACCTATGGGTACTCTAGTTATCGTTATATCTTCTACCGTGAGCTTATCCTTCTTCTTTCCTTTCACGCGGGCCGACACCTCGGCAAACTTCGCCCCCGACTCCTCAATGATCAACCTTGAAGTTACCTTAGCAACTTTAGATCTTTTGTCTTTCCGCCTAGATTCGTGGAGTAGGCGCAAGTCGTGTTCCTTCAAGTTGACTTCCTCTCTAACCTCTAACCAACCGCATGAAGCTAAACATTCTCGAGAAATTGGTTCTCGAGAGAATGAGAAGTTGTCGAGTGTACCACTATCTCCTCCGATTCCTCTCCGTTTGAAACTGCTACAGTGTTGTGGTTGCCATCCTCTGAACTATCCAAAGACAAAGCTCTTTCAAATTCTGCCATTTGCAGCTTCAATGTTTCTTCAGGAAGAGGTGTTGAACGGAGTGGCTGAGGAGAAAAGATGAATGTTGTCGGATTCAACGGAGGAATGACAATATCCTGCTGAGGTGCAACAGTCGGTGAAGTACTTGATGCTGGAGAAGTCGGAACTAACACCATAGCAGAGAGAAGTGATCTTTTCTTCGAATGAGACCTTTTGTGCACTTTAATCTTTTCAAGCCTTCTGCTGCTTTCTCCTTCGTGCTTCCTCTTGAGGGAATCTCCTGTGCAAAGTTTCCTGTGATTTGATTCATCAATGCTTCATCAAGGCAATATCCCTTCGTTAGAACAAAGTTTGAAGTGTTGACCAGAATGGCAACAGACATTTCCTCGATCATATGGCAGCCGCCTACACTCTCCTGAAGTACAACTCTATCTCCTCCCATCCGATGGTATGTGTCAAGTAACACAAGCCCATCATCCTTAAGATCCGCAGGTATCCATGCTAATCCAAAGTCAAACACTTGTCGTGGCGATAACCTATTGAAATCTTTCTTTCTAACCTCGTACTCTCGCTTTCGTACTTCATCCGAAACATTCCAATGAAGGCACATGCACGTACTCCTGGGAGATTGTCTTCCTTACCACTCCAAATGGATCGAAGTTCAGCCATGTTGGGAAGAACTTTTTCTCGTACTCAGAGAACATTTCTGTTTCAATTCCTCGGGCCTTATGAATGCTTTGACAGCTATAACGGCCCACAGTGATCGGGAAGAATCCTATAGACTTGTGTTGTTTCGACTGTAGGTCATGCATCTCCACGAGTTGTCTGCTCAACTCCATGATGACCAATCTATCACTCGGGTATCTGGGCAACTTAACTGGTTCTCTTGAAAAAGCTGGTGACCCTGAGGTATGTAAAATCTACAAACTGGATAAAGATACTGCCAATCCTGGACACAGCTTCCCACGCTTCCTTGCTCACCATGTTGGCCTTTAGATCACCGTCCAACCTGCAAATGAATCCGTAGAAGAATCCATCATTGACCACTTTGTAATCTTTATTGCATGCGGGTGCACATAAGTTATGGGTAGCACTCAAAATAGGGTCCTTGGAAAGAACACCACATCTATCTAGCTTGGAGAAGATACCCCTGTGAAGTTGCTTGCATAAACCAAATACGAAGTCATTTTGAAGTTGTAAGTACGCCTCACATTCTAGAGCTGCTCACCAATGTTGTCACTAATGATTTCCGACCAATTGATTATTGAATCTGCTTTGTTGATTTCAATGGTCCTGATGAAAGCATACATCCATGCGTGGAAGTTGTGAGCGTTCGCTTCACCATTTATCCTGCATAACAATTTGGCAATATCATCCACCTCTTGTACCAAATTAGATCATGGAAGAGTTCTCGAACTTGGAAGGAGATCTGGGCTTCTTCATGTATCTGTTGTTCATTATGCCCATGCAGTCAACTTTATGCTTTTCCCATCTATTGTTGGCATCCTGTATGCTAATAGTAGTCACCACCTTTCGTGCTGGAATCTTCAGACAATAATTGATGAACTGTGCGTCCAATCAAATTATTGTCTTCCCCACAACATCTCGAACTGATCTAGATAATGGATGGTAAGACCTAGCACACTCCATGATGAATTCTGGCAACTGGGCTGTGAATGGAAATGTTGCAGCTCGAATGATTCCACTGCTTTTGACTGCACGCATGAGGGAAGTCTTTCCAGCTCTGGATCTGTCAATCAATTCGGAAAGAGGTTCTGGACCTAGATTTGTATCTCCAATGTCAACAAACTTAGAAGTGATGCATGACTTTGTTGTGCTTTCTTTTCATCCCGCTTTGCCATGGTTGTCTTTGTCTGAGCAATTCTTTTTCTCTTTATTCGGCCGAATTCTTTACAACCGGTGCAGATCTGGAGATTTCTTCAGATTCGGAGGATATGTTCAATGTATTGGACATTGATTTAAGCTCCCTTTCTCTTATAAAATCACCTGTAATGAATTCCTGCAATTAATTCAAACAAAGATGACAACCGAACATGAACACTTGATTTTAATTATAAAAATATGCATATATCAAGCTTGTTGCCCCAAAATTTGATGTTTTATTTGCATGCAAAGCAAGCATGAATTTTATCAACTTCACCTGAGCACCTGTACCACTATGCAGACAATTAATCAGACACAAATCAAGCTCCTTCAAACCTAGGCACCAAACTTTGAAGCTTCCAGAAGAAATACACCTTCTTTTGAGCAAAATTCCTCTTCAAATGGGGTGCCAAAATTGTCTGGGCTGCACTTCCTTGCTAAAGAATTAATTAATTCATCCTTATGGCAGCCCATGCTTATATAACCTCATCATTCTATAATTAATTATTGCCCCTCCTATTCCTGGCAATTAATTAATTAATTAACATGTTTTTCTCTTCAACTGGGGCACCTATTTTGTGCATGCTCATGGCTGCCATTAAATAAATTAAATTTATTTAATTTTAGCTCACCACTTCCAGTCCACTTAAGCTTCACAGTGTGCTTTGACCTCATCCACTAAAAATAGGAATTAATTATATCAATTAATACTTTAAAAAGTATTATTCCTCCTCAATATGGGTCGCACTTTTTGACATGAAGGGGCTGCATTAAATAAATTATATTTATTTAATTTTAGAATTCTAATTCTATTTCCTTTATCCTCTTTACCCTTGTTGACTTTTCCTCATGCTTGGGCACCAAATTTGGAGAAAGAATTAATTAATTAATGCATTTAAAGTTGTCCTTCTATCCCAAAAGGGGTCGCACTTTTTGACATAAGCCATTTCTATTTTTAAAAGCCAATTTTCAATGGGATTATTCACCCTGCACCGCAGCTCCAAAAATCCCATGATCCACTTAAGTTGTTTGACTTTCATAATGGGATTATTTACCCTGCAAGGTAGGTAAGAAAATCCCATCAATGCCTTAAGTGATTTTTTTTATTTCACAATGAGAATTTTCACCTTGCAAGGCAGGTAAGAAATTCTCGCCTGCCTGCCTCTAATTTTCCCATTGTGACTTAAGTGGCGTTGCTTCCATGGGAAAAAGTACCCTACTAGGCAGTATAAAATTCCCACCTACTGCTTGCTACCAAAAATCTCATTATAACTTAAAATCTTCTTTTCCCAAAAATGTGACCTGCCCAGAAGAAGCTTTTTCGTGCATGACTTCATCTTTTCAAAGAGAACCAGACCTCCTATGACAAATTCCTTCTGGCATAACATCCATAGGTGATCTCCAGATACTCCAGGCAAGAAATCAGATTAAACCGGCAAAGGAATTGACCTAGAGAAATTTCACGAGAAAATAAAACGGAAAACACAAAAATGTAAAATGTTGCGAAGTCACGAGATAAAGCCCAGATTCATTCTTGGTTAAAACCCCTGGTATATGGGAATATTGACTTGTAAAGACCACAACAAGGTTAAACCGAGCACAATTTGCCTCAAACGGGGCTCAGAATAATTAAATACAAATTTTCCGCAGGTAAACCCTAGTGACACAATATAACGATTTTGGGCATCTAGGTATTTGAAAAAATTGGCTAATATGACTCTCTGAGAATATCTTGACACAATACAGACACTTTCTGGCAATAAAAACACAAAACGACCCATTATTTTAAAAGTACGAAAAAATTTACATGGGGTAGTCTTAGATTTCAGGGTGAAATCTGGGACACCAAAGCCCTAACAAAGGCTTCATCCAGACCAATCAAATCGAAGATTTGGTTTATGTCTTCTGAGGAAATCTCCTCAAATTTTCCTCTACAACCACACTCGCCATTGTGCCAAGTAAAAGTTTTGCAATAATTCTTCACGTCAAGACTTTTGAAAAAAGAATGCATATTGATAAAGAAATAAAGTTGAATTTATAATGAGGATGGCGCAGACATGTTGAGTCGAGTAGAATCACTATCATTAGATGAAAGAAGATTTTTACTTTTCTCACATGAAGGAAATAAGCACTATGCAATAGAAGACGTTTGATTGATGTGATATAATCCATGTGAGGATACTCGGCTCTAAAAGGCACAAACACAAGTATGTATTGCTCGAGGTTGATTTTCAAAAGGTGAAAAGGATTGCATGTCACACCAAGTCGTATGGAGGCGCTGGGATTATCAAAAGTGAGTTCTCGCATGCCAAAAGGAAAGAAATGATTAGACAATTGTCAAAAGGGATGACATGGTGCCTCAGTCATACTTAACATAGTAAGAAACATGATTAGCTCACAACTTTTCCACCTGGCAGCATAAGATGAGATATTTTCAAGAGGATAACAATAAATTAAGTTGTATGCTAAAAAGAGGAAGATTCTCTTAGAAGACTCATGTTTTTGGGGGAAACTTGAAAAGTGAGCAAGTGAAATTGTATAAATGCGATGAGAATACTCTCGCATAAGAGGGGTTAAAATTTTCTAGAATTTTAGAAGAGAAATGCATAAACTGAGAGAAACCATTTTCCAAGAACTTGTTTGAGAAACTTGTTAATTTCTTTAGCTTTCAAATTGAATCATGTCAAGATGGTTGCAAGTGTACCTCATTGACAAACATTGAGACTATAAATGAAACTTTCCCTTGTTGATGAATTTGATGAGTTCTGAGTTAATTGTGTTTGATCATGAGCATTGTTGTGTCTATTTTTAAGTTGAGATCTTTCAAAGTAGCTATTCATGTTCCTATTGCAATCTTATGTTAGGAATCCCTCTGAATCACACAAGACCTCATTCTTATGGTAGCACTGTGGTAATTGCAATTGCGTTGTGAGGAGAGCTTTCATTTCATTATGCAATAAATAGTTTTAAATTCACTTTGCTTCCATTTTGTTGATGAAGGTTGTTGATGATAAATCAGGAATCCTTGATGTTTTATTGAGTGTTTGGCATGAGCTTTTATGTTTAAATTCTCAAGAGATTGTGTGAAACCGTGTATTCTTGGGCTTCCATGGGTGCACATCTTCTGGTTGAAGGTTTAGTGTTAGTTATTTGAAGTGTTCTTATCCTCTCATCTGGAAATCTTGACATTTGTTAAAAAGTTCTCAAAGATTTGGTATAATCAACTTTATCCTACTTAGTTCCCAACAAAATACATCCACAATTGATAAATCCTACAATAACCACCCCTGCTTGCACTGTTTATCCATAAATGCTAAGGAGATTTGTTGAATTTACCCATCCTTTACCCAAAATATGCAGGAGCAAGCTGGTTTTATTATTGTCTTTAGTAACTTGAACCTTGTCTAGGAGACATTTGCATTTTCTAGGGTGACAACTCATGAGAGTTAGATTATGTTACATTGACCATGTCTTCTCAAGGTTATTTCTCACTGTCTTGAAAAGGAGAATCAAATATTGTTGGTCCATTCTTTTACCTTGCAAATATAGGTTACACAATGGGTCCTCTCACCCTGGTTGAAGGCAGAACCTAAAGTAGTATGGTAGGTCAAACCCTTAGAACGATGTTATCCAACTTTTCCCAAGCTCAAGTAATTAAGAGAAAGTTGGATCCCTTTGGCTACAAAATGATTCAAATTTTGATCTATCTTTCTCTAAGCATCCCGCTCATCCTGTTGATGCTTCTTGACTTCAAAGGGAGAACCAATTTAGGTACCAACACCACTCTGCGCGTTGTCGGACTATTTGTGCAAATATAGATAAATATCGACCTCAAGTAACGTGTGAAGTATATATGAATGCAAATCTATGATCTATATTCAATCCTTTATCCGGATTTGCAAAAATGAGCTAAATCATAATTCAATTGCTTGATATTTTCCTAGTTTGAGGAGGCTTTCCATTAAATCTCGCTCGACTAGGAGTAAATGTTGATAAAGGATGATGAAATTTGTTAAGCTTTGTTGAAATAAGTGTTCGATTAAATTAACCAGTTGTTTCAAGTGGTTTATACATCTAAGATACAAGATCTTAGTGGCAACTCCATTCATCCCAGAGAAATTCAGTAAATACCAAGTACCTTAAGTCTCTATTTCCAAGAATTTGTTGTAAAATTTGTAGAACTGGAAGGAAGAAGGTCTTTCTTCAAGTCGGATCCAACTAGAAAATTGTTTCCAGAACTGGGGAAAACAAGTCAAGTAAGAAGACAAATCTGGAAACCATTACGCGGTCAAGAGATAGAAAGAAAAGTAATCCCTACTCCTGATTTGGATCAGCCATTAGTTGAAGATTACTCTAGCACGTCTGATCATTCTAGAATGCATAGCCTAAGAGGTAACCTACATACTCCTGTTGGTGAGGGCACTTCCTCTGCAAATCATCAAGGTATTTTTCAATCCCCCTTTTTGTTGTTTCAAGATAGTAAGGTTCACTGTGAGAGGGATTTATTAAGGGATTTATCCTTAGGAGATCTTATTCCATTATCCCAAAAGCCAGCAGCTACTACCAACATTGTCAACCCCATTGTTATCTGTATCCCCATCAATAACATGGCTCAACCTCCACCTAGACCCCCTTTGTTGTAAATATATATCGACCCATAAATTTTCAGGGGATGGTGGGATATCCAAATGCAATACCGAATGATCTAAGAAATAGGTTACCAAAGTTTCAAGGAAACAATGTTATTAGTGGTGACCAACGATCTTAGGCTTTTTGTTAACATCATGGAAGATTTTGAGATCGAACATGAGGATGTCTATGTAAAAATGTTTATCCATACTTTAGAAGATGTTCGGGATTGGTATAAATATTTGTTGGATAATTCTATTAATTCTTGGCTCGCATTAAAAAAGTTTTTAAGGCACAATATGGTGATAAAATTGATCCAAGGTTTCTTCTATCTGAATTTGAGAATATTAAGAAAAACCCTAATGAGCTTGTTCAAGACTTTAACACCAGATTCAACAAAACTTTAAATAGACTTCCTATAATATTGAGACCAAGTGATGAGTCTTGCTTAATTAAATATTGTGATGCCTTTGATAAGAAGGCAGCATATTATCTAAGGGACAAGGACCCTACAAACTTTTGGAAAGCCTCTAGATTTGATCTAGCTCTACAAAATATAACACAACAAAATAATAATAATTCTCTCTTATATTTCTTCATAATGAATTTGGCTAATTTATAGCCATTACAATAGGATAACCAATTCCTACAAAATAGGAAGTCTTCCAAACAACATACCCATTTAATGGTTTTACGGGTTTAACAAACTAACCACTAAACTATATGAGTTGTTTAAATAACAACTCATTTACATCACAATATTATATTTACCAGTACGTAAATATAATTAACCCATACATTATAAAATAACTCACACAATAATAATGTGAGCACTAAATAGATTTCCTAACATTCCCCCTTAGTGCGAACATGGGAGAAAAATAATCGCACTTCTTTCGCAGCGTGTCGCCTCGTGCGTGCTCATGATCTGGATGGTTTTACAGGACAGCCAACAACCTCAACAAGGATGGTTTTATAGGACAACCAACAACCTCAACAAGGATGGTTTTACAGGACAACCAACAACCTCAACAAGGATGGTTTTACAGACAACCAATAACCCAAATATCATGATGTTGCTTTTCCTTGTGCTTTCATCTATCCACTATGTTTTTCCTTCAGGGAATTATGTAGGAAACACTACTTACTGAATACAAATCTAAAAAGGAGGCAAAATGGAAATGGAACATTGAGATCATGTTCCCCCTTAATGTGAATTTTCCACTTATTCAACACAAAACATGAACACTAAAATAGAATCACACTGCACACAACTGAAATCAACTGTCAACTCACGAAATAAAAAGCAAACTCACACACACACTATCATCATAGTTTCGTGCGGCCCCGTCATTGGTGACTAATGAGAGGTCGTTAATCGACCACCAACCTCTTGTTCATTTGTCCTCTAATGAATGTGTTGCTAACTCAACTTGGATAAATCTGTGATGCTCAATTGTTTCCACATTGTTTATTATATAGTAGCCCTTCTCGCAATGTGAAACAACTTATTTTTCGAATGTAGGGTAACATCGAAAATGCGTCAAGTAAAAAAAAAATCAAACTTTTGACTCGACTCAATGAAGTGGACGTGACAACAATAAAATTATGATTTTAACGAGTGACTCAATATAGACACATGGAAGACGATGAAAATGAAAACACTAACTTTGACTATGACACTTTGATAATTAAGGACTAAACAACTCAAGTTTGGGACTAATCGAAAAAATAATTATGGATAGATATTTTGATTTGACTCAACAAAAGAATGTATAAAAATGACTCACATATAACCTTTTTTTACATGACTTTGACATTTGATGAGACAATATTTAAAAATGACAATCAACACTCAACGTAAATATTTGACTAACCATGACAAAAAATCACCACTATATTTGATGACTATATAACTCGACTCAGAATACGATGAAGGTTATAATTAAAGCTAGACTCTACACAACACACAAGTAACTACTTGGATAAGAACATATTAACATTCTTTAACCTAGAAATTTAAACAATAAAATGTCAAGGAGCTAACAAAATGACCTTTTGACCATTATCACAAAACTATGTAATCAAAACCTAAATAAGACTCACAATATTTCCACCAGATTGTGGAAGTAACTCGGCTTCTGCAAGAACCAGTATATATATCTCTGCATTGTATTGAAGCCACGTATTCAAGGTGAAATAGTAGAGTGTGCAACCGACTTGGAAATGTGGGTTTAATAACCACGGTTGAGGAGTCGATGACATGGCAGAATGGAACTCCAAATTGCATGCAATAAACAAGTAGCGAAGGATGTTGATCACGTTTTCCAGATACATGCAGACCTCGGTGCCACCATGCAAGTCGACGATGATGAGCTTTAAGTGTGTTACGGAGGATTATTCCAAAATATCATAACCATAAATCTGAATGGTATGCTTAGCAATTAGAGTATCCAAATCTAAAAACAAACACACGCCTTTCTCTAGGAATCCACTACTTCATTTATTCATTCAGATATGAACTCTAAGTTGTTTGAAGTTTGGACTCGAAGCGAAGGAAATAGACCAATCAACTGTTGTTTGACTGATTTGAAAAAGAGTGGTGATTGCGAGTTGTTCTCATATGCTACAAAGTTGTTTTGTATTCAATAATCCCTTTCTTCCCCCGTATGAATCGTGATACAAACTTGAATAATCTCACTAGATGGCACTTTGATAATCGGTAGAATTAAACATATATCAATTAAACAGAATGTTCGATGAAGTTGTCACTAGAATTCTTCCCAGAGTTGTGGCCTGAGCAAGTAGATTTTGGAGGTAACCAACAGATCAACCGAAGCATGGATCACACAAAGACTACCTTAAAACTATGCTAGAATTAACACTACACAAAACTACAAATAATGCTCTCCTCATTCATCTGAGCAACTCAACAATAATGGAGCTGCCCATTGACTCTTAGAAGTCCATTACCCACAGAAAGAGTATCACTCTGATACCAAATCTTGATTTGGTCTGAGCTCTCGAAAATATAACACAACAGAAATAATAATAATTCTCTCTTATATTTCTTCATAATGAATTTGCCTAATTTATAGCCATTACAATAGGATAGCCAATTCCTACGAAATAGTAAGTCTTCCAAACAACATACATGTTTAATGGTTTTATGGGTTAAACAAACTAACCACTAAACTATATGAGTTGTTTAAATAACAACTCGTTTGCATCAAAATATTATATTTACCAATATGTAAATAGAATTAACCCATACATTATCAAATAACTCACATAATAATAATGTGAGCACTAAATAGATTTCCTAACAAAGCCTTCACAATGGCAATGCAAATTGAGAATAATATCAAGGTTGTAGGAAAGCCTCCCAAGAGGGAGGGTGTTAAATTGATCAATCTTGAGAAGCCTCGGCAAGCAAGGCAGTGGATCTAGAAGAATTTGTTAAAACCTTGGATGGGGCGGTAAAAGAAATTTCATACAAACTTGTCAGGGCAGAGAAGGGAATAGGACAGAGCTCTCAGGTCATAAATCAGCCTTAAGGGATGAATAGATTTGGTGGTCATCCAAGAGGTAAGCTTAGAAATGAAGATAGAGGAAAGGGACATGTGGGGTCGGAAGTAAACAATAGCCTCAGAGAGAAAATAAACTTGTCCCTTATCCATTGACTGCAAGGGTGTCTATGGCTGAAGAGGCACATGTCATTGATTGGTGTGACAAATGTTTCTTACCCCATTCTCCGTGTGATCCAAGTGAAGGGGGTGAAGAGCTTGAAGATGATGCGAATTTTAGAGATGTTTGTATGATGGAATGTCTTGATGATCCACGATGTGGGGTTTCCTCCATTGAATTAATAAGTGCTCAAACTATTGAGGGTTTTGGGATTGTGTCCACCGATTTCTCCTTTTCCTTCTACTAGTGATGTTGAGATTGATATGGTTCAAGCTTTGAATTGCTCGATCATGACTTTGAGTAATTAAGGGCTATGATGATTAAGAAGTATGATGGAGGAATTCCTTCGAGGAGGACTGGTAGCCGATGAACACAAGAGTAGCTCAAGACAAAGAATACTATGAGAAGGTTAATGAGATTTTCCAATTTTGAATATTTGCATGCACCTTGGTTAATGTTTGCTCTCCATGAGATCTTGTCATGTTACCGGATTGCAACTCGGTCAATGTTCACGCCATCCCGCATGATCCTCATGTTTCGCTTTTTCACATTCTCCCTCATGGTATCGTGAGAGCACACGTTGTGTGGATCTACGCAACTCTCTGGTTTTCAATTGTCGTTGTTCTCGGATTTTCGTTCGTGATATATAAATTTCACATGCAAGCATCGTAATGGTTATTCTCGTGTGTGCTCTACGTGCATTGATTCAGGTTCAAATCTCCTTTAGGGTGCTTGTTCGTGTTTTCGAGGTTGATGTTCGGGTTTTCATGGTTTATAGATCTTGCATGTGTGTGTTTTGAGGTGTTTCACAAGCTTAGGTTGCAATTCATAGGTTGTAGATCACTCTTTGTAGGTGTTGGTTTGGTTTTGTTAAAGGTGTACAATCTAGTTTTGGGCCCAACACGGCCCCGCACTCGTCAGTGGGAACCGAGCTCTCCACCACTCACCGTCTGACTCACCCTATCGGGTTCTCAACTCGGTCTGCATTTTTTTCCCTCTTCCATCGAGTTTGGTTTGGTTGTCTTCGACCAATCATTCTTACACCCGAATGGCTCTATTGGATCACTCCCTTGCTCGCCATGTTGGCTTCCACCATGTGGCTTCTACTACTGTTCGTCATTGTAGACTCGACCTTCGCTTGTGTGTGCACTACCGATCCAGTGCTCCCCAGTTCGAGTCCTTGTTTTTGATTTGGCTGCGGTGTTTTGGATTATTTCCTTGTTGTTTCCATGTTTGACGCCTCGACCATGCATTAATCTTCATGTCGTTCGGTTGACCTTGTTGGCATGCGTGCTTTGGTTCGCCTTGGCTACTCGAGGAGGTTACATCCCTCGGCCTTTTCCTTATGCTCGTGTCGTCTTCCACAACTCCTCGTCAATTCTCCCACCGGTTCGTGCCCCATGTTCGTACATTCCACGTAACGCTCGTATGCTTTGGGATTCTCTATTGCCAACACATGTTGTCTCTTGCACAACCGTTGAAATTGTCGTCATGGCCTCCTCTTCCACTCTTTCCAACCCACATGGCCTTCACCCCGGACGTGTGGTCCCCGCAGCCATTCAATGGCCCTCTCTGCACTAACGAGGCTCCTCGCCATGTGGACCTATGCTCGTCGCATTGAACAACACGGCGGTATCACACCCAACTTGACAAGCGATGCATTAGCTCAACTTGGACAATGCTCCACAACTCACCCCAATGCATTAAGCCTTCCAACTTGGCGGTTATACCTCCCATCTCGGTCATTGCTATTCCTAGTGCGGTCCAAACATCTCGGCAAGCCAACTCGGCCAGCTCGTTGAGCTTCCCGAGCTAGATCGTTGAGTTACCTCCTCAACTCACCCCTTAGCTTGTATCTTGACACCCCTCCTTCTCCCTTTTATTTTTTGTGTTTTTCCGCTTTGTAAAATTAGTCTAATCTAATGTAGGGGAAAAAATAAAAAAATCATTGTAATAAGGGGGACATTTTATTTCTAGGCTCCTTGTATAGGGTTATTGAGCTTTCCGGCCCATTTTCGGGCTCGTTACATTGTAGTGCTCCTCTTCACTGCGGCTTAGTGAGCGCCTCCACCACTGACCTTATAGCAAAAGAGAGCCTTCTCATTTGCATTGTGAGACATCTTTTCTCTCACACCTTTGAATAGTGTACCCTTGTTCTTGTTTTCGCCTTTTGTGTTTGATTGTGTGTTGTTCCTCTGCTTTCGACTAGGACTTCTTGTGGCCTCCACTCTCGTGCGACTTATCACCTACTGTGAGGTGAGTGGTCAATCTGTCTAACGTCGTATGAACACACCTTATTGTAATCACGCACTACTTATAAAGTTTCGCAAACATGGGGTTATTAATTTTCTTCTCGGGTGTTGTGTTATTTGCGAGACGCATTCTTGGTTGAGTCGATGTCTTGCATTCTTGCACCCTCTTCTTCTTGTGCACCTTGCACTTCTTGCTTCCTTCCGCATCATGGAGGATGCTCTTTCCAGACTTGAGTGTCGCATGATCACTTTACTGACCTCTCTCACTTCTTCTTAGGAGAGAGAACTATACATCATGGCGTGCTTCCATGGAACGCTACTTTGCCTATGAGGGTCTTACACACTTCTTGCTTGGGCCAATTCCTGCACCCACTAATTCTAGTCGTCTTGAGGACTTTCACTGAGACCTCTCCACATTCAAGTGGTAGACTCATATCCTCCCCACCACATCGAAGCATCTTTCGAGTCCATGTTTGGAGATCCTTCAATATTGTTGCCATTGTTGTTGTTGTTGATATAGTTGTCTCCTCTTCTTCTTCATGTGATGGCGGTTCCCACTTAAATGACTCATTTGGTTCCACTTCTGATGATGATGATTGTGCTTCTATTTTTGATGCCGAGAGTACTACGAGATGACTCATTTCCTCCTCTCACCTTTCCAGAGTATGTCGACACATCCCACATCCCATCAAACATCGAGCAGTCCTATTCTCAGCCTTATACAATCATTGCACTAGCCTCCTTTCCACTTCCAGTGTGTGAGGCCCCTTCCACTCCTCTTCCTTCATGCATGGATGACTTATACATGTCCGACATCACTCTTATGTTTGTCGAGCCCCCTCATTGGGATGAGTATCTACCTAACCTTGGTCGTCTTCTCGCAATCCCTACTTGTGATGCAGTACATGTTCCTCATCCTTCTACAAGTATTTCGGAGGAGTCCTTCATCTCCATTGTTGGGAGTGCCCCTTATAGGACTCTTATCACTTCCACATTTCAGAGACCATCATTGATCCACCCTTGCTTGTGGATCCTCCTTTTTTGTGCGGGTTGTTGCATTGCCTTCACATCATTCGGGCATCCTTCCGCTGGATGTTCCTCTTTCACATTCTCGACAGCTTACATGTGCTCGTGGCATTACCTTTGGTTCCTTGGCACTCCATTGTTAGACCTATGTCACACTTCCGTGAACCAAATTCAAATCTCTTCGTGTTCTACCTCCGATTTCCTTCACGGGGTGGGCGAACTTCCAAAGACTCCAATTTTGTCCTTATTAAGGCGGGCATTCAATTTGGTGTGGGTGGCTCTTCTTCAATCCAAAGGCATAGGACCACGTCATTGACACTCTTCTGGGAGACTTCCTAGAGTTGCCGAGTTCATATTTGTTCATGGCATCTTCTACGTTCCTCTTGTCTCCCTCTTCTCCTCTCTTCTTCTTTTTCTAAGAGATTGCCCTTTTTACATGGGTACCTTATTAGGCTCCTCAATGGTGAGACCCATTTTTGGCATCTTTCTTAGATTAAAGAGTGTGTTTTCATCTCTTGTGGTGGATGTTTTTTCCCATTGGGTTTTCCTCCATTGCTTAAGACCCTTGTTGTGCATGGGTACCTCATCAAGCTTCAGTGTCGGGACCCATTTTTCTTTTATGACTTTCTCGCCTCATCCTAAGTTATGATGAAGGGGGTGTTGGTGTGAGTCATTTTCCACGCCATGTGGCAAGTCATCTCACTTAGGTGAGGTCATAGGTCTAGGTGTCATTTAGGGGTCATTATGATATTCCTTACGCGTTAGCACGTCATATGGAGTTACTTTCCGTTCTAGGAATATAACTCCCCTTCTCCACTTGAGAGGTCATGATTGCAGGCATTGGGGTTACACAACACCCTTTATATGTACACCGCCCTTCAAATCTATGAGAAGGTTAATGAGATTTTCCCCTTTCGAATCTTTGCATGCACCTTCGTTGATGCTCGCTCTCCATGAGATCTCGTCACGTTGCCGGATCGCAACTCGGTCGATGTTCATCCCATCCTGCATGATCCTCGTGCTTCGCATTTCGCATTCTCCCTCATTTATAGTTTATTGTTTTGGAATTGGGATGTGCAATTAGGTGTGAATTCATTGGTTATATGTGTTTAGATTTGTAGTTGTAGTGTATTGTTAATGTAGAACCACTTTCCACATATACACAATGTTCCTCGCACATCCATCAATGTACTCACTCACACCAAAATTCCAAATTAATGTGGTGTGTAGAATGTGCTTCGCTATGCAAATTCTAATAGATTTTAATACCAAATTTAGCTATAAGCATATAGATTTTCATTACTATAACCTTTTATAAATCTAATTAATTTTTATATCAACCAACATGATTTGTAACTTTGGATAGCGCCTTTCATTATGGTACCATGTTTAACTTAACCATTAATGAAGCAACAACATTTATCAAATGAAGAACAACTCCCAAACAACTATTATGCCCTTACCCTACATGCTCACATACTAGCGAGTTGAATAGAGTCTTCTCGAGTACAATATAATGAAGCTCGATCATTTTTCTAGTAAAAATCCTTTGCTTAAAGTATAACAATCATTTTGATTGTGAAATCCTAGCTTTGACTTGAATAGTCCACTTAATACATCTAGCATATGAATAAATTTTGAGAAACAAAGTTTGCAAACCAACTAGATGAATTTGAAATAATATTATTGCAAACCTTATTTGCGGTAGAGAAAGAAATGGCATAGAAACAACACTATTGCTAGTCTAAATGTTAACCAAGCAAACTTCCCTAGCGTCACATAAAAACAACTCAAAAATACACAACCATTGCCAATCCAAAAACCAACCAAACAACCTTCTATCACTACCTAACAAACTCTTGAGACTTTGCTTTCCATTATTTTGTAACGAAAGTATTTTCATTTAAATCTAGGTTTGATGCACAGTTAGGTCTCATAAAGACTTGAGGTGCCAATCTCGTAACCACTTACACTTGTGGTAGAATTGACACATTGAATCTTTCGAGATACTATTATACTACAATCAACGCCATATTAACATGGATTTGTGCTAGTTAAGGTATCTAAGTATCATAGTTTCTTAATTTTCTTAAAATTATCAAAACCTAACTTTTCTACTTTTAATTTTTTTACTTTTTGAATTTCTAAATCAGGTAAGTAAGGTTTGCTAATATTGTCAAGTATTAAGGTTTACTAAATTCAAGTTTTTAATTTCTAGAGTTTAGGTCAATCTTGATAGATTAATGTTTGATAATTTGCGCTTACAGGTTTATTAATATTCAAATTATGGTTTGTTATCAAAGAAATCTAATATTGAATTAGAAAATCTTTATCACTCGATTCGACTCTGTGTTTCTTTATTTTTGTTAATTTTTGAATTAGGATCTAAATTTGTATCATAATCGTACAAAGAGTGAGATAGGGTCATTGCAATATCACTATAGGGTGCCCTTCTGCGTAGGAGTGTTTAGAGTCCCTCTCCTGCTCGAGCTAAAGGTCGAGTGTCCCATAGAGAGATACAAAACCCTCCACCTCCTGCATATTTATTCAATAGACATCTATATATGGGCTATATCTATATTTGTCCTCAATTTGTCTCACTCGGTCTATGGGACGAGCGGGGTTGAGGAATGTTGGACTCCCTTCTCCCCTCTCTATAGATGTATGTGTGTGTCTCGTGTGTCGTGTGTGTGTGTGTCTCGTGTATTATGTGTCTCGTGTGTGTGTGTGGCATATAGACTATGGTATTAATTGCCTATCCATATATGGCCTAGCGAGATATATGTGATATGGGGGCAAGGGGGCAACTACGAGAGAGGGGGTCAAAGGTGGTCGAGGGTCATCCTCAAGAGAGGCGAGAGGGCAACCCCTATTTATATATGGGCGAGTCTATCCCCGGATTTGCACTTACAATTTATTAATATTCAAATTATGGTTTGTTATCAAAGAAATCTAGTATTAAATTAAAAATCTTTAACAAGTAGTTAGGTATCTATGTTTCTTTTTTGTTAATTTTTGAATTAGGATCTAAATTTGTATCATAATCTTACAAAATTAATTTTTAATTGCAAAAAAATGGTAAAATTCAAGGTTTGCTAAATTATAGTTACTAAGTTTTGAGCAAAACTTTGTACCTAGATAGCCATTCCCAATTCCAAATTAAGATCATAGATTTTTAATTTATCTTTAAAGTTTCTTAAAACTTTGTACCTACATAGAAAATCTCAATTCCAAATTAAGATCATAGTTTTTAAATTTATCTTTAGAGTTTGCTAAATCAGGGTTTCCTAGAACGCGATTAAAATGCTACAAACTTAATTTTTAGCCATGGAAATATCATGACGGGGTTTGCTAATTTCTTAATAGGGGTTGGTGAATTAAGTTTCCTATTTATCAATCAAGACCTCAAGATATTAGTGTTTGGTAATTTCTAAATCAGGGTTTACTAGTTTCTAATTAAAAACCTACAAATTTTTAAAGCAAACATACCTTTGCAAATCATAGGCTCTGTGTGAACATATGTTGTTGTGTGAACTTTATATTTTCTAGAGTATTCATATTTCTCCTAAGTGTATATTTTATCGTATCATTTTGTCCTTTCATATTACTTATGTATAATGAATATAGAACAGCATTATCATACAGGTACGTGTTGACATATAAATCAAATGTTTTATAAACTTTAAACATGCCACCATCTTGAAAAAGTTAGATATATAACGTTGATTGTGTGTATATATGCTCCTTCGTCTCCTCATTCACACCAAAAGTCATAATTATGTGTGTGAGTGCAAGGAAAGTAAAAGATAAAACACATCAGTGAAGCCAAGAATAAGGCTTATTCAGATTCTTACTCAAACAGAAGAACTACAAAATCACACATTCAAGTTTCATAAAGAACATATGTTTCTGTGTCCATGCTTAAAAACGAGTTCAACATATCAATATCTATCATCTACAGAGAATATTATGCATGTACGCAAATACCTGTATTATTATTGTCTGTTTTATTAAAAACATTTGAACCTATTTTTAAGAATCAAGATACATCCTTTATGCCAAATGTCCTGAGCATTTTGATTTATTATCCCTATAGTTCATTTTTCTTAAGCAAGTACGCAAATACATGCATTATTATTGTCTGTTTTGTTATAAATATTTGAACCTATTTTTAAGAGACATCCTTTATGCCAATCCTTAGCACTTTGATTTCTTCTCCTTAATAGTTCACTTTTCTTAACCATATTCATAATTAGGAGCAAAATTTATTTTTTATTCCTTCCATTCTCCCCTTATTTATAAACAGATCCTTTATGACATTCAAAATGGATAGTGTTATCTGTCAATTATTGTACCCATTGGCATTACAAGGATGAAATAAACTTATCCACTTCGGAGGCAAAATCAACAAGTTATGAGGCCCAATGTCACCATTAGAATGCCAATTTTATAAACATGTGCTCAATTAATGTGCAACAAATTGTATTATACAAATTTACAATGCAAAATATTGTACGATTGCACGAAACAAGCTAGTCAGGAAATGTATGCCTCTGATATCCAAAAGCTGGGTCCTACTAACTGGGGCAAATTTTCATTATCCCCCTACCATTGAAGACATCATTGACTATAAGAAAAGTCTAGTAATAAAATGTTTTATACAGACCAACAAGCTAAAGAAAATCATTAACTAGGCCCCTACTGAACACACAAAAATGTCAACCTCTTTCCATAATAGCGAGTTTTCTTCACAAAAACAAGATATTCCAGCTATCTTGTGAAAATGGGATGGAAATGATAGAAAGACTAAACAAGATCAACGTTGAAATGAAATCGAATATGATCCACTATTGGGGTCCTTAACAGCCTTGAAGTTATCAACGCTCATGCCAAACCGTCCCAAGACTGAGTTCCCCAGCTCTTTTAACTTGCCTGCAAACCATGTTAAAGGGAAACATATAAAATTATAAAATAGAATGCCATATTATAGGATTCAAGGACATGATATAGCATCTGTTATGATTATTAGTCACGTTCCTCAATTACTTAAACACAAATACATAATTTGAATCTAATTGGGTTAATCCCATAGCGAAACAAGGTGGTGAAACAAGGTGACTTCTAAGGCATTACATGCTCCAAAAGCTTTGCCAATGGGGAAAGAGGCTAGAGGGTGAGAAGCCCAAAGAAGTGGATTCTTCTCTTGCTAACAATGTTTGTGGTGCTTGTGTGCTAAGTGGGTATCCTTGTGATTATTACAAAAAAAAATACAGGAGAAAAAATGTCGTTAGGGTAATTACTAATGACTACTCATGGAGGTCATCTTGAAATGACTTAAAAGACATTCAAGTAATATCCCACAAGAAATAATAATCTAACAAAAATTAATAAACCATGGCCCCTATAAAAGCCCGGGCTTGAAACTTCGTATTGTTTCATTTCATCATCTTTCATTAGCTTTTCTTTCTGATGGAGTTGAAACGATATTGTACACGAGGTGAAGTCAAAAAAGTACATATTTATACCAAAAAGAAGGGGCAATTAGCCACCGTGTCAAAAGGTTGAACAATGCAGGAGACATCTATATTTGTCGCTTGAATCTTCTATAGCTATCAAGATAAACAAGCTAAAAACATGCATGCTGCCAGAAGAACTAGACACTATTTTTGCCAAAAAGCCTTTTATCTATGTCCAAAATAACCCTTTGATGGCTCTAATGGTCCTCTGTAAAGGGGTTATTAATCATGGCAATAGGCTTTTCTTTCTAGGTCTTCCTCCACCCATTGGCATTAGTGGTGCATCCTATGCAAACAGGTGCCCCGTCCAATTGTTTTACCTTCTTTCTTGTTATTTTCTGCAAGTTCACTGGATTATTCCTATCCTTTTAAGTACTAACAATGTCGATTTGCATAATCGGCACATGACAAGTGCCCCATACAATTGAACCTACACACGGTCATGTAGGGCAAAGCCTTCTTGTCAAGCGCACTGCTAGAAGAGTTTCTCCTCCACTTGGCCCCTGTTCTCAGCAACAGGGAGTTCACCATAAGGCCTTTGTATGGCTGAGTGGAGATCAACGGTTTCCACCAGGAGTGTTCCCTGGAGATTCTAACCTTAAGTGGCAGGATCAGTATTGCTGGAGTTATCACTAGCTGGTTTATGTCGCTCGGTATCCTTAGTGGGGAGGAGCTACAGAGGCCAAGTCCCACTAGTGGTTGTTCTACCAGGCTTGAACCTGGAGTCGAGGGGTGATTCCCGAAGACGGCGCTTGCCCTTGAGCCGGCTTGAATTACGGGACTCTTCCAGTTCAGGAAATTATAGAAAGCATTCCCATCCCATGCTATTCATCTACATTTTACCCTGCCTAGGTCTCCTCTTTAAGCTGCACTGTTTACTTTGCTCGTGTAAACCTACGCCTATGCCTTCCAACACTGAGAACAAAAATGCAACTAATGGCATAGAAGACCAAGCCACTACACAATCTAAGGCGATTGTGATGGAAAATTCAGATATTAATAATACCTGTCAGATCTGGAAGATAACCCTTGATGTTTTAACCGAGGGCAAACAAGATATCTTGAAGAAATGAGTCTCTCCAAAGATCCCTAAGTTCAACTTGAAAAGGGAGTACATGTAGATGTCTCGTTGCATGAACTTTAAATGGGCACGAAGAAACACCACATAGTCAACGTAGAGGACCAATCAGATATAGTGATACAATACCTACATGGCTTATAGTTCACACCTGGACAACAGCATGGATAAATAAATTGATATCTTCGTAGCTTTGGTGGCCTTGCAAAGGAGTCGTCAAGAGAGGCTGATCGAAAACATATAACAGCAGAAGGGTACACAGAAAAGCTTTACCTACTAGGGCAAAGCTTGATGAGGGAAAAGACTCAATCAATGATGTACACGTATCAAATCTGCACTCAGACATGCATGCAGAAGTACGCACACATAAACCAAAAGCCTCTAAAAGTGGGTAACATTAGACGATCATTTCTAACCTAGAAGAACATATAGCATTAATAGCAGAACAAGAAGGAAGGAAATAGTTAGCCCTCTTACTGTAATGGTTTTACTTTTGCACCACAGTGGATTTCAATTAATGTGTATTTCCTGTCAGGTTTTTTGATGATTCCAACCCATTCTGGATCTTATTTTGCAAGACAAGTCTTCACATCAAATTTAACAAATTTCAGAGCTACAAAAGGCCAAATGGTGAGAGCCATATATATATATATATATAGAAAGGGACCCAAGACCTCAAGACCTATATAGATAAGATCAGATCAGGTCTAGCTCCCCACTATCCATATATGACTTTGGCACTCAGCCGAGCGGGTTAAAGGGTAGACTTTCGACAATGAAAAGCTTTTGCAAAGTCTGGATGCATGTTCTTGCCTAGTTTAATATTAAACAATGTCTTATGCTATGTTAACATTAAAATTTCATGGGCAGCACGTTATGTATGTGCGTATCCGGATATGGATACACCCCTGATTAATATCCGCATATGACCTAGATATGGATCCACCATTTCCAAATATAGCACAGAAGAATCCAGTATTTCCGGATACAACGGGATTAGAAGTGACGTAAAAGCTTTTAAAAAGAATAATTAACCTAACTCAACTTCATATCTAAACACGTGCTAATGGATTTTCAAGGAGTACAACATCATCTACAAAGAATCCTACAGCAGGGTTAAAGACTGCTTGTGTAGAATACAAGGTACAGGGATTACAGTTTCCGTGGGGTCAACAAAAACAACATTTCAGAATTGCCTAAATTATTTAGTGAATTGCAATAATAGGTATTAGATTATTTAGAGCATTGGTATATATTTGAAGTCAATGTTCAAAGCCTAAATATTGGCTATTTGTTTCTATTGTAATTCCGTAGACGCTTGTGCTTATATTAGCACATAGGTTATTGTGCTGAGAGGGATGCTTGCTTGTTTGTAGATGTTTCTCAGGCTATTTAATCAGCCGCTCATATTGTAATCTTAAGGCTTGATTAATAAAACTGATATGGTATCAGAGCCTATAAATGAAAAGCTTGTGTCGAAGGGAGGACCTCATGTGGTGTTTTGAGAGAGGGAGGAAGCGTGTCAGGGGAAAGAGGTGTACCCTAAGGAAAGTCAAAACCTTGAAGGAGATAATTGCTATTTTCTGATTGATTTCTTTTGCTGGTCAAAGGAGAAAACAGAATATTAAAAACAGCAACCCTAGTAAACATCTGGGAGAAGCGCTTCAGGCAGAGGCCTGAAGCTGGCTATGCTATTGCGCTAGAAGGAGGGTGTGCGAAGCCTGAATGAAGGGCTTTTGGTGTAGGACATGAGTGCCTGGAGGAAATGCTTCTACTTTGCTGAGCACTATTTGTTTTTTCTTTGCTGACAATATTTATTATTATCTTATCTGTTGGCGTGATAGAAATAAGAAGAGAGTGTCTGGAAGAGCCTAGTTGCAGAACAGTAAAAGCATTTTCTGCTGTTTTTAATGGTTCAAATTTGTTTATTGCCACTGGAACAGAAGCATCCAGTCCCTCGAAAGATGAAGTTAAGCGTGTGGTGCAGCCATATACGCACAGGTTTGCTGGTGCAGCTTCTTTCCAGAGGAAAGTGTGGCTTTTGAAGATATGAGGAATTATAATCTTGCTGAGTATACTGATATTCTGTCTGAACATGATCTTCCGTTTGCCTGAAGCAGGACGCCCTTTTTTTTTGGGTCAAATCCTCGAGCAGAAATCAAAATCTGCACGTGACAGTCCGTGAAGGCATAGGAGCGGATCTGGAGTGGGTACCACAGTCTGATGCAAGTGCACAACCAGCAAGTGGCCTGAGCAGAGCCATGAAAGTGCTGGTGGTGGCATGAGGAAGCTCTGAGAAACACTGAAAAATGGTGCACGAGGAAAATTAAGGCACCAAGCTGCAAGCACATTTCTCTTTTAAGTTTTTTAGGTTTTATCATAAAGTGCTCTCTAGAATTTTAAGCTATATTGATTTAGGACAAAAACTTTTAATCTTATTTTTTTATTTAATATATTTTTAAGTTTATTTAATTAAACTTTTTTAAAAAAATTGAATAAGTTGCATTAAAAGAGCCTAACAGGGAATTAACATTGTTATTGTTGAATGGGACTTTATTTTGCCTAAAAATTTGCACTTTGTGTGCGCTATGAAGATGTTGTCCCCAAATTTGAACTCAATTGAAAATTTGAGTCCACCAAGAAAATTTAGTCGCAATCGATCAAATCATTCAACTTGAATTTGAAGAATGAATTTTATAAGTCTACGAGGCTCAAGAAATCAGAAGATTGACTAAGGATTGAAAGAAATAAACCAAACATGACTTTCAGAGTTTCCAAGCAGTTTCGCATGTAGATTCCAAAATACAAAGACCCTTTGTACTTCGGAGTTTCAGAAAGGTTTGGAGCAATTTTACAAATCAATTGCAAATTGCATGGCGACCCCCAGATCCCAATTCCCCACCAAGGTCTTGAGCAGGGATTCCAACTGTTTGTGCAACCCAAAGTACAGATGAAATCTTCATCAGAGTTTTAGGTGCAAAAGCAATCCAAAGTTCAACTGAAGTCTTCGCGGAGTTGTTAGGTGTAAAAGCAATCCAAAGTTCCACCAAAGTTTTCGCCACAGTTTTTAGGCGCAAAAGCAGTCCAAAGTTCCACCAAAGTCTTTGTTGTTTTCATGTGCAAAAATATGTCAAAACTCCGATCAAGTCTTCGTCGGAGATTCCAAATGCAAAAACATGTCAAAACTTCGATCAAGTCTTGTCGGAGATTGCATGTGCAAAAGTGACTCAAAACTTCGATCAAGTCTTCGCCGGAGATTTCAGGGCAAAAGCAACTCAAAACTCTGATCAAGTCTTCATAAGAGATTTCATGTGCAAAAGCGACTCAAAACTTCAATCAAGTCTTCGTTGGAGATTTCAAGTGCAAAAGCAACTCAAAACTCCGGTCAAGTCTTCACTGCAGATTTCACATGCAAAAGCAACTCAAAACTCCGATCAAGTCTTCGTTGGAGATTTCACGTGCAAAAGCAACTCAAAGTTCTATCAGGGTCTTCATCGGATTTCCAAGCTACTTGAGCAGTATAAATCCCGGGAAGGATTTCCAAGCTATTGGGGTTTCTAGCAGCAAAAGCAAGTCAAACTTCTGCTTAACTATTTGGTGGACATTTTAAGTGTAGAAATAGCTTTGAATTCCTTAATCCCAAAATGCAAATATCTAGCACAGAGATACAGAATATCAGTATGTTCTAAAGGCCACGAGTAGCTCAAATTGTGCCTGGCTTCGAGGGCATTGCACCTCGACCCCGCTTTATACCGCAAGAGGGAATGAACCTGCGGAGGCGCTGCCCCTTGACCCCGCTGGAGGCTTCTGTCTCTAGACTCCCACTCTTGAAACCAAAAAAAAAAAAAGAAAAATATATTATTCAGGGATTCCACACCAATATAAAAAGTCATTCATTTGAAGGAAGGAGCTGATCACGAGGTAGATGTGCCTAGGGAAAATCCTTGATTCAAAATTGTATATTGTCAAAGTCAATTTTGCAATTTCTAGGTTGTGCACTTTTGTGTTTGTAAAATGTCACTTTATTTCTATAAAAAGTGCACATCATTTTTGCAGTTTCTATTTTTAGAAAATTGACTTAGTCAATCTTGCATGTAGTTGGAAAATAGGGAGCTTTTTCCTATAAGTATGTAGTTGTAAATCATTTCAAGGGACTTTTGCACAGCTGAAGATTTTTGTTTGCCAGCGGAACTACTCTGAGAGACTTCTGATAGGGATTTCTTCAGAAAAATTTGGAGAGACTTTTTGCTATCCAAGCTATTGTAAAAAGACATTTTAACATTTCTTAAGGGAATTCAAACTATTGAAGACGTGGATAGATTTTTGGAGAGATTGTATTGTCTAAAATTTTGTAAACAAATATTGTTTGAGAAGAAAAGAGTGTATGAAACTTTGTATTCATCCTTATGAAGGAATAAAATGAGATTTGTTGACCGTTGTGTCATGGTCTCTTTGGTGATAGCATGTGTTCTTATGTTATGCCCCTAACATATACCATTTATATGTCTAAGTGTGGGCTAACATATGACTTATATAACATTTATACTTATTTATTAGTTAGTTAGTCATTAGGTATAAACTAATTGTAATGAAGGGGTACGACCTTTCATAATCATACCCTAAGTCACCAGGTTCGTGTTCGTGTTCGTGTTCGGCGAGGATTAAATTCGGATTAAGTTCGGCAATGATAAAATTCGCAAAAAAATCGTGATTAAATTCGACTACTATAATTTGCAAATTTTTTAATATAATTAAATATTTAAATATAATTAATAAATAGAATAATATTATTACAAATTATAATGCGTATTTATAAAAATATATAAAATAAATAGAAAAACTAACCGCATTATACTAATATTAATAATATTAATACTAAATATACATGTATGATGTATCTCGTGACATATATCTTTACTAATATTAATACTAAACAAAAGTATTACTAAAAACTTAAACTCCCGAATCGTATATACTTTAAAATAAATTAAAAAGCATAAAGGCTAAAACTTAGAAATTAAAACATAATGTTTTATTTATAAAAAAACGTAAAACCTAAAAGTTTTAAATAAACTTAAAACTTATCATAGTCTGTTACGTTGCAAGAAGAAGGGACGAGCTGAAAACCGTGAAGCCGTGTTTCCCTCCCGCGTCGTCTGTCACCGTTGGTCGACGTTTTGAAGTGCATGAGTGGCTAGGGCAAAAACGCAGGTTACGTCCTTTCTTGTGCAAATTTTTAGTTTTAGTTGAGCATGTCTGAGGGATTGTACCTTCCTCTTAGGGATTTTTAACGTTTCATTGGAGAAAATAAGGAAACATACATATTGCTGCGAATTTTTAGACGATTTTGGACGAATTTGTGTTTGTTTAATGGTATTCGCCGAATTTCGAACTTTCACCTTGAAATTCGGCGAACCCTGTGACACGAGATCATACCTATATATATATATATATATGGGTGAGTAATTCATCCCCATAAGTGTGAAGAGTGTTAGTGTCTTATTGTAAGACCTAGGAGGTTGCCTCCTCGAAGTGGCGACTTCGATTGGGATTCTCATGCATGTAAATAATAGCGAAGGGAAAACATATGACAAAAGATATCTTAATACATCTATTTGAAAAATGTCGATAGATATCAATTTCGAGGCTCTTATCTTGGATTTTATGCATATCACATTGATTAATAATTTTATTACATTCTCTTTATATTCCTCACTCGTTGGTAACATAAAAAAGGAAAAAGAGAACCTCAAACACTAACATATGGTCAAGGTATTACTATTTTTTATTGACTTCTCAAGGTTTGAAAAACAATTTCAACTAAGGGTCAAATTTAATGTAAAGAATAAAATTTGAAATAGTCACACCATTAGATCCCACCCCTTACTGCCATTGTAGCAAGATATTACTATTTTTTTATTGACTTCGTAGTTGAAAAAAAAAAAAAAGTGACAAAATAGACATCAAATTTAATGTAGAGAATAAAAGTTGACACGGTCACACCAAAAATCTCTCCCTTGCTGCCATTGTAGAATGCCGATTGCCATAGTGAAAGTTGACACGGTCACACCATTAGATATCTCCCCTTACGCCATTGCAAAATGCCTATCGGTAAGTTATCTCCTTGCAAACTAGAATAAGCTCTGAGTTTACTTATTTGAAATGCAAGTTTTCCTCTCCTCTCTCTCTCTCTCTCTCATTTTTCCATTCTTTTCTTCTCACTTTTCAGTTTATATTCTTTTCCCGAAGTAAAATCCCACCCCGCAAGTTTGTTAGTGTAGATATTGTACATATTCTTTCTTGTTTGGTTTTGGCTTTCAATAAAGGGTGCCTCCCTCACAATAGCAGGAACTTTGTCCCACACATTGTTTTCAAAGCACCATATAGTCTACAACAAAATATTTTGCCAATAGTTTTGTAGATTCCGCTAGGGAACATTTATGTCTTGCATGTAACCTACAAAAAATATTTGGAGCGCGAGGAGGCATAGTTATTGTTTCAAGTATTTTAAGTTCTCTAATCTTGCTAAAGAAGAACAAGATTTACTTGCAGTAGCACAGCACTTGTTCTGTTAGGTATAATATTACTTCTCCGTGTGATAACAATGGCAGCAGTACCTTGGGGACCAGCCATAGGGCCATTGGCTCTAGCCTAGACCCTTACATGAATAACTTGTGGGTTCAAGAAAAATTTTCCAAAGTACAGAGGTGATGGAAAACAACCAAATGAACACATTGTAGCCTTCTTTGTTGCATGTGGAGTTTAAGGTGTTGAGCATAAGGATGTATCTGTAAGGTTATTCATGAAAACATTACAAGATGCAGCAGTTGAGTGTTTTAATCATCTACTGGTTCATGTCATCACTAACTGGACTACGAAGAGAATGAAATTTGAAGAAAGATTTAAGTCGCCATAAGAGGTACATGCCCTCTTGGCTCAATTAACTCAAATGAAGAAAGAGGCACATAAACCTATGAGAGAGTTTGTTGCCAAATTTAACAAACTTTTGCATAGGATACCTCAAGCTACCATACCCACAGGAAAAAATCAAAGATGTTTCTTCATCAACACTCAACCTCCTAAAGTTAGCTCTATCCTGAGAAAATCACAAGTGTCAAACTTAAATGTTGCCCAATCATTGGCCATTGAAGTTGAAGATGATCTAATCTTCGCTAGAAAGTTGAAAATGGATCATGCAAAAAACAAGGGTCAAAGCTCAAATCAAAGTACTACAAACCCTATGGTTGAGAAGTTGGCAAATGACATCCTTGCCTTAAAGAAGCAAGTTTTTATATTGAAATATGTAATGTCCCCTTTTCCAAGCTAGTCACTATGAAGGCCTTGGGCCCATTCCACCTTCCGTGGGCTTCAAGGAAGGAAAACAAGGGAGGTGAACATTGCCATAATTGTAAGTGATTGTATTTTCCTTATTTATTTGATTACTAATTATGGCTTGGAGTGATTCGACTAGGTGATGGGTGAATGACAAAGCAAAAAAACTAATTTCTATCTTCTCCACATGAGGTCGGTCTTCTTGGAGGACCAAGTGAAGATTAAAAAGTACACTTCCCCTTCATTAAGAGGTCAGCCATGAGAATTGATCTTCTAATTCATCCTTGGCGCCAAAGAGGGGTACTTAAGGAGGTTCGAATGGAGGAGGATTATCATTATTATTCATCATTTGACATTTACTTGGGATTTGGAGCTAGTGTAGCTTCTCTTCTTGCCATTAAAGGATGAAACCCCTTCCTTGGCCACCTATTGAGGACGAAAAACCTTCAATAGGATCACACTTGGGGATGAAAACCCTCTTGTGTGCATTGGTGGCTTCATTCGGGAGTCACAAGTGGACTTCATTGGCAGATTTCTAGAACAACAAGGTGTTTATCCATGCATAGGGCACTTCTACTCCAGCTAGGGAACTTTCAAGGGTGTTGGCACCCTTCCTCCACTTGAGCGACCCACCTGGGAAGTTCGGGATCACTTTTGAAGGGGTTTTCGTGGTTGGAAAATTGTGATTTCACTTTTATTGGATAGTTGGTCTTTCCGAGATCATTTTGAGCACTTGTTTGTGTTGAAATAAGTGTTGATGGAGTTATGAGTTTTCGAAGTTTCAGTTGTGTTTGCACTTGAATTAAATTTATAAAATATATTTTCTCCAGATTTCATCTTGCTAGACTTATGAAGTGTTCAAGATATTTCTATATTGATTTTCAGTCTATATTGCATGAGAATATTGTCTTGAAGAGCCCATACAGTTCATTGCCCTAGGAAATAGAAAATCAAGTTCATTGTTAGGGCTAAGTGGTGATATTGTTGGTTGTCATAAATATTCAGATCTCTCTTGGTTGTTAATGGCATTTTCAATTTGTTCCTCTAAGGTTGAAGTGATTGACAGGTGGCTGTAATAAAAATCAGAAGTTGGCCAAAAACCTCATTTTGCAGTTTTAGCCCTAGAAGGGGACATTACAGTGATATCAAAGCATCGATCTTCCCAGCCTGAGGGTATTCGTGCAAGGCGGTGACAAAGAATACAGACATGGATTGGCGACCTAGGTTCTTACCAAAAAAGAAGTCATTCTAGAGGCAGAAACACGACATTTAGTGGGTCACAACATTGTGGCTATCTATGAAGAATATAGGGCTCTTCCAAATGAGATCCGTGATGCTATTTCGCTTGCCAAATTCATAGGGGTAAGCAAGGGTAGGTCAAGGCCCAAGCCTAGATCTCAAGTGCCACAGGAGGATCTTCAACATGCCTTGGGGAAGGTGACACTCTCCACATTTGATGGTTCCAACAAGGGGATAGTCGGAGCATGGATGAAGATGTTAGGGTTAAACCCTAGACCACAAGAATGCGCCAAAGAGCCAAACCCAAAGGGGTTTCTCTTGAAAGAAGAAAAAGAAAAATCAGATCTGCAAGAGGGTTTTGAGGTGGAGTCCCAAGAAGACCATGTTGAAGGACATGGAGAGGTGTTGCTAGATGAAGAACCAAAAAGGGTTTTTGATGCAGCAGAATCTCCAAAGAAAGAGGTAGAAGTACCTATCATTTTTCCTAAGGATGAGCCCTTGACTGATTTTCAGAACAACAGTGTGAAGGGGCATGTGTTGGATGAAGAAACCATGGAGCATGAGCCCAAGAAAGAAGGAAAATCAGATTTACAAGATGGTGAAGAAAGGTTGATGGTTGAAGCTCAATTGCCCAAGGATAAGGATGATGATCAGCTCGCTAGGAGTTTCCGAACAGCAAGCAATGAAAAGCAAATTGATGATGTTCATGATTCTAGCAAGATTCATGATGTTGTTCCCTACATGTATCAACAAAATGAGGTTGCTTCAACAAATTCTCATAAGGCAAAGAAAGACCTTGTTGGGAGGCATGCCCATGGAATAAGGACCTCTCTAGATTCTCAACACCCGAGAGGACAACCAAAGGTACGAAGGTAATTCAAATTTGTTGCTTTCTACTATGCCATTTCAGATTTGTGGTCATGGGCAATTTGTTGAAAAGAATGACCATGGGGCAAGTTTGATGCTCCATAGTAAATCATGGCAAATGGGTGATCATCATGGTGCTAAGAATGGAGAAAAATCAGAATTGCAAGGGGTTAATGGGGCTAAAATTTTGGGTGACCTTGTTGGGAGGCATGCCCATGGAATAAGGGCCTCTCTAGATGCTCATGTTAATCTTCAGCTCGCTGGAAATTTCATGACAACCTATGGTAAGCAATTTAATCATCTTCTCTGTGCTTCGGTAATCGTCAAGGTTTATTCAAATGTTGACTACATATCAAGTTATCACAAGATGCATAGGTTTTTTTTTGCTATTTTAAGAGTCTTTTTTGTGTTTAAGGATTTGCTACATCACCCTCATGCTATGTCTTTGCAATATTTTGGTCATCCTAAGAAATATTCTAACAACTTTGTGAAGATGAAGGGTACCAAATGGGAAGAGGATTCTACTTCAGCCCTAAGAAGTGAACTCTTTGTTGGCAGCCCTAGACATGACCATCATATTCCAGATTTATTGATTCCTCCTATGTCGCTGCCATATTTGTATCATGGAGGGCAGCATGATCAATTTGATAAGAGGAAGAACATGTTGAGGGACAAAGGGCACATAGATTCTTCCTTGCAAATTCCAGATTGCTTGTACATAGAAGTTTGGGATCTGGGAGATCTTTTGAAGAGTGCAAACTTGAGGACTGTTGTTACATACATCCTTATGGCAGCCATAAGAGAATTGGTAACCACAAGGAAAAGGCATTTCTCACCCACGGTGAGGGATGAAGTGTTTACATCGGGTGCAAAATGGTCTCCAACTACCACCATCCCAATTTTGCATGGGAAAATACAATGCTACAGCCATGGTAAGATATTCTTTTTGAATTCATATTTTGGATGGATAGTACTCTCCTTGGACAGTTGTAGGTTGACATTTATGATGAAGCTCTTTGGGTTGAACATGATGTGTGAAAGGGATTTCAAGTATTGCAGTTGTTGCACCTTTCTTATGTTATTAATATCCAAGGATTTTGAGTTGGGAATGTTGCTAACAAATACATACAGCCACAAGTTGACTAATTTGAAGAATTCCAAAGTTATATATGGCTGTTACACTCATCCACCAGCACTCATAGGATCTGATCCAAGCCAATTTTTGAAGAGAATTCAGTGGGGCAGCTTGGAGGCAACATTTGGAATCCAAAATCAGCAAGGTAACTACAATCAAGAAGAGGTGAGCATAAGTATTGGTATGCATTGTTTACATCTTATGTTGGAATTCAAGGATAAAAGGAAGAAGGCAATACTTCAAGGTAGAATGGATGGAGTTCCAAGCATGGCTACCACGAAGAAGGAAGAGGCATATTTTCGAACACTCAATGCATAGAGACAAGCAAGGGTCTACTCTTAGGTAAGGTACTCCATGGTGATAATTTTTGGTTAGTTTTGGGCATACTCGGTATTACTTTCGTATGGGGGACTGTAAGCAACGAAAACTACAAACAACAAAAGATAAAGCAAAACACAGCAATACCTCTCTTGTAGATCTCTTTGCAAACCTCGAAGAAGATCATGGAAACTCTTAGACTTATATGATCTTGTTGATATTTGAATTGTGGGTGCTCTTGATCAATTCTCCAAAGAATGAATGCAAATGCTACGAGTTTTAGAACACGAGGATCCGGACATCAAATTGGCGTAAGTTGGCTACAATTTGCTCAAAGCTTCCAAGGAGATTACAAAGGAATGGTCTGCTTATTATAGCTGAGGGTGATGCCATGAAAATTGGATCAAAGTTTGTGTGAGCTTCAAGTTAATAATTGTAATTTCTGGGATAACAAGTAGACTTGGTCTGTGCAATTGCAGATTTGAAGGGGCAATGGACATTTGGACTTTATTCAAGGAAAGGTGATTATACGTGCAACTTCATTGCCCCCACCTTTCTAGGATTCTAGAAGTGGAGTCCAAGTGGAGTTGATTGGGATGGTGAAGTGGAGTCCAAGTGGGGTCCAAATGGAGTCTAAGTGGCAATTGACTAGGAAAATAGGTGTATTTTCCAAATTAAGTAACTAATTTAATTAGCTACAAAGTGCAAGACAATTAATTAACATTTATTTAATAAATGATAATTAGCTTAGCTAAAGTGGGTTAGGAACTAATTTAATTAATCCCAAGGTGTAATGATTAATTAATTTGATTAATCAATCATAAGGGGTATGAACAGGATGTGAACTGGGATAATACTAGGAACAAGTGTGTGATTTTGGGGTGTCTACATTTGCCCCTCTTTAAAGTGTTATTATGAAGTAATAGCATTTTAAAGATAGTAAACGTATGCAAATCAGAAGACAATGAAGCATTTAGATGCCCCAACGAGTAGAATGGTAAGGGAATGCCCCCTCAAGTGGGTGGGTGACGCAAAAAAGCGGTGGACAGCCACTTGATAGGAAGAAGACAAGGAATTTGAACAAGGATGTGAAGGATTGTGCTCGTAGCATGAGCGTCATTTAGAGAGTGAAATTTAGAGCAACCTTATTTTTGTTGTTACACAATAGAGTTGTCACCATGATTATGAAAGAATCGTGATGGGTAACCCAAATGCGCGTAAACACACACACACACACACACACACACACAAAAAAGAAAAGATAAAAAGAAAACAAACCCAATATACGCCGCAAAAGTATGCACCATGACTATGAAGAAGCCAAGATGATAACATAATACAGGTAATTGGTCCAAAAAAAAACATCAACAATGCAACACAACTTCAAAAAAGAAGACAATTAACTATGCCCCTAATGCGTGCCACAATGATGATTAAGCAGATCTAAATGCCCCCAAGCACTAAAATTTATGAAATGCATTGGGAAAAGATCAAATGAAGAGCGAAGTGATGCTTAGATACTCCTAATGAAACTCTTGTTGGATCTGCATCGAAGAGCGATCTAAGAAAAAAGGATCATTGCCTCCGTGCAATAAACTTGGATTGCAGGAGAGGTAGAATGAGATCCTAAATTGCCCTAGGTGAAGTTATATCGTGAAGAAAAAACAATTGATTGCCGCGAGCATAGATATACACCACGGGAAAGAAAAGTGATAGTCATAAGATTGGAACGATCACTAGGGTAGTAGATAAAGGTATGACTTTATCAAGATTGTGTTGAAATGTTGAAATATCAACTTCAAGGGTTTTCCAATTGTAGGATTTTTGTGATAAGTGAATGTTTGTTTGAAAAAATTATAATTTTTCTGATTTTTTTTTAATTTTTGAATATATGATTTTTTTAATTTGGTTTTGCAAATATATGATTCTTTTTATGGTTTTACAAAGTTGTAATAAAAATATGAATGTAAAGAAAAGGAGCGGCGTGTTTGTTACACTTGATTTATTATGGATAATTGATGATGTTGAAAGCATAAAACGAGCATGTCAAACAAACCCAAAGATGATGACAGGAAGGAACCACACCAAAGTTGTATGTGATCTAAGATGCATAAAAATCACCTGTAATTGGTCTACAATGACAAAGAGCAACAAACTAACAAACAAACAAAAGCACAAGTATCATCACAATGTTGACAAATGCAAGAGGATTGGATCGGGCTGAAGAGCGAAGTGATGCTTAGATACTCCAAAAATACTCTTGTCGGATCCCATTGAAGTTTGATCTGTATTGGATTAAAATGTGAAATCCAAATGTGCCCCAAGTAAAGTTATATTGCGAAAGGGTAAATAATTGATTGCCTTAAGCATAGATATACACCACGGGGCAAGAAAAGTGATTATCGTAAGATGATCTCGGAACGATCATGAGGAGCGTCGTCAAATGGCAAAATTGTTGAATGTGTTATTCAGTTGCTGAAATTTGGTCAAATCTTTTCTCGAATATTTTTTTTTGTCGGTTTTATATTGTTTTTTTTAATTTGGAATAGTTTTTTGAAACATATTTGAATGTTTTTGTATTTTTGAAACATATTTGAATGTTTTTTTATTTTTGACTCTAAAAAGGGGTGCACAGTTTGAACTCATGGTCAAACAATTGTAAGCATTTCATTCCATTGGTAGAATGTAGATGATATAATGATAGGATGTCTCACTCCACTCATGACTCCACGCAACTAGGAAGATGTGAGGGCTCATCACCGAGAGCCAAGAAGGACATGAGAACTAGGTGAATAGTGATATGAAAATGAAGATGATGGATGCCAAGACACAAGGTGTAACAATGATCCATTCGGGAAAAAATGTGACTCATCTCCAATCAAGATTACTTGACCGATTCCAAGATGATTCCACTTTATAGGTTTTGACTAGACTTAGATCCATTGATGGCCTACTAATTGACAAGATCCGGTTGAAGGAATTGTTCTCTCTTAACATAAGCAACTTCTTGGGATGTTTTTGATTAAGCAATTTTGATTCATATTTGTTAAATGATTTTTTTGTTTGTTTTTTTGAAAGGGACCCCTACATATTGCCCCATGCCACTAGTAAGAGACAAGGGCTCAACACCGAAGACAAAATGTAGGTGAGTAAGGATACCTGCCTCCGTTCTCAGTCTCACACTACTAGTAAGAAGTATGGGCTCATCACCAAGAAGACTGTGAAGGATGAAAAGTGTAATGATTGATTTATATTTTTGTATTTTATATTGATTTTTCCTTGTATATTGATATTGTGTTTTTGGGGTTGAACATTTTGCCTCCAAGTCTCAACCTTATGCGACTAGTATGACGCAAGGATTCAACACCGTAGACTTAAATGGACAATTAAATAGGTCCTGGTAAAGAATTTTGAGCTTTCTATTAAAGAGAGAGCTTATTTGAAAGGAGGAGTTGCCATCATTAAGCTTCTAGACAAAACCGTAGGTAAAAAGATCCGAATGGTAAAAACCATAACAAGGGATAAGACACACAATGCCCGATAGGAACAAGGTTAACTCGTCCTAGAGATGAATAATACGAAGATATGATAATGTTATGATTAAGATATTTGTCAATGAATGAAACAATTAAAATTGTTTGTTAAATGAGTTAACCATGCAAGTGACCTCCCTAGTGTAGAGAGAACCCGTGGAAGAAGATGTTTTTGCTTCTACGTTTTTGATGTTCAAATAGTGCTTTAATGAGGGGTTGATATGAAATTTTATTCTCTTTTTACTCTTCAAAATCTTTCTCGAACTTTGGCAGAGGAAGGTTTGCAAATGGACTCATCGCGAAAGAGGTTTATGAAAGTTGAATGGTTCTGATTTACAAGACTTGGGCGAACGAGATCCAAGTCAAAGGGGTGAATCAAAAGATTCAAGGAGTCCTAAGTTACGAGACTTGGGCATACGAGATCCATGTCAAAGGAGGGGATCGAAAGATTTGATATGTCCTAAAATACGAGACTTGAGTGGACGAGATCCAAGTCAAAGGAGAGAATCGAAAGATTCGATAGGTCCTGAAGTAAGAGACTTGTGCGGACAAGATCCAGGTCAAAGAAGAGAATCGAAAGATTCGATAGGTCCTGAAGTGTGAGACTTGGGCCAACTAGGTCTAAGTCAAAGGATGTATGATTGGATAAGTCTTCGATGAGATCAAAAGACCTATGTGATGTTAGAGGTAAGTTGTTGATGCGGAGAATATGTTGAAATTCATATTCATCCGTGAGTGGAAGGATGCGAGGAAAGAAGGATTGATCTCTAGATGTACATCGAGGCTCCTTATAGGCCATGAGAGCAATGGATTAATTTTTTTGACAATAGATTTGCAATTATTGCTTGAAATGGTTGTGTAAGGATATTCCTGGGTATACGCACCTCGTAGAGTGTATGCATGTAGATGTCTTGACATGTAGGAATCATCGTTGATGAGATGCCTGCAAGATTGATCGTTTGAGGTATTATGGACACGAGAGGCTACGTTCTCGCAAGTGTCCAAACTTGTTGTGGTTGTGTTTCTACAACAAGGCTAGAGATGTTAGGCATAGGAGCGAGTATTGAAAGAATAGAATCAAGCTCAATGGTGCTTGATGATGGACCCTCTTCCTTAGAGTCTTCGTGTATATCAAGGGTTGAAAGGGAGTCTTGAAATAAGTTCAAGCTCTCATTTGATGTTGGAAGGTTGTTGTCCAAAACAGTTTAATGTTTGTTTGAACTAACGGAAGAAAATCGGAGAAGAGATTGATTGGTTTTGAGTTAAAAATACTTGACCCTTGTCATCGTGATCTCGTTGAGTTTTATTATGTACAGGATTTTGGACAACATTCAACTCTTCATTAGAAGTTGTGGTAGTTGACGTGTCTTCGGTTTTGATAGCTTTGTCATCAATCTCTATAAAAATGACTCTGTCGTCAATCAAGTCTTGGATATAATGATGGAGACTTGAACAATAATCAGTGGAATGAGCTTCATGCGGTGGTATTCACAATATTTTGATTCGTTATACCACTTAGGCTTGGGTTCCCCATTATAAAAGGGTCTTGTTATTGGATATTTGATCATGTTAGCCTTTGCTAATTGTTGAAAGGCACTAGAGAGACTTTCTCCAAGGGGTGTAAACTAACGTTCGACTTTACACAGAGTAGTTCTATGAAAAATGATATGATCGATTTAAAGTCGACGTTATTCAAGGATTGACCATGTTCGGGAGTTTTGTTATTTGTACTAGGTTTAGGTTTATTTGGTGTTAGGTCTTCGACCGTGATGTTTCCATTGTAAATGAGGTCCTAGATGTAATCGCGAAGTTGCCTGCATTTGTCAGTTTAATGACCATCAATCCGATGAAAATCGCAATATGTGTTAGGTTGATAACGAGATAGCTTAGGTTCAGCTTCAGGAAAGGGTTGGGTGATAGGGTAAGTGACCATATTGACACTTGTCACTGTTACAAAAAACGTTTGAAAGAGACTCTCCCAATGTTGTATATTGTCATCATTTGTAATCACGAGGGGAGCTTTTCTCTTCTTGGAATGGTGATGGTTGGTTTAGACTTAGTTTGTTTAGATTGATTGTTATGTATGTTGTGCACATTTCGATTATCCGTGACACCATCATTGACTACATTGCGATTGTGGTTGACGTACTTAGATTTATCATGATGAGTGCTAGTATTGTTATTATTATTATGCCCAAGTATCTTTGGAATGAGGCTTGATCAAGCCTTTAGCAATAAGGGCCTTTTTAATTTGAGTTCCCTTTTCAATAACTTCCTCAAAATTGTTGAGGCAGTGCATCTGCATGTGAAAGGACAACTCATTGTTAAGGTTTGGTATGAAGATACTAACCATGTGTTTTTCGGGATTGAACATGGGAACCGACTTGCGATTCCTCTCCATCGTTGTAAAAATGTGCAAAGCTCTCGTTTGGTCGTTGTTTTGCATTCAATGTAGAATGCCACAAAATAATTTATCTTAGCCACGGCAATATTTATGCATCACAAATACATCAATTATTGAAGAAATATTTGATAAACACAGCTGGAATTAAATATTTATGACAGCAACAGTTGAGCCCAAACCGAGGGCTAGAAAAAATAGCAAATCCTCACATAAATTCTCCAAAGTTCAGATTACGGCCTTATAAATTATGTCGAACAAGAATATCAAACCAAAATAGTGAAATCAGCCCTAGAACATACAAAACCCTCCACCCATGCAAGTCGCCTAGGGTAAGAAGGGGGAAAACCAGCAATAAACCACTTTGAAGCACTTTGGAAACCCCCGTATGGGATTCCCCTCAAGCTTGAGGAGTTTTCGCCCCCAAAGTTGAGCCACACTAAAGGTTTCGTCTTTAGTGGAGAGTAGGGCACACTGTGCACAAACCCAAGATATAAATCTTTAGAATAAACATGCATAACCTTTTCAAATGAACCTTCATGTCCTTATATATCCTCAAGTGGCGCCAACATCAAAATAGAAGCCCAATGCATAGGCCGACCTTCAAGTAATTCTATTTCTTCATTAACCTCTATGTAGGCTCTCCAATCAAGGCCGACCCATAAGGATTAGAAGTCTTTGAACCAAATAAGAGGCCTTCATGCCCAACTCACCATTAAAAGTATTTAAAAATACTTTTACGCCATTACATCAAGTAGAATTCATCATCCATTGAGCCAATATTGACTCAAACAAAGACATAATGGGAACTAGAAGAAATATGAATGCAATTCTCATTATGTCCCATTTAGGGGACATTACATAGGGAGTAGCTATGATGTGGATGAGAAGATCGCTTGGAATATAATGTTTGAGAAACAATGAGGCTCATGATAAAGGTGAGATTACTAAACCTTTCTATATCAAGATTCACATAAAGAAGACATCAAGATTCACATAAAGAAGACAAAGGTTGATGCTTTTTTAATTCTTCTACACAAAAAAATTGACTTCCAAAGAGATGGTTGACAAGCTTGGGGTGGTTACATATGACCATACTAATCCTTATTCTTTAGATTGGGTGAAGCGAATAGACATAGAAGTCACCAAACTTAAGTTTGGAATAAGCCAACATTTCATTGATGATGCAAAGTGGATGTTTATCTTCTCGATGTTTGTGGTGTAGTCTTTGGCGGCCTTTACATGTATGTTAGAGATGTTATCTTCCTAAGGAGAGCTGATAAACACCATTTGGTCAAAGATAGGAAAGTTACAACAACAAAGCATATAAAGTAAATCAAAAATATATGTGGTAAGTGTCAATCAAGCCAGAAAATTAATTAATTCTAATGGAAATTTTCTTTACTTCTTCAAAAGATACAAAATTGAGGTGGTTGAGTACAAAACTTCTTCTAGCATGTCCACAAAAAAGATCAAATGAAAATGGAAGATATGTTGAAGTAATTTAGGAAAGTCCACAAACCCAAGGGTATGTCACCAAAAAGAAGGATTGAACATGAGATACAAATGTTGTTGGATTGCCTGATTGACGCTAATGAGATAAAGAAACAATTGCCATCTTTGTTAGCCCAAGTTGTAATTAGCCCTAGCACTTCTCCATGTGGTTCTCATATTGTTACTATGCATAGAATATATGGTTCATGGATGTGTGTACATGGTTCTCATGTACCGATACCCTCTTCCACAGATTAATGATTTGTTGGACTATAACTTCAACATGCTAAAGACCTTACAAAATTGGACTTGAAATCCAGCTATCATTGAGTAAGAATCAAGGGGGAAATGTGGAAAATGGCATTTATGGCAAGGTTTATATGATTGGCTTGAGCTTCCTTTTGGGTTGTGTAATGCTTTTGGTACTCTTATGAGGCTAATGAATGAGTGTTGAGACCATTTATAGATTCTTGTGTCATTATTTACTTGGGGTAGAAGGAAGCCAAAGATGAGCAATGCAAAGGTTTCAGCACTACCTAATTTGCATCTACCATTTAACGTGGAAATGGATGCAAGTGATTATGCTATGGCTATTGTTCTATTGCGGAGGTAAGCCCATTTGTTCACAATCAAAGCTTTTTCATGGAGGAATTTGATTTATTGCACTATGATAAGGAATTGTATGCTTTTGTCCAAGCAATTAAGAAATGGAAGCACTATTTTGACAGAAAGACCACGTCAATCACACCACTACAATATTTGCAAACACAATCAAGATTGCAGCAACTCACTACATATGGATAAGTTTCTTGCAACAATTTCATTTGGTTAATAAAATATAAAAGAGGTGGCACTAACAAGAAGCCGACATGTTGTCCTGACCACCTTTGGTTGCAGCTTTGGACACTATAACTCAGCTTGAAACATTTGTCCATGAGGCATAGGGTAAATAATATGAGCATGATGCAGATTCTGAAGAGCTATTTCAATAAGCAAGAGGGGTAAAATTACTAATTTTGAGCTCAAGCAAGACTACCATCTCCAAGGGGGTTTCCTCTATAAGTTGGAGAACCTTTGTGTGCCTAAAGAGGGAAGAGTTCAACTAATGAGGGAGACACACTTTAAAATTTGCCGATCCCTTTGGTGTGGCAAATATCATGGCACATTTGCAAAAGTATGTATATTGCCCATGTTAGAATATAGAACGATCTTTTGGATCCCTTTGAATCACGAGATATATGTTATGTTCTAATGGGTCTAGTGGGTCCAATGAGTTAAGTATAACTTGTATAATTTACCTTGCAAGTGTATTTATAATGTATTGGGCTTAGTGCCTTACTTAAGGTCGACTTACACTTTTGTCATGTGTTTTACTAAAGGTTTCCGCCAAGGTGCTAACAATTGATAACATCGGCGACCTCGTGGAGCGGTAGCAAAGGGTCATTTGGCACTTAGCACGTGACCAAGGGCTTTGCATTGGGGTTTTCAACAAGGTCTTTATGAAAACCATGGGGTGCACATTGTATAGTCACCAAGGGGGATTTAGACAATCACCAATTTTGAGTGCGACAATTCAAGTGATTTCCAACCAAAATTCAAATTTGAATTTTTGTATTTATTAATTCAAAAATTGTATGTTTTGGGTAAATTGCACTTGAACTTCAAACAATCATGACTTTTGCCTACAAACTTCATTTGATGTCGTTTTCAAATTGCTAGAAAGCATTTACAAATCTCTTCATTGTGGTATTATTATTTCTAGCTCTTACGAAACTTCATAAGTGATAGTATAATCTAGAAAGATGGAGATGATTCCAAAAGTTGTGGTTCCAATGAACACAACTATCACATGTGGGAGTGTTCCATTGAGATCACTTCAAGGACTAGGGGTTTGTGACAGATTGTTATAGGGACATAAAAAAACATTGTTGGGCCAAGGAGAATGTGTAGATACCTAAAAGCTGACCAATGGCATTTAGCAATTAATCCTTGGCATTTATCGTTTGAGATATCGTAAAAAGACCAAGCATATAAAACCAATGTCAAGGACTCGATGGCACACTCGATTGATTTCAAAAACTATAGGAACAACCAAAAAGATTTGAAATATTCACAAAAATTGATTTAAATTGGCCAACACATTTCCTAGTGTCAATCGGGACCAATTTCTTGATATTCAAGAATTTTTTAAATTCTTTTTTCCAAAGTGAATACCATGAGAAGTGTCAACAAAGCAATCGACATCTAATCAACAAGGGGGATTTGTCTAGTCACCAACCTAATGGGGTCTTCATTTGCAAAACACATTGCAATATACATATTGCACACATACATCGGTTGGGAAACTACGAGGGTTCGATGCCTCTTTAGAGTATTGCTACATAGGCATTGCAAGGGGGTAACTCAACCCAATCGGACAAACCCTTTTTAGGTACCCAAGCAAAGACAAATAAGAAAGAACCCTAATCAATCGCACAACTACGATCATGGAATTTCGCCACGTAGAAAGCAAAGCTAAAGACACATAAGAACACAATGCCAAAGGCAAGATCTAGTCAAACTCGATAGAGGTAAAACCATCCATCCCCGAAAAGTCTCCCAGTGCGACTTTATCCACAACAAGAAGCTTCGTCCCGCACTCAAATTCACACTCCAAAATTTTTAAGACAACTTGACGACACTATGCACATCCTTCTGACACACTCTCACATCACTGCCACTCTGTCGTAGTCCAAAATTAGTGTTATCCTCTCTAACCATAACTTGCACTTTCCTTTTCAACACACTAATGCTACTATAATTTAATGTATTTCATCTTATTTCATCTTTACAAAAAGTAATTCAATCTTATTAGATTAAATCCTAATTTTTGCATTACATTTTGGTGAACACTTATTTAAATTACATGAATCACAGGGCTTCATGCCTCACCCCAAGGGTTTTAGATTTTTCAAACCTGATTGGTTTCATGCTTTTTTAGGTTTCTTTAAACCCTAATTTACTATTGGATTCTAGATATTAGTACAATGGACAATCTTTACATGGAGCTTGACATTAAAGGCAATTATGATCATTACCCAAATCCCCTCATTGTTGAGATTACGAATCAATTCCATCAAACTATTCAGCAAGATGAACACTTTCCCTTTGCTTCTTATACATATTACATGATGGGTGTCATGGATCATTCTATAGGACAAGGCATAATTTCCTAAAACACATCTTTGACATAGTAGATGCTTACATAGATCTCTTTGATCACCACATGGCCCCAATCATGAATCAATGGAATAAGAGATTGATCATTCACCCTTTCACCCTAGCATATACTTCACACCTTACCCTAAGGGTTAGCGAACTACATTACGATTATTTGTGCCTAATACTAACCCCATCCGTCAATTACAATGATTTGAAGAATATTTAAAACCACATATTACTAATGAGGCAGTCTTGCTTCTAGAAGTTTTCTACGATTCTTAAACTCAATAGCTTGTGAATGGTTCTTTTCACTATCACCGACAGCCATCAGCTCATGCAAGCAATTAAAACAAATCTTCTTCACACACTTTAACCAACCAGATAAATACAATTCATACTTCAAACCATTGTTTGACATACACCAAGACCATTACGTTGACCGATTCAACGCAACCACAACTACTCTCCCATTTCAACCGTAAGATCAAGACGCAGCGATACTACTTCAACCACGGGCTGACCCCGTATCTTGTATATCGTTTTTCGTGCTCTTAGGTTGTGTCCCCATGGAAGGGCTTGGGCTCTTTTATTGTTGCAGCAGAAGGCCCTATGATATTTTTCAAGCCAACTATAGGAAAAAAAAAGAATCTTGTCCTCCAAAATTGAAGCTCCACTTTTTTGCTGCTAAACTTAAGAGGGGGCTAGAGAGGGGGAGCTGGAAGTTTCCCCCTACAGTTTAGGCATTATTTTGGCCACTTGGCATGATTTTTACATTCCCGCCATCATTTTTTGGTGAATTTGGAGGATTTTCGTTTTTTATTTACCTGCAAGTCTCCAGTGTTCTACCACCCTCCTAAATTATCTCAGCCTGTAGTGTTGAGTGAGTTTTTAAAAATAACATGGGGCCATACCACTGCTTAAATGCCCCTAAATTTTCTCAGCAGCACCCACTGAGATAATTAAGGACCCCCTGCATGGGAACACAGCCTTAGTTTCAAATCCTTTAAGGTGCGATTTGTTGAAGCTATTAAACATGAGGAAATGATTGTCTTGTTCCCTTACTATTGAGGTTGAGACACATTATGCTCCTTTTGGTCTTGAGACACCGAAACATATACCTGAACCAAGAGAGCCGCATATCACAATCCCTGAACCTACTCATGATACACCCGTGGACCTCCAAGATATCATGCTCATACATGGATAGCCTCCCATTATTCCTATACCCTTGGATATTTCTAATCATACTCAAGCACCTATTACATTCCACACACCTAAACGTAAACCAATGTTTCCCACTCAAAGAGGCCATTAAAATTTGATTAAAACATCTATTTGATTAGAAACTTCTTTCATACTCGTCTATACGACATCACCCAGGGCCCTCCTAACAAAGGTTGAGGGTCAATCCTTTTGTAATTTCCACCACATTACGGGCCATTACACTAATGCATTTATGATGTACTACACTATAGGCAAAGATTAGTTGGCTCTTAAAATAAGGCATTCTTGCCGATATTGAAACGGTGCTCGACACAACACAAAATTCAACGATACCTAATAATCACAAGTTCCTCACCGCCTCGATCGACTCAAATTAGGAGAGCTTCCTCATACATGATAAAACCAACTATAACAAATGTATTATTAATATGTACTTTTCCGCAGGCTAAAATATCCCATACTTTTATGGCCTGCAACACTACGAACTGATTGTTCAACAGGGTACATTAAAGAAAAACTTTGCTTTGGCAGTCGTGCCCCTTCTACACTCATAGCAATCATGTCCACTCCTTTAGAACACCCGATTATTCTAGCACAAAAATGGCTAGCACACTTAGCATTTATAGTGGATTATACCACACAACACACTTCATATATCACTTGTGGGAATATCCATCAAATTACAACTTATGGTCATTGCAGAATCCCTCACCTCAATTATGAATCACAACTTGACAATTTAATGCATGACAAGCCACCTACACCTGATACAGGTCCTCCATCTGGACATCCTCTCACCAGCATTCCCTTTTAGTATGAACAGCTTGTACTTTTATCACACACACACACATGTTATAGTACTTTTATCAATTGTTTGACACCTTCTCCCCTACTTAACTAGGTTGTTACTTGACGATGCAAAACATTTTACGGGTATGATGTGATTGTTGAGGGAACAATACTTACGCAAGACCCACCTTGACTTTTCCACTCTCTTGCCATTGACTCGGGGTCATTAGTCTCACATTTACATTTCATGTCTCTTATTCCAAAAATGCAAAAACAATATAACTTCACGAAAATACAAAATCGGGACTTACATGTGACATGCCCAATCCTTGCATGGCTTTAAGTCTTTTAATCACTCAGATTTAGCACTCTAAACTACCTTAGCACTTGTGCTTCGTGGAACACCCCGAGCGGTTAAAAGCCATGGAGATTATACACATTACCTCCTAGGGGGAAAATTCGTGTCGAGGCATCTTTCTTGATCTTACTTTGATCGTATCTTTAGCACCTTACGGCTTCATACAACATTATATACGAGGGATGCCTACCACATTAGGGGCATACCTACATCAGGGGCATCTATACAAATCAAGTTAATCATGATCACATCTCTCAAAACTAGTCCATTGCATGCACCATACTACTTTACTATTCATGACACGTGGTATACCATGTTTTTATCCGATGATCACATGGCTTACTTCTAGAAAAAAACTCAACTCGTGATCCATGTTTACTTTACTTTTCTTACTATGTCACTATTATTAGCCCTAGGCTCCTGTTTTGGCTATCATTGCTTGTTTACACACTACATTGCTTGCTTACACCATTGATTGCTCACATTACATTGTTTGCTTACAACATGATTGCTCACACTATATTGCTTTCTTACATCATGATTGCTCACACTACACTGCTTGCTTTCACCATTGATTGCTTCCTAGCATTGATTGACTTAAGTGTTTCGTGCACTTGTGTGTTCTATAATTCCTTACTTGTTGTATGACATTGATTGACTTGACTACTTCGTGCAATTATGTGGTGTATTCCTTACCAACTGTATGACATTGATCGACTTAACTACCCTATGCACTTGCATGTGGTATTCCTTACTATATGGCATTGATTGAGTTAATTGCTTTATGTTATTGGGTGTTGTGTTCCTTGATTGTTGTATGACATTGATTGACATTGACTACTCTATGCACTTATGTGATTACCATATGATATTGTATGCCTTGCTTGCTTTAGACACTTGTTTGAATTGTGATACTGTTTGATCTGACTGCTCCATACAATTGCATGTTATTTTATGTGTTTGCTTTGCTATCTATGTGTGTATGCTATATACCATGTTTGTTTTGTACACTTGTGTGCTCTATGTTGTGTTTGTTTGGTACACTTGTATGCTCTATGTTTTATTTGCTCATATACTATCGATGTATAAGTGTGATTTCCATTGCTTGTTCGCTTTAAGCTCTTTCAAATTGGGGGCATGCTACCCCTCTTACTTTCTACAGTTCATTATTGGTTATATCCTTAGAATGGAACAAACATCCTACAACATGTTACTTGTTATATCTTTGACAAGATTGAACATCTTATGACATATAGTTTGCTTGAGTTATTTCCATTAGATACACATTGTCATGCCATACTTAGCTTGCAGCATACATTGCTTTGATACACACTGTCTTTTGTACACATTGATTGACACACATTGCTTGATTGTGATTCTAGCTCTAGGCCCTATGGTTGATCTACACTACAATTATTGTTTGTTGATGTCGCTTCTTACTCATTGGTTTCTAGCATCTTAACGAATACATCATTAGTTAGTACACATTGTTCATGGCACTTTGAATGGTTACACACATACGATTTAGATCGTTTCTTTTACACATTGATTGTTATATTTCATGATTTTGACATTGTTTGTTACACATTGATTGTTGTATTTCACGATTAGATCATTGCTTTGTGCACATTGATTACTATATTTCACAATTAAGACATTGCTTGTTACACATTGCTCCATGCATATTGTTTATTATATTTCACAATTATGACATTGCTTGATACATGATTGTTTCTTTCACTAGTTAGTGCATGATGATTATCATTGTTTCTTACACGCTTGGGCTTTATATCATTGTTTTTGCATGTTTGTTCTTGCACACACGAGCTAACAACTAACACTACTAACACTGGTCAAGTCTATCACGCCTGTTCATCATGTCTCTTTAAGAGGGCTCTATAATGTCATGTTGCATCATGGTGGGTCTTAGATCACTATAGATCCATTAAGCATTGAGTCATGTGTTGTTATCATGTTACTCATCCTATCACTGTTATGTTATCTTGTTGAATATTGCTAGAAAATTTTCATAGCGTGTTACACTCTTTTGATGACACATAAGCATGTTTAAGCATACATTGTTTTGATCTTACGACTTCTACACATTGCTTGTGCTTAAATGTTAAATCTATCACGAACACTATTATGACATGTTTACTCCTGTAATCATACACATTATTGAATAATACACTGCTTTATCTTACAAATACTACAATATACATGTGCTTAAATGTTAAATCTATCACGAACACTATTAGGACATGTTTACTCCTGTAATCATTCACATTATTGAATAATACACTGCTTTATCTTACAAATGCTACAATATACTTGTGCTAACAGCTGCTCCTATCTTACGACTTATGCACATTGTATGGTGTTATTTGATACACTATTTTTGGTTTATATCATTGATGTTGTCGTTTCTCTAGTTTTACACGACTGACACTCTCTTTTGAGCTAAAGTATCATTTGCAGCATCCCCTATCTCAATGGGGGGTATAATGGGGTTTTTCGAACACATTCATGTGGATTTCAGATATAGTGCTTTAGATGACACAAGTATGATGAAATGTGCATAGTTATTACATCACGCCATACACAAAATTTACATCACGACATTTATACAGCTTTTATATCATCACATTTACACTATTGTTACATTGCGGCATCTACATGGCTTTAGTTAGCATGTTCAATTGCTACTTTGAAAGGCTTCCAATAGAAAATAATTGCTAGAGAGAGTTCCACTTTAGCATGCTCAATTGTTCCTGAAAGGCTTCACTTAGCAGGTAAAATTGCTACATATGGCTTCACATAGCAGGCCCAATTATTGATGTTTTATTCATCTTCAAATTACTCTTCCCTCACATACAACACCGAGGGCAAACAGGTGTACACGTTTCATGCTTTTTAATTTTCAATTTATTTTACCAATTGATTTTGTATAAACATCTTGATTGGACATTAATACACGTTTTTCATGTGGCAATCAAGTTCACATGTACGGCTACACACGTGAAAGAGAAGGGAACACACATTCTAGTCTCGTGCATGCCTTATGTTTATGGGAGGTTTGTGTTTCACATCGCTTTTATTTTAATCAAGCAATTTTCAATTACTAGATTAAAATGGGGGCAAATGTAGATACCTAAATCTAGACCAATGGCATTTGGCAATTAATCCTTGGCATTTATCTCAACCCATTAATCATTATACACTTAAATGACTAGTTCCTACACACACCTTGCTCAATTAGCACTACCGACCACTAGGTCACACTTGTTATCTATCACCGACTAGACAAAAAGCCTACTTTCAAAATATATAGCACATTTACAAACATCTAGCCACTATCTTCAACTAACAAATTGCATTTTGCACTTGACCGACAAACTTAGCCATGACAAACAATGCCATTTGGGCAACTTCGTCTTAAGTCGACAACTTCACCCTCCAAAGCTCGAATGGTCAATTTTTCTAATTCACAAGTTACTCCAATTGGCCTAGTGTCAATTGTGTGGGAAATCTTGTTGCAACAATCACCTATAAAAGCACATTCGCACAACCCATATGAAGCACATCACAACTCACATCTTTCAAGACTACTTAGGATATCACAACATAACACCCAATTGTTAAACACTCTCTCAAACATTTCAGTCAGCTATAAGTCTACACACATCTTACACAATTGCTCTAGTACATTTTGCAAAGCTACATCACACCAAAGATCATTGTCAAGTGTCAAAGGTCTTATTGGGGTCTTCATTTGCAAAACAAACAGCAATATACATATTGCGCACATACATCAAGTGGGAAATCTGTGAGTGTTTGATGTCTCATCTGAGTATTGCTACATAGGCATTGCGGGGGCAACTCAACCCAATCGGACTAACCCTTTTGAGGTTCCCAAGCAAAGAAGAAGAAGAAAGAGCTCTAATCAAAAACACAATTGTGATCATGGAATTTCAGCAACAAAAAGGCAAAGTGAAAGACATATAAGAACACAATGTCGAGCCGAGATTCAATCAAACTCGGAGAAGACAAAACCATCCATCTTGGAAAAAGTCTCTGGCGACTTTGTTCACAACAGCAACTTCGTCCTACACTCAAATTCACACTTACAAATTTTCGGGGCCAATTGACGAAATTTCACACAACCTTCCTACACAGTCTCATATCATTGTCGGTCCAATATTGGAGCAATCCTCCCTAACCCTAACTTGTACTTTCCTTATTTAGCTCATCTATGCTATCGTAATTGCCTCATTATCTTAAAATGATTTAGGATTTGTGTGTATATTGTAATTTATTGTATTCGATTTTATTTCATCTTTACACAAAGTAATTCAATCTTATTAGATTAAACCTTGAATTATGAATTACAAAATGATGCATATTTAAACATCGAAGACCAAGCTATCCAAGGTTAATAATGATCCATATTTTCCTCGACTTCATTTTCATGTCAAGGGATCAAAGAATCAATTGATTCATTGAGGGTTACGAGAGTGCAAAATCACCAGAGAAGGATGCGATCGTTTCTAGGTTGATCACTCGGGCATCCTGTGATTGCAACATGGAAACCTCTCTCAAGCGTGGGACTTGTGAAACCGAGAGAGAATCTCAGAGAAGGCTAATTCTAATCCTAATCTAACAATGCCAAGGAGAATCTAATCCTAAGAGAGAGAGAGAGAGAGAGAAAAGAACAAAAGCCTACACTAAAACGGTGATACACCGTAGAAGGAGAATGTTGGACATCTATCAAAACTCGCCATGGGACAAAGAGAGGTGAGCAATGGGAAGGATGGACAGATGCATCACAGCCCAAGGATAGATTTCACACGAAAATGTCCCAAAACTCCATGAACACAAACCCAAACTCTGCAATGAACATTCAAACATGCACAAATACCTGCAATGAAGAGAGGCAAGAAGAAAACAAGCAAAAACGAGCAAGGATGGACAGATGCATCACAAAACACGTTTTTGTTGCTCCAGAAGTTTGCACAGAACATCATTTCAATAGTAAAAGGCAAAAACGCCATTACAGAGCAAGGGAGGAGGTTCGAACTCCATTTTCAACCCTAGAGAAGAAAAGAAGGGAGGGCAGAGCAGAAAAGATGAACAACTTGTTATGTCCCCTTTGAAAGAAGCCCCTCTGATACATATATAGGAAGAAAGAGAGAGGGAAGAGAGGAAATTCAAAACTACCACAACCACTTCTAGGTCGCATTTTAAATCATCTCATTATGGTAGAAGCGGCGGATCCTGGCAAAACGGCGGGTCTGTCTCCTGCATTAAAGCTGGTTGTTGAAGCGTCACTTCTGGCATTACCATGCGTCCGAGCCGTTTCTCGATTTTCTCCTCTGATCTACACCAAAATGCAAGATTGACCCTAATCGTAGAGAATTTCACCAACTTTCCGCTGATATAAAGAACGTGCAAATCCGAGCTCTGATCGAAAGATATGTCGATCTCAAGATTTAGGGCACAAAACAAAGTAAAACGGATTTTTAAATTTCTTCCCGCTTCTCTCGCCACTGGATGACACGTGGCGTGCTCCGATTCACCGAGCAACTCTCTCTCCTCCACCTCTCGGCGGGCTCTCTTTTGAAATTTCCTCAGGCCCTAGCCGGGACACGTGGCACTATCCCATTGGTTCGGCCGACCCTTCAAATCTCGCCTTTGACCTTTGACCTTTCCCTCGTGACACGTGTCATGATTTGGTTGGTTCTCGGCCTTTCGGCCTCCTTCGCCCACCGCGTCCATTTGTCCTGATGTCCCTGTCTTGCTTGCTTGGGACAAAATCCTCCGATTCGCCCGATTCGGCCGGTTCGCGTCCATTTGTCCCACTTGTCCCTGTGCTTCGCGGGACAAATTCTTCCGGCTTCGCTTCGCCCCGATCCGGCCCTCATTCGCGTCCATTTGCTCCCCATGTCCCAAGGCATCTTTGTCCTGCCTAGTGTGCAAAGTTCTCCTTTTCGGCCGATCCGGGCTTTCCGCTTCGCGTCGCGCGCGCGTCCATTTGTCCCACTTGTCCCAGTTTTCCTTGTGCTGAAGTTTCTTGTTTCGGCCGAACCGGCCGGTTCGCGTCCTTCGCGCACTCTTGTCCCACTTGTCCCTTTGCTGTTTGGGCCGCCTGTAGGCTTTTCGGCCGATCCGCGCCTTGATGTCCCAAATGTCCCGACTGTCCCGGGGACTAGGACTTAGCCGATTTTCACATTTTTTTCTGGCCCAAGCTTATCTTCTGCAACTTCTTCGCATCTTCTCAGAGCTTGCTTTTTCAACTTCGGACGGAGAGTTAGAAAAATCGAGGGAACCCTAAAACATGATGTTTGCTCTGAATCAATTATCTGCCTGGGACTTGAGAATTCTGATGCATGTTATCAAATTAACCCTGGGGGGTGAATTTTGGATAACAATTTGGCGACTCAGCGGGGTCATCTGCCTGCTAGATGAAGTTACCATTAGTGGGTTCAAGCATCCATCGGGCATGGAGTCCCGAGTCAGAACTCGCAATCGATCCGAACTTTGAAAACTTCCCTCTGAGCCACTTGAAACCCATTGAACCTGGAGTGTTCTCACCAAGATGCCACTGAAACGAACTGTGCAAGAGCAGAACCAACAACACCAAAACTATGTACAAAACTGAAAATCATACATGTCCCAAATGGAACATGCAGAGTGTGCACAAGCACTTCTTCTACTGAAAGCAAACCTACCCACTCTACTCTAACTGGAAGCAAAAGCAAGCTAAACAAACCCTGCAATTGGTTGTGAGAAATAGCTTCCCTTTCTCAAAAGTGGCAGCCATGCAATTGATTTGGCACTGATCATGGCTGTTTGGATGGATGGAAAATCAACAAGAAGCTGGTCTTCTATCCAAATCATCAAAGTATCAGCTGAAAACAAATCCAATACCTCTTTTAGTTGCTCTGCATTTGGATTGAAGAGGTATGGCAGCTGATCCTTGGTACTTTGTAGCTCACCCTCATGCTCAGAAGAAAGCATGACTGGTTGTGACTTCTCCTTTGGCTCCAATGAAGCCAAATACCTGATTGGGCAAGGTATGGTCCTTTGAGTATGCCCATTGCTGTGATTTTCAACCCCAAGAATGGAGTCTTCTTGTAGACCTTCTTGAATGGATGGTGTGGAAGAAATGGTGAAATTCCTCTGTCCTTTCTCTTCCTCCAATGAAGAACGTGAAAGATTAAAATCTTCCAATCTTGATTCCGAAGAGCTATTATAAGATGCTGGCTGTTGTAAATGAATGCCCTCCTTCATGACAGCAGACTCAAGTGTTTGGAGTGTGGATGATGAAAGAGAGAAAGGTGGAAACTCAACCGGCTCTTCTCCATCAAAACAGTTCTCCAAATCTGACAGATAAACTGCCTTATTGTTGTCCTGCTGCAAATATTCAACTTCCTCCATGGTGTCTTCTTGATCTGTAACTTGACCACCATGGTTTCTTTCTCCCTTCAACATTGAGTTTGAGAGGTCAAACTCCTCTTCAGCACTGGAACTTGAGAGAGGTGAAGTAGAAAGAAGAACTGAAGGTTCTCCTGTAGCCTGCTTTGTGCTCAGAGCTCTTGGATCTGCAATTTTCTCCCCCACAGCTGGAATGTGCTCCTCTTCTTTTGGATTTGGAGCAGCTTCTCCTTCCTCCAATGTTTGAAGACAATCTTGCTCTTGATTGAACTCTTCCTCCAGCATGAAGTTTGTCAAGTCAAACTCTTCAATCTGCTGCTCTAGAGGACAAGTTGGGACTGCAAGATCTTCTTCTTCTGCTGCAACAAAATCAGCCCTGGCCACCATTTGTTCAACCTTAGCCTCTTCTGTAGGTTTAACCATCAAGGGGATCTTTGTCATCCCAAATCTAAGAGCCCAACTCTTCAGACTTTGAATTTCTTCATCTTTGTTTGGCTTCTCTTTTTGCTGTTGTTTTCCTTGACTGGCATTCTGATTTTCATCCTCCCAACATGGATTTGGGAATGCAAGAGGAGGGATGGGTTGTAACTCAACTGATTTTACAATTTTTGTGGTGGTGGAGGAGGTGAAACCTCTTGTTTCTTTGGAGGAGGGGTATTTCTTTAGCTCTTGTGGAGAGGATGACTGTTTGGAAGGAAAAAGGAAAGAAGAATTGAGGTGTGGTGGAAGACTGAGAGGTGGAGACATGGGATCAACATTTGGGACAGCAGATGGAGAGTTTAAAATTTGCAAGTCCAAATGAGATGATGCTGCTTGAGTAATGGGAAGAGAAAAAAAAGGATGATGGTGTAGAACTTACCCATTGACAAGGTTGTTCAACACCGAATGTATAGGCCTCTATTTCTTCAATCCATTGTGCAAGTTGGGGCAGCATCTTTATCATGAAGTCCAGCTTCTCTTTAGGGCTGAAGTGTCTTGGAAAGGGCCTCCCATGGACAAGGAGTCCTCGCAACCATTCCAAAGCTCTCATTTGAGCCGTTGCTCTGATCGCACCATCTTTACCTCCATCTTTTGGATCTTCTCCAACAGACCAACATCTTTGATCTGATGGTCTTCATTGTATGCACACCCTTGCTCTTGGAAGGCTCCATAGCCAAACTGACTTTGGCACAGCTGCTCATATGGGTATGCATACTGATCTTGAATCTGCTCAAAATGCTGATTTGGAGGATTTGTAAAACATGTTGGAGGTGTGATATACTGTTGTTGTTGATGTGAATTCCATGATGGAAATGAAGTCATGATTGCACAACTTCATAGAATGAAAGAAGATGGAAGAGATGGAAGGAAGAATGGATGGAAAATGAATGAAAATGAATGGAAAGGAAGGTCTGCAACTTCAGAGATGGGTTGTTGACCAGATGGAGTCGCCAGATGTGTTTGCAAGTGCCTCCAAAGGCTGAAATCTTCACAGAACACATCAACTCGCAAAAGATCAAGTGGAAGACCTCTAGGTCCCACCGGTGCAAAAATCAAGTAGTGGTCGCACGGTGGCTTAAGATTTTCTATTTGATAATGAGACACCTCTCCGAAAGATGAAACTCTAACTTCGTGTCCACACGGCGTGCTAAAATCGCTTCGTGGTCGCACGTGGCTTAAGATTTTCTATTTGATAATGAGACACCTCTCGAAAGATGAAACTCTAACTTCGTGATGTCCCACCCGGCGTGCCAAAAAATCTGTTAGTGCAAAATCACAAGACTCCTGGATGCGATCGTTTCTAGGTTGATCACTCTTGCATCCAGTGTGATTGCACAACATGGAAACCTCTCTCCAAGCGTGGGACTTGTGAAACTGAGAGAGGAATCTCCAGAGAAGGCTGGTTCCTGCTCCTAAACTACCTGCCACAAGCTATTCCAGTGCAGGCAAGCTAATCTAATCCTAATCTAACAATGCCAAGGAGACAGAGAGAGAGAGAGAGAAAGGAAAAGAACAAAAGCCTACACTAAAACGGTGATACACCAGAGAAGGAGAATGTTGGACATCTATCAAAACTGCCATGGGACAAAGAGAGGTGAGCAATGGGAAGGATGGACAGATGCATCACAGGCCCAAGGATAGATTTCACACAGAAAATGTCCCAAAACTCCATGAACACAGCTCCAAACCTGCAATGAACATTCAAACATGCACAAATACCTGCAATGAAGAGAGGCAAGAAGAGAAACAAGCAAAAACGAGCAAGGATGGACAGATGCATCACAAAACACGTTTTGTTGCTCCAGAAGTTTGCACAGAACATCATTTCAATAGTAAAAGGCAAAAACGCCATTACAGAGCAAGGGAGGAGGTTCGAACTCCATTTTCAACCCTAGAGAAGAAAAGAAGGGAGGGCAGAGCAGAAAAGATGAACAACTTTGTTATGTCCCCTTTGAAAGAAGCCCCTCTGTACAATATATAGGAAGAAAGAGAGAGGGAAGAGAGGAAATTCAAAACTACCACAACCACTTCTAGGTCGCATTTTAAATCATCTCATTATGGTAGAAGCGGCGGATCCTGGCAAAACGGCGGGCTGTCTGCTGCATTAAAGCTGGTTGTTGAAGCGTCACTTCTGGCATTACCATGCGTCAGAGCCGTTTCTTAATTTTCTCCCTCCAGAATGCACCAAAATGCAAGATTGACCCTGGAATCATGTAGAGAATTTCACCAGCTTTCCGTTGATATAAAGAACGTGCAAATCCGAGCTCTGGATCGAAAGATATGTCGATCTGAAGATTTAGGGCACAAAACAGGCGAAAACGGATTTTTAAATTTCTTCCCGCGCTCTGCCACCTGGATGACACGTGGCAGGTTCTGATTCGCTGAGCAACTCTCTCTCCTCCACCTCTCGGCGGGCTCTCTTTTGAAATTTCCTCAGGCCCTAGCCGACACGTGGCACTATCCCATTGGTTCGGCCGACCCTTCAAATCTCGCCCTTTGACCTTTTCCCTTGTGACACGTGTCATGATTTGGTTGGTTCTCGGCCCTTTCGGCTCCTTCGCGTCCATCGCGTCCATTTGTCCCAGATGTCCCAGTGCTGCTTGGGACAAAATCCTCCGGTTCGCCCGATTCGGCCGGTTCGCGTCCATTTGTCCCACTTGTCCCTGTGCTTCGCGGGACAAATTCTTCCGGTTCGCCCGATCCGGCCGATTCGCGTCCATTTGTCCCAGATGTCCCAAAGCAGTTAGTGCGAAAGTTCTCCTTTTCGGCCGATCCGGGCTTTCCGCGTCCGCCGCGTCCATTTGTCCCACTTGTCCCAGTTTTCCTTGCTTGAGGTTTCTTTTTCGGCCGAACCAAGCCGGTTCAAGGCCCTTCGCGCACTCTTGTCCCACTTGTCCCTTTGCTTTGCTTGGGCCGCCCGTAGGCTTTTCGCCCAATCCGCGCCTTGATGTCCCAAATGTCTCGACTGTCCCGGGGACTAGGACTTAGCCGATTTTCACATTTTTTTCTGGCCCAAGCTTATCTTCTGCAACTTCTTCGCATCTTCTCAGAGCTTGCTTTTTTCAACCTGGACGGGAGAGTTAGAAAAATTTGAGGGAACCCCAGAAACATGATGTTTGCTCTGAATCAATTATCTGCCTGGGACTTGAGAATTCTGATGCATGTTATCAAATTAACCCTGGGGGGTGAATTTTGGATAACAGGTTCACGCGATTGATTAGAGAGTTAAACAAGCTTTTCATCCATTATCGATTGAATGAATTGACGATTACCTAGCTTGTGTGAAGGATCTTTTGTTTTAGTTAGAGGAGTGTGACAAGGAGTACAAAAAGGATAGTGAGATTGTTGAGATCATCCTAGACAACCAAAAGCCTCTACATAATGTGTTGCTTTCTACACAATATTTTTAAAAGAGTTTAATTCAGGGGCACGAAGGCAAGACCGTGTCTCTGGCAAGTATATGCTCACAATCGATTGTAGAACAAGAAAATCTCATCAAGCAAGGAGTTATTGGTTCCAAGCAACAAACTCAGTTGACTATGGGAGGAGGGAAACTGAGTTCCAAGGTGGAACAAGAAAATGATGAAGATAAGAACAAAATTGTTTCTAATAAGGCAATCACAAGCAAGATCGCAAATGCAAGAAGAAGATCACTAAGTGTACTTATTGTGGCCAGCAAGGGGCATGTGGAGAATTCTTGTTGGAAAAAGATGAGGGACCTCAAAAAGGATATCAAGGATCTCAAAGAAAGCCAAGGCAAGGCAAGTGGACCTCGAAAAGGATATCAAGGATCTCAAAGAGAGCCAAGGCGAGCCAAGTGGTTACAGTTAGAGTAAGTCCTTATTGCACATAATTTTTCATTTCATACACATCCTTCAAGGTGTGAGTTTATCGATGTACTCACCACTTGGAAAAGAATGGTAGTATGTTCTAATCACTTGGCGAGACAAATGATGAGAGAGTTCATTTGCTATTCTTATTATTGATAATGGTAATGTTATGCTAGAAGATGGTATGATTAGAGAGGTGTAACATGTACACAATTTGAGTGTGAATTTGATATTTATTTATCAAATAACTCAGCAAGGTAAAAAGTTGATTTATGGCGTGATAAGCTTGTTGTGAAATATTATCAACAATAAATTTCAAGTGGTTGCATCCAGTTTGCTTGATAAGAAGGCAAGGCATAGTTACCATATTCGTACGAATATGGTGAAAAGTCGGTTCATTCCGTTCTTTTATGGGATTTTGAACTTGTTCAGTAAAGTTCGACTTTTTCAAACGTATTTTCCTTTTAAAAAGTTTGGATAAAAAAATAAATTTAAAAAATATTATAGTATTACCACTTTAAACTCAAAACCTAAAAGGAACTAAAATACACGGCTCTGCATCAGTGCATTGTTCGAAGAGCTATTTCCATTGTTCGATTCAAAGCGCTATTTCCAGATGAATGGAGACTTGATGCCGCATGAAAGAGAAGTGTTTTCGTTTCAGCGCTGACTGTGCAAACTCAACCTGACTGGGTGTGTAAAGCTGTCAAGCAGCAGCGCCTGTATCTTTGCATTCAACTTGCAAGCATTATCTTTATTTTTCATGCCATACCAGACGTGTTAGGGCTTCAAGCTCCATCAGATCTGACTCGCTGAGCATCGAGAACACTTCATCCCTTATCCCTGTGGCTGTTTAAGTTTCAATATGCGGTTGCTGCTCTTTAATCCGTGGCAAAATTTGAGTTAGGTTTTATTTTTATTTTGTAATAGTGTAGTGGCATTTTCTTTTTAGTATTTAGCAAAGAGTTTAATATTTTTTGGTTTGTAACTTTGTATTTAGTTTAAACTTTTAATAAAATGTTAGTTTAAAGTTTAAACTTTAAAATTTTATTATTTTAGTTCTTTATGACTAAACATTATAAAGTTCTTTCATTAAGTTTTATTATGTGTAGTTTATAAAATATAATATTTTTTTTTCAATAAAAATATGGATAGCTATTATTTTTAATATATTCTTTAAATCTGTAAAAAAATGAATCCAACCGAACCCAATCTTTTGTAAAAATCTGAACTTCCGAACTTTTTCCCTGTCCGAACTTTTCGAACATCGTAACTATGAAGCAAAGGCTTACAAGCTTACAAGATTCAATGAAGCTATAATTACATCTTGGAATTTCCACGACTACTCCAATTGAGTTCTGACACGATAATTTTGTTGTGAAATACTATCAACGATAGATTTCAGGTGGTTGCATCTGGTTTGCTTGATAAGGTGGCAAAGGCTTACAAGCTTACAGGGTTTGGTGCTGCTATAATTGCATCTTCAAAGTTCAAGCACTACTCCAATTGACAACACATGAAAGTACAAGGATATTTCTACTCAAGTCATTTATGCGGACACAAGGGTGCCACTGAGCTACACTTTGGAGCTATGAGACTCTTTCAAAGAATGATAAGGTTGTTGCTAGAGACGCTACATCAGTTGGGGCTTCATAAAAGAGAGAAAGAGAGGGATGTTGATCTTATTGAGTCAAAGATTGTTGATCTAACACATGAGGCTTCCCATTTCTACAAAGAATCATGAGATACTAGAAAAAGTTGAGGAGCATTGGGGGAATACATCATTTCAAGTTCATAGGGTTGATAGATTAGAGTAATGGACTCATTCTAATTCACATGAAGCTTTTGCAACATTCCCATTTCTTTGGGGGTCTATTGATCAAGGGGAATTAGGCTGCCACACATTCTTTCAGCATGTTCATACTTCTTCCACTTTGACATGGGTGTATATCCCTAGATGATATGTGAATTCTTCACTGTGGAGCACAACAGAAGTTTGATTTTCAAGCCTTGAGGATTGGTGAGGTGTTTTCCACATTGAGGAGCTACTCAGTTATCCATTTTTGTGAGACTTAAGGAGAAACCATCCAGATTGAGGGAGCTACGTCATTCATTTCGAGTCTTGAGGGTCAAGGATGAGTTTACCAGATGGCAGGAGCCACTCGGCTTTTTAGAAGTTGTCATTAAGGGGAAGTCGACGACTCTTCTTTTTAGAAGGATAGGCCTGTCAATGTCGTCTTCTTTTGACCCTACAATGTTTTAAGGGGAAGTTAGAATTTTAAACCCATCTTTAGGGGTCCCTTTGAGTCACCAGCATATGCGGTGTTCTAATGGGTCCAATGGGTTAAGTGTAACTTGTATATTTACATTAATTGTAATGTGCATTGTGTACCTTACAAGTGTAATTATGACATATCGAGGTCAGTGCCTTACTAAGGGTCAACCTACACTTTTGTCATATGTTGATAGGTGTGATAGGCCTTTCACCTATTCAACCATCACATTCATTCATTCTATTATATTATATTCTTTTATTTGCTTAGAGTATTTCACTATTATTCAATTACAAACATATTTGTATAATCTCACAACCCACACATGCAAAGGAGCTACTCCAGTTATCCATTTTGTGAGACTTAAGGAGGAACCATCTAGATTGAGGGAGCTACTTCATTCATTTAGACTCTTGAGGGTCGAGAATGAGTTTACCAAATGGCAGGAGCCACTCAGCTTTTTAGAAGTTGTCATTAAGGGGGTGTCAACAACTCTTCTTTTTCAGAAGGATAGGCTTGTCAATGTCATCTTCTTTTGACCCTACAATGTTTTAGGGGGAAGTTAGAATTTTAAACCCATCTTTAGGGGTCCCGTTGAGTCGCCGGCATATGCGGTGTTCTAATGGGTCCAATGGGTTAAGTGTAACTTGTGATATGTACATTAATTGTAATGTGCATTGTGTACCTTACAAGTGTAATTATGACATATCGAGGCCAGTGCCTTACTAAGGGTCAACCTACACTTTTCTCATATGTTGATAGGTGTGATAGGCCTTTCACCTATTCAACCATCACATTCATTCATTCTATTATATTATATTCTTTTATTTGCTTAGAGTATTTCACTATTATTCAATTACAAGCATATTTGTATAATCTCACAACCCACACATGCAAAGGGATGTTGCTAAGTTCATAAGGGGATGTATTTTGTATAGCACAAGCAAGTCTAGTAATAGAAAGATGGAATTGTATATGCAAATACCAGTTATTTCAAGGCCGTGGGAGAGCATCTTCATGGATTTTGTAGGAGGTTTTCCTTTGTTAAAGAGAGCATGATTACTTGTTTGTTGTTGTAGACTGATTTAGTTAAGACGGTCTGCTGTAAACTGGTCTACTGTTGTGGGACCCTGTAAAGCCCATCTTTACTGAGCGAAAAGGAAAAAAGAAAAGAAAAAAATTTCAATCACTGAAATAAAATAAAATCAACTCCTCGCCTACCATTTCACATCTTTCCCAAGCTTAAATTTTATAGCTTACTCGTCCCCGTTTCTCATTACTATAATATAATTTACTTATAAGGTCAACATCTAACATAATTTGAGAGTTTATTAAAAAGTTAATTAAAAATAATTCTAACCAACCTCACTAATTAATTAATTAAAAATTTAATTTCCCTTTTTATGGATCGATCTTATATATTTGGAAGTAATCTCTAATTATCATAGTTCAAAAACTCGTACTCAGCAATTAATCAGCAGCCCAAAATTTGACTTGGAACTCAAGACTCGGCAATTTATTGGCATTATTCAGCAACTTTATCGCTACTTTAAAAACATATAAATTCATAAAAAAAACTCAAATAAAATGTAAAATATTGTTAAATGACATGAGAAATGAATGTAGGTTGTAGGTTGTTGCTGTGTGACTGTGTTTTCCTTGAGGTTTGAAAATGGAGTATGTATTGAAAAGTGGTAGGAATCACTGAATCAGTATGTATTGTTGTACTGCTGAAAGATTGAATGGATTACACAGTAGAAAAAGTGTAATCTAGATTAACAGCAATAAGAAAAGGCAGGATGTTCACCAATCTGCAGCTTGGAATCTGGATTAACAGCAATAAGAAAAGGCAGGATGTTCACCAATCTGCAGCTTGCTTGCTGATTAACACTTCTATCTACAATGTTAATGAATGAAGCATAGATTCAAAAACAGCCAAAAACTTGCCAAGTTCTTTGTGGGGAAAAACACAGAGTTGAACCCTGCATAAATAAGCATGAAAAAGTTTCTTTTTTTTCGTTAAGAGCTTTTCTAAACACCTGGACCCTTTTTCCCATTACTAGCATGTCAATGCCGATTAATCGGTGATTTTTACCGAGAAATGGTAGTGATTTCTCAGCAAAAAATCATCGACTAATCAGCATTTATCTTCTCAAGATTTTCACAAAGATAAATCGTTCAGAGTCTGTATCGTGATTTATAGCCAAATTTTGGCAATGTCTGAATCTATGATAATTATTATCAATTTATTTTTTGAGCCCTAAAACACTTCTAGCACCCTTTTGAGCCCACAAAAGACACTTATTTATCAAAATATCCTTCTAAGAAAATATTTATACCCAATGGTCAATTCACAGATTATATAAAAGATCTTTGGCAAGTATAGTCAATTCACATATATTTCATATTTAATTTTAGCTAATAATGTCTTCGGAGTTTTTGTCCATTTAGTGAATTTAATTTTTAACAACAATGTAAAAGACTTGGCCAAAAATAGCCAATGAAGTTTCCCTTGGATTTTAATAAGAAGAGGGACAAGGTTAAATACCTATCATCTCCTCCTTGAGCTTTTCTCGTTTCTCTGCAGCTAGTGGCTCTAAACGAATAACTGTCCTCCTTGCCTGTTCATTTGAACCATCCAACTCCAATACCTTCTTCATATCTGAAGCAAGAAAAAGAAGAAACTGATACTGTCAAACATAGAAGTTAAAATAGTTTTCATTTTACAAATTCTCTGGAAAATGTCCAGATACCTGCAATGGCCTCCTCAAAATGTTCAAGATTTTCGTGGGCCTCTGCCCTTCTAATTAGTGCCTTCGTATATGCTGGATTTAACTCCAGTGCTTTTGTGCTCTCCTTTATTGTTTCCTCATATTTACCCTGCAGTAATATTCGGCAAAGTTTAATGTCAGGACACTTTCCAAAACAGGGATTTTATTTTTGATACAAACAATCAGTTAAAAGCATATTTATCTTTCGATTTTGTGTTAGAATTAAGAGATCTCATCTATTACAAGTCAAACCAGATATGATGATAAAATCCCTAACGTACTAAATGTTGTCAGATATACTGACTACCATAAAAAATAAGATGTGTCTGCCCGGAAATTTCTATCATTTTGACCACCCTGCCTTTAATATTTAGTAAAAGGTAGGCCTTGGATTCACATTTTTCCCTTGGATTTACTAGCAGAAATCATATTTATCCTTAAATTATGTACTAATGAGAGCTAATCTAACGTGACTAGTACTGAGAAATTCAGGTAAAATGATAAGATCCCTATCGTACCATATTTTGTCAAATATTTTAGATCATAAGATATCAGACACATTTCTGCCTGGAAAAATGTATTATATTTTACCCCACATTTCTTCCTCCCCTTCATCAGCATGCTCAGTATCTTGTTTCACAGTCATCGAACATTTTCATGTTTTTTGGTTCCTACATCTTTGAAAGAATCTTTACTTGGAATAACCCTCTATCTTTAAAAAATTGCTCTACCTTGTATCTTATATATATTCTACAGATTTCAAGTTCTCAAATCTTTGGGAATGCACTATTCTCTTAATGAGGATGAGAATATCGTACAGAAACCAGAGGGTGATGAAAAAAGTAGTCCCTCACTTAAATTGTATTTCTACAAGTACAATTGATCCAGGTGGCTCTGAGACTTCAAATAATTCACGTCATCATGGTGTTGTTTCACATCATATTCTGACTTCACCAGTGGCTCCAGCATCGTACTGCACACGCATGCACATACCACGAGGTCCCGACTCTTCTACAATACCACACAGCTCCTGCAATGTCAGCAATGTACTGCGCAGCTCCGCAGTACCATCAGTTGAAGATGACAAACTGATGATTAGTAAGGAAGCAGTTGTTACTAACCATTGTGACAGTAAGGCATTCTTATATTCTTTGTAATTAGAGTTGACAAGCAGACAATAAGGAGTACATAGACATCCGACATCTGACCTCTCAGATCTTGTACATGACTTTGCATAATATAACTTTGCATTATAGTTCTACATCTAGTGTCAATTGTCTTCTTTGTTCTTCTCTATTGCATAAGCACTCTGATATGTCCTTCGCCCTCTACCATTCCTAATACACTTCCGCAAATAGCACATCTAGATCCTCATTTACGTGTTGTCCGCCGGGTCTCCTCCTAGGCCCCAGATCAGTGGTATCGGAGCGACCTAGTCACTTCATCATATCCCAATGGTATTGAAGTTTCATCTAAACTTTCTCTCTTTGTTTTATGCCCATTCATACGATGTCTGAATATAGGAAGTTGGGACTTCAAACCTATGATCCTTCATCATACCATTCTTCACTCAGATATGAGACCAGAAAAATTCAAAGACTCCAACTTCAGATATGTTCAAGAAAATGATAGAGGATGCTTTGCAAAAGCAACAAGAAGAATTGAAAGAATACCATGCACAGGAGAGAGCAGGGATCGTTGATCACGTCTCTCAACTTCTCAAGCATGCCCAAACTCCTCCCAATTCTACTCCTCCATAACAACCTTTTAGTGATCACACCCCTTATAAGGTACAAGTCAATCTAGACATCCCTATGTTTGGAGGCAAAATATATATTGATGCCCTAGATAGCTAGTTTAACCTGTATGTTCATACTAAGTGGTAAACCAATTTTTTGATAAAGAAAAGATTATATTTGCTCTTGTAAAAGTTTCTTTATCCTTAAAGAAATGGTTGGATCACGACTACAATGCGCATGAAAATGATGATAACTTAGACTCGCCTGTAGCTACATGGAATGGTTTTGTTGATGCCCTCAAAAATACTTCTTATCCAATTGGAAACTATGATGACCAATACATCAAGTTTGCATAATTGCGCCAAAGCAATGATCAATATGTTAAAGAATACACATACACCTTTCACATTCTGGAGGAAAAATTGCATATTTAAGAATCTGAACAAAATCTCACCTTGAAGTATGGACCGGGCTTGAGACCATACAACCGATCTAATATGGATTTCCTACAAATATCCTCTAGGACAAGCCTACGAATTTGCTAGTAAATTTGAGACAAAGTTCAAGCAGAAGACTAAGCTATCAGAATCCAAGTCTCAAGGCAAACTAAAGTCAAAGAAATCCAAGCATGGAATGAAGTAAAATCCTAAACAAGGGAATGGCCCTTCGCGCCACCCTCGGGAGAAGGTGAAACCATCAAATGATCAGGAAAAACAATCCAATAATGGCAGGCAAAGTTACCAAATTCGACTGGATTTGCACAAAAACTGGTTGGATCTGCACAAAATCTGGCCACATCTGCATGAAATCCCACCAGATCTGGCTTTTCTGCTGGCCCAAAAAAATTTGGTCCAGGTCAGCCTACTTTTTCTACAATACATTTATTTTAGTTTTTTTGCAATAAGAAGACACCCAACACCCTTATATCTAATTTAAAATTAGATATATTAACATTCTATATTACGATATTAATATTTTCTTCATATTGAACTCAAGATCTTGGGCTATTGATGAGTTACAAGTAGTTTGTAATCATCAACACAAGTTCCATTCGCATTGAGTTCATTGGACGCTTCAATAGGTGGCCATGGGGAAACCTTGAGGTAGGGGTCGAACTTCTCCATATGGATCAAGCGAACATAGCGGGCGCTTCGAATGCGGATCACTAGGCGGACATTAAGGACCCAAGCCCACCACCATGTCCCACTTAGAGAAAGTGCTCCTCCAACCACTCCAATTCATAGCTTTGGTATATTAAAAGTGTTTAACCCCAATGTTTTAGCCAATGAGGTGGGGGTGAGTTGATTGGGTCATTTACATGTTTCTATGCCCACCAAGGTTCGATTCCCGCTGAGGCATTAGAAGCTGGTTGTGGCCATGAGTATTCGGCGATGGATCGTGTGGGTGGATTCCGTGATGGAGGAGGCAATTTCGATTGTGGGTAATGCTCGAAGGTTGGCGCAGCGTGCAGTCTGTGGATTACAGTGTTTCATCAAAAAGGTTGTGTGATCTCGAGGATCTAGGGCCCCGATTGAGTCCCAAAACAATTGTCGCTCCAAAGTGATTATAAAAGCGAAACAAAGGGAAAGGGACCCTTCAACCCTTGTTTACCAATCAAAATATATATATTTGTCAATTTTTGCATATTTATAAATTATGCTCAAATATAATATGCATATATTTTGCATCAAATTTTTCCAAACTTTTCCAAGATCTCCGAATTTTTGAATTTTTTTGCCTTCCCTAGCAGAGGAGGATTTCTGGACTTGGTGACCATGACAACAAGTGGTGTAAAATTCCTAATTCCAGTATGCACTCCACAAATGAATGTCACAATAAGTAAACTCTACTTGAATAACTTGAAGCAGCCGGTACTACCACTACAGCACTTGATAACGGTAAACAAGTCATAGACAATGAGCCCAATGTCATGATTGGGACCGCAAACATTGCCACTTCATCCATTTCAGATTTGCGAGAAGTAAAATGTTTGTTGTTCCATCCTCAAATGTGGGTCAACGGACAAACAGTACACTTCAAAGCTGACAATGGAAGTCAAACGAACCTAATTTCTCCTTTAGCAATTCACGGAGTGAAGTTGCCACTAATGTCTCACCCACAACCGTACTCAATCGGATGGTTTAGTTCAGTTTCTGAGAAACACGTTACTCAGCAAATTTGCTTGGTGTACAAAATCAAGCCTTCTCAAGATGAAGTCCTTTGCAATGTTGCAATATTTGAGATACGTGATGTTTTACTTGGTCAGCCGTATCTTTACCATCGACATGAAATCTATGAGGTAAATCCTAGGAATGCTATCATAGATGTTGGTGATATTAGATATGCACACCAACGTTAGTCCCAAAACTCTCACTCAGTAGCACCAAGCAATGCAAAATGTCAATCAGATCTGGCAGAAAGTTTGTACTTCTAATGGTTAGACCTAAACAAAAACACATCCTCACGGCTCCAATTCATATTGTGGTTCCTTTAGCAAACATGCAGAAGTTACACATGTTGGGAGAATACAAGGATACTCTTCACCCACAAAAGAAAGTGCCTATGCACTGCATACTACTGATTTGATTCCAAGACTACCTCTTCCTAATGCATCATTATACCGTAGATCCGTTTTGGAAAACAAAGAGATTAAGTGGCAGATCCATGAACTCGTGGATAAAGGACACATCAGGCCTAGCTCATCATCTTACAGCAACCCAATTGTGATTGCGCCAAAGAAAGACAGCACATGAAGGTTGCAAATTGATTATTGAGTTCTCAACAAGATCACAATGAAGAACCACTAACCCCTTCCCAAGATCGAGGATATATTGGACCAAATCCAAGGTACAAAATTCTTCACCAAAATTGACCTTAAGTCTAGGTATCATCGAATTCCTATTTAAGCTACAAACATATGTAAGACAACCTTCTGACCTAAGAAAGGTTTGGTTGAGTGATTGGTTATGCCTTTCAGCTTGACCAACGCAGCCGTGACATTCGTGTGGATGATGAACGATGGCCATTCGCATATTTGTTTGTTGTATACCCTAACAACATCCTAATCTTCAACAAAACATGGGATGAACATTTGCACCATATTAAACAAGTGTTCTGCACTTTACAGCAGCAAAGCTATATGCTAACATGCAGAAATGTTCATTTGCTATGCGGGAGATATAGTATCTGGTATTCTAGTAGTCGCAGGTGGAGTTCATGTGGATCCGACCAAGATTCGTATCGTCCAATACTGACCTACACCAAAGAATCTCACAGAGCTTCACAGCTTCTTGGGATTAGCAAATTTCTACAAGAGGTTTGTACTTAGTTTTTCTCACATCACTTGGCCATTGAATTAAATTACCAAACATGTCATCAAAGTACGCTTTGTCTAGTCAGACACATAACATAAAGCATTCGAAAACTTGATCTTGTTTACTGTCAGTAATTGTGTTGGTCTTCAATAGCCGTTTGAGATAGAGACTCCAATCAGGCACTCGGAGCCGTCCTCACTCGACATGGTCACCTGGTTGCTTACCATAGTGAAACCTTCACTGCTCCAATAAAAACTATCCAACATATGATAGCGATATTTATGCTATTGTTCACTCATATAAATATTGGAAACATTATATCTTGGGCAAGGAGATTGTGATAAACATCAATCACAAGTTGCTTGATTCCTTGCCAACTCTGAACAAGTTACAATTATCTTCAACAAATCCATCTAAATATAAAGCATAAGGGAAGTGCCAATCCAATACCTAATTGTTTGAGCCGACCTACAGTTCAAGCTCTCTTCACAACGCTTGACGCTTGTGGACACGAAGTTAACACTTCCGATAGAATTGTATCCATGTGATTGAAATTTCACAACAATCTATCACAACTTGTCATACCCCACTAGTCCACCCTTGATGAATGCATACTTTGTCTGGTTGTAGGTGATATTGTGTTGGTTATCATACTTGGCTTGATGAATTTATAGCAATAACAGTTATGTCTGTTGTTTTAATCATGTTGATCTCATTATCTATAAAGTTGATAATAATGGCTTGATTTATTCTGTTCAACTGCTTCATGGGTCATCATTACATTTTTCTATTGATCTTACTACTGCAACGATGTGCAGTCATTTAATTTTATTATCCTTGTAATTTTAATTGTTGTGAAGACCAGGTCCACCCTTAATGAATACAATGGTCATTGACCATGGTTGGAAAAAGTGGTATTTACAATAATGGGGTCATAGACCCAAGTTCTTGATTAACTTTTGTCTAAGCCATTAATTGGCCATTTGAGCCATTAATTGGCCTTTTAAACCATTATTAACTGGTTCCGGGAAATTAGAATAAATATTGTAATATCGATTAAGATATGTACATATACATATGTATATATAGATATATATATATATAGATATGTATATATGTATATATATATACATGTATATATATAGTTATATATGCTATGGCCTTTGATTTTAATTTAAGCTAGACCTTAATGAGGTCAGGACTATTGTTTTGGGAAATGTTTAATGATGGGTGGGTCAGCGGCTTAGCCAAGCCCCACCCAAGTTCGTAGTGAGTGAGCCATCCTAAATGCCACCCGAGCCAAGTTAAACTTGGCATAGTATCCTTCGGCCAATGTGTCGACATAAGAAAATGTTGGTGGTTTGTTTTGAAATGGTCCTCAACCGTTGGATGTAAGATAACCGCCCAAATGGAGGGTGGAGATTGGATGGCAGGTAGTGGGGATTGCCAAAGCCGGCGAGACGGTGGATAAACAGGAGATAGAGAGGAAGTTGGGGAAGTTGTACCCGCTGCATTAAAAGAAATTAAATTTGCTCCAAAGTAGCCCTTGGGAGAAGCAAGAAGCTTCTCGAGGAAGCTACTACTTAAGCGAGTGTTATTTTTGGTTCATTGTTTCTTGTTTGGTCTTTTTCCTCGCCCTTGCTAGCTCTGCATGTAAAATTTTGGCATGGTTGTTATTGTGTAAATTTGTTTTTGGCCTTACATGTAATTTTAACTTTCAGTGAGTTTTTCGGGGAAATATTAAAGGTTGATGCTATGGATTTAATGGAGCTCTTGGGTTGATTAGAAGAGATACTCCTATCTGGTTTTCTTGTGAGTTTTTGGAGGATTGCTAGAAGGAAGAGATGGGCACACGATCCAATCGAGAAGTTGTCGGGAGAAACGTTGCGAATATCTTCGGCATGGAATCGTTCTCATGCTCATCTTTATCATTTATAGCATTTAAATAATTTTAATGGTTACATGGTGAAAATTGGCCTTATGTGCTACTGCTTTTTATCAATGGTGATTGATAATGTGTTTTGTTTAATACTAAGATTGAGTTATGTTGAGATCGTCTTGATAGCTCTTCCATGATTTGAATGATTGTGTGTATATTGGCAGCATATATTTTGTTTGCATACCTTAGTGCATGCATATTGTTTTAGTTGTGCAAGGTTGAGTTTTATCCATGGCCAACGTGTGCGGTTCGGCTTTGTCATGAATGATCACTTTGTGTGATTTAATAACTCGAGCTCACAACTCGTATACCGATAGTTGTTCCTTACTTTCACCGATTCATTGTTTCTGGGTATTAGATGTTAATATGGAATGAGAATACCCAACTCGGTTTTCATCGGGTTAAGGTTGTTTCAGGAGTCTTACTCTTCCCGCTCAAATAGTTATTACGAAAGATGTAATGATCTTTGGGTGATTCGTATATTTATATAGATATTTATAATTGTGTTCCATTGTTATTTTGGGTTAGGTAATTTATGAGATCATCTTGGTTCTAGAAATAAGTTTGTTTTCCAAACAAACCCGTTTTGGTTAATTCTGATGAAGTATACCCATATGTATTGGGTTTGGCGTGAATATATGGAAGACGCCATTAAATCTTTTGGGTTTGTGTTATCTTGTTTGTTAATGGGTGTCGTGTAGCTTAACCTGGGTCGAATGATAGCTCTATCTTTTCAACATAGCTCCACATGGTCTCCTTTGCTTGTTTAGATCACCCTGTTAAACGATGATGCGATTGCATTCGTTTTCTATCTCTGTCTGAGTTCTTCATATTTGTAGAAAAATATAGTTGAACCTTAGATTGATGAGGCATTACAGTTCTAAGGGAATCACATGGACTTAGTTTTTATAGCTATGGCTTAGTCGACCCTTAGATTTGGATCGAACCCTTCTCTGTTTCTAACCACGAATGTCGTGCGAGGCCTTTGGGTTTTGATAAAGGCATAGGGAGATTCAGGGTTATTTAAGGTAAGTTTGGTAATATTAAGGTACTTATTATCAAATAGTTATTATTATTTGTGCAGTGTGATTTCCCTATTATTACTGTTATAAAGGGACTTGATGGATTTTACTCTTCTGCTTTCAACATGTGTTGACCCTTGAACAAAGGTTGTTTATATTGTTTGGAGTAAATGTCATCTTTTGACTTAGTAAAGTGATACTTTATTAAAATAGTGAAGGTAGATACTTGCCTAGTAAATGGTTGAATATTTACCTTGTCGTTAATGCTTAACCCGTGGGAGGGTGTTTGGCATATTTAATTTGTCTAAAGGAATTAGATGATTATAATTATGTTCCAATCTGAATTCAGTCATGTTCATGAATGATTATATGTTTAGGACATCATATGTATCCTTTCTTTGTGAATTATGAAAGATAGGAAAATTAATGAAAAGGTGAAATAGATTGCATATTCTCTTATGGGTTTTCGAATATGACGGATTAGTTGGATCATGTTCATTGAAATATTTCAGTGCTATAAATTGTAAAGATAAGAGTGATGACCTTTTCATGCCAATTCATTTGAACTGACCGTTGCCTAACATTTTTACGAGATGTGGAATTTAGGTCTTATCTGGCGGATGGTTTTAAAATGGCTTTGTTGATTTATTGATGATTATAATTAAAAGTTGTATTTAATTCATGATTGATTGTAAAAGCGAGCTTACGCTTCACTTTGTATAAATTAGTGGGAAGGCATTATGGCCTCTAAAGCTTTTGTATAATTTTGGGAAAAGAAATATAAGTTTTGTATTCAATTTTGGATATTGTTGTAATAAATATCTTGGTTGATCATATAAATTATTATAGTTCTTTTGAATCAGCAAGGAATTATATTGTAACTGACTTAAATAATCTAATTGAATGAGTTGTGCAAAGTCATATGTTGAATTGAAGAACATTTATAAAATGGTATACTTATGTTGAATTAAAGCTATATGAAGGATTATGAGATATAAGCTATTAAAACAAGTGAATGTGGATTATTATTTTATAGTTGTATGATTGATCTCATTCTGATATGGTAATGAAATATGGCTATTTATTATATAGTCATAAGCATGTAATTGATACTATTATGATTGATCGTAATATAATCAGTTAATGAGTTAAAGTAAACATGTACCTAAGCAATAAAACACGTGGTAAGTAATTTAATAAGTTGTGGACTGTGTTAATAACGCAGTATGCTGCCCAAATTATAAAATAATGCTTAATGTTTATACACAAATAAACTTATGGAAATAATTACGAATAGTTATCGAAACTAAGTTATGAACCTTAGGATCGAATTCATAAGCAATAATGTATCGTTGCGTAATGAAAATTAAACCTGTCGTAAAACTAATTCAATGTAATGAATTAAGTTAAGATTTACGACACTCTAATGCATGGAACTCGGCAAGCCAACTTCGGATGGTTGTTGTAGTGCAGGGTTCATTAAATGACATTGGTCATTCAATGAATACTGCCATACAACAGATATTCTAAGTTGTCCCTCGAGCTCCACTTATTATGTATGTTGTAATCAATAAGGAATTGTGTTATGCTAAGATGCAAAGGTTGTTTGTCTGTTCGGTCAAGTCACCTCAATACCAACTTATGTTGGCTACGGGGAAGAAATTGATCGCATGACGACGCAAGTCGTTGTGTGAGCACTTTCTCTCCCATAGGCAACCTAAGTTGGCATAGAGCGTGCTTCATCGCACGGGTTGAACAAGTTTTGTAACTTGTGTGTAGTTTGAAATTAATTTAATTTAACTAAAGGATTCAATTCGATAATCTGGACCAAGTGACGTGGTGATGGGACATGTTTCTGTTGACGAATGTGTCGTCTAGAAACTGAGCATGCAACGCATGACTCATAAACTTTGGCCAAAGTAGTGTAAGTCATTACACTATCAAGTTCACCTAGTTCTAACTAAAGTGTGAGATGTCGGATGGGATTCGATTGAATGAATTCCAGGTAGACACTTAGAGCAACACTTGTAAAATCAAAGCCAAGAAGGGCACTAAATGTATACTTTATACAAACTCGAAAGAGTAACCTATGGGGGATCAAGTGAATCCAGTTGACCCATAACTATGCACATGCTTTATTGATTTGTTATTTGAAGAATTGTAATTAAAAGTTGTTGGATTTAAATGTTAGATTGTACATTTAAATTATCGAAGGCATATGTTAGTTTTGGGAAGTTAACAAAAAAATCCCCATAATTATGATGAATTGAAAAGTAGGTGTTACACAACTTGTTGATGGTATGTAAGTTCCAAATTTCTAATTGCAAGATGGACTCGTATATAATCTTGTGACTAGTGTGTACTACACAAGGCGGTGAAATGGAAACTAATATGGGAAGCCCACTTGAACAAGGTTGCGGGACACTTTGGAGTTGAGAAAACCCTTGCGGTGCTACATAAGTATTTCTTTTGGCCACATCTCATGTCGGATGTCACTAGATACATCAAGTCTTGTACCGCATGTGCAATTGCCAAACCAGTCAACAAGAAGCAAGGTATGCATACACCTCTGCCAATTCCAGTGAGACTGTGAGAATTTGTTTCCATGGACTACCTCTCAAACTGCCCTACTACCACGCACGTAATGATTGTGTATTTGTAGAAGTTAATAGATTCTCTAAGATGGCAATTCTCACACCTTGTAAGAAATCTATTTCCACTCAAAAAAGCATCAAACCGAACTTTGAGAATGTTTCGATCCACTTTGGATTACTAGAAATTATCTTATCTGATAGGGACACAAGGTATTTGGGGGATTTTGGTAAGCGCTTTGGTCTATAATGCACACAAAGTTGAACAAGTCTCTTTGCATTCCATCCTTAGACTGATGGATATATGGAAGTGATAAACCGGATGATCGTGCATCTTCTTAGAATGTACAATTCGAATAAGCATCGCACATGGGATGCAAGCCTTCCTTTCATTCAGCATAGCTACTGATAGAGCTTTGTACAGCTCTACCACACATAGCCCTTTTCATGTTTATTTTGTTAGGAAATTAATGTTTTATATTAGTGTTCGCATGATATTTATGTGAATAAATAAATATATAAATGTAAATGAGTAGTTATTATTTAACAACTCATATAGTTAGAGATTAGTATATTGTTAGTGTGAACACATGCTAGTGTGTTAATATTATATATGTGAATAATAATATACTTATGTGTGCAAGTTGTTAGTGGTGATAAAACAACTTACACAATTAGTTTGTAATGTTAGTGAGTGGTTCTAACCAATCACTAATATAGGAAGGTGAATGAAATATTTTAGGAGGTAGTTTGTAGTTTAGGACTCATTATTATTAGGATATCCTAATCCAATTTAAATGTAAGATGTCTATTGAATAATTAACAAAGTTTTTGATGTATTATTTTTATTTGCAATTTGATCCAAATTTTCATTTGGTATCAAAGCAAGTTTATTATAAGAGCAATATAGGGCATTGAGTTTTAGGGGCATCTCCAAATTCATGATTTCCTTTGAAGATTGAAAATCTCTCGATAAAATAGGCGTATTTTCCTCATACGATATTGGATTGAGACAATTCTTTTTATGGAAAGATGAGAAAGAGACAACTTTTATTTTTACATCATCTTTGAATTCCAAGCAAAAACATTCGAAATCACTATGTAAGTTACATGAGTGTTTTTATTAAAAAACATAGAGAAGAAAATAGTGAAACTTTATTTGTTTTATTAAGATTGAAAGAAGATTCCTCATGACTACAATTATGTTGGCTAGATTTTCTGCATAGCTGAAAACCTAGGCAATCATGAGATAAATCTCCCTCATTTACCAGTGAGGCTCCAATGTAAGATTTGTCAATAAAATATGCTAGTATCTATTTAGGGGTTTTACTTTAACCATGCAGCTCATGAACCATAGTTGTATAGTTTTGCAAGTAGTAAGCAAGCAATTAAAGAAAAGAAATATCTAATGAAGAAGGAAAATAATAAAAATAGGAACGAAAGAGGGAAGATGTGCAACCCAATCAATAGATAACAGAGTTGATTGCATGCAATAGACAAAACCAATAGTTATTAACACACAGAATTATACACAAAGGCAGCTTTCAGATCTAGATCTAGAATAACACAAAGTTTATAAGTAGATCTAAGACAAAAAAAAGCTAGAAACAAAATGCACTGTGACACAAAGTTCTCTGGAAATCTGCTCCTTTCTATTCCTTTGCTTCAAATAGCTATCAAGGATTTTAGCACAAAGTCTGGAACACAAGAATGTTGCTTACAAATTCTAATCCTTTAACCCATAGGTTCTTCCTCTACTTATAGCATGTAGAGGGAAATTACAAATAGGAAGCCTTTAGTGAACTGGCACATGTGGAAGTCGGAAAGGAAACAACTGGCAATCTCCCTCCTGGAATTCCTCTTTGCATGACATGCATGATTTGCAACTGAAGATAGAACCTTCTATTTTGCATGTCTGCCACCTATTTCCAAGTAGTTGACTTCTTCAAGTAATGGCTTTTAAACCAATCACTTAGGTTTTATAATTTAATTGATCGCTCAATTACTTTGTCGGAGGAAATAAGAGAAAGAAGAAGAAAGAGGAAAGCTGCAGTCTTGTCCTTTTTCATATTCTGCATGCAGCTGATTCTTTTGCCTTTGATTCTCACCAAATGAATCTGGAAGCAGCTGGATCTGGAAGCGGCTGGATCTGGAATTTTGCTTACGGGTGTTGCCTTTGCCTTGTCTTCCCTCTTATCCTTGAAGCTTTTGCAGTTCTTCTCCTGTACATGCATCAGTGCAATGTTTGCCGTAAATAACTCATCTTTTTTATTTTTAATTGCATATGAGCAATTAAAAATTTCAGAAAAACACTCCGAGTGAATGCAACTTCAATGAAGGCTTCAACTGGAAGATTGGGAGCACATGCACAAGATCCTAGAAGGAATTTTTCATGCACTGACTTCTACAAGGGTTGCATTAGAAACAAGAGGATGAAGCCTTTGCAATTATGGATATGGATCTGGATGCTATGCATGATTCTATTGATCATGCTTTCATGCAATGGCGGAGCAATCTTTATCGAGCAATTCTTTTTCTTTTAATTATGCCGAATTCTTTGCAATTGCGTGATCAAGGAATTTCTTGATTCGAAGATATATTCAATGTATTGGACATTGATTTAAGCTCCCTTTCAATTATATAAGCACCTGTAATGAATACCTGCAATTAATTCAGACAAAGACGGAATCCGGAGCATGAACACTTGATTTTTATCATAAAAATCTGCATATAAAGTCTGCTGCCCTAAAATTTGAGGCTTTGTTTGCATGCGAAGCAAGCATGAATATTGTCAACTTCACCTGAGCACTTGTACCACTATGCAGACAATTAATCAGACTTAAATCAAGCTCCTTCAAACCTAGGTGCCAAACTTTGAAGCTTTCCGGCAGTGAAAACACCTTTTCTAAGCAAAATTCCTCCTTTGGGCGCCAAAATTGCCTGGGCTGCACTCCTTTGCTAAAGAATTAATAACTCCATTAATATGGCAGCCCATGCTTATATAACCTTGATCATTCTATAATTAATAATTGCCCTTCCTATTTCCGGCAATTAATTAATTAAAAATCATGTTTTTCTCTTCAATTTGGGCGCCTATTTTGTGCATGCTCATGGCTGCCATTAAATAAATTAAATTTATTTAATTTTAGCTTTCTACTTCCAGTCTACTTTGACTTCACACTATGCTTTGACCTCATGCGCCAAAAATAGGAATTAATTCCATCAATAAATACTTTAAAAAGTATTATTCCTCCTCTAGGTGGGTCGCACTTTTTGCCATAGCTGATTTCTATTTTTAAAAGTCAATTTCTAATGGGATTATTCACCCTGCACCGCAGCTCCAAAAATCCCATGATCCACTTAAGTTGTTTGACTTTCATAATGAGATTTTTTACCCTGCAAGGCAGGTAAGAAATTCTCATCAATGCCTTTCACAATGGAATTTTCTTTTATTTTACAATGGGAATTTTCACCGTGCAAGGCAGGTAAGAAATTCCCGCATGTCTGTTGCCTCTAATTTTCCCATTATGACTTAAGTGACTTTGCTCCCATGGGAAAAAGTACCACCGCAGTACAAAATTCCCACCGCTGTTCTTTAAAAATCTCATTGTAGCTTAAAACCTTACTTTCCCAAAAATGCGACCTACACAAGAGGCCTTTTTGTATGACTTCGTCTTTTAGAGAGAACCAGACCTCCTGTGGCAAATTCCTTCTGACATGACGTCCGTAGATGATCTCCAGATACTCCAGGCAAGAAAATAGATCAACCAAACAAAGGGAATTGACCTAGGGGAATTTCACAGAGAAAAAAAAATGAGAAAAATAACAAAAACACAAAACGTTGCCAGAAGTCACAGATAAAGCCCAGGATTCATTCCTAGTGGAAACCCTACTGGTATATGGGAATATTGACATGTAAAACCTCAATAGGGTTAAACCGAACACAATTTACCTCAAACGGGGCTTAAAATAATTAAATAAAAATTTCCAGAAAACCCCAACGACAGAATATAATGAGTTTGGGCATCTAGGTATTTGGCGAAATTGGCTTATATGGCTCTCTAGGAATATCTTGACACAATACAAACATTTTCTGGCAATAAAAACACAAAACGACCCATTATTTTAAAAGTATGAAATTTTTAATATGGGGTAGTCTCAGATTTCAGGGTGAAATCTGGGGACACCAAATTAGAATGTATTTTTGTAGTAGAAAAAAATAAATAGTGCAGCAAAATATGGTTGCTCGTAAGGGACGTATTATCGGTTGAAACCAACATTCAAAGCTTGTCATATTTGTGGGAGGTACAAAAGTATTCATGGAGAAGTTTAATCAAATTGATAAATTTGAAGGAAAAGATTTTCATTCTGGCAAATACAGATGCAATTACTCTTGATTGAAACTGATCTATGGGATGTTATCAAACCTAATGCGGTAACACCGACAGATGCAAACAAGCATGCCAAATGAAACATAAAAGATCAAAAGCATTGAGGATTGTTGGTCTCGAATTGTCAAAAGCATACTTGCACCATGTGGACTTCACGAAGTCTACCAAAGAGATTTGGGTGACATTAAACAAGCTATTTGGATTAGAAGCGAAAGGTGCCAAGACAACATTGAAACAAAAATTGCATGGTTTGAAGATGCATGGAGCAAAAATGGCAGATCATATAAGTAAGTTTCGCTCTCTTTTGAATCAATTAGTTGGCATTAATGAGAAAGTAGCAGATGATGCAAAAGCTATTCTTCTGAATAGCATGCCCAAGAGTTTTTCTAGTATGGTTTTTACTTTAAGCAAGGTAAAAATTAGTTTGGAAGGAGTAATTTCTACTCTACTTGATCAAAATGAATATTCGAATCAAAAGAGGTAATGTATCTACAAAACAAGGCAAGTGCATCTTCAAATAAAAGTACAAGTCAAAGCCTAATCCTCCAAAAGTAAAATTCAAATGTTACTATTGAAAATAACCAAGAGATGTAATTTTGAATTGTAAGAAGAGAGCACATGATCTCCTAGATGACAAATTTGATCAAAGGCTTACTCTGGCTGAAGAAACTAACTGGGAAGAATACTCAAATGGTGAAGATCTTCCTTGCCCTAGTGATGAAGAATTTCTATTCTAAATAAATAAAACATTTAATGGAGGACGGAGGCAATAGAGGAAGGAGGACGACCAGCGTCCTCTCATCAATCGCTAACGACATGAATACATATTTGATATAATGGCATATTCTTCAATGTTTTTGTGTTGTGCGGTGTGCGGAATAAACCCTACTACAAACAAATGAATAGGATAGCAGCTAACTATAGAGACCTTCTAACTGTTGTACTTCTACTTGATCATCAAGAAAAAAGAGAATTCATTGGAAGTGAAAGCGGAAACTGTTAAATTCTCGTATGTAGGTGATCGATGGAAGTGTGATCAGCCGGTGAAAGAGCATTCACTTTGGAAATGAAAGTGGTAACTATTGAGTTCTCGTATGTAGGTGATCATGTGCAACATATATCCAAAATAGTAGAACTACAAACCTAAAGCTTGCATCCTATAAGAACATGTGTTTTGTTTCCGAGTTCATGTGGTGTGTTTCTTCCTTGTGTTCACACTAAGGGGGAATGTTAGGAAATTAATGTTTTATATTCGTGTTCAAATGCTATTTGTGTGAATGAATAAATAAATACATAAATAAATGTGTTATTATTTAACAACTCATATTAGTTAGTGATTATGATGCAAGAGCATCAACTATATAGAATCTAGATGAATAAAAGATCGTTTTTGGGTTGCTCTAGGTGTTAGGGAGTCATTTAGGTGTCTTAGAGTGTTTTGAGTCTTGTAGACCTCCTTGGCAATTTAAATTCAAAACTATGAGTTTTCCCTCCAAATGTAGTATTTGAAAATTTGAATTGTTAAGTTTGAAATGAAAGGGTCAAATGTAAAGTTTAAGGGATAATAATGGATGTAAAGGTCCTTTAAGACCTTATGGGGGTAAATAAGGTGTCTTCACCTTTGGGTTAGGTTATCTTGACCATATGTCATCATAAAGCATGGTTGGTTGGTCATGTAAGTACCTCCTCCTTTGATAAAAAAGGAGAAATTCGAATTGGAAAAGGCAGTGAGGTTTTGGAGAGGATTTTGGAGTTGGTGTTACGTGTGGAGGAGCCAAAATAAGGGCTCAAGAAGCTTGTAACAGTCATGGTTATCATCAAATAAGAGATTCTTTGAAACAAGACTGTGTTTTATGGTTTCTTATCATACTGTAGTTAAGTACTTTGAAACTTGTACATGAATCTCATCATAAATATTGTGTGAATGTGTTTACAGGTGTTGGAAAACTGTACAGCCTTGAATAGGACCAAAAAAATGAGCATAGGAAGGTGATAAAGACATGAGAACAGTCACAAGTAGGCATATTGAACCATGTGGATAATTGTAAGTGATAAGCTCTGAGTTTGTTCTGTTAAACCCGAGATAGGTGTTGAAAGTGCATGGTCCTTGTTCTAATTACCATGTAATTGGCAATGAAGAGGTGTTGAAAGTGAGATTTCTTAGTTCAAGGTCAAATAGACAAGTTCTTTGTGTGGTTCTTAAGCATTCTTGGATGGTTGTATAAGAAAGAGTGGAAAAGGATTGTCAAGAATTGCTTCAAGCCCTGGAAGACAAGTAGACAAATGTTAAAGACAAATTCTAGGAGTTTGAATGCCTCAAAAGTGACTTTGGGTGTTTTATAACAGACTGTGCATGAGAGACAGGGTAGTCTAGTTAACAAAGGCAAACAATGATGGTTAAGCTAATACTCAAGGTTTCATCTAGGTAGCCGGTACGTACCCTGCAGGGCATGGGTACGGGTACGGTATGTACCCGGTACATGGTATGGGTACAGTACACCCTGGGTACGGCCAGGGTACGGCCAGCAGTACCCAGACGTACCCGGGTACTGCTGGCCGTACCCAGCCGTACCCACAGCGTACCCACCAGTAAAAACAACAATTTTTTAATTTTTTTACTTTTTGTAGGAAAAAAACTATTTTTTGAGGGTCAATAAAGGTCAATAGATGGGATTACGTAAATGATTCAACTCTGGTAAAACTTCACAGAAGTACCTAAAACAATGGCTGAAACTGCAACAGTTGAGATGCGTTTGGGTAATGTAGGATCAAAAAACACAGTGGCAGCATCTCCACTAGCAAGTAAGACTAATGCAGGAATAATAAGAGAAACCCCAAAGGAATCTGAACTGCCAGATTTGAAGGGAGCTGATAATAGCCAGAATTCCAGTCCAGTTATGTGATTTGTTATTATTTATGTTAATAATTGGACATTGTAACATTTGGAGTTTGAACAATGTACTTGTTCGAAGTTCAATCAATGAATATCATGACAAAATGCATTGAATTATTAATACGTTATTTGGCTATTTCACTTAATTAATAATTTGTTTACTCTATTCATGTATAAGGCTGAATTTTTGCTTATTTGGCTATATTTTTAATATTTTATATGTATATTGTACTGCCGTACCCAAGTGCCGTACCGGGCCCCCAAAAAAATTGCCGTATCAGCATACCGGATCCCGTACCGTGCACCCACTTCCCCGCTACCTAGGGTTTCATAAGTGGTTGCTTATTGAAAAAGTTGGATAATGAAATAACAGAGCTTTTGAGACCAGTTAGAAGTTTTGAAACTCATTTTTGAGCATGATATGCTTAAAACTCCCTCTCGGGCACTATGAAACCCTAACTAGGACAAGTTTGCAAAAAAAAGAGTGTATCTTGAGTTGTAAGGGTCCAAATGTGATGAAATTTTCTACAAACCATCTAAACACGTTTTAGAAAGAGATTTTTAAGTTTTTAGGAGAGTTGAGGTTACACGGCCTAGTATTTTCCTGACAGTCTTGAAACTGTGCATTGGAGACCTAACTAGAACGAATAATTTCTAAACTGGGCAGAATTCTATTGGAAATCTTCTACAGGACAACTATGAGAGTGGTGAGAACTTAATGGGTACTGAAAATTTACATTTTTTCATGATGAAAGTGAATTTGCAAAATGTTATCACCTAATTTCTCATGTGACAGGGCTACTAGCTGAGTCGAGCAGGGTTGAAGGGAGAATGTAAGTGAAAGTCTTTTATCTTATCAATTTGATTATTCTCAGAGGTTTGGGACATGATAATAAACTCCTTGAAGCTTAGTAAAAACCTTGGAGGGTCCTTTGGAGGAAAATTAGTTAATAAGAGGCTTGATAGGTCTTGAGAAACCAGTCTTGTAAGGACTGTGACAGTCTTAAGAATCAAAGAAGAGGTCTTAGTAGTTCTTGGTGTTTTGTTTTCTCTCTGAGGAGGTCAAAGATCATTGAAGAAGTGGGAGTGAAGGCTGATTTAAATACATTTTAAGCCTAAAGGGATCTTTAAGGGTATATGTTTAAACTTTGTTGAAACAGTGACTCTTACAAAACTGTGACAGTCTTGTACCTACAGATTTTCTTGTTAGTTTATGATGAGAACAGGTAAGAAAGAGAGATCAAGCTTGACTAGGCATGATGACATTACAAAGTTAGAAGCTTAAAGGTCCAACTTATGGTCAAGAAGGGACTATTACAGTGATTGGGATAGAACTAAGAAGTCCAAAACAGAGCAGTTTGGTACAATCAGTATTCCATGATACAAGACAGTGTTAAGATTGTGATGGGAGCATCTTGAATGGGGAAGAATGTACTTGGTGTTCAGGAGAAGATATTGATGACTAGTTTAGCCAAGACTCTTAAGAGATAAGGTTGTGTGTCTAGTTAGAATCTAGTGTATTTGTGGATGGTCAAGTAATAGTAAGAGGCCCTAACAAGTTAAATGATGAAGGATAGTTCAGGAACAGGGGAGAAGGCTCGAGTAAGGAGTCCAAAGCAATCTACAAGGGTGAATAACAGAAGCTACTCAGTGTGAGGGTTAGTGATTCTTGAAGGACAGTTAAGAAGAAGGTTTGTCTTGAAGCATAGTTGCATTGAGGAAGGTAACATAGAAGGAGTAGGAGGCATTAAGGAAGCATAAGGGCAGAAATAGAAGATTTTTGAGCAATGATATCAGTGAGGGTAATGAGAAGGAAGGTTAAAGAATGCTACACAAAGGAATGAATTTAAATGATGATAAAGAACTGTCATTGGTGCTTTGTTGCTTATCTCTAACCTTGAATGGATTATAGCAGGGGTTCTTGACACCAAGAAAGCAGACTTTGCAGGAGTCCAGGTAAATGAAAGGTCTTGAAAAGATTTGAATCACCAAACTAGGTGAGTTTTGGCTATTTTTAATATATTTGAAGGATAATCATCAGCTCACAGAGACTTGTATTCAAGTTGTACATAGATTTGGTGAAGTGCTTCCATTGTAGCTCTGCATCAGATTAGTATATTATTAGCGTGAACACGTGTTCGTGTGTTCATATTATATATGTGAAGAATAATATACTTATGTGAGCAACTTGTTGGTGGTGATAAAACAACTCACGTAATTAGTTTGTAATACTTGTGAGTGGTTCTAAACAAGCAGTAATATAGGAAGAAGGTGAATGAGAGATTTTAGGAGGTAATTTAGGAGTCATTAGTAGGATATCATAATCCTATTTAATTGTATAATGTCTATTGAATAATTAACAAAGTTTTTATTGGGTTAACTTTATTTGCAATCTGATCCAAAATTTCATGTTTGGGTTGCTCCTCTTTATCTTGGTTTGCATCCAATCTTCAATGCAGAACTCCTACACCACTACTTTCCAATCTGTTGGACACTTCAAATGTTGCAGACTCTCCAACAATTAGAAATCAATCTTGACTGCCACACACTAGCAAAAACAGATCAAATCATTGACACCAAGGTCTAACGGACAATACAACAAGAGGTCAAAGTAGGTCACCGTCATACACCTCAAGGAAAATGGTTCACAGAAGCTCAAGTTGCTAACTAGTGTCATCAGGTTCATGTTTGGAAAGGATAAAATTTGAAACAAGTTCGCCACCCAATACAATTTGGGGAAAAAAATCATTAATAAGTTCGAGTTATAGAAATCTACATTTTTATTTTTATGTTTTAAAATAAATAATAACATGATTAAAAATATAAAAGATAAATGAGAATCTAAAATTAAATAATCACAAATAAATTTAAATAAAATTTTAAAACTTATTTATTTCAAATACAATATTTTAAATTAAATATAAAAAACAAATCTAATTAAATTGCTCTTGTCTTAGGTTAAAAGACTAAAAATAAAATAAAATAAAAATTAAAAAGCAAAGAAAAATTAAAAGACAAACTTCACATGAATTTTAATTAATTTAAAATATTGAAAAAGCTAAAACTAAACCTAGGGCCTAAATGCTACTACATAAAAACTAATAAACTAAATTTTAAAGTAAAAAGTAATCGACATACATATATGATATAATATTTGTAGGAGTTAGTAAGAATTGAATATATTATTCGTTATTGTATGTCGATTAGTTTTTAGGGTTTCAATATATTAGCTTTTAGGGCTTTGATAAGGTTTTAATATTGAATCAATTATTCATTGAACTCCTATGAATATTAAAGGCTTTAATATCGAATGGCTTATATATATTGTTGTGAATAAAGAAGTTGACAACAATTTTAATTGAAAGGGCAGATAGCAAACAGCTCGGGCGCCAACAGCAGATCTGGTAACTCCCCACTGGTGACAGGTGATAGGTCAAAGCTTCACTAGTATGCACACTTTGCTTCAGTGACAGTCTAGTCTTGGCTACATGTTAGCACTGGTCAAAGGTATAATCTACACACTTCGTTTTGGTTAGAGTCAGGTCTTGGCTCCCTATAGTTATGATTTGTAATGAAACGGAGATCGTTAAATAACAAATACAAGTCGTAAATTGTGGTCGACCTCAATAAAGATTATTTCTAGATTTGTACCCTATATTGGTGATGATTTTCAAGGAATTTGTGAAAAAGACAAAAAAATTGAATCCACAAATTTCATGGCATTTTTGAACGAATTTTTGGATTTTATTAAAAAACGTCAAATTTCGAATTTTTTGATTGGAAATCGGCGAATTTTGTGTCAGTTGCTAAATTCCCGAATCTTCTTTCGCAACTACATGCAATAGGGACCGTGGCTCTTCAACGAGGGCCAATTGATTCAAGTGGATTTGATAATCCAAATAATTTATGACATCATGGCGTTGCTCACGTCATGATTTGACTTCACCAAAGGGCTTTAGAGTCATATTGTGCACACGTTCACATCCCGCGAGGTCCCAACTCCTCTACAATATCACACAATTCCTATAGTGTCAACATTGTACCATGCAGCTTTGCAATACCTCCAGTGTATGTCATATGGTAAATTGACAATTAGTTATAAAGCAATTGTTACTAACCATCTGTACTATGCAGCTTTGCAATACCACTAGTTGAAGATAATAAATTGATAATTAGTTATGAAGCGGTTGTTACTAACCATTGTAACATCTAACAAATGTTTCATTTTCCTCCTTTGAATGTTCAGGCATTCTTGTATTCTTTGTGGTTAGAATTGATGAGCAGAGAATAAGGAGTATGTAGACATCCTACATCCGACCTCTCGGACCTCATACAACACTGTGTACACTGTAAAATAAAGTTGCATTACAGTTCTACATTTGGTGTCGATTGTCCTCTTTGTTCTTCTATGATGCATAAGCACTCTGATATGTCCTTTGGCCTCTGTCATTCCTAATACACTTCTGCACATAAGACGTCTGAATCCTTATTAACAGTCTTGTCCACCTGATCTTTTCCTGGGCCCCAGACCAGCAATTCTATCATGTTAACTGCTCTAGTTGAGATCAATTGACATGCTTTTCGTTATAGAAGTCAATTTTAAAATATTTCAGTTTCTAATCTCATCTCAAGTAAGCACAAAAATTGTTTCTGATTTTCTTGATCAAACTTGTCTCCTCCAAATTTTTGCAAAACCCATACAAATTTTATGATCCAAGTGGATCCTCCAAGAGCATCTCCTATAGAACCTCTAAGTCCATGATCATAGCTTGCAGTAATGACGGTTCTTGCTGAATGGTTTGCGTACTCTAGAACCACAAACAGAGGTACGCAGTACCTCCAAGATCACCAATCCATTTGTAACAGTAGTTGCACACACTTCTACGGTGGTGCAACACAACCTTGGCTAATTTGACATGATGCCATCCACGCACACACCAAACCTTATGCAGTCTTCACCTATGTATTCCTTAGGGTCCCAAACATTTACATGTCACACCATTAAGGTTAACTCGTGTGGTATCACTCCACCCCCACCATGAGTCAAGGGGTTCCCTTTGCATGGCAACACCCTGAGGAACATTTTTCGACCATCAAACTTTTGACATTGTTCATCTCAACTGACAGAAAGCAAAGGAGCAATTTTCAACCATTAAACTTTCAACAATTTTCAGCTCAACCGACAGAAAGCGAAGGAACAAGCTTTGACCATTAAACTTTTGACATTGTTCAGCTCAACCGACAGAAAGCAAAGAGTCACACATGGAATCTCAATCATTTTGATTTCCATAATAGTTCTATGTATACATATGTGTAGCATCAGATAGCAATCAGGTAGTAGAAGATAAGCAGCCATACATACAAAGTATGCTGTATACAGAACACACAAGTTAAGATAATTTTTGTTCCAGATCTATTATTTTCTCTATCCTTAATCTTGTTCGTATTGCTTCCACCTACACATATAGCACAATTTAAACCTCATTTAGACTGTTTTCTACCAAAGCTCCTGGGATTCAAATCATTTTCTTTATCTATGATCCCATCAAACTTAGAACTAGTATTGACTGAGATTTCTGGTGAAGATTTCATTAAATCTGGTTTTGGAGTTTAATCGCATTCCTCTTCCTAGGTTTGCTAAACTGTTTATTTCTTCTACTTATTAGAAGGATTTTATTAAATTCTTCCGTTCTCTTAGCAAGAGCATTTATAATTTTTGCTTCAATCACTCAAAACAGGGTATATTCAATATTGGCACATGCACATGGAGCAAACACAACTTTCAGCTGCAAGCTTTTTAGAGTTCCCAAGCAAACTGAATTAATAAAACTGATATAATCAAACAGAAGATGAATATATAAGAACCTGCAAATCTGTGAAATAGCCTGTTTTAGCTGTTCATATGGAAACCTATCTTTTAAGAACCAAGGCAGCTAATTTTGTCTTCTATCGCATACACATCTAATTTACTCAATGAATTTGTACATCTCACTATGAATATTTTCATAGATTTATTGTCCTTGTCTCTATAGAAAAGGATTTCACATTCATCTAGGAGCATATTAATATGCTAATATCTATAGTAAATATGTACGATTAATATGTTAATATCTATTGCCTTTTGTTACTAGATTGCAAAGATTTCTTAAAAGCTAACTTCTAATTTTGTTATTGATTACAGTCCGTAAATATTTGAGACAAGAACTTGTCACCGTATTATGTGACTCCTGTTTTGATGTGCTTGAATCACATCAAGAAACATAGTTACTTGCATGTATAAAAACAAATTAGACTGTTGACTTTCTTTTACATAATTCCGAAAAGAGCGGCAACCCAAATAATGTAGTTGGTGCTTTGATAACATTGATAAACTGGATTCCTTGCATCTTCAAATAACCAGAAAAAATAGATATTAGGTTGCTTGCATCTGCAAAAACAATTAGCAGTATCTGATCTTAAGTCCAAAAGGAGATCCAATATACATCAAGCATACTAGCCTGTTGCTCCTAGGATCATGGCAGACAGGTACAAATCTGAATTTTGGATTTTCTTCTGACCTACTCCTTAAGAAAATAAATTCAATCTTGAAGTGGTATCGTCACACACTGTTATTTGTTGTCTAATAAACATTCTTGATATTATTATTATCACATATTGTAACTCAGCTTGCTCTTTTTTTGTCAACTGGAGCTTGCATTTGACACCATGCAAGACTTACAAACACAAAACATTTGACTGAACTGTGTCTTCCAAATTGGAATTGGAAATGGAATTAGATAATGTATAGATCAGATCATCCTGCAAAATTGCTAGATGTTCATGCAGTCTCAGCAGTTAGGTCATTGTTTGAAACTTCGATGGTACTCAGATAGACAAAGGCACTTCCCACAAGGAAGAATCCTAAACATCAGAACCAGGCCTGATATAAGCAGTAGCACAAATACCCTGCTTCTTTTCGCAACTTGTTTTTATTTCCAAATTTGAAGGATTTTGATCGTGAAAACCACACATTTTAAGCAGCTTGACGTCTTCAAACTTATCAAATTCACTTGCACATATCATTTCCAGGATCATACAGTCGAATCAGAGAAAAAATTGAACAAAATCACTTGTTTCGGGCTCAAAACGGGCTGGTGACGTCCAAATCCACGTCTCCCTTTGATCTCTAGGCCATCAAATTTAATCACACAAATCTCGGGCTCCCATGGGATCCAAAAATCGCTAAGTGTTTGAAGGTAAAAATCCCGATCCAGAGAATTAGAGAACACCATCATTGGTCCATGTGGACCAATGACGGTAAGGATCAAAAGGCTCGAGTTTGGGTCACAAGTCACAGCTTGCTAAGGATCACAGACCAATGTCAAGCCACTCGGGCTCCCAGGGGTCAGCATTTAAGCAAATCGGTGGACGCAGTAACGTGGGGTCTCAAGATCCCAAGATCTAGGGAAATCTAAGGTGCCCCGAAACAAAATAATCAAGAGTGGGTCGAGACTCATCGAGGGACCGTGATTGGTCCATGTGGACCAATCACAGGCCTCCTCAAACCTAAGTGATCCCCAAGGACATTAAGGAGGCCCGAGAACCAATGAAAAGAGGACACGTGGCACAAGATATGAGTGGGAGGTTGGATCAAAAGCGCCAATGGGAAGTTGACATGTAGAAAAAGTGATCAAGAGGCTAAATTTGACAGCCCCGTGGCCGTCATTTGTACCAAACAACATGGGGATCTTTGAATGGTCATATCTTTTGATCAAGACCACCAAATCATGCAAAATTGGTCTTGTTGGAAAGCTCTTGGAGAGCAAATCATGATTAGAGTGGTTGTGGGTCCCTTCAAGTGTGTTTTATGATCAAATAATCAAGTTACAGCCGTTTTAAACCCAAGCTCAGTGACCACATTCTGAACCAGTTTCAAATGCTCATATCTTTTGATCCAGAGACCCTGTTCACCTGCATGTGGTATCATTAGAAAGGTCTTGATTAGAGCTTCAATTTGGGATCAATTTCAGAGAGAATAATTGAGAGATCAAGAGATCTTAGTGACAAAGTTTGGAGGCATTTTTAGTTGTTTTCTCAATCAAATAGCGCCCAAATCAGATCAAATCACCCCTAACAACCAACATTAAATCGTTTTGAGCAACCACGACATGATCTGATATGATTTTACATCATCCAAGACAAGCCATGGCGCCCATACTTGGTCTGCACATATTAATGTTGATTGTTCCTTTGGTGGTTGAGAAGTGGGTGATCTTATTGATTTATGGAGATCTTTTGATCCTTTCTCTTCTCTTCTTTCTCTATATAATGCAACTCAGATTTCATTGTAAAGGATCCTCTCCCGAATGTAAAGTTACCATGCCCAAATGGTGGCTGAATATTCTGAGTTGCAGACCTCATATTTTGAGTTGTGTGATGTGTACAGTGCCTTCATGATGGCTGTAACAGTTTGTGTATATTCACAAGGGATAATATATGGTTGATTGTGGCTCATATCTGCCCTTTGGCTTGTGTTATTGCCTTCTTACCTTTTTTTGTTATTCTATGATGTGTGTGGATTATATTTGCATGGTTCTATCTCTTTGTGTCACTCATGCAGGGAATCAAATTTGATGAAGTGCAGAGTTGAACTGTGGCTTGTTTCTGCCCTCTTGGCCTTGCATTTGTCTCCTATTTCCATCTCAGGGAGAAAGATCCACTTTCTATTTTGGTGCAATCACCACCCCTTTCAGTTTAGTTTATGCTTTTCCTCATCCCTTTTCTCCTGCAATCAGTAGCTTAGCTAGGAGTAGTGTTAGCATTAGAGTAGTTAGTGAAGGAAGCCGGCCTTCTCCGGAGGTCTGTCCCAAGGAGCCAAGGTCCCACACCTTGGGGATAGTCATGTGTTTCACTGAGGTGTTAAGCCTGGCCTCGGCAAGGGGTGTGATCTCAGGTGACAACAAATATAAGCAAGGAATAACACAAAGGAATTAGCAACAATTGTACATATGCTACACACTTTATTGTAGTATCTACAGAGTACAATAATATACAAAGAAGCTTCCAAGAAAAGAAAGAGAAAAGGAGGCTTCTAAAGGAAGCTTCCAAGAAAATAAAGATGTAAATAGAGATATGTAAATAATTTAAGAATATTCAGTGAGCTCATGTGACTATGCAAAAACATTTATCGAAGTAAAATAACCCATGCATATCTAATCAAATGCATTAGCCCATGTAGGAGGTTCAGTGGCAGCTATGGCTATGGTTATGGTTATATATAGTTGGGTTTGGGCTTGGGCTTGCGCTTGGTAGGCTCCCAAGGCTTTTCTGCTCTGATGGTCAAGCCCCTTCCCTATTTATAGTATAGTAGACCATTGGACAAGTGCTAACTACCAACTACCAACTACCAACTATATAACCTAGCCTAGTCACCCTCAATCGATTGATCGAGCTCTCCTCTCTTGCCCCTACCCTATATCATCATTTCCTCCCTGCTTGGGAAAAATTGTCCCCAATTTCAACAGGTAATCACAACCACTTTTTAGCTTCCAAAATGAGCCATAAAAAAATTAGCTGAGTGAATGCATGCAACAAATAGTGACATAGAGTCCCCAAACAAATAGAATCCAAATATTGAATGAGTTAGAACACTTGTGATGAAATATCTTGGAAAATGAAATATTTTTTTCGATGCCAAAATGATCTTCATATGAAGATTCCTGCTGCATAAATTAATTATTTGCGTGGAAGAACATCTCACTATTGTAAGTATAGTGTTATCGTTATATAACGATTCAATAAATAGTATAACAATAAAACTCCATCATAGAAAACATAGAAATCCTTGCTGAAGAAAGATCCTCTAAGAGGCAATGAAGCAGGAGGAAAAGCAAATACTGAAGCTATATAAAGCCCACCTTTGACTTCTGATGAAGCTTTCTTATGATCAAAACCCACTATCTATTGAGAAAGAGAATCAGGGATACAGAGTTCATTGTCCATTTACAGAATTTTAATTGGAATCAAGGAAGAAGATTCAATTTTGGTTGGAGAGATAGACCTGCTCACAGAATCACAAGTGGAATCATAATTGTAACCTCTAAAACAATATATTCACCATGGGTTGTGTGGCTGACCATCTAAGGAATGCATGATGCCTCATGGTTAGGATGGTGAGGATCTTGTAAGGATGGTAGCAAATGATCTTGTGCAGGTGGAGCCAGGTTGCTAGGTGGAACCATTGTGGAACCAATTGCTGCTAAATCAACATTGAAAGCTGCTGAAGAGAGTAGATCTAGTGGAGTGCAAGAGTTAGAAACTGTAAATGAGGATAGATATACAGGTAAAATATGGAAAGCCTTGAGAGGACTACATCTAAAGGCCACAATCAAAAAGCACCGATACCAAATGATATGAATTAGAGGAGGGTAAGGTGTATAAACCCTCAAGGAGACTGGATAGAAGGCTTTGTTGTTTGGGAGATAACTAAGGTTGTTAGAACTAGTAATGGTAAAGTATGAAACTCTTAAGGTGACTAGATCTAGAGGCTATGATCACTAGATTCTGATACCAATTTCTATTGGAACAATTGCAAGAAAGAAAGAACACAAAGGAATTACCTGTAATGGTACATATGCTATACGCTCTATTGTATCTGGTATTTGCACAATACATGACATACAAAGAAGCTTCTAGAAAAAGGAAGCTTCTAAGGGAAGAAAGAGAAAAGGAAGCTCAGAGAGGAAGGAAGACTTACATAGAGATATGTACAACATTTAAGAATATACAATAAGCGCATGTGGCTATGTAAAAACATTTTATGAAATAAACTAGCCAACGTGACCATATTTAATTAAATGCACTAGCCCATGTGTCTATGTCTCGTCAAGGCCTTGAGAAAACTTCCTCAAAAGAATACCTACACCAATATTCTAGTCACTGGATAAGGCAAATATAACAAAACATTCTAATTTCTTAGAATTACAAACTTGGAATAGATGAAGCACCCCTTCCCTTAACCTCTAAGAGAAAATGTAATACCATCAACCAAGAATTTAAAATGAGGCCTAAAAAAGCAGAGTTGTTATCGGGAAGATATCAAGTGAATTTTTGTTGGATTTTATACCAATTGGTGAAGATGGGAAAGTCTCTAGTATAAAATCCTACAAAGTGCTTTAAATTTTTAATACTCATAAACTCAAATCTTCATACAATTTTCTGGATGCAGTCTTCATTTTATATTTAATAATTTATATTGCTGTTAATTAATTTATCCAAGCTTATGCTAGCCTCCTTTTTTACCATGTCAACTTGATTCATGGGTTTTTAGTTTTGTTAAACCATTATAGATTCCCATAATGTTACAGATATGGGCATAATCTATATATCCTTGCAAGCTCTCGAGATATTGTTTCAAATGATTATAACTTCCATTTCATAGCACTATTTTGAATTACAACTTTTCCTTCATCATTGAGAAGATCTTCATTTTCATTGTGGCGCCACAAGGTGATTTAATGGCATCCTTCTTAAACTTGAATTTAGGATGTCCTATTGAAAATTTCTCATGCAATGGGGTGTGCTTCATCAACTAGCTGCTAAAAGTTAGAAAAGGATTAATCTCAAACTATGAATTGTAAATACTTGAAAAAGTGGATCATTTCTTTATTCTTGTTGTAAAATTAAGAACAAAATAACATGCTACTTTCAATGAATACCATTAGTCTGACATGTGTTTGAATACTGCTTTTTCTCTTCTTCGTTGGCATCAAATTCATGGTGATGTTTTTATGACTTAAGTAAAGCCCAGGTTTTACTGCATTTTCTTTGACCACAAAAACAACTTAAGATCCCCAAGAAGAAATTTTGCTACATATGTCTGTAACTTGCCTAAACTCTTCCACATCAATCGGATTGCATACTAACTGGTTGCTTTAGCATTCATCAATCTTTCTTTCTTTCTGGCATCTGCAATAAATCCTGCTCAACAATTTTCAGACTTATAAACATGATCTTTTATTTCAAAGTATCCTTCATGCGCCTATAGTAAAAGAAAAACAAAAAAAGCCATCATGCGCCTATCGTAAAAAAAAACAAAAGCCATTATGTGCCTATATGAGGAGGTCCTGGGCCATCTTCGCACCTCTGCAGGCATGTCCGACTTCATCAGGAGCACTATTGGAGTCAAACAGGGCTGCCCCCTCTCTCCTACCCTGTTTGGTATCTACATCGATGAGCTTGAGGATTTTCTCAGGGATCACATTCAGGAGGGGGATGGTTGTCTTCTACACCATGTTCTGATCTACATTCTCCTCTTTGCAGATGACGTAGTTCTCCTTGCTTTCTTTCTCTGAGAGGGACTCCAAAGGCAGCTGGATGCCTTAGCCCTCTTTTGTGATCACAAGCAGTTGACAGTGAACCTTGGGAAAACCAAAGTTATGGTTTTCAATTGTCTGAAGACTTCGGACTTCCACTTCTTCTTTCGGGGGGAGGAGATTGAGATCACTTGTTCTTACACATACCTAGGGATTTTGTTCTCTGGACCACGTTTTAGCCTCCGTCCTGCTCTCCAACCCCGAGTTAATAAGGGGTATGGTTCTTTGGTGATTCTTGAGAGACAGTGCTTCCGCCATCACTTTCAGGACATCCTTTCCAAGATGTCTCTCTCTGACTCCTTGGTTAGGCCCACGGGTTCGGAAATTTGGAGTCCCTCCCTTTTGGACTCGGATTGGGCTACTATTGAGCATGTCCAGATCCTCATGCTCGGATGTATCATCAGTGTAAAGTGATTGTTCCTCATAACATTATTCTTGCTGAGTTTGGGGCTCGCCCTTTTAGATTGGAGACTATCTTCAGCCTTGTGTTGATGTTGCACCGCATCCGAGGTTTATCTGATTCTTCCGTAGACAGGAACAGGTACATCTACCTTGCCTACTGCTCTTTTGAAGCTATTGCCCTCTCAGATCATAGTGGTCGATCTCGTTGTTGGTATGCCTGCGCTTCACGCCTTCTTGGATCCATTGGCATCCAGATGGACCGCCTCCCACCTTTCAGCTACTCCCTGGATGCCCCTGCCCATCTCCTCCCAAACCAACAAGACCTTCACAGAATTATCAGAGATGATATCTACAGACAGTTCATCCAGCACACTTGGACCAACCCTCCGGGGATTACATCCGAAGATGTCCTTCTACGTTACACACTTTCTTGAGATCCGTGATGGGCTCATTATCAAACCCATGTACATCTCCCGACACTGGTTACAAGTCCTTTGTATCTCTTTAGGTTAGTTCAGAGTGGGCTCACATCGACTCTGTGTGGAGACTAACCACTAGTTAGACCGCTCGGAGCGAACTTGCTGCTTTGCTCTCTCTCCGGGAGGTTAAAACTAAAGAACACATCATTTTCCGATGTCCCGTTCTACCGAGAGGTTAGGGGAGATTCCATTGTCTGCTTTTGTTACCGTCCTTCCTTCGCAACTTTCTTCAGATACTATGATCAGAGATGTCTTGCTCTTTATCTGCAGGAGGCCCTCAGGCTTCGGGACAGGCTCCTTCACCCTCCTCCCAAACGGATGGATACTAGACGGATCACCTCATTCTTCCGGTGCTCTCCCCGGAGAGGGTGCCAAGCGACATCTTGACACGAGTACGGACCCCGCCTCGAGATCTTCGGGACTCGAAACTCCACTTCCTACACCAGGCTCCCTGCCTCAAAGCGCGTTCAAGGCCCCCCACATAGACAAAGATCCACCAGGCCTATGCAGAGCCACCGTCTCTCTCCCGGACATCGGCTTTCCAGACATTCCACAGTTTTAGTTACTGGGCATCGGCGCATCGCGAGTTACTTCCAGCCAGCCTTGATTGTTAGGTGATGTTGTTGGGGGTGTTGCTCCTTCTTCCACTCCCCCACACCGTCATCCTCTTCTTCTTCTTTGGTTTCTCGGCACTTGTGGCTCCTTTTGCTTCCTTCTCTTCTTCTCTTTCTCTCTCTGTGTTTCGGGCGACCCGTTTGGGTCCTCTTGCTGGGTCCATTGGCTTTGTACTCTGCAGTCCCATTGACCTACTTTTGTGGTCATTTGTTGGACATTAATAAAATTATCTTATCTTCACGGGATACATTAATACAACCAACTATCAAACATCTTTCCATTAGGGCTGACATTGAAAAACATAAAGTGAAATGTGGTTTAAACAATGATTGGGTTTGATAAGTGACATGTATGCATTCTGGTTATTCTTAGCACCATTGGGTAAGTTGCTAACTCTTACAAAAATTGGGAACAATGAATATAATACACTTCTTGTTTCAAAAGCCAACTTTAAAACTAGCTGCACTGGTCACTCTAAGAAGAAAAATAACTTCCAGCCACAGAGAAAATCACATCCAAAGTACTTTCCAATTATACTTTTCTATGTTCTAGCATGTATAGTGTATCCATCTATAGTACTAAATTTTAGAAATCCTCCTCCCTAGCACCCCTGACCTACATCAAATTTTCCCTGAACGTTGTGATCCTAGGAGATTATTCCTACACCACAATCTGATGTTGGGTGTGTTTCCCGCTCTATGAAACTTGCCCTAGTAACAATCCCATCAAAACTATCAATAAACATTGTCGATTAATATTAGCTTCCACCAAAAATGATAGAGACGTCCATATTTGCTTGCAGGTTGGTATCTCCAGATAATAATATGGTTTTGATCCACGGCATGGTTTATTTAGCTAGGGAATATTGATACATTTCTTACAAATGTTTGTGTATAACCACACACTGAAGCATTCCAATCTATTGACAGGCATATAAAGACAAATTTGCAGGTGAAATAAAGAACCTAAATTTATTTATGAAGTGACTGAATACATTTTAAAATATATTTCCTTCATCTGCTTCGGTGATAATATTAAATAAAATGAACTCTATCAATCTCTGCTACAGAATTTTCAACAGTACATACCAATTTGTAATAGCAAATTCCGCGATTGGCATAACAGACAGAGCGAATCTCATTAGCCATGGGATGATCTGGAGCAATTTCCAATGCACTTGCATATTGAGCCAATGCTGCTTCATATTCTCCAGCTCCAAAAATTGATTGCCTTCAGCTTTTGCATCATTTGCTTGGGCTAATGACCTCTGTTCCATAACGCCAATAAATGGTAGCCAACTCTACAGTCAGTCATTTATTTCAGCTTATGTATAAGCATATATCTACCAAACCTTAAGCTACAGGCACATGCTTATCACTAAACAAAGGTAAAAAGGTCCCAACGGATTCGTTAAACTAGAGAGTTGCAAAATATTCCACAGCGATTTCACGCATTGGAAACATTTGAAATGTGTCCCATCAGCTCTTTGGTCTCATGAACACGAATCAAAAGTCTAAACTCACAATTGAGGAAACTGTTTTAGTTTAAGAAATGGAGTTTTACCCAAACAAAGATTGTTTCTGGGGTCTGTATCGTTTTGAAGGACTGTGCAAGCAAACACCATTAAAGAAGTGAGGTGGAAATGTATAGCTTAAAGCAACTCGAATATTTTGATTTAAGAAGAGTTGCAATTATAGGAGGCACTGTGAGCCTTTTTCAGATGGCTCAAGAAGACAGTCTGTTACGAACTCAAATCTAAAATCTGCCAGTATGCTGAAAAATCAGCAGATCTGAATCATAACAACACACCAATCGCTTGCTTCAGTACGGTACACCAATCAGATCGGTCAATAAGTATGGCCCATAGGCTGCATAGTGTTCAAATATGCAAGTGTTGCTTTAATTTTGCAACTGGATGTACAATAAAAAAGAAGAATTGCAAATAAGTTTGACAAATTAAATCCAGAAGAGCTGGAAATTGAACTTTCCAAATATTATTTCATCCACAAAAAACCTGAAATTGCTACTGAAACTTAGTATTGAAAAGTCTAGCAGACGCTGGAGAAAACCTGAATTCAAAACAAAGTACAAATTTATACAATTTGAGGGCATTTTCTAAAAATCTAGAATATCAACAAACACACTCCAAAACATCTTGAAAGATCCTCAAACTGGAAATTCATTTCTGTTAAGATTTCATATCCATTTGACTCATAGGTAAATGTCCATTATATTATTATAAGCTAAAGAAAAAGAAAGAGAAAGAAAGAAAACCTGTTTTTGCTGTTCCTCTGTCATGGCATCTTCAAAGCTCTCAGAGACGGAGGGAATTTCGTCTTCAATTTCATTTTCGCCTTCGCTGGCAGTTTCCCACCCTTCGCCCTCCTTGATGTCGATATGGCCATCGGCTTCTGAGTCATTATTTTTCTTAAGCTCTCTTTGCGAGACTTCAGGATGCTCTTCATTGGCGGTCAGTTTCCTGGGGTTTACATTTTCCTTGCCATCGTCGCAGGCGGGCTCTATGGTCACCATTTTATGACGGTATTCACTGCAAAATGAAAGGAATGATCTAGGTATTTGGGTATTATTAATCGCGTTTTTAGATTTCAAGATGAAGAATGGAATACGAATAATTTTTCTTTCTTTTTCTTTTGTTTTTCGTGTTTGAGTGGGTTATCGAAAATACGAAAGTAAAGCTATTCTTGGGAAAGGGTTCTATACCGTTAGAGTAACCAAAAAAATGTCCTTTAAAAAAATTTTGAAATATATAAATTAAATGTTAGGGTTTCTAATTGAGTGTTTACCATTATATAATAGGAGGAGCTTTGTTAGAGTTTATGTTTTTGCATGTATGTCATTTTGCGGCCACCTTGGGCTCTGCAAGATAATGCACTTCTTGCTAGGTTCTAGGGTTTTGTGTCATTTAGGCTCGCCTATATAATGCCCCCCTCCACTTCAAGTTAGGTTATTGATGTTGAGGATGGAGCTAGTGGAACTACAAACAATGGCGTTGCCATAGAAACGCCCTTGAAAGTTTGTCCCCAAATTCTTCCACGACGTAATATTTCTCCCCCTAATGTTGTGCTTCTTGTTTCTGAATTCAATGTTGCATGTCAATGGCTTTAACAATTGTTTATTATCGGTTACTTTGAGGGTTGAATCCCTTCGAAAGCATGCTCAAATATTGGGTTATCTCAACATGGGTCAGTGCATGGCATCAAGCTTGAGAGCATTCAAAACATGACCAAATGGTTCTTTCTTTTTCGATTCTCGACCCTTGGCATGCCCTAGCCATTTTGAACCATTCAACAACCTAGTATGTTCATAACTCTTTGTTGGTTATTTCCCCTGACACGAGGACTTTGTTGTCTCTAAATTCACATCCCTCGAAGTTCTCATCTAGGTTGAATTTCTGGCATGTCACTCCCTTGCGTGCACTTCTTACACCAAATCGCCTCTACCATTGACGAGTTGTATGCATGGAGCCAAAACATTTTTACAAAGTGACCCCAAAAATGAGAGTGTGTTGAGGTTGACCTCTCATAGGAGTTAAAAGAGTGTGTGGACATTCAAATCGGTGATACTCGCTACTCACCGCTATTTTTATGTATCAACATGCCTAATACTTGCTTTCATTGTCAGGCTACCGATCACAAGATCAAAGACTATTTGTTGTATGTTCCATGTAGTCCCCGCCACCAAAGTGGTTGTTGAGAGCTCCAAACCCTAGCAAGAGAAAGGCCGGGGAAACCGTAGGCGCAAAAAAACAAGCACAAAGTCTGCTCAAAGCCAAAACGATGCCCAACAGTGGTCCTAAAGAGTCAATTGTTAAGGAACATACTTCGGTCTCCCGACATACCCTAGAGCCTACTTCGCATATACCCCGGTGACGTTGCCTAAATTCTCTAAAGACGCCAAGAGCGGGTAACATCCTCGTGGACCCTTCAAACTCCTTATGGCTTCCCTCGGCACTTCTTGCATCTCGGTCACTCTTAACATCCACTCACGAGACCCTTCTAAATAAGCTTGTAGCCTGCAAGACACCCCATATTAAGTCGTGAGCATAGCCCTGCGAGTGCGTGCGATTTGATGGAGGATGAGTACAATATTGAACTTGTCGGAGGAAGGGAAGTGGAATTGCAAGATTTCTTAAAGTACAATAATGCTCAGTTCTTGCAAAACCAATTTGATGCCTTTGATGGCTTAGATTCTGACGGTATGGCCCTTGACTCGCGTCTCTCGTGAATTGTATGACATGGAATGTGAGGGGTATTACTGACTCCAATCGCAAGTATATCGTTAGAGATGTTCGAAAAAAATTTGCGAACTTTGATATTTTGTGCTTGCAGGAAGTAAAGGTGACAAGTTTTCAACTATCCTTGGCTTGTAAAACCATTTTGCCTCGATAACCTTGCAATTACTAAAGCAATCACGATGCATAGTGCGGGAGATCAATTTCTTTAATCACCCCAAAATGGTGGCCCTTCTTCGTGGATCATGGTACAAACCCCACCAACAAGGCCATCTAGGCCCTCTTTACTATTGAAAGTCACCCTTTCGGGGTCATCAACATTTATGCTTCGAATCGATACGACAAAAAGAGAAAAATTATGGCGTGCAAATCGCTAATGAGATCCCTGATGCCTATTGGGTCATCTGCGGTGACTTCAATATGGTTGAGTTGCCGATGGATAATTGTGGGCACCTACCCATGCAATGGACAACTAGTGAAAGAGAGGCTTGGTTCTTTATGCGTAATAAATTCAAATTTTATGACCCAAACACCTTACGTCGGCCTAGCTCTAAGGCCTAGTTCACCTAGTCCAATCTTCGATGTGGATCGGATCGGGTTCTTAAACAACTTGATAAGGCTATGTTGTCCACTAAATAATTTTTTGATTTTGATAATATTTATTCCTGCTTGTAGAAGTGATGCCAAATTTTGTCCTATCTGACCACTTCCCCATCAAATTTTGCATCACCCGACAATACAAACACCCTTTTTGTCATAAATCTCAATTTTTTCTCAAAGACGACCTTGATGGAACATGGGCCCAAGCTCAATCATATCAAGCGGGTGTGGAACTTAGCACCCATACCACGTCACATACACATCAAGATCCTCCTTTGTAGTCCAGTTGGACCCAAATGGTGGTCGATATGTTGATTAGAACAACATGTTTCCTCATAACTTATGGGTAACAATGGCCAATATTAGCCATTGCTCTTATTCTACCACCTCTTCACCACTCGGTCGGTGGGGTGGCGCTTGAGGGTAACCCTTTCTTTGAACCCTTGCAGTTGCAGTAGTTGTCCAATTTAGACAAAACTTTGAATTGTCGATAATTACAATGCTCGAGTGCGTAAATCGCACCCAGTTATTGGCTTAAAGTTGGGGATCGAGTCTCAAAGGAATTCTTTCAAATGTTCAAAGCCAAACATTCCTCCTAGCAAATCAAGGCCATCCGCTATGGCATAACATGGCTCACTTGAATCTCAAATTATGCTCCAAGCATTTGTTGATCACTACGAGACAAGTCTTCCAAGCCAAAACCCCCTCACTTGATTGTAATACTGCCATGGAACAATTCTTAGTAGTTGTGTCATACAGAATCTCTCCAGCACAAAGAATTGTTTGTGATCGTCTACTCTCCATTGAGGATTTGCAAGAAGTGGTCATGCAAATGACCAATGAAAAGGCACTTGGATGCAATGGATTCCCTTATGAATTTTACAAGGCTCTGCAGGATACTTGTCCGGGTCAAACCTTCATCAAGTTTACATGGAAGGATTCCGTGCCCAGAGTTTTGTCCCCATATCAACAAAGGGAACATCAAGTTTGTCCCTAAACCAAGTGATCCCAAGTTAATTTGTAATTGACGTCTAATTACCCTGTTAAATGTTTCCTACAAGATTATAGCCAAATCACTTTCCTTTCAACTTAGACATCTCCTTCCTACCATATTTAAACCCGAACAAATTGGATTCGTCAAGGGCGTTATATCCTCAATAACATCATTATTGTCCGGGAAGGCATGGAATGGGCTCGTAGGTCTAATCAATGAGCAGCTCTCTTCATCAAAATTGATTTTGAGAAGGCTTATGACCGAATTAAATGGTTATTCATCTTAGCCATGCTTAGAGCCTTAGGTTTTAGTACGAACTTCCTTCAAGTTGTTAATATGTTATTTTTAATGCTTCTATCCATAACGTTATCAATAGATAAATCTCATAATCCTTTGGTCTCTTCAAATCTATTCGATAAGGTTTCCCCCTTGCATTTGGCCTCTATGTCTTAGCGGTAGGAGGATTTGGCTACTTGCTTGCCCAAGCCCAATCTCAAGGACTCATCAGGGGTATTGTTTTTCCCTTTAGTGATGGTGCTCAACTTGCTCAATGGTCACTTTCTTTGATGAGTCCTTTCTCACTCTCATTGAAGAGGAGCGCAACATTACTCATGTCATGCAATGCTTGGAAGCTTTGTGTTTGGCATTTGGATCTTCCATTCAATGGTGCAAAACCTAATGCTATAAACAATCATTTCTTCCCGCGCTAACATGGTTGGCATCTTATGATTGGAAGTGACTTAATCATGGAGAAATGTTCAAGTTTCTAGGCATTCCTTTTACCTTCCAAGCCTCTCCCACTAAATTATGGTAGTATGTCATTCAACGTATTGCCCAAAAATTAGATTATTAGATCACAAGCCACTTTCTTTGGCTGGAAAATTCTAGATTTTCTCTAAAGTTCTGGAAGCCACGCATGTGTACTACTCCTCCTGTTGGGTCCCCTCTAAGAAGTCAGTGCACAAGCTTGAAAATTTACTTAGAGACTTCCTTTGGGCCAATCCACGTTAGGAAAAGGGTTTCATAGAGTTGTGCTAGGAATTTTGTTGTCTTCCAGGACTCGATGGCTTATGCATCATCATCAATATTTTACTGGCAAGGTCAAACATTTATTTTTGTGCTAAATGGATCATTTGGGCCATTAACGTAAGAATCTTGGAAGGTGCTCTTGCGACACGACATAATAGAATGAACCCCCTTATGGCCGCTCTATATGGAAAGACATTGGCTTCACTTACTTTCTCATTGCCCATGTCCCAATCAAAGTGGTGGGCACCTTCATCATTAAAATCATATAGAAATATTGGAAGCAGATTAAACCATGGCTTATATGGAATGACAATGGCTTCCGTGAAGGCCTTTCCTTCAATCTCCACTCTTTATGGTGGTCCCCTTGTTCCAATGCCAAGATCATTGTTTGGCAGAGGTGCCTTAGATTCCTACTCTTTGCTTTTTCAAACGCAGAATTCGCACTATCCAAGATATTTTTGCAAGCACACTCAATCCTAGTTTCCCTGGCAAGCGCTCAAGGCCAAGTTCAAGTTGACCCTGAGAGATAGAACTCTCATTGAAGATATCATTTCCTTCGTGTCAAATCACATGATTCATAAGATTGTTGTTCTCTGGCTCGCCCATGGTGGACAGACTGGAAGTGGTATGTGGACACCCCTTTCCTAAATTACTCAGCCAACCAAGGCTATGTGTGGCTTTCACCACATCTACCCATGGTGGATAAGCTTAATGCTCAGCGAGAGGAATTCGGTCCTCATAATCTATGTGGCGAAGGATATTTTTACGGTTTGGTCTCGCACTTTATGTGAAACCAAAATTACACACTTTCTATGGTGTGTGCTTCATCAAGGCCTCCCTTGGAACATGTCAGTTCGAATTGGAGTGGTTGCACCAAAATGCCCCTTCTGTGGGCATCTGAAACCCTCCACGCCTATTTTGGGATTGTTGTAAATCCTAGAGTGATTGGGGTTGGATTCATTCCTTCTTTCATCCTTTCCGCCCCGAGTGTTTCACTTGGCATCATGTTTTACTAGGAGACAATCCTAAAATGCTGCATAAGTTTACCCAGATTTGGCATGCTTTCAGAGGGGAAATTTTGTTTTGGTATGGAAAGAAAGGAATGCTTGTTTGTTTTCTAGTGTTGATGTTGATCATCACTTCTCTATTTATAACAAGTCTATGGTTGTCGCCAATGTCTTGCTACAAATTCAAGTTCAAGCCAATAAGGTGACGCTAAAGTGGAGCATCTATAGATGTTCTTATGCCACCGGGTGATGCCCCTAATGTTGCATGTGTTCCCTCATCCCCTTCTCGCCACTCCCCATCATGTGGAAGTTCCTACAACCGAAAAAGAGGTAGTGGTCATCAAATCCCTTCTCGGCATCGCTCTTTCAACTATGTATGACAGTCCCCTCACAACCAACCCCCTCGAGAGAAGTTTCTCTCCTCTGCCTTAACTCACCACTAAGGTTGGGATATCCCCCAACTCCCGAGTTAATGAGGTTTTGGCTCACCACTGTGCTCAAGCCTCACACTTATGATGGGTGGCGCCTTCCTCCAACATAAGACAAGTTTCGAGATTGAAGCTTGCCATCTCGCCCTCTCGTGCCCCTGTTGAAGATCTTTTGAAGAAGAAATCCATCATGGTTCAGGCTGGGATGTTGTTGTCCCGTGTTTTTGTAAGGGTGAAATTCACTTTGAAAACATGACAACTTTACCCTAGTGTCAAAATTTTACATTGTAGACCTTCCCATACACCCCTCCGGATCGCCTATTCCCCATGTTAGTCCTATTATGTCCTTTTGAGTGGTCCAATGTGTTATGTCATCATTTCCATAGGTTATTCAAGGAAATCCAAATCATTCAAGTGCTTCTGAGGTGTTATCTCTTAAGGTGGATTTTCAAGTAGGCTTAGGAATGGCTATTCTTAGCCTTTCTAGATCGGTGCACACCCACCGAAGCTATGTTGATGGTCCAAATCCATAAAGGAGGGGTAATGAGGATCTAGGAATGTTGAGAAACTAATTTTGAAAGCTTTTGGGCGGTTTTAAAGGTTTTGGAGCAAGTTTAGCGAAAGCGGGTTTTCAAGGTGAAGGAGTTTGTAGTTCAAAACAACACCTGAGCTTCAGGAAGTGATATCGGGAGCTTCGTAAGGAGTTTGAGGTCAAACAAAATATCATTATAAATGTATTTCATATCTCTAAGTGATGGTGATTTCACATATTCAATAAGACATCAAAATTTCCTTCCACAAACCTGCTTTATAAATGCACAACAAGAAATACTTGAGAAAAATACTATTTTTAGGGGTTTGTAGGGATAATTATAGGCTAGGACCTATTCAATTCTTCTCAAAATCATATTTCTAGTCAAAATAATATAAGGAAGTGCATGAAAAGACCACTTTGAATGCTAAGTTATGACACCAACAAGTTGCTCTCCAAGGTATGCTCTAGGAGTTAGTCAATTTTCTGGGTGGACACATGTCATTCCCAGGTTCAAAGCACAATTTCTTTCACCAAATGTCCCAAATATTTGGTGCAAATGGTACAAAAAATTGTGCCCAACCTCATTTTAGATCCATGGACCCTCATATGACCTATGTTGAGCCTAAGCAAGCTAGTTTAGCCCCCATACACCATTCCTTAGTCCTCGCCCTCATCAAATCACACTCCACCATTTTTCAAGCCAAGGTGAGGGCTCATTTTACTACACCAAATGTCCCAAACCTTTGGTTCACTTGGGACACAAAAATGTGCCCAAGCCTAGCCCCTTCCCTAGTCACCCACATGATCCAATTTCGGCTCCCTGGGGCTTTTTGCTCACTCTCTCTCTCTCCCTCTCTGGCCAATCACAAGACGCCACTTGTCATAAGCAGTTAAGGATCATTTTTGTGTACCAAATATCATACAAACTTGGGACACAAAATTGCACCTAACTCCATGAACCTTTGAAAAGTTAAAATTTTACAATTTTATAAGCTGTTGTGTTGCTTCTTCCCAATGCGCACGAGAACCTCACTACTAGAAACTTCATCTAACCTCCATTCTTATTGATTCCACCACACATATTATTCATTTTTCATCCATTCCCATTACTCCACTACTGTAATATCTTCCAAACCCCAATTTTTCAAGCATTACCACGTCGATTTTTAACCAAAAGCTTCCATGAGAGAAAACGTTGAAATCTTCATAATGATTAACTAAAATGTGGAATAATGCTTGTTAATCTAATTAGGAACAACTGTAAATAATAGTAAATGAAAGTGGTAAATAAATATAGAAAGTGACCCAAACAACTACACTAATGAAAATAGAAACCTAATATGCAAAAGAAGGGTTGGAAGGAGCTTAGTTGATTCGACGAACTTACTTTAGATTGTGTATGTAGTGACTAGAGAAGCAAGAGGAGGAAACGACTATGCCAAAGTCTAGAAACTTGTAGATCTCGGTAATCTGACTGGACTGGGGCTCTTGGGAGAGTATTAGGGCACCTGTGGGTGTCCTAGTCTGCATTTTGGGTGCCCAGTCTCGTGCAAGAGGTCCAAAACCAAATTTGAGGGGTCCTATATGATTTGAAGCCTTCACTACTTGTCATAATAACTTCGTTGCATTATGTTATATGTCACTTTGTAATCAATAATGAAGGAAAGACCTGCAAAACCCCAAGACAAGCATCAAACCCTAAAAAAATAAAGATGTGTATGAAGTCGAGTGACCTCAAATTTGCCCAGCCATGGTGGACTTACTTAATCGAGAGCTACATTACATCTCAAACCCGATGTAGTTCTATGCGCAAGTGTGTGCAATCATGCCCTATGTGCTCTTGTGTCGATCGCAATCACTAATAGGAGAATGCGGCCCCAAAAGAGGACCAACCGTATGAACTCAGTAATATGCCCTACGGGGGAAAGGAATGTGCTTGGTAGAAACTAAGGCATGCACAAACAAGAAGGCTAGCCAAAAACAAGTGTTAGTATGAACAAGCATGCATGTAGAAATAAATGTGTAAGCTACCAAGCAATATAGTAATGTAAACATGCAAGAAGACAAAATAGGCCGCACAAAGTGAGCTACAAATAAGGGAAATCACTCACAATGTCGCAAGACATGCAAGGCCATCATGGTTGCATACAACAAACAAGTGTGCACACCAAACAAAGGGCAAGGCCCACATATAATAGCAAACAAAACAAGCAGTACAAACAATAGATAGCCATGGAAGCAAATAATCTTGCAAAACGATGTTGTACATGAAGCACCCGTTAGCATGTTAGAAAAATAACTCATATGTCAAAAGTGTGTATAAGTAAGTAATGTAAAAGTACAAAATGAAACAATAACACCTATGAGAGATGAATGTGGATGCCCCCAACAACCAATGTAGGATGGGTAGAAGGCGAGCATTCATGCTACGTGTAAAAGACTTATATATGTGATCATAACTAAGTAAAGGCATGAACGCACATGTGTGTATGGTATAGATAAATGACATACAAGAGATCTAACTAGCATGTGTAATAAAACGACCATATACAAGCAAATGTAAGCAAGAGTAAAAATAACCAAGATATGTAATATGTTATGGATGGATGGAATGAAATGCAAGATGGATGATAGGAGCCATGTGCCCCCTCGAGTGAATGGAGATGTATGCAATGAGGTTCATTTGGTTTTCCCCCTCAGCAGTAAAAAATGAACCGTAAACGAGAGTGTGTCATCGGAAATGGTCAAATAGTGTGTATTGTGTCTAATGTATTGTGATGAATGTGTATGTGTGTGAAGATACGTGAGCTAGAGATGATGTGTGCGAGCCAAAGCATATATCATGATAAGTTGATCGAGCGAGTGATGATGTATCCTAAAGTGCATATCACTACAAGATGAATAAAAGGAGTGATGATGTAGCCTAAAAGCGTATACCACTATAATGTGAAGGAATAGGTGTCCATTTAGCCAATAATGCATGTCACTAACCTAGGAATGTCACATGAAAAATGAATGATGATTGTGTAATGAGGATGAGGTCTATTTGATTGGTAAATCCTCGGCAGTTGAGTATGGACCGAGGAACTAAAGTGCGTCATAGGGTAGTGAGTGCAGCACATAGAAGATGATGTAGTATGTGTGATGATAGTAGACGACCATATGATGTGTAAGATGTGTAAAAATGCAATGTATAGTGTGTAATGTAAGATAGACTAGTAATGTGAGAGTGCGCACAATGTAGTATGTAGGAGGAGTAGTATGTGGTGCTAGACTCATGGACAATAAAAGTGTGACATATGTATGATGAATACTAGTATAGTGTATAGACAATGTGTGGTGTATAAATGCACAATGCAAGTATATAATGTAGACCCTAAAAGTGTGATGTATGTATAATGCCAACTAGTATGATGTATGATGTGTAGATGTGTAATGATGTAGACTAAATGTAGAGTGTATGATGTAATATGTGAGATGCAAGATGTGTGAATAGACGTAGTGTGTAGTAACTATTGTGCAGTGTGTGGGGTTCATGTGTAGTAAGCCCTCAACAGTCAAGTGTGAACCGAAGCACAAGAGTGTGTCATTAGGTAATGATGACATCATAATGTGTGATGAGTATGCCTATGCTAAAAGATTGATGCTAATAGGTTGGGGGATGTGTTAGATTTTATGCCCCAAGTGTGGAAGATGAAGGATGGATCATGTAATGTCATCTAAGAGATCGTTAGTTTCAGGGTCAAAGTCATATGGATAAGCATTAAAGACTTGATAAGCAATAATGTATGGATGATCATGTAATGAACCATTGAGGCGTAAATGGTACATACCCATGGCATATTCCTCATCAGTGAATGGAGGAAGTGGACAACCATGCGCATACCAATGAGTGAGATTTTACGTATAGACAAGAAAGGAACTATTGCAAATGAATATGCGACCGAAGGGCATAGGAAATGAAATATCAATATGATCAAGATCCAATGTGCCCCATATATAAGTAAGCCAAGAATCTCCTAATGTGAGTGGAGAAGAGCGTGGAGTGTGCGATAGATAGACCGTAAGATGAAAGACACGTAGACCATAAGCAACGGTAATAGTGATGAAGCCATAATATAGATGAGGATCATGAGTAGGAGGATAAAGGTCCTCAAAAGCAAAACTGAGTCGAGCTAGACCATCATGTGAACGATAGTAACATCACAAGTAGGATCAAATGGAATATGTTCCCAATATGAGTCATTCATGAAAAGTGTGCAAGTAAAAGGTGAGTATGCTAACAGGAGGTAGTACATGTGAAGGCGTAGGTGATAGAGCGACATCCATGGACTAGATAGGCCCCTGATAAGGAATCATAGCAGTAGTAGTAGTAGGTGGCATAGAAGAAATTGTATCTATCACACAAATAATGTTGTCAAGTGGTGGCAAGTGAGGTTGTTCATCCATAGGTTGGGGATCATCTATAGTATCAATACATGGAATAGGAAGACTAGTATTAGGAGTGTGGTCATAATCTTAGGAAATGGGTCACGGTCACGAAGAACAATATATTCAATGCCTTCATGGAGGAACTTAACACAATGGTGTATAGTAGAAGCAACAACTTGCATGACATGAAGCCATGGTCTACCTAAAAAGTTGTAAGAGACTGGGAAATCAATGACAAAGAACATTGTGTTGACAATTTTGGGTCCTATAGTAATAGGTAATGTAATGTGACCAACACATGGATGGACAAAACCATCATATGCACAGAGTGAGAGGGATGATGGACTAACATCACGAGCGGAAAGACCTAAGTTTTGAAGGAATGACATAGGACATAGATTAAGCTCATATCCATTATCAATTAAAGTGTGCTTGATACCCATATTGAGAATGTGAATCATAATATGCAAGGGTGGGTCATTATCAAAAGTGTTTAAGTCAATGAGAAATATTAGATTTGAATGATAGATGTTGAGAAAATGCATCTACAAAAGTTTGATATATTGAGTCAGGATGCATGTCAACACGAATGTGGGTAGTAGCTAGAAGATGTTGGACTCTATACCGTACATCAGGGTGTGTAAGAAAATAATCAGTAATGGAGATATTCATGATGACTAGACTCTAGGATGACAAAGAGTAAGGATCCTATATGCATGAAGATCGAGTACGGGTTCACCAAAATGATTAACTAAAATGTGGAATAATGGTAGTTAATCTAACTAGGAACAATAGTAAATAACAGTAAATAAAAGCGGTAAATAAATATAGAAAGTGACCCAAGCAACTAGGCTAATGAAAATAGAAACCCTAATATGCAAAGAAGGGTTGGAAGGAGCTTAGCTGATTCGGTGAACTTGTTAGACTATGTCGCAGAGCTAAGCTGGAGAAGCGGAGGAGGAGAAGAAACTTTGAAGTCCAAAACTTCTGAGTTCGTGGCAATCAGGAGTGGTGGCGCTTTGTGGGTGCCCTAGTTTGTGTTTTGGGCACCCTAGTCTATATAGGAGGTCCAAAAACCAAATTTGTAGGGTCGCTATATGATCTGAAGCCTTCTTCTATCTCTGTCGCACTAACTTCTAACCCGTTTGCATTGTGTTATATGTCACTAGTAATTAATAATGAAGGAAAGACCTGCAAAACCCCAAGACAAACATCAAACCCTAAAAAAAAAAGATGCATATGAAGGGGTCGGGTCGACATCACCTTGCCATAATGGTGGAATTACAGAATGAGTGTTACACTACATCTCAGACCTGATGTAGTTCTATATGAAAGTGTGTGCAATCATGCCCTAGGTGCTCTTATGCTAGTCACACTTTGTGAAAGTAGTGAGCAATAACTATGTGTAAAAAAGTAATAGAATGGTGGATGGAATAGAATAAAATTCCCTCCTATGCTTGTGTGATGTAGATGAACCATCCTTATGCCATATGATGGAACTAGATGGAGGTAAATGGAGCCTTTGATGGATGCAACCTTAGGTGATGATAATAGTGGCTAGTGTGCTTGGTCCTTCATTATGGTTTCATAACTTTATATTTATATGGTTCTCTTCTTCTAATTTCATAATTAACCTTGAAAAGACAAACCATAAGAAATATAAAATGTTGAAACAACTAGAAAGTACCCAAGAAGTGGCGGGAAAGTAAGAAAAGGATCGGGGTGCCCCGACTGGGACCAGTAGCGTCTTTGGCGCCCAGTACCTAAGGCTAAGATGACGAAAAATGATGAAAATAGATCAAGAAAGTGTGTGTGGGAGGTTGGCAGTGATGACAAAAATCAAAGTAAAATGGCCAAAAGATGAGGGGTTAATTAGTAATTTCTTCACTCAAAAACCATATGAATAGTAGTATGAGACCGAGACTAAATAATGTCTAAAGTGTGTGATTTTGTGACTACACATAACTCATGATCCGTAAATCGAATGCTCTTGAAATTTTGGACATCTCTTCCTCTCCCGTGCACCTTCAATTTGTAAAAAACAAAAAATTCAAATATATTCTAGATTTTTAATGGTAACAAAACTTGAAATTTTTCCCTAAATCATTCTTCCTCAATTTCCCATTGATCCAGAGAGCGAGTGAAGCTAAAATTTTGAACTAAGCATCCAAATAAAAAAACCATCACAAAGAAATTGATTTTTCATCAATCCGAGGTGGGAAAGAATGTTGTCAAAAGATTAGTGATTCCATTAATGGCTTCCCCGGTAGCTTCATGCATGAAACTCCCACTAGGAATTTTTTTGTTTTTTTATTTCCAAGCATTCCGATGGGTGAAACATAGTGAAATTTGGAGCACGAGATTACAACAAAGAGCCAAATCCAAAAACAATTCATCACAAACCGATGCCATTTTTGCTACTTACTAAAAATAACATATTCTATGCTCTTCTACATGCTAAAAATAGTAAGTCCCCGAATTGCAAGTTTGATCACTTGAGACAATAGGAAAGATGCAAAATGGAAGGTAGGGAAAAAATGACAATTTTTCCAAAATAGCAGGTCCCCAAAAAGCAACCTGCTAAAAATAGAAATGTGCTAAAAATAGAAATGCCTCAGCAATGGAAGAGGATGGAATATTCTAGAAGGTTTAGAAGGTGAAATTGGAGCAAATCAAGTGATATGTCCCAAAATAGGAAGCCATGGTTTCACATGCTAAAAATATAAAGTCCTCATTTTGGGTGTAAAAGATGCGATGACCCTATTTCAACTCATATTTCTGCTTTTTAGAATCTCCACTAGATAATGGAATGATTTCATGGTTCAAACAAATAATTGAGAGCTTCATATGGGTTTTGGAAACTTCACATTGAATTCACAGTTAATCTGAAGCAAGGCGGGGCATCACAAGATTGTGTACAACAGTGGATCTATCAACATCTCCTAATGAGCTATATGCTTTGAAATGAGGTGGATGGGTTGAGTTCAATAAGCTAAGGAATTTCATCAATCTAGTATTAAAAGGGTCATTGTGAGCATTTCTGTGCTCATCCCGAGCTCACATTGAGAGGTCTTGAAACAATGTTTCTAAACACTCATTTGTGGTCCGGGATGTACAGTGCATAATCATCGTTGATAAGTTATTCATAAAAAGAAAAGGTACCCTCATTCATGTTATGGAGCATTCTCCCCATTATCTCTTCCTTCTTCCTCCTCTTCTCTACCCCATTTCTAATTCTTTGTTGTGAGTAATCATGATGTTCGTCCTATTCATTAATGTGACTATAGTTCAAAGATGTAATAAGTTGTCCTTAATTGATAAAAGGGGACTTAATATTCTTTCTTAGGAATGTCAAAAGCTATAGGTTATGATGACAAATGAAAGGTCATGTGGGGGGTAGGTGAAGAGTCTTCTCAATGTCTATAAATTGTAATGACACCCTCATTCTTAAGGGTTGTCAATTTTGTATGCTCAAGTTGTGGTCAATTTTTGTATTGAAGGAGATTACTACTTGGAGATATATAAAAGAGATAGCATTCTTCTATTTTCCCAACATAATTTCCTCTCTTCCTTTGCATTTTACAACTTGTGGAGATGTCAATCAAGGAAGGAGTTTCTTCCTTCTCAGATGTATGAATGTGTGCAACTTTGTATGCATGGTTTCCTCTCGTCATTGGTGTCACAAACATAGTTGTTTATTTCTCTAATTGTGTATGTGAAACTTTTGATTAACTTTGGAAAGAATATGATTTCCTACTTACAAAGTTAATCTTCCCCCTATTTCTCACTCCCTTTCCCCCAATATCTAGCAAATTCCTCCCTTGCAAGCAATTGCAAACATTTGTCACGGTATAGTGGAGCGTGCTGTTGGATCCTTGGCCTCATAGGCCAACAAAAATTTCCTTTTAGTTCACTTTGAAAATAAATGGAGCTGCACCATTCGTGCGAGAGGGACCTAGAGTCCCAAAGCATTGACAAGATACTCAAAAATTTGTCTACCCGTACAATTTTCTCGCCAATAGTTTTGGCACCCACCATGGGGTAGACTTGATAGTGTTGGTGTATATGACTAGACTTTTCATCATTCGACATCTTGTCCACCTAATTGGTTAGTCATCTCACTTAGTGAGAATATGTCATAGTTGAATAGGTCAATAGGGTTGTGTACACGTGTCATGCATATGAGTTACACAACACTCTTATATGTACCCCTTCTTTTTGATCTATGAGCATGCCAGACACACCGTTGTATTTTCTATACTTGATTTTCCTTGTGATTCATGCTCTTACTAATTACGTGAAGCATTCTCATCTCCATTGGAAGTGCACCCTCTTTGATGTGCACAAGGTTCCAACATTGATCCTCACAGAACAATCTAATATGGTATCAAAGTGGATGTTTGGTATATGTGCACTCTCTTGAACTAGTTTTTGATTACTTCATTTTTGGATTTATCACTTTTTGTGCAAGTTATTTTCAATTACTATTTGGAATCTTGTTAACAGATTTGATAATTTGGTTTCTTGTAGTTTGTGTTGGTTTGCGTGTGTTTTGGTGTATGTGCGGGTGCCTTTTTAGATTTTTCGGGGTTTTTCATCTAAATCTGGATGGGTGCATTCAAATTTGGAGGCATTGTTAAAATTAGAGGTTGGGTCTTCATCTCTTTTTTAATCATTTTTTTCAAAGCAAGTGATTTTTAATTTGGAAATTCTAGTTTTTTCAATTTGTTTTCAAATTAAAAGTGATTTTTTAAAATATGTTGTTCCTTCCTATTGATCCATTCCAACCAACTCCTTGCCTCCTCCTGACCTTTCCACCACACACAACTCGGTTTTGAGCTCCCGAGCTACTTGGACTTCAAGGTGAGTTACTTTTTCTAAAAGGTTGAGTTGCCCTTGTTTTAGGCTAAGTTCCTTTGTGTGAAGACCGAGTTCATGTTTGTCGTCCTAGGGTTCATTTTTTTGGGGTTTTCATTGTGCATTGATATGGACGGATCCTTCTTTTTGCTTGTGTTTTATCTATGTAGGGAGATTTATTTTTGTGGGCCGAGTCATCTGCTTGGGACGTTATTCCTTCACCTTTGCTTGCTTGTTAAACTCTGTTTAGTCAAGTTGGAGTTACTGACGCGTTTTCTTCGCCTTTGTTGTCCTTTTGACCCATGCTTATCTATTTGATCTGTCTAATTTTTTTAATCCTTCCATTATGTTGTTGAGAGTTTCATGTTTTTGCATTGAAACCAAACCTATGTTTTGTTTTTGGTTGTTTAATCTTGGTTTTGGCTACTTAAATATTTAGTTTTTCACTTAATTTGGCATTTCCTAGCCATTTTTATCGTGCATCTAGCTATACTTACCTCCTCGTAGCTTTGTGATCTCCTTCATGTACACGAATTTCCTTTACTTTGTTTGTCTTGGCCATTTGGCCCCCTCTCCACCTGCCCCTACATTTACGTGACATGGTCTCATTTTTTTGTTGAGCGACTCGTCATTTTTCCCGGTCTCCACCCTCGGTCAACTTTTCATCCTATCGTTTCGTTCTCGCGCTCCTCCATCTACCCCAGGGTCATGTGTTCCATATGGCTCACGATTTACTTCTCGTGTCCTCGACCAAGTCCAAGTATTGCGGTTTTTAAATCTTTGACTGGGTTTCAAGTTATAAGCAGATTGTTTCAAGTTATTTGTGGGATTTCATTTTTGAAGCGATGCTTAAATTTAAGGGTCAAAATAAATTTGCAAGTGTGGGTAATTTAAATTATAAAATGGGGGCCTTAATAAAGTTTGGTGGTGTTTTATCTTATTAAAGGTCGGGGCTTTTTATTAAAAATGAGTTGGGTGAGTTTATTAAAGTCCTGGAGAGCATTTAAAACTAAAGGGGGTCCTTTTTAAATTTAGGTCTAATTTCATTAAAGGTGGGTGTTTAATTTTTAAGGAGCTTATATTTCTTTTTAGTTAGATCTTAACTAAGATTAATATAAAGAGCTTAGTAAATCAAATTAATCTAATTTAAATTTTAAGAGCCTTTTTTAATTAATTAGCATCTAATTTCAAAGTTAAGCTCTTTTTCAATTAGCAAAATAATTAGACTAAAATAGTCACTTTATTAGCGTTATCATATTTTTTTAAAGTTCTCTTAGCTCTAAATTTAGCCGACGTGGGTGTTGCGAAAGGGTAAATTTTAAGCGTTATTAGCTATTTTTCTCTAATCATTTGCTCTGATGTGCAACGCCATTCCTAGCTATTTTTGCCTTAGAGAGCGTTTTCGACATCCTGAGGTCTTTGGGACTTGTCTTGATCCCATTTTGTGCATTGTAATAGCCCTTATTATTGCTTGCTTTGCAGAGACTAGTGAGTGTGTATGCCCACGCAGTCTCTTGCAGCAAGGGGGTTTTTGCTATGATGTGAGACACTTTTTCTCACAACGGACTTGATTTCACCCCTTATATTAATTTTTAGCTTATTGAGCTTATTTACGGTGTCGATTAGCTACATTCCACAAAACTTGATTGTGGTCTCCTCTCTTGCCCGTTGATTCTGGGTGAGTGACCAACCATTTCATAACGCATACAATCGCACTAGATTGTATCCAACGCACTAAACTATAAAGTGTTGAAAACAATGTGTTATAATATTGTCTGGGTGGTTGTGTTGCTTGTTTTCTTTTCTACATTCCTTCTTTCTCTCTCTTCACTATGGATGCACTTTCAATTCCTTTTCTTACACCATTAAAATTATTCAAATGGAGATCAAAAATGGTAATGAAACTAAGGAGTAAAGGGTTATTTCACATCACCATGGGAGTTGAGACTGAACTTGATGATGAGCCTGAAAAATCTAAGTGGTTGAACCAAAGTGATGAAGCCTTAGGTCTTCTTTGTATGTTTGTTTCTTCTGACTTGCTCTTCCACATTGAGTTATCAAACACCTAATGTTTGCGTGGAAAACGTTAGATAATATGTTTGGACAACAAGATGACATGAGAGCGCATGAGTTGGAAAACAAACTACTAGGATTAAATCCTAGTGATTTTGAAAACCTACAGGCATTCTTCTCAAAGTTCATCCACACTAGATTGTTAAAGGAATGTAAAGTGGAGAAGAAATATTCTCAGTTAATCTTGTCGATTCTCTCTAAGTTAGGTCTCGAATACTTTGTCTTCATGTCCACTTTTCACACTACTGAAAGGCCGCTTTGGGTGGCGCTTGGAATATGCCCTCATTTGACAGTTTTTCATCCTAACTCATTTGAGAACAAGACAAACTCATTCAGATGGGTACTCTTAGATCCACAAAATCCCATGCTCTCATTGTTGGTCATGAAAAACCAAGGATTTCAAAAGAGAAGAAGTATAATAACAAGGATCATGAGAATAAAAAGGACCAATCCACTATAAAAAAACTTTTCCACTTCCTCTTCTAGTTCTAAATCTCCTAAAGAATGGATCAAATGTGGGTACTGCAGTGGTAGACATGAAGAAGAAAAATGTTTGAAGAAGAAGATTGACCTCCTCACGAGTCTTCTTGAGAAGAACAACATAGGAGTTCCCGATTCTCTCAAGCCATCTTCATCATCAACTCACAAAATTTCTAAGGAAAAATACAATGGAAAGGGGAAAGAAAAAGAAAAAGAAAAAGAATCAACTAAGGAAAGAACAAAAGCAAGAGCTTTAGTTGCAGTTGTGTCACCTACTCCTACATGGGTGATTGATTCAGGTGCATCTCATCATATGGCCTCATCTAACATTGAGTTTGCTTCATTAGAGCCATGTGACATGTCTTCTATTCGGCTTGGTGACGACACTTCTACACTGATTTTTAGGAGAGGGTTTGTTGAAGTGAATGGTGGAACTTTCAACAATGTGCTTAGTGTTCCTTCACTTTCAACTAATCTCCTTTTAGTGTATCATATCACTCACCTCAGTCAGGGCATGCGAGGTTGAGTTCACTCCAGTTCTTTTTATGTTAGAGAGATTCACAGTGACAATATTATTGCATTTGGTACAGTTGATCATCACACTCGACTCTACTCTTTTTCTCACTTTGTTCCTCCTTCAGATTCTTCATTGGATTCACCTAGACTTGATGATATTTTGAGCTCACTTCTGATGATGATGACTTCTCTTCTAGCTTGGTTGATTTCCATAGTGATGGGGACCCACCTCCACCATCCACTTATCATCTACCACATATTGAGGAGTTATTTCTTGATCCACCTACTTCTGGTCCTCTATAAACTTTTTAGGGAGTAGGTACTTTGATTCGGGACTCATCGGACATCGGACACTCTTTTATATAGTTGTAGGATATTCCACCTTCCTTCTTCGTTGTTGCTTCAAATTCACCATCCCTTCATGGAGTAGTTGGAACTTCCACCTCACATATGGAGCATCATTCCTTGGATAGGAACCACACCTTGTCACTTCGGGGATCTTCTTCTTCACTTGATACAGGTGGTCTTCGACACGTTCTTCATCTTGGGAGGTTAGATAGCATTCTTCATCTCTTCTCTTCTTTTAGAAAGATTATATTTGTACATGAGTACCTTATTAGGAATTTAGTTGTCGGGACTCATTTGACACATCTTTCTTAGGTTGTTTAGGGGTATATTTTATCTCTTATAAGTGGATGTTTTCCCTTAGGGGTTTTTCCTCCATTACTTGAGATCCTTATTGTACATGGGTACCTCATCAAACCTAGTTGTTAGGACCCATTTTTCTCCTCTTCTTATTTTCTAGAGAGATGTTATTTGTACATGGGTACCTTATCAGGCTTAGTAGTCGGGCCCCATTGACACATATTTCTTAGTTGTCTAGGAGAGTTCTCTTTTAGTTCTAACTTTCCATGACCTCTACCTCAGCTTCGATGAAGGGGGTGTTGGTGTATATGACTAGACTTGTCATCATTCGACATCTTGTCCACCTAGATGGTTAGTCATCTCACTTAGTGAGAATAGGTCATAGTTGAATAGGTCAATAGGGTTGTGTACACATGTCATGCATAAGAGTTACACAACACTCCTATATGTACTCTTTTTTTTCGATCTATGAGCATGCTAGACACACTGTTGTCTTTTCTGTACTTGATTTTCCTTTTGATTCGTGCTCTTGCTAATTACGTGAAGCATTCTCATCTCCATTGGAAGTGCAACCCTCTTTGATGTGCACAAGGTTTCAACATTGATCCTCACGGAACAATCGATAGGCAACAATCTCCACCCAAAATACAATCATAAAATTCCAAAAATAAAATACCCCAAAAATACAAAAAAATGAAAAAACAAAAAAATTGATTAAAATCCATTCTTTGAAAAGCCCATCATTGATTCATGTGAATGAACCTTCATATTCCACAGTGTCCTTTCATATTCTCATTACAATATTTTCCCAAAATTGGCTAAAAAAGATATACTAAATTTGATTAGGTTGAAAGAGTTGTTGATCCCATTTTCAAGGCTTTACAAAATCCACAATAAAAGATCATAGATAACCCCTACTATTTCTCTCAAACTTAATCCCCATATGTTTCTTCAATTGGTTCACCCGATAATTTGATCCAAACTCCTATCGATACTCCTCTTGCAAATTCTCTCATATTTTGAACACCATTAAAAATTGAATTTCCTAATCAAGAAGAACAAGAACCAGAAGAATAATTGGGAGAAGAAGTTGTCGAAGAAAAATCGAAAGATAAAACAAAAGAAATAATTACGATGAATCAAAAAGGCCTCAACCCATTATTCCATGGGTAAGGAACATAGGTCCGTTTTCTCTTACACCCCATCTTCATAATCGCCAATAGGTTCTCATAAAAACTTTCTAAAATTCAAAGGTGACGGCACACAACTTCCCGAAGAAAATATCTCGGCCTTCATCACATCATGTAAAATCCTTGGAATTGAACATGAAGATGTTGTTGTGAGATTGTTCATGGAGTCCCTACAAGAAAAATTAGTTGAATGGTTTTATCTCTTGTCAGCTAGATCCATCACTAGTTGGGATGACATCAAGACCCATTTTGAAGAAATATTAAAATCTACCAAAGACTGTCAAGACCTCTTAGTCCAGTTGGTACAAATGAAGAAGGAATCTAATGAGACTATGAGGGACTTCATAGCTTGTTACAATAGGTTTCTCAAGAGGATATCGTTGGAATCTATGCCCTTTGATGAAAATGTGAAAAAGGTTATTCATTAGTGCTCAATCTCCGGATGTAGGATTCTTTCTTCAAAGGGTTCAACCAAGGAATCTAGCACAAGTGCAAGGAATGACCATTAAAGTTGAAGATGATCTCATCCTATTTGGAAAGATCAAGAACCCTTCAAAGGGTAAGGCCCAACATCCCAAAGATGAGAGAACTAATCCATTATTGCATAAATTGGTAAACGAAATGACATTATTGAAGAGGGAAGTTTCTCAATGAGAATATCCTCAAAGCCATAACAGAAATCAGATTATAGGAGTACCCCGAAGGCTTTCCTTGGAGGCCCCACTTGTCAATGCAAGTTGCAAGACTCAAGAAGACAAAGAAGGACTAGAACAAGAAAGTGAAGACAATGATTTTCTGGAGGTTGAGAAAGTAGAGAACGATACACAAATAAAATTTTGTGAGTATTCTATAGGTGATGAAGATGATGACAAAGATGAATCTATTTTGTCATGTGCAATATTCACCCACTCTCGGTCTCAAAGGAGCTTCTTCTATTGTTGCGAAGAAGAAGATTGAATATCCTCCTGTGGCGACTCTACAAAAGAAAATAATCGATCGAGGATCCCTACTTTCGCCTTCCACAAAGTCTATGTTGGAGAAACCCAATCTCACGATAAGAAAGAGGTCGCTTGTTGTTCCAAGTAAGTATTCCAATACCTCTTCTAAATCTAATTTGGATCCTATGAAATCTAGTCCTTCAAAATCCTCCATTGTACCTCTTAAATCAGCCTTCATTCTCCAAGAATCTACCCTTGCTTCCAAGCCCATCCTAACTTCAAAAGTAGTGTCTCCATCTCCCCTATCCACATCTGCTCCTTTTGACATCATAAAACATATGAACAAGACTAAAGTGTAGATTTCTAAATATGAATATTTGTAGACTCATCCCAAACAATTTGAGAAGCTTGTTTGTCATATCAAGGGTGGTAGTTCAAAGCCCAGTACCATAACTCCTAGTTCTAAAGAATATTATCAACTCCACCTACACCTTCATCACAGAACATGCTTTCTTTGAGTGCATCAAAGACTGATAAGGTGGATCCTTTCTATGTCTCCCTTCTCATTGGAGGATACCGATTGAATAATTATATAATAGATTTAGGTGCCTCGATAATGTAATGTCTGCGAAGGTTTCCCATTCTCTCAAACTCACCTTGACTTAGGCCGGTGGATCTTGTTACTTCACATATTCAAAGGAAGTCCCACTTGTCGGGAAGGTCATAGATGCACAGGTGGCTCTTTCCAAATTCCCATACAAGAAGGTGTCAATGACGATATTGGTAGTAGAAATTTTGGCTTCATTTGGAATGTTCTTGGGTAGAAGCTTATGCCATAGTTGGGAGGAAAATCCTGATGAATTGGTCTTCTGCAACCATTATGGTTAAGGGAGATATGGAAAAGTTACTTAAAAAAGACGAGTTATACGGTGCAAAAGGCGGAAATCCAGAGAGCTAACATTCTATACCAAAATAGCGGGAGGATGAACCATTTTGTAACATTCGAGGAGGTGGATGATATTCCTATCTTGATGGGACTGAGAATTCCTTTACAAAGGGGTATTGATCTTGAAGAAGCATTGAGAAATCTTGAATTATAAAAGGATATCCCCGAGTTTCTTGATGATGCAAGCCATGAGGAATATGGAGTGTTCCTTGATGAATTCCAAGCTGAGAAATCAACCTATGTGCATATCCATGAGGAGGAGATATTCTCATTCCCATTTGGAGAGGAATATTCTCTTGATCATGTCACTTGTGAGGGAGAAAATCCAACTTGTGATGAGCTCTCAAGAGGTTTGAAAGAAGACTCCATACGAGAATTGCTAAGAGAAGTGGAAGAAACAGAAGACCCTCAACTCGGTCTTGAACTCCTAATGCAAACTATGAATTTGCAAGACAAGCATGAATCTAATTCGGAATCCTCAACCGATTTCAAGATTGGTCATGATGAAATAAGGCAAGATGAAATTTCGATGTCCCTCCCGAGCCAATGGTTGATGGATATATTGGTGAAAGTGAAGTGTTTTCTTTCCCATTTGAAGAAGAGGATTCTTTATATAATGAAAAATTTGAAGTAAAGGATTTTGAGGTCCTTGAGTTTGAGACTCCCTCGACAAATAAGTAGTGGAATGCGGTGAGCTCCAAGATGATGAAGCAATTCCTCCCAATGGTTGCCTTGATTTTCAAGATGAAGGTTCTTCAAATGAATGTAAAGGTGAACTATTGGAAACTTCAAAGAAGGAATCCATGTAAGAAATCTTGAATGCGGTAGAATGTGTGGAAGATCCCAAGCTAAGTCTTGACCTCTTTGCTCATGTTGGGCCTTACAAAATAGGTATGAGGATATTTTTAACACACTGTTCAACATTCAAAACCTTAAAATGATAAGAACCAAAAGATGAATTCAAAGCTTCTTGCGAAAAGGATGTCAATGAGCATGAATGCAAAAAATAAGTGAACTCAAGATACACAAGCAATTCAAACATAAATCAACCTTGGGGCAACAATGAGATGCTCACTTTGAAAAATCAATAATGTGGGTAAACATGGAAGGAAATTAGCATTTTGAAACCAATTTCAAAGAGAATAAGGGTAATGGACTATCGAGCGAGGCTCCGAACATCAAAGAGATCATGTAGGCTCACTCCTCCTAAGTATACATGCAATCATGAAAGTACCTAGATTTCATAAATAGTTGAGGAAAGGAGGCTAATTTCTTGAATCGGTTGACGAGTGTCATTGGGCTCGTGACTTTAACCAATTTAATCTATCAATCCAGTGGCATCCAACGATTGTTTGCGAAAGAGGAATAATAGGAACACAATATTAGCATGGGTTTTTATCTTAAATATAAGAATTCATTAAACTAGTTGTGATTACAAATGAAATGTGTGAAATTAAAGTCTTTTGGAATTGAAAGCGAAATTGAGTTTAACTTAAAACATCAATATTAAAGACTGCATTGCATTCGAAAATAAATAGTAAACTAGTAACAATAATTGTTAAAGAAAAAAGCAAGAAAGTAAGAATGAATATCCCTCTCGTTAGGTAGGAGTGGCCCTTGCTCTCACCCTTCGATCAGGTCTGTACCAAACTTCTAGACAAATAAACTTACTCCTGAATTTGATCTTTATTGAATTCAAAATATGTTGTTACAACTAGGAAAATATATATGAAATCCCTAACTCTAATTACATTCTCTCTTTTATATCCAAAAAGAGTCCTAGTCTCTCCATGGGACATAGTTATTCTGAATGACTAATTCTAAATCTAACTACTTGTTTGAACTAAACAATTCCCTTGATTCTTGGTAATACATTAATGGCGGGAACAATTCGTAGGTGTTTGATCTTGAAGGGTTTACAATAACTAAAAAGGGATCGTGATTGACTCTGAGAAGGAGTCAATCATGTTAGGAATTTAGCACATCGGTTGTACGAGATAATATAGCAGATCTAAACATACATGTAAATAAAAGCGAGATATTCTACCAGAAGAAATATACAAAACAAGATATATAAATCAACACTAGATTTAATGTGGTTCACCCAGTGTGGGCTATGTCCACCAAGAAACAAGCCAATCTATTATCCAAAGCTTTGACAAGATATATAATTGAATATTTACAATCTTCCACACCTCTTAGATGTATAATACTTTCTTTCTCTCAAGCTTTTGCTTCTTCTCCAAGAATTCTCTCACTCACAATAATCATCAAATTTTTAAAGTTATTGTTAATTCTTACTTATAAACCCTAGCTTTCATGCTTATATAGTCATTTATAAACTTAGGGCACTTAGCCATGCAATTACAATCAATAGATCTGCTTTAATGCTAAAAATAGATCTAATTCCCAAGAGTTAATTAAAACACTCCTGCACAGGTAACCAATGTCGGTTAGCCCTAACTAATGCCGGTTCCTCCTTGCTAACGATTTTGGTCTGGGTGGCCGTCTGCCGATGCCCCCTAACCAATGAAGGTTATTGTATTTTCTAGCAAGTTTCAAATTGCACACTAAACTGAAGTAATTGAGCTCCACAACTCAACAAATCACCCCTAGAAGATTCTCCAAATCATAAGTGATTGAAGAAACTAAAGTGGTTGTGAATCTTTAGTCATTATTGCTTCACTCTTCTTGTGGCTTGAATGTTGATTGATAAATGGTGATGATTCTGGGTAGAAAATGATGTTGTCAGCTAGAATTCTAGAATCTAATTTATCTGCATGCATGCTTGTGTCACTGATCGAGGTTTTGATGAGCTAGACATTTGATCGATGAGGATGAGAGTCCTATGCCAATACATGAACTAGAGTCTTGTGCTATCACACAAAACAGCAGTCTCGTGCCGGTGTATATGCCAAGTCTTATGCTCCATATAACAATTCAATATATGCACTTTTTACACACATAATTAATATTTATCCACATCATATTCAAGCCTTTTATGCACAAAAATTAACAAGGTGAAACATCATAAGTACACACAATAATTTCCCATAAACATAGTAAAATAGTAAATATAAAGTATGTATTTGTCCATCATGCATAATAATATCAAAAGTAGAATAGGTTCTAGCATGGCTTGAACATAATTACACAAGGTTTATCATGATAAAAATGGGGCTCATCACCTCCCCCTGACTAGAGATTTAACAGGTCCTCCTGCTACCTATTAAGGAGTTCTACTATTCTATAACAATTATACTCATTTGTGAATGTCTACCATGTCTCTTCGGTGGTTATATCAGAAAACCCAAAGTTATCTACCACATCCTTTCACTAGGTAGTATAACTATCTTCTTCCTAATCATTAGTGGAGTTCCATCTGGGTATTGGTGCAAGAAGAAGAGGTTGCACAGCACATTCCATCCATTGCTCTTTAAGTCCCAAAATAATTTTGCATACGCCCTTTTCCCTTTTTAATGACCACCTGAGATTGGTGGGTGAAATTACTTCCTTCCTTTTATATGGCTCCGCCAATAGTTGATATCGTAGTTGTGATGCGAGAAAGTTGACATTAAAAGTGGGAATCACTTGCTCCCAGAAGTTCTTGACACAACTCTACATAATTTCAGTGTATCTGTCTGTGAGACGTAGATAATACACTTGTGATCTAAACCTATTGAAAAATATGAGTGGTGCTAGAAAATCATGCCTCATGAGGAGGCCTACTGTAGACTCTGACTGTGTAAATATTTCCCTTTGATCTCTCCACTCACCTTGATGTCTTAGGGTTGAAATAAATGACCTCAATTAAACTTCTCCCACATACAAATTTACGGTATTTATATTTGCTCAGGGAGCAACAATTTGTGCACATAAAATTCACATAATAAATTCTTATCGACATCATTTGCAACAATGTATGCTCCTACAAATTGATGGTCATCTTCAAATTCAATGTCCAACCAAGCCCTGATTCTATTGATTTTCCATTTTAAGAATTGTTCTTTTAAGAACAAGGCATAAAAATTGGAGGGAGGTTTGCGCAGAGAGCACCTGGTCATACAACTAACTAACATGGACAACATTTTATTTGAGCAACTCAATCTCTTCTTTTAAACTTGTATTCTCTTCCTCAACCTTTTTCAACTGGTAGCATTCTTCCACCCATTTTGTCATCCCCTTCATGACAATGATTTAAGGGAAGTCCTGCTTTTATTCTTTTTTTGCAACCGAGTAATGAATGCTTCCAATCTGAGATACTTGTTGCTCCTTTTTGTGCAGGGCATGTTTTAATTGAATAGTTGCCTCTTCTTGGTGTGATACCATACTCTGTAGTTCCTGACTCTATTTTTCTAGAAGATAATTGTTGGGAAACACCTAAATCCTTTGCATCTAATCATTTTTGCAATTGGTTAACCCTTTCCCAAGCCATTTAAAATTCAAAGTGAACCTTAGACAAGGACAACACATTGGGCAACCAAGTACCAAGGTCGAGAGAACTAGGTTCGTCTTCTTCCATGGGTGATTTACCCTTATCCCTAACCAATCCTTCTTCAGGAATGGATGGAAGAGTTGGCTCAGTTGGAGACTCAGGTGGAGTGTTAATCAATGTTTGAATGGTTTTGGATGCTTCATGTTCTTCCTGTGTCAATGGATTTTCCTCTAGGGATTCAGGGATAACAAGGGTCTGTATGAGAGGTACGATGACATTTGCTAGGTCTGTTAGAAGTGGATGAGGGAGAGTATGATTGTTGAAATTTAAGCCACTGTCTCATGCCATTTTTCTTTTCAAAACTTATGCTTACAGATTAAATGAATGAGACCCTAAAATTTGAGATAGGTTTCCCCCAACGGAATTTTTCAGTGGCCACACAAATAGCTTCATAGAGAAATTGGGGAAAATTAACCTTATGTTAGGGTTTTTCCTTGTCGTGGCGTAAATGTATGAGCATCCTCAATACTGGACCTAACACTATCTCATATTGCCCTTCACAAGTAAAATATTTAATCAACCATTTTGCTACCCCTACCCAGGGTTCTAGTATACTCAGTCTTTTGATCCCTTTTGCCTTCCCTTTATTATCAACTACCAACTGTAAGTTTTCTCTTCTTCCTACTACAAATCTTTTAATTAATTCATGGTACATTGTCCACTCAGTAATAGCTAAACCATCATTTGGAATTCTAGATAATTGATTGATTACAGTTGGGGAGAAGGGTATTTCCTTACCGTTTATAATTGAGTAGCTTTCCTCCATATTCCTTGTGAATTCCTCTGTCATGGGTATACTTGAATTCTTCATATGTTAGGAGAAAATCCAACCACCGGTTCTGTCAAAAAACTTCCATTGAATTTGCATCCACCAAGAGTTCAATGTAATTCGTAGGCTCATGTATGAGTCTGGGTCCCATTTTAGGTTATAGGAAGAAGGAATTAAACAACACAAGACTAGTTATGCGGAGTTCTTAGGAATAATGCAAAATAAGTATGGCATAGGATAAATAACAACCCAATTGAGAGCACAAATATCAAACAACCTTGTTATGCAGGTGATATGACCTAATGTGGAAAATTCAAGCCAAAATCTTGAGGTGATGGGATAGTACTTTGATGCGTGCAAAACATTATGACATTTAATGGGTGGCGGATTTGGAGTGAATTTTGGGACGTGCGATATGATTTGGGAAAAGATGGTTAATTAATATACATGATGGAAATATTTAACTTTAAATTTAAAACCTTACAATGATAAAGGTCATTAATTGTGCATACCTTGATATTAAAGCTTGTAAATCTCCGTCGATATTTGAAATTAAGTGTGATACCTCTCCACCGCCTTTCTCGACATCATGCTCTATGTGTAAGTGGTACTACATTTTATTTCTGTTGATCAATTCAAGAGAGAGAAGATCACCATTGCTGGTTTTCAATCTTCTCTTCTTTTTTATACAAAACATGGAGTGCCATCTTTGGTTTTCACCCAATGCTCAGTAGGAAGATGATTGCCATTTCTGGTTTTCAACCATCCCCTCTTTATTTCTAGAAGATGATAGTTCGGGAATGCGTCGTGATAGGCATTACCTACATAATGAATATCTGAATCTTCCTGTATTGCTCTTTAAAACTCTTGTCATCACCCACACTAATGTTTCCTAAAGCGGATCGTCCTCTCATTTTGTACTCTCGGTAAAGTCGACCTCTCTTTAGCTTGCATGTTAGCATAAGAAGATGATGATAAACATGAATGTGTCATTTATTTCATTAGTTGTACCTTGCTAGATTATGAGACACACTATACGTAGGTGGAAAAAGAATTCCTAGCTATAGTGTTTGCAACAAAACAATTAAGGAATTATATGCTTAACCAAGAAACATAGGTAATTATTAAGACAAACCATCTTCGGACATTTCTAACTCAAGGTTCCTTGTCTAAGAAGGCTGGTCATTTTATGACCTTAATGGGTGAATTTGAGCTAACTTTCATCAATAAAAAATCCATCAAAGGAAAAATCATTGCTGATTGGTTGGCGGACAACCCATTAGATGATGGAGATCTAGTAGACTTGGATTTCCCTAATGAGTGCGTATATTACATAGAAGCTAGGCCTCCCATTTCCGTGTGTCCATGGTATTTAGACATTGTTAATTTCATTATGGACAACACATATCCTAAGGAGAAACCTCACAACCGAGAAGATGGCTACGTGTCATATCTGCTAAATATGTGATTATAGAACAAGTACTCTATCGTAGAGCCTTTGATGGAATGTTGTTGAGGTGTGTCAATGAAGAAGAGTCGGCAATCCTTTTCGGAGCCCACAATGGAGTCTGTGAGGGTCACTTCGGAGGACACACCACTGCTCGTAAGATACACCGAATGGGTTATTTTTGTCCCACCTTAGAGCATGACGTTGTGGAGTACATACAGTGCCACAAATGTTAAGAATTATCTCATGAGATTCACATACTTGCCTAAGCTCTACAACCGATAGAACACCTAGGCCTTCAACTGCCACTTGGGTTTGGATTTGATAGGGAAGTTTTCTCCCTCATCAACAGATGGCCACAATTTCATTATTACAGCCACATAGTATTTCACAAAGTGGGTCGAGGCCATGCCTCTTACCACTATACCTAGGTCTGTGATCGCAAAGTTCATCTTGAATTAGATCATTTGTAGGTACGGGGTCCCACAGGTCATTATCTCAGATAATGGCACGTCTTTTAAAAATGAAGAGGTACATGAGTTATGCTTGCAGTTCAAAATCTCACACCACACAACCTCTTTATACTACCCTCAAGCCAATGGACATGCTGAGGCTATAAACAAGACATTAAAGTCCATTCTCCTCAAAATAGTTAAGGAGAATAAGTGTGATTGGAACTTGAAGCTTTTTTCAGCCTTATAGGCCTACAAAACCTCGGGAAGAACACCTACGGGGAAACCCCATATTCCTTAGTTTTCGGTTCTGAAGCGGTCTTATCGCTAGAAGTTGAGATACCTAGTCTTCGAATATCCTTGCAAGATATCTTAAATGAAGAAGGATATTGCGAGGCACAACTCATTGAATTAGAAACCCTTGACAAAGCTCGTCTCGGAGCCGAGAAATGACATAAATTTACACTGACCGAATGAGTGAAAGTATAACAAAAAGGTATACAAGCATGACATACTAGTAGGAGATTTGGTGTTAAGACTTGATAGCCAGATTGATAAGAAAACGGTGAAGGAAGGAAATTCAAGCCCAAGTGGTTGGGCCCATATTGAGTCATGGACTACAAGAATGGGGCATATCACTGTGTACATTAGAGGGTGAAGAATTTGGTGAATCCAGTCAACTCACTTCACTTGAAATGTTACTACGCATGATCCATATACATTTCCACATGTACATTATTGCATCCGTGCTTTGCATTTTCATCTGCCAGATCATTTTGTGAATTTGTAATCAAGGAATTTATCTTTCAAGAAACTTTCAAAAACTTCTAAAAACATTGGCAAAACATTCAATCACATTTCTTCAAATATCTCGTAATATCATCATCAACACTTTTAATCATTTCATCAGTTCAACAAGTTAAGACAGATTTTTGACATTAATCCTACCAAGGCCTACATACTTGGTTTTACTCGTAGTTTTCTTCCATCTTAGGTGTCTTTTCCCATAGTCTATTCTAGAAGCTTCTTGGTGTCACATCTCTCCCAGAAAAACCTCTTTGGTAACAAAAACACTCTAAACATTTTTACCTAGATCGCTTGTTTTCCTATCTTAGCCTTTGGTGTTGAGCCTTTGCATCTTACTTGGTTTTATGGGGTTGAGGTCAGGGGAAATTTTTCCCTCCCAAAAGCACAATTTAAAGCCAAAGTAAAAAAAAAGATATAAGTTATTTAATAAATGTAAAAGTCTTTCATTTAAAAATAAAACCATGATTTCTTACCCCACCAGGTCTTCGGTGATGAGCCCATGTTTCTTATTGGTGATGTGATATTGGGAAAGGAGGGAAGTGCCCTTACTCACCTATGCCTTGTCCTTGGTGATGAGCCCATGCTTCTTATTGGTAGCATGGGGCAAGGTGTAGGGGTCTCTTCGAATAAATTAGTAATCTACAAGTAATTTAGCAAATAAAAAGTGCTTTGAAAACTTAAAATCCCAAGAAAGTGAATTAGATGTCTATGTTCCAAGAGATTTAAATCCTTAAAAACCATATTTTTTCAATCAAGAGGCATCCTAAGTCTAGATAAAATTGCAAGCAAATCACATTCTATATTGTGTAGAAAATTGTGTTGTATGTTTCTAATTGGATTTCTATCAAAATCTTGTCTTCCTCTCATCACTTCCATTCATCAAAATTATACAACTCACATCCCTTCTGGCTCTTGGTGTTGAGCCCTCACATCTTACTAGTTGCATGGAGTTAGAAGTGGAGTGGGTTCATTTTCTTATCATGTCACATTCATCATATTTTGCCAATTAAATTAGAGGTACCAAATATTTCTTGAAAAACCAAAGTTTTGACATTACATTGTGTTTACATAAACATCATATAAAACAAAACAACAAAAAAATCATCTTGTTAGCATATTATCATCCATAACATGCATTCAAAAAACCTATTCAAACACCGAGAATTTCAACATCTAAGAGTACACAAGTGAAGTAAACCATCAATGAAGACAACTCTTACACAAGGATAACTGAGCCAAAAATATGTATATGTATATATATCCATAATAAATCGAGTTTGTATACAATGCCATCACACTCTAGGTGTGGTAAAACCCCAAAAAATGAGCACAAAAATAAAAAAATCATATATATGTCTCGCAAAATGACATCGAAGCAATAAAGGCCCATGGCCTATCCCTCCCTATGAGATCCGAATGAGGGAGCACATCGAGACTCTGTTATGGCTCCTATGGAGTGAATGCGAGCCTCCATGTGCTAAGTGATGAGAATGATCGCGAGATGGGGTAGGTGATCTTCTAATAGTTATGGCCTTGTTGCGGGAGTGGCTCTGCCTCTCCATCCTATGGGATAACCGAAATGTGGTGAGCTTGGTCCTTGTCTCGGAAAGCATCTCTACGGCTCGCCAAACCGGTGAAAAACATCGTGATGATGACTCGACATAAATGAATGCCCCATGTTTGTAAGCATCTCCTCTCGGGTCTTCCCCATGGGGATAAACAATGTATTTACAAATATCTTCGAATAAGGTCTCTTCATCCATCAGTAGTGGCTATAAAGCAAAAGAAAACAATGATGAGTTAGAAAATATTAAAAGCAAAAAAAAAAAAAAAATACAATGCATAGTTTTCACTAACAATTCTAAATAATAAGTCAAGGGAAGAGTATCTACATACTTAGATCTCTTGGTCACCGGATGGGTCTGCAGGGAGCTATAGGTGGTGGTGATCTTGTGCTTCTGAGAACCTTCTTGGCCGCAAGCTCCTTAGAGGCCACTCATTGTCCCATCATAAAGTGCTCATCTCCTCATCCCTCATGTGTAAGAGGCTCCTTTGAATAGAGAGTCATGTCCTCAACCTCATCCTCGACCCTACCTACCATATAAACCTCTTTACTGACTCTCCACTCTATGTTTGTGTTAGTATCCTCGTCACCCTCCTCCTCCTCCTCCTCCCCTCCTCTTCCTCTTCCCCTATATACTCGGGGAAGCCTCAATCTGAAGGTTCACCCCGTGCCTAGCTAGATCCTGGTTGTCTGTCTGTACCAATCGAGAGCTCAAGTGTTACAACGGTTCATGGGAGATCACCCTTATGGGAAGCTATAGCCCCTCTTATCCACCTTTATGTAATGGAACTACGGGATGACATCGATATAGGGCAACCCAAACTATTGGGGCACCCTCTGAACTAGATGGACCTCCACCCGACTTGTCTTGTCCACTAACCGAGTAATAGTGTTGTATACCGACCACAAATGACGACATCCTCACCCCATAAGCTGACCATGTCTAGGTATGGCTATGTGTGATCATGTCATTTATAGTGAGTGTAAAAACGCAAAGGCTAGGGACGCCCCTTGTGAGGGCCCATAACTCATCCCATTTGACTGCGATAGCCCCGAGATCATCTATCTCGATACCCCTTTTCTAAGGGATCATGCGCTCAAAACCCAACTCGTAACCAGTGTAGGATGCCTAAGGGCCTTGCCTTGTAGTAAAAAAACTCTGTATAAATCATGGTAAATATAACCCAAAATGTCAATACGCTAGGCATAAGTGTGACCATGATCCTCTATGCTTTGAATGATGGGAGCCCAACAAGTAAAGTAACATGTCTCGACCCTTGTCTCCAACCAAACGTGAAGCCAAAATACCGATAATGTCCTTGCACAAGTATATGATAGGGGAAGTGGGAACTAACAATAGACTCACGCCATGCTTTGGCACCATGTGATTCGGTGCAATGCATCTCCATGTAGGATGCCTAACTATGTGACCGTACCACTCATATGACGCTATCTAAATCAACCTCTTGCTGGTAATAGGAACACCTAAGATCCTATATACATGCTCGAGAGTGATAGTCCACTCTCCTCTAATACCAGAAACTAGAAAGTGTTTTGGTCTGCATATTAGTAACTCAATATGTCTACTAACAAATACCTAGGAGGTGCGAACCAAGGTGGTGTCTGGGATATCCTCCATATCCTGACACGATGAAGAATGTATCTCTCTCTTCAAATAGGTGAGCTAAAATTCCGGGAGGTAATCACACTCTCTAGCTCGGCTCCATTGGACATAGGAATCCTTTTGCATCTACCAAAACAAGAAAAAAGCAAGTTAGAAACATGTTTGACAAAATAAGCTCATCAAAAACATCATAAAAACCAAAAAAATATTCATACTTAATCAAAATTAGTCACTGTCTCCCGACAATTACACAACCGCCCTCTGTGGTGGTGGTGGTTACACAACCGCCCCTTTCCATAGAGTGACAGCTTGCGTAATTACCACCTACACAGAGTGGGCGGTTCTATCTAAAATGGATGAGCCATACCCTAATGTCTAAAAAGCTCAAAAAATGACAAAAATGCATCGTTTTTCAAAAATAAAAAAGTTATACACATCTAGGCACCCCCTTAGGAACATTTTAACTATAGAATTATTGAAAATTCCCCCCTAGGTTGATATTTTTCAATTTTTCATATTTTAGGTTTGAAATGAATAAATGCAAAATACTAACCTTTTTCTTAGCCACTTTAGTTCTCTCGTTGGTGGGGCCATGATCACGTCGTTGCACTCTTCGATTCGACTGTACTCTCATTCAAAATGGTCACAGGTAATCTAGAGCTCCAAATTATCTACGAGGGTGAGTGAAAATGATTTTGAAAATAGTAGTTTTAGTTATATATAGTGTGTTTTAACTCCATTTTGAGTGTGTGTGCTTTGTAGGGTTGGAGCGCGTGGTTCGTGTTGTTTCTATCCCCATGGATATGGTAAGTCCTCTTATAATTTTAATTTAAGTATGTTTTGTTGATTTCATATCTATCTACACTTGATTCTTGTTTGCATCTTACGGTAGGGGAAGCTTAGATGATGTCACTTCGGCACACGAGCGTGTTAGTATAACCTCTAACTCCCCACTTTGGGAATGCCATACTCGGACTCTACATTCTACACCTCTTCATGGTTATAACGCTTCTCTCGAGGGGGCAATATGTATGCACCCAATTTTGCACGTGCTACATTGTTGGAAAATGGTTCAAAATACCCTATGATGATTATTATCTTTTCCAATGGAGTTCGAACCCTATTTTCTCTTTGTAATATATATTTGTAGCTTAGGATGCTTTACTTACTTAATTTCCTTTCTTTTCTTGCTTTCTCATCATTTTTTGCACTATTTTTCCTTAGCTTTTGGCCTTAAGTTACGGAAATTCCACGGAAGTTACACAACCACCGGTCTACCTGGTGGCGAAGGTTGCAACCACCGCCGCCTACCCTTAGCGGAGGTTACGCAACCCCTCTGCGCGCAGACTAATAGTTTCATGCAATGCGGTTTTTCCAGAACCTCTTTTGGCATGTTTTAACTAACTCCACATCTTAAAATGTGATTTTAGCGGACATTCTTGGTCAAATTGGTTGTTTATAGGCTTGATAGATGCGTACCAACTTCCTCTTCTTCACTTGATGACTAATTGTATTGAGAGTTAACTTGCCCCTCTTTATTATGATGATGTGGCATCCCATTGCTGCCAAATGGCTTAGACCATTTCCCAACCATTTTCCTATAAAATCCAAGCTTCTTCTCAAAGTAATGGCTGATATTTTTATTGTGATTTACGTTGTTATGTTGCCGTGATCTTGCTAGAAATACAAAACCAAGTATTGTTCTCTTGCATTGTTCTTCTTCTACCTGCATTGCTACTAGACTGCCAAGTAAGCCACCATTGCTCCAACACCTTCTTCTTTGCTTTTCTACATTCCCAGTGCAACTCCCTAGACTCACGTGAACATTGAAGTTGGAAAAGAAACGAGGGGACACGAAAGTAAACCAAAACTCGACTTTTCCTCAACACTACAAATTCTAGGTTGGGGATGTACTTATATTTCTTGAAGCTTTCTTGAATCTTTTATTTAATTTGTATGCACATTGTTGACTAGAGTAGTAAATCATTTCAATTCAATTCATTATAATAGTTAGATCATTTACTATAGCTTTCATTTCTTTTGTAAAGCTTCTGGTGATAGATAACTTCCTTTCCTATCCCTATGGGTTTGCAAGGGAAGATTGTCTAGAGGAAAGCTTCTGCATTAATTTAGAATCAACTGCAATATCATTTCATTTATAAAACTTCCATTGAATCCTTTAATTTTTCAGGGTTGTAAGAAGAAAATCTTCTGAGAAGCTTTGATTTCTTCCCATGCCTCTGAGGCAGAACAAAGGATTCACATCCATAATTACATTTTGGAAAATCTTTTTTTAATTAGGATAGCTTAGATTTATTTCAACATAGATAGATAATCACATCCAGTTATTTTGTTTTTAATTAAATTGTAGAAGCAATTTCTTTATTTCTTCATATTTCCTCTGTTATTTTCCAGAAACATAAAATAACAAAACATTAGTTTAATTTAATTAGATTGTTGTTTATTGTTTCATTTATTTTATATAATTGAAAAAGCACAAAAACATAGATTAGATTTCCTTTATTTTTCTTTCTTGGATTAGCTTAATTAAATACATGTCCCATATGACCATTCAAGGACCACAACAACCTAGAGAAGAAGTTTACGATCCTAGAGTCTTTCAACCAAACACAACTTATCTTGAGACTGACATTGATACAGGCCTTCAGATTATGGTCTTTCGATCCTCACCACTTCCACCCATCACAATCGCATAATTGTACATCCTTGACGAAGAAGCCGACAAAGTCTACGAATTTTGGCGGAACTAGCTTGGGCGGAACTAGTGCCCATAGCCCACTCATTTGTCCTTATTCATCTATTTTCTCTAGTATTTCCATGACCTTGTCCGAGAATTTCTACAAGGAAAATGAAGGACAATTTCCATGCATTCCACAACTAGTTGAGAGAGTTTCACACACAGACATTGATAGAATCTTACGTGTGTGTATCATTCTTGACCGTACCATCACACATGTTCAGGTTAGAGAGGATTTTATTGCCCTAGATGAGTATATCCCTTTAGTTCCTATAGAGGACATTATATTACCTTGATAACTTGTTGACCATACTCACCCATATTCGAGTATTTCATCCCACATATCCATCCATTCATTAAACATCGGCTATCCCAACACGACCTCGGGAAGTTGAGTGCGCTTGAAGGTCACATGGTGATTTTCAGTCGTGTAATAACCTATGAGAAGATAAAAGTGCTACAACGAAATTAGGTTGTCCCCGCATTTAGTATAGGTGATTTAGGTGTGTGTTTCACTTTCCCTATTGTGTGTGTTTTTCCCTTTTCGGTGTGGTGTGTTGTCCTTTCTATTGTGTGTGTGTTCTCTACAATTCTATCTATCTTAAGTGGAGTGATTCTATAGCCCAATGGATAAGGCATTGGTTAATGTTAAGCACTAACATTATGGAGTTCCTTATCATCTTGTACTCACTTCACTCGATCCAAAATAAGTCCCCAAAAAGTGAGAGCTAATAAGTTGTCCTGAAATTTTTCAAGGAAAAGTTCTCATTGAAAAACATGACAACTTTACCCTAGTGTAAAAATTTTGCATTGTAGACCTTCCCAGACACCCATGTAGATCAACCAATTCCCCATGTCAGTCCTATCCTATCCTTCTAAGTGGTATAATGTGTTGTGTCATCATGTCCATAGGTGATTTAGGGAAATCAAAATCATTCAAGTGCTTTTGAGGTGTTATCTCTCAAGGCGGATTTTCAAGCAGGCTTAGGAATGACTATTCTTAGCCTTTCCAGGCTTCTTTGCACACCCTCCGGAGCTATGTTGAGAACCAAATCCATTAAAGAGGGGTAATGAGGAGATAGGAATCTTGTCTTACTTATTTTGGAAGATTTTAGAGGTTTTAGAGCACGTTCAAAAAAGCGAGGTTTTCAAGGGTAAAGGAGCTTGTAGTACAAAACAACCCCTGAGCTTCGGGAAGTGATTCTGGGAGCTCTATAAAGAGTTGGAGGTCAAAAATAATAATTAGAAGGTATTTCAGATCTATAAGTGATTTTGATTTCAAATTAGTCACAAGACATCAACATTTCCTTCCACACACCATTTTCTACATGCACAATAGGAAATCCCAAGAAAAATAATATTTTAGGGGTTTCACACAGAGTAAGAGGCTAAGAACCATGCCATTATTCTCAAAATCATATTTGAATTGAAAATAATATAAGGAAGTGCATGAAAATACCTCCATATGCTCAAGTTACGTTAGTTGTAGACAAGTTGCTCTCTAAGGTATGCTCTAAAGAGCTAGTCATTTTCTAAGGTGGACACATGTTGCTCTCGGTTCAAAGCACAATTTCTTGCACAAAAATTCTAAAATATTTAGTGCACATGAGACAAAAAAATTCACTCAAACTCATTTTAGACCCAAAGACCTTCATATGACCTCCGTTGAGCCTAAGCAAGCCAATTTAGCCCTTGTGCACCATTTCTTAGCCCTCGCCCTCATCAAATCCCACTCCGCCACTTGTCAAGGTAGGGTGAGGGAAAATTTTCTTGCACCAAATGTACCAAACCTTTGGTGTACTTGGGATATAAAAATGCGCCCAATCCTAGCCCCTTCCATGGTCGCACACATGACCCAATTTCACTCTCGGGGATTTTTGCTCACTCACTCTCTCTCCCTCTCGGCCAATCTCACCGCACCACTTGTCACAAGAAGATTAAGGAGATTTTTTATCAAAAAATTTCCCAAACACTTAGGACACAAAATTGTGCCTAAATCCATGAAGCTTTGAAAAGTTAAAATTTTGCAATTTTATAATGCTGTTGTGCTTCTTCCATGTGCGCACGAGAACCTCACTACCAGAAACTTCATCCAACCTCCATTGCTTCGATGCTTCCACCACTCAAACTTATTCATTTTGCATCCATTACCATTTCTCCACTACTGCAATAACTTCCAAAACCTTGCTTTTTGGTTGTTACCATGTGAAATTTTTACTAGAAGCTTCCTAGCCCATGAGAGAAAACAATGAAATCTTCATAACTCATGATCTAAATCGAATGCTCTTGAAAAGTTGGCCATCTCTTCCTTTGCCGGCACCTTCAAGCTGATTTTTTTCAGAGATGTTCCAAATTTTTAATGGCAATAAAAATTTAAATTGTTCCCTAAATCCTTCTTCCTTAATTTCCCATTGATCCGAGAGCGGGTGAAGCTAAAATTTTGAACCCGAGCATCTAAATTAAAAAGCCCATCATAAAGAAGTTGATTTTTCACCAATTCAAGGTGGGAAAGAATGTTGTCAAATTATCGGTGACTCTATTAATGGATTCCCCCAGCAGCTTCATTTATGAAACTCCCACTAGGCAAATTTTAATTTTTATTTCCAAGTATTCCTAGGTGGGTGAAACACGGTGAAATTTTTGGAGCACAAGATTACGATGAAGAGCCTAATTGAAAAATATTGTTCTCCACAAATCAAGGCCATTTTTTCCATTGATTAAAAATAACATATTCTATGCTCTTTTACATGCTAAAAATAGAAAGTCTCCCAAATTGCAAGTTTGATCACTTAGGACAATCAAGAAAGATGCAAAATGGAAGGCAGGCAAAAAATGACAATTTTCCCAAAATAGTAGGTCCCCAAAAAGTAACTTGCTAAAAATAGAAATGTGATAAAAATAATAATGCCCCAAAATGATCCTAGGATGAAATATGCCAAGGTTCAAGAGGTGAAATTGGAGTAAAATAGGTGATATGTCCCAAAATAGCAGGTCATGGTTTCACATGCTAAAAATAGAAAGTCCTCATTTTGGGTGCAAAAAGTTACAAATGGCCCTATTTTCACTCATCTTTCTGTTTTTCCTCTACTAGATAATGAGATGATTTCATGGTTTAAAAAAGAATTAAGAGCTTTATATGGGTCTTAGAAACTTCACATTGAGTTCAACAATGTCGGGAAGCAAGGCGGGGCATCGCAATGCACAATAGGTGGATCTATCAACATCTCCCACTTTGAACTATGTGAGTTGAAATGAGGTGGTCGGGGTGGGTTTAATAAGCCGAGGAATTTCATCAATTAAGTATTAAGGAGGGTCATCGTGAGCATTGCATGTGTTCATCCTGAGCTTACATTAGGTCTTAAAACAATGTTTCTAAACACTCATTTTGTGGTCTAGTATGTCCATGGATAATCATCATCGACAAGTTATTCATCAAAAGCGGAGGTACCCTCATTCATGCTATGGATCATTCTCCCCTTCTCTCTTCATTCTTCCTCCTCTTCTCTACCCCTTTCTAATTCTTCGTTGTGAGCAATCATGACGTTCATCCTATTCATTAATGTGACTATAGTCCAAAATGTAATAATTTTCCCTTAATCAATAAAAGGGAACTTAATATTCTTTCTTAGGAATGTCAAAATTCACAGGTTGTGAGGACAAATGAAAGTTTATGTGGGGGTAGGAGAAGAGTCTTCTCAATGTCTATAAATTGTAATGACACCCTCATTCTTAAGGGTTTTCAATTTTATATGCTCAAGTTGTGGTCAATTTTGTTATCAAGGAGATTACCACTTGGAGATGTTGGAACATAATGATTAAGTGGTCTAGCCAACCCTTAATGTATATGGGTCCATCACTAATATATAGTTAATATTTAATAATAGGAAATATTTATATTTCTATTATTAAATATGCTAACCTAGTTATATATTGTCGATTAAATATTTAATATCATGAAATGATTATATTTATAATATTAAATATTATAAACCTAGGTATATGTACTAACCGATAAGGTTGAAAAGGTGGGTCGGAGACATATTCAATCACTATTTAAAAGAAATATCAAAGGTGAATGCTATTTTACCCTTGTGATTAGGGTTGAAAGGAGGAGGTGAAAGTTACTATATGTAAATTTTGTTCTTGGAAAGCAAAATGTTATTTCACAAAGTGGTTTTTACCCTATTTGGGGTTTTCCACTATAAACACTATGTCACCGTGTTTTTACTTTTGGTATGTATTACTTAATTTAAATGTTATGTAATTTTATTTATTACATTACATAATGGTTAACATTTAATGTTTTATGGTTTATGTTAATATTTAAATGCATTGGTTGATTAAATTCATAATAATTAGAATCCTCTAAATTCTAACATGGTATCAGAGCATGGTTTAAATTAAATAGGTTAGGTCTAAGTTATTGTATTTAATCTATTTAATTTTTACGAATTTTTTTAACCAACCCGAAAGGGTATTTAAAATGATCAAGCCCCCTTTCTTTCCATTTTTTGTGCAAACTAAAATTGTGTGTTTTGTGAAGAATTGTATTTGTAGGAAAATTGTGGTGGACCCCATCCTCGAAACCCTTGGTGAAAGGGGCTCTGGAATAAGTTTTTACCTGGGCATGAATATCATATGTAAAGGTTAAAATGTTTAAGAAATATTTTATTAATTCTTGTATAGTTTGTAATGTATGTGCAGGCCTAGGTTAAATTCCAGGGTAAACATGTAAAAATTCAAATCACAAGGTCTCTCATACGAAGACAATTTTCCTCGAGAATAGGAAAATTAAAATTTTCCTATTGGCTCGGGTTAAAGACCCATGGAATGGGACAAAATAATGCAGTTGCTCTAATATCCTGGTTTGAATTTTTTTACATATTTTTATTAAGGAGTCATCTATAGTTGTCAGGCTCCCTTTAAATAGGGTCCTTTCTATTTCTTTAATAAATTCATGTAAATACTATAGTCTTAAAACTATAGTAATCTTTTATTATATATATATATATATATATATATATATATATATATATATATATATAATAATATAAAAAAATAAGTATTCAAACATAAAACCTAACATACGTCCCTAACCATTTATATTATCAATGTAAGGGGCGGCCCCATTCATTTATATCTTATAGTTTATAAAAATTATATACATAAACCTATTTCAAGGTTTTCTTTTATATAAGCATGGGAGTGAAGAATAAAATGAGATAATATCTCGGGTATAAATGGAGAATTTAAAAAAACTAGTTTATTGGTGGACCATGTGAAGTGTGGTAAATATTTATTAAAATATTGGTAGTTATAACCACATAAAAGTTATAAAGTTATATTGGTAGTCAATTTATTTTATGTGTGAATAAAATTACTTGTTCTCGTGTAAAATATGCGGGTTAATCTATACTCTCATAAATCTATTTGCACTTGGTAAAATTCTTTTAACATGGTCTATGTCTTTTAAACCCCTTTAATAAGGGTTATATATTTTTACTATAGTTTATGATTTTTATAGACTATATGTTGTTTTTATTTACATTATATAAACTATATACATATTTTTAAAAAGTGTATATATTTTTACATTATAAATTATAATAGGCTATTATAAAGTATTAAAATATGACCTCCTAATATTACATAGAAGAAGAAATTCTATAATTTTACATTCGAAATACAATAAGTTTTGGCTTCATTAAATTTGATGGTCAAATGATCGTCACAGTAGACCAAACATAAGACAATATGACTATCATTTAGACGTCAAATTTAAGTTTGTAGGTTCTAGGATTATTTCAATGTGTTAAAATTGACGGTCAAATGACCGTCATGACATGACAAAAAAAAAGCCATTACGACAGGTCATTTAAACGTCAAATTTAAGATAGTCGTATATTTGTCTATATTATTTTTTTTTCAAAATTTGAAGTTGTTATGCATTCTTAAGGGTTTCTTCTTCACTTCCATATGGTTGGAAATATTTTTATATAAGTCGAGGTATAATGCGAGCCCTTTATATTGTGGGTTATTATTTTGATCATGGAGGTTAATTAGTATGCATTGTAATGATATAATTAGTTATGATCAAATAGTTTTTTAGATCTATAAAATTTAGATCTCGATTCTATTAAAAGTGTTACTTTTTTTGATAAATATGTATCTAACTCTGTGGTACATTGTATATTATAATGGGGTGTATTTTACGAGTTCAGAAAACAATGACATCCAAATTAGTTCTATCTTGACAAAATCTAGATCCTGAATGGAACTAACTACAACATTTGGGTCAAAACATAATTTATGGCGAAAACTCTAGATGATTGTTTCTAATCTAAGATTGCTCCCACTAGTCATCAAACAACTATAGATAACATGAATGCATTCTTACAACAAATACATGAGACTCTTTCTATGATTATGCGCATATGAATGATCAATACCTTCTACGCATTGGTAATATCGAACATCCAAAAGAGGTATAGACACAACTAGAATCCATGCATGAAGGATACTTGGTATATCAAGGATAGTAATGGGAGTATAATAGCCAAAGGAATTCAAAGAAATGGTCTCAGTATATATTTGATGATTTCTCTTCGCATCTTGTTTATATCTCAAAGTTTGAATAATAGGAAATGTTAATTATCGAACATTATATGAAATGTCTACATATAATCTAGTGAAAGGTTTATATGTGTTGTATTCTTCTCTTGATGTTACTTCATTAAATACTTCTAAATGATAGTTTTGATTCTGATTTAGGAAATGGTCATGATGATGTTTTGATGTTATAGATGTTTCAAACTCTTATCTTCCTAGCTAAGAAATTAAATTGGGCATAATCTATGTTAGAAATGTCAAAATCCTATTAACCTTAGAAAATGACCGAGAAGCCATTATATGTACCATCATTAATTATCTTGTATAAACTTGAGCCGCAAAGTATTATAGGTCTAGGTGGTTATAAAAAGTATAATATAATGTTGATGGTAATATTGACAACCATAAAGCTAGACTTGTTGGTAGAGGTTTCACTCGAAACTTGGTATTGATTATGTTGAGAAATTTTCCCTGTAGCTAAAATGAGTACTGTTAGGGCCTTATTTTCAATTGCCACTCAATTTGGGTGGGAAATCCACCAAATGGATAAGAAATTTTTATTTTGAATTGTGATTTAAAAGAAGAATTTTACATGTTTCAACCTAAAGGATTTGAAGAAACTGTAAAAAACTATGTAAATTGAAAAAATCATTATATGGTTTAAAGTAAGCTCCTAGAGCTTGGTATGTACAAATTAATTCTTTCTTTAAACAATTCTGATTTGTTGATTATTCTTTTGATAATGATCTATTTATTAAGCAAGAAGGATCACATATTATCATTGTTTATATATGTTGATGATTTGCTTATGATCGGTGATAATCTTACTTTAATTTGTAGAATTAAAGAAAAATTGAAACAATACTTTGAAATGACTGATTTAGGTCTCTTACATCATTTTCTTGCATGACCGTATTTCAAGATAAACATTCTATTGTTGTTTCTCAAGCATAGTATGTAACCAATGTATTGAAAAAGTTTAACATGATTGATTGTAAACCAATTTCTACTCCTATGGAAGTTCGACTGAAAATTGATCCTAAACCTGCATGTGAAAAATTTGATCCTACTTTATATAGACAATTAGTTGGTAGTTTGATTTATCTAACTATCACGAGACCAAATATTTCCTATACGAGGAATTACTTCTAGGTTTATGTAAGAATCTTATAAAGATCATTGGAATCTTGCAAAAAGGATTCTTAGATATATTAAAGGAACAATCAATTATGGGTTGCATTATATTAAGAATAAAAATGCTAACTTATATGGATTTTGTGTTTTCGATCATCTTTGGTGATGTATTGGATAAAAATCTACTTTTGCTTATGTGTTTAAATTTGGTGCAGTACCATTATTTGGTGCAAAGAAAAAAGAAGCTAATTGTTTCTATCTCTTCAACAGAATCTGAGTATAGAAGTGCAATGGAAGTTGTAAAAGACGCTCTATGGATAAAGAAGTTGTTTGATGAGATAAAGATGAAGGATCCGGTAGTGTTCCATTGTTCTATGATAACCAAAGCACCATAACTCTTGCACATAATCCAATATACACCATTAGAGGAAAAATCACATTGAGATACATATACACTTCCTCCGTGAGAAGGTGCTAAGTGGTGAGATAGATCTCAAGTTCGTGATGACCAAGAGCATGTTGCGACATCTTCAAAAGCCCTGAGTGCTACAAATTTTTGTCACTTTCATGAAAGACTTGGATTGTTTGAGTTGCCTTTAAGGGGAGTGTGCATGATAATGTCACCTCCTAATGGAACTTGGTTTTTGTAAAAATACCTTCGGGCATTTGTAAAATACATTCGGGCAAGTGTAAAAAGACCTTTGGGCATGTATACCTCATTGACTTATTTTTTAGAAAGAAGTGTAGAAAGATCTTAAAGGTGGTCTTCAGTAAACTCTTTAGTGCTATTGATTTTACTGGTAAACATATAATACAATCATATTATTAAGGAGGTCCTTGGTTATAAAAGACTCCTATATGCTTGGGTTCAATAACCTTTTATGAGAACCTATGAGAATATGTAAAACTCACAAATCATACTTAGCCACTGATCATGGGATGATCTTTGGGATTCCAAATCATTTTGTACCAAAATGTAATGTGAGTATGATAAAGGTGTTATAATTCCTTCAACCGATATGCTAGCCTAAAACCTTTATGGTTTAAGGATTGTAAATCTTGTTGTGTACCACGGGAAGGTAATCTATTGGCATATGTTATGTTATCCCACTTAACATTAAGGGGGAGTGTTGGAACATAATGATTAAGTGGTCTGACCAACCCTTAATGTATATGGGTCCATCACTAATGTATATGTGTCAACCGATAAGGTTGAAAGGTGGGTCGGGAGACATAGCCGATCACCTAATATAAAAAGGAATTTAGGTCCTCATTTGATATATTTGAATGAAATATCAAAGGTGAGTTATTTTACCCTTGTGATTAGGGGTGAAAGGAGGAGGTGAAAGTTACTTGGATGTAAATTTCGTTCTTGAAAGTAAAATGTTATTTCATAGTGGTTTTTACCCTATTTGGGGTTTTCCACTATAAACACTGTGTCATTGTGTTCTTACTTTTGTATATATTACTTAATTAATATGTTATGTAATTTTATTTATTACATTTCATAATGTTTAACATTTAATGTTTTATGGTTTATGTTAATATTTAAATGCATTTGTTGATTAAATTCATAAAAATTAGAATCCTCTAAATTCTAACAGGAGATATATAAAAGAGATAACATTCTTTTATTTTCTCAACATACTTTTCCTCTCTTCCTTTACATTTTACAACTTGTGGAGATGTCAATAAAGGAAGGATTTTCTTCCTTCTCAAATGTATGAATGTGTGAAACTTTGTATGCATGGTTTCCTCTTGTCGTTGGTGTCATAAGCATAGTTGTTTCTTTCTCTAATTGTGTATGTGAAACTTTTGATTAATTTTGGAAAGAATCTAATTTCCTACTTGTAGAGTTAATCTCTTCCCCTTAAGTTTTCATTCCCTTTTCCCCCACTATCTTGCAAATTCCTCCCTTTGAAGCAATCACAAGCATTTTCCACAGTGCATGTGAGAGTGTGCTATTGGATCCCCGACCTCATGGGCCAACACCATATTTCCTTTTAGTTTAATGACAATAAATGGAGGTGCACCATAGAGTCCTAGAGCGTTGGTAAGATACCCACTAATTTATCTACCCGACAAATTTTCTCGCTAACAAATGTGCCGGACTCGCAAAGACCTTCCTAGCTCGGGATGACATGATCAAGATCTCGCCCCCTGCAGTTAACAATTTGCAGTGGTGGCTTAATTTCTATACTTTTGGTGTTCTCGATGCTTTTTGCTCCTCATGTTCCTAGGATTTTTAGCCTTGTTTGTTTTGTGGATTTGGGCCATGCCGCCATAATGCCCACTTTTTTGTGAATTATCTTGTATCATTTTATTTGTTAATTTAATATAAGGCCTCATTCATAAAAAAAAAAAAGGAGAGGAAAGCTATTATTGGGACAAGGGTTCAAAATTACACTCAACCCACCCTTTAAGGGTTTTAAACCATTAGAGAAGTGTAACAAAAATATGTCCTTTTGAAAAAAAAATACAAATTAAATGATAGGATGGAAGTGGAAATATTTATGAAAAATGGTAAAAGAAAGGTTGTTCATAAAAATGTCCTTCCATGTCTCATGCCACTCGTTAACTAACACTACTTAAAATTACAGACCAATCACCGAATCCTACTAAGAGTGTAATTAAAAAATAGCGCCAAAGTTTTCCTCATAAATTCACATTTGAAGATTGAAAAGTTAAAATTACTAATAAACTATTATGGAAATCAAAAGTATTAAATGTTTTATGGAGGATTCAATTACAATTTGTTAGCTTAGTGTAGAGACAATATCACGACTCATGATATCCTTATCGATTAAGAAAATAAGTAATAATTTAGATCGTCTTACCATCATTTATTTTAATTATATGCCTAATATTTTACCAACTACCTTGGGGTTGATATAGTTCATCATGTGATAGAACCATTTGGATAAACTCAAAGCAACAAATGCCCATCAATAGGACATGTAAAGTTCAATAATTCAGTTTCTAAAATGAAGGTCTGCTAAACATGACTAGCTAAATAAGCTATATGAAGTACCAAATAAAAAATCCTCTACTTAATTCTATTATCACAAATGCAATGCCTAAAAAAAGAAGCTTGGATTTATAGAGAAGATTCAAATAAGTCTAAAAATGAGAGTTGACACTTGAAAGGAGGAGAACAAAGTGGATTTAATGAGAGCTAGGATTGCTAAAGAAAAATATTCCTCTGCAAGTTTTGTTAAAATGAGTCTATACATTTTAATATTTTTATATACTAATTTGTTAATGTAAGAAATTTTAGAAATTTGTAATATAAGAAATGCAAAAATACTTAGTAATACTTTCTTTAAAACACTTGGATTTGAATTCCCAAAAACAATGCCCCTCTCTAGGTCTGGTTTACTCCTACACACCTCTTATACTGCCACCACAACATTTAAATACCCCTACATACCAACAAATTCAATAGCTACTACCATATACTCTCATGACCTTGTAAAATTTTTATTAAAGACTAAAAATGTCTTGCTTTCATTATTTGTTTGTTTGTTTTCCCCCTAATTTTACTTAAAGATTATAAATCCTTTTCCATTCATTTTTTATTTCATCATTTATGGTTTTCCATAAATAGAATGGTGGTCACAAACAAATATGTTTAAATTCAAGGAATCCAATGATACAAGACAGGAATCAAATCCTACATCAAGAGGGAACAATATGTGTATTAACATTCAAATGAAATAAAAAAACACCCAAATTGAGAAATAATAGTCAACTAAGATTTAGAATCACTTACAATGGGGGAATTACATAGATAATTATTCTAAGACATTAAACTAGTTAGTTATGTGGAAGTGGTGTTAACACTTCTCCTAGATACCAACAACATAAACCAATAACTAGAAGAAATGAGAGGCAAAATGTTAGTAAAGGGTATTGTGCTACTAAATACCATCAACATCTTACAATGCACAATGTTAATGCTTCCATTCACAATGGCTCACCATCCTCCTCATAGTCCCTTTATCTATTTGGAACAATCACACATTTCATAGACATAATTCATGTAAACTAGTATGTACCTTTTATTGACTCTTGAAATATTTGATAGCGGTTTGGACTTAATGTATAATGTATCTTGTAATTGATTGCAGCCAAAATACCCTTATCTATGATATTTTGTACTCAAATATAATCTCTCATTTAAAAAATTTATTTATTTTTGTGACATGTACACTTGATTTACTCTTGTCATACGAAGTGTTAATTTTTTTACTACTTTTCATCATGGAAGGGCCGGTTGAAAATATACCCTTTACATTCAACTTTTGACTAGCCCTTCACATTTGATCCCTACTTGGGACCTTTAATAACAAAGTAAATAGCTCACTAAGGTTTTTAGTTTAAGTGGGTTATCAAAGTCATTTTTAGGACCTTTTATAACAAAGTAAATATTTTAATTAAGATTTTTAGAGTTGTAGATGTAATGAAGAGGTGTATTTAATTTGGAGGTTGGGTAAGTAAACATATACGTCCCACAACCAATCAATTATTATGTTAGTAAGTTACTTCTATTGTAATGTCATTGTTATTGGTATAAGAATCATGATCTTTTCAAGTTTAGATGTTATTGGGGACCAAACCAATCAACTAATGTGGGATTATTTTTGATTTAATGAATATTTTAGAATTTAAAAGCATTTCCAAGATGCATTGAAGATTCATATCCAACTTCGAGTAGTAAAAACATGTATTTACTGAGTAATTTTTGGAGGATTTATTTTTAGATTTTTGAAATCATGAAGGAGAAGGAAGGCCAAGAAAGCAAACATACTAGTCCTCTAACCAATCAACCATTATATTAGTAATGGAGCCACTTCCATTATAACTTCTCCCATATTAGGTTTATATATCACCTTAGATCAAGACGATAAACCAATAATTTACAATGTGAATAGTGTCATAGGCACACACATTTAAAGATGAATGTTGTATATTTTTCCCACCTCATACTCTTAATTACACTAAAAGGCATTTTCCAAGTTAGAAAAACCGAGCAAATTCTCGACAAGTGTCAATCTCCCATATCAATGACCTCTAATCTTAACCGTCTAAATCCTAGCCCATATCAATGATCTCCAAATGATCTCATCTATCCACATTGATGCAAGATAGTCTAAATTGATGGGGTTTTATATGTTCAAATTTTTTGCATATCATAGCCTCCTAAATTGCTATTATTTTCACAGAACCCATCAAAATAGTAGCAACATGGATACACGACAAAAATTGAACACAATATCTAAGCTCAAAGTAAAAGATGAATAAAATATTTTATACCAAGGATAAACAACATCTGCTTGAGAAATACCTAAGCATGAAAAAATGGGTTTTACAACACGGATGCAAAAATACTAGAGACAAATAATACAATGAAGAAAGACATATAATAATTAAATTTCTTGAACACATTAATTTATTGAAAATAATGAAAGGTAAAGTCAGTGAGTGATCAATGACTTTTTAGATAATAAAAGAAGCCCAAATATGGTATGTAATAGAAAATTTTAGTGTAAATTCCCCCATGAATCAGTTTGGAAAGGTCTTGGGTTCAAATTTCCGTAGGAGAAAAACTGGGTAGACACTCAAATTTGGAAATTCACTCTTTGACACTACTAGTTTTGACAATGCACTCTTGCTAAGATAAATACAACCTTCCCATTCCTGCTTAACACATTTTGAAGTCTCTTGTTTAGCTTGTTTATCCTTGCACACTAATATGTCATCAAATTTTGAGAACAAAATGCATAAAATACATAAAAAACATTAGTTGACAAGTTACAAAAAATTTAAATTGCATATTTTCCATCCCTGATCAAGGTCATACAATTTGGTCAAGATATTATATTTGGTCCTAGATACAATCTTCGATCGACATGTTCTCCAACTTTACTTTCAATTTCATATTCTTTGTTGGGTCTTTTAATCCCTCTAGGGTTGGCCTTTCTTAGATAAATCACCTATAAAACCCTATATAAGCAAGTAAACACTACCTCATTTTCTAACCTATAAATCCTATGACACTACATTGATACACTCATTTTCAACACTTGTAAAAGGCACTCAAGGCTCCTAAATATCACAAGAAGAAACCTAAAATAATTAGAGTAACAATATCTATAGATCTGAAGCTTTTACCAGTGTCAAGACATTAGTCTCTCTCATCTACAAGCACTCAAACATCCATTCCCCAAGTATTTTAGTAAGAGCCAACTCAACTCAAGCATTGTCAAATATGGTTGGCAAATATGGTTGCATTCATTCATATATCACATGTCGGTGTAGACAACGACATGTGGTTTGAGGCCTATTCGAGTAGTTCCAACATCATCGATGCATGGGTGCCCACAACCCAACTAATGTTTTTTTGCAGGAATTCCTATCCACATTCGGGGTTTGAAATCATGATAAAATTATTAAGAGAGAATCACAACATGATAAAAAATTATGGTTTGAAAATGACAAAGTGTTACGAGAAAGTGACCATCTCATGAAGTTACAAAGCCCACTTCCAAGCAAGTCCAAGGCCATATAGAAGGGTAAAGACCATATAATATGATCCTTATAGAGTTGTATTGTTCAATACCACAGAAATTTATAGTCATAGTCTCCAGAAACGAAGCATCACCGAGGTTTAGAAATTCTTGTTTTAATAATGGATCCTCCCAAAACTTCTTAGAATCATTTGTAATAAGATAAGTGCACCTATTACTTTGTGTTTTCAAGTTTATATCTTGTTTAACACAACAGATTACAAGTATTGATGCATTATTTTGATATTATAAATTAATGTTAGAATTTAATTAATCATAAAAGCTCTCTATTGTTAACCCTTACATCCTTTTAGTATAATAATTCACTCAAATCATTTTGGCGAGCTCGACTTGTGATTTGATCTTAATTGTTTCCCCTAAACACCCTTAGGGTTCATTTGTTTTATCCTATTGTATGCTTATTCTTTTTATCTTGATCATTTTATTTTTGATTTCCATAATGGCCTCCCTCTTGATCATACCATATAATTCCTTTAATATCTCAAATAAAACCCCATTTGTAATGAGACGCTTCTTTATTTTTTTACCAATACTTGGATTCATTTGGATACACCCATTGAGCATGTTCAATCTATTCTATAAAAATCCCTTTCTTTCACTATTAATGTTGATTCTCTTGTTACTCCTCCTTCACCATTGACTAGTAATAACCCTCCCACCTATGCTCAAATTTTTGTGCATGACACTCTAGTTAAGCTTGTTTTCTTGACCCAACATCAAACATCAACATTTGTGGCCTCTATTTTATCCATAATTTAGGATTTTAAGCACAAGATATTTCCCTACTCATTGCACCATTCATATTTGTGACAATATTACTCTCAAGGTATTCGGTTATATCATTATCCCAATCACTATCAACCCAAAACATTCGACACAATCTATTATGTTGTCCCCGATTATGTTGCCTATAACATCCTCCTTAAGAACCCTTCATTACATACTTCAAATCTCACCTTAGCATTTTACGGTCTCACATTTTATCATCAAGGCACAATTTATATTTACAAATTGGACCCATTCCCCTACAAATTATACGCTCCTTGATGACAAATATCTATTAACAATCTCAATCCCACTACTACACCTAAACAAAATTTCACTCACTTACCTTGTACCCCCATACATTATATTGAAATAATTGCTTGAGTGTAATCTCATATCTCTCCCTCCACCATCCGAGGTTGATACAAGAAATCCTCAAAGTAAACATTTTAATATCAATGCTTACTTGTGACAATCATCGATGTATTAGTCACCTCACCGATAGGTGTCTTGAGCTTCGCCACATTATCCAAGATCTCATAGACTCAACTACTCTCATATGAGATACCCTCCTCAACTCCACTAGGTCATCTACTATTTCCACCCATTCGCAGATCATTCCCTTTCTCTTGCCCCTCCAAAGGTGAATCCTCATACTGCTTTCCCATACATTGTTCCAATAATTTTGGGGGCCCTCATCTCCCACTTCAAAATGTCACCATGACTATGGTTGTGAAGTTAGTTGCTTGGAATATTACTCAATACACATCCAATGATCTTACGCATTCTACCACCACACTTGATACCCAATGCCCATATCCCACTTTACCACTTCTACCTCCTATAAATGAACAACCTCTTATGGTTCCTACCGTAGAGATATAATGACACTCCATTCATTCCTATACTATATTATGATTGGTGCTTCTATGTCTATTAACCTGCACACATATGAAACCCTTGTCACAAATTTCCGTGACTATATCTTACAATCACAACAAGCTCACTCTAATTTTTCTCATACTTATATCCCTATGAAGTTACTTTATAGAACTTTTATACCCGATGGATACTCACCTATTACATCATACCCCTCATACATTCCTCCATACCTCTTTTTATCCTATTGATACTCTCGACTCATCTCCCTTTGACACATGCCATGACCATTTCACCGACCTTCACACCATGGTCACATGTGCTACCACTAAGCTACCTAATTATTCATGGTGCCATATTTTACCCTAATCCTATTTTACATGACATGATACTATTACCTTGGCCTATGAATTTCACTAGGTTACATCCTCTTTCTCGACACTTAGGAGCTCGATGCTACCCTTCTTCCGTGTACATAGATAAAGTAGTTCAAAATATAAAAACGTCAACATAATCTCAAATTACAAAAAAATTCATTATTTACAAAACTACAAAATCAAGACATGTACTCTTTGTATGAGTTGTTATCACTTTAAATTATACATGTTGTTTGTCACTTTGGTTTGATAGATATCATGCTTTTTACTCTTTACACACATGCGTTCATGAGGTATTTTGAGCATTGATGTAGGAAATACACAGAGTGGTACACGATGATAGGTGTTGGTTGACCCTTTACCAAAAATTCCTATACATTTGGGGGCATCTATTTTTACTACATTAAAGTGTTATTGTTATAATGTAGTTTTTTACTACTTCCTCATTATGCTTGATTACATATATTGTGTACATGTTATATTTTGAGCCTTTAATTACTCGTGCTTAGTCCCTAACCTCTCTATAACCTAACAAATTTAAAAAATATTCTTTCTTTGAATGGTTTTGGCATCATCCTAAACTCTCTTGACCCCAATTTTATCCTCCCCAAATATAGTGAGACACAACTTTTCCCTTTGGCTTTGTTGGTCATAATATTTCACAAAAAAACTTTGAGCTACGTTTCTAACAACACACTTAATAATTATGTTTCTCCTTCCTTATCTACATAATCCTCTTCTTTTAACCTAAATTTTGTTATCAATTCTAACCCTATTCATTCACACCTTAGGAAAAATAATTTAATTTTTAATTTCCAAACCTTGAATAAATCGATGCCTCCCACGTGTATGACACTCATTTGTTTCTAGTATGTGATCCTAGGCCTATGCACATGTATATCTTTCCATGCACAATTGATGTTCATTGGTATGCACCTTATATAACTCCCCATGTGGTGGGTCCAACCACAATCATCCCTTCTTTATCTCCTCTTTCTAACCTTACTTTATGTCATAGTCCCAATACCATTGATATTATTTGCCCTTCCTCTTTCGAGATTATTAATTATCTCTCCAATAAAAATGACAATATTAGAAATGTTGTTAATCTCTCAAATTTTGTCCTTGATGCCCCTTCCATCATACTATTAAATAGAGGTCTAGGTTTTTCCATTTCCCAAAAATTCATTCCAATTGAGGAGATCATTGTTAGCCTTGAACAAACCCTATTTTGTCTTTTGGAGTCAATTGCCAAAGAGGTCAAACAAGATTCTGTCATCCTTCTAAGAAGAGAAAAGCCTCCTAAAATCATTATAACTAAATTTGAAAACATTGCATTAGATAACCTTAAAAAAATAAAAACCTTGCCATTGTTAAAGATGATAAGGGTATTATGGTGGTCGCCTTAAATTGGGATGCTTATGTTTCCAAAATGTTTGACCACCTAAATTGTGGTAGCTATAGAAAATTAAGCAAAAATATCATCAATAAAATCTTAAAAATTCTTTCTAATGTTATTAAAAATTCCTTGTTGGATGAAAACATAAAAAAATATTATTCCTTCCAAAGAAATCTCCCCGGAATATATACCAACAAAAAATTCATAAACATGGTGCTCATATCCATCCTATCGTCAACACTATCCATTCCCCTATTTACCAACTCACCTCCTTTCTTGCTACAAAACTTAAACCTTTGGTGGGTAACTCCTCTTCATTTATCAATGACTCTTTTTCCTTTGTCGAGTTTATTAAAGAATGAAAAGTGGATAACCAAAGCTCTATTGTCATCTTTGATGTAGTGTCCCTCTTTACAAAAATACCTATTGATGCATCCATACTTATCATCGGAAAATCACTAGTTATGAAACCGAAAATATTGTTGAGCTTTATTTACGATCTACCTTCTTTAGCTTTAATAGAGAAATTTATGAGCAAACGAAAGGTATTATGTGGGCCAATTTGTTTATGGAAAACCTTGAACAAAGAGCAATCGATTCTTACCCATTAAAACCGAATGATGGAAAAGGTTTTTTTATGATACCTATGTATTGTGGCTTCATGAATGGGAAACCTTGATAGTTTTCTCTCTCACCTCAATAATATTCCTCCTCACATATAATTCATTATGGAAAATGAGATTGATGAACCTATTCCATTCCTCGACATCTTATTAAGAAGAAAATAAAGTGGGTCACTCTCTCATCAAGTATATAGAAAGTAAACATGCATTGATCTATTACCTCATGGAAAAATCCTACCATTACCCATCTCAAAAAGTTGGTGTACTAAAAACATTGGCCTCTGAGTGATGAGGATTTCGATGGTGAGCACCTTGGTCCCGAATTTAATCATCTTACAAACTTTTTTAGAAAAAATGTTTATAATGATAAATTAATCACCAACACATTTGTAAATGTTATTAATCCACCACTAAAAACTATGAATTAACACAATTTGAACTAGAAAATATTCCTTCCCTATATAAAAACACAACTTATAAAATTGTTAAAAAAACAAAGAAGGTATCAGAATCGCCTTCCTACCTATTAACAACCCGAGAAGAAAACTCAATTTCCTTATAGATAAAATTGAAACTAATCTTAATAGTGGAGTCTATATGATTAAATACTCCCGTGGAAAACCATATATTGGGGAAACTAGTTGATCAATCAAAACTCAGATTAATGAGCATGATAAAGACATCAAGTATGATAGAATAAAATGATCCATGTTAGCTAAACACTCCCACAATACCAAACAATCCATTTGTATTCATTCTATCGTAGTCATTATTACAAAAGATAATTACGTTAAAAGGGACCTTCGTGAAGTTATTGAAATCATGCACCATGATGACAATATCAATAGAGATAAGGGTTGGTTCATTAGTAATACCTAAAAACATGTTATTCGTGGCCTTCCTAAAAAAATTATGGTTTGGTGTTTTCTAGCTTTATTCAAAACTCTTAAATTATAAAAAAACCTTGTTTTTAATTTTAATAACTAAAATTAGCTCTATGGTATTCTCTCACTTTAATTATCAATTTTTTGCCTTGGTTGGAAATCCAAGTTTCTTTTCATTTTTAAATACTTTTGTTATCATTTACATTTATAAGTTAACTTTATTTTGTAAATTTTTTTAACCCCTCATGTTATTTTTCCCTTTGTAAAACTAAGAAATTTTTTTAACAAGTGCTAACTATGGTTTGCTAATTAATAAATTATATTTATGATAATTAAGGTTTCAATAATCTTAACCTCATTCTTATTCTTTTTTTTTTTCCTTGATAATGGGTCTAGATTAATGACTCAACGTTGCACTTCACCAAAAAAATGTACACAGCTTCTCCAAATAAATTACAAGATGTTAAATTGTGACAATATCATAAATTCAATTGTTACCCTACATGGAAGGGTTTTCATAGATAAGGTAAGGCATTTTGAAAATCTCATGATAAATTTATCAAAAAGACTACCGATCTAACCTTTCTTAAAAAATGTAGAGTTATATTATTCCTAATTTCATATGTATTTATCATTCTCTTAAAAATAAAAGAACTAAATTTATATTTAATAATACCAATTTTGATCTTCTTAGATCGAAAATCCAAAGCTTCGAGGTCTTTCCTTTGTAAATTATCTTCCCAAATTTTTCTATGCACCTTGAATTAGCTTCTACCCCGCACTGTGACATTTGATCTCAAATAGAATCAAGCTCAACATTAAAATTTGAGGTTGTTCTTCATGAAGGCTAGTGAAAGACTAAAAAAAAAAATGTTGTAGGATTTGGGAATGTTTATAGCAAAAACATAAGAAGGTGGGATAAGTTTGATCTAGTACGGGTGGATTCTACTTATTCTTCTACTTGTTATTCTACAGGGGTAATTGCTCACGCTCGAGTGCATCATCCTCTCTCAGTAACCTAACAAATTTTAAAAATATTCTTTCTCTTAATAGTTTTTGTGCCATCCTAGATCATTCGATCCCGATTTTATCCTCCATGAATATAGTGAGATGCAACCTTTTCCCTTTGGCTTTATTGGTCCTAATCTTTCACCTAAAACAACTTTGAGCTACGCTACTAACATCATAGTTAATAATTATGCTGCCCCTTCTTCCTTATTTGTGAAATACTCTTCTTTAAACCTAATTTTGGTTATCAATTCTAACACTAGTCATGCGCATGCCTTGGGGATAATAATTTAATTTTGATTGCGCAAACCTTAAATAAAGCGAGTGAATCCCAAGTGCACGCCACTTGTTTATTTCCGATTCCTCACATGGTTAATGCTCATTGCCCGTGACTCATCTCACTTTCCATGTGGTGGGTCCAACCAATCCCATTCCTTCTTTGTCTCCTCTTTCTAACCTTTCTATGCCTCACAATCCTAATACCATTGATATTAATTGCCCTTTCTCTTTTGAGACTATTGTTGTTCTCTCTAATCAAAATGACAATCTTAAAATGTTTTTAATATCTAAAATTTTGTCCTCGACGCCCTTCTATAGAATTATTAAATAGAGGCCTAGTTTTTTTCATTTCCCAAAAATTCATTACAATTAAGGAAATAATTGTCAACCTTAAACAAACCCTATTTTGTCTTTTAGAGTCAACTATTGAAGAGGTCGACAAGATTGTGTTATCCTTATAAGAATAAAAAAACCTCTTAAAAGAAATATAACTAAAGTTGAACACATCGCATTGAATAACCTTAAAAATAATAAAAAGCTCACTATTGTTAAAGCTAATAATGGTAATCTGGTGGTTATCTTAAATCACGATGATTACATTTCCAAAATTATTGACCGCTTTAAATAGTGGTAGTGTAGAAAATTAAGAAAAATCCCATCAATAAAATCTTAAAACTATTTCTAATGCTTTAAAAAAATCCTCATTTGGATGACAACATAAAGAAAAATATTATTCCTTCCAAATAAATCACCCCTAGAATATACAACCAACCTAAAATTCATAAACCTGGTGCTCCTATCCAACATATCGTCAATACTATCCACTTCCCTACTTAAAAACTCACCCCTTTTGTCGCTAAAAAGCTTAAACCTTTAGTGGGTAACTCCTATTCATTTATCAAGGACTCTTTTTCTTTTGTTGAATTTATTAAAGAACAAAAAGTGGATAAATGAGGCTCTATTGTCAACTTTGATGTTGTGCCCCTCTTACAATAATTCCTATTGATGAAGGCATACTTATCATCAAGAAAATAATTTATTATGAAGCCAAAAATCTTGTTGAGCTTTGTTTGCGCATGTAACACCCTTGACCGTTGTTATTTTCTTCCTTTGCATCTCAATTGTTGGCATGTGATTTTCCTTTGTAGGATATGTTCTTTTTGACTTTGGGGAAATCATGCTTAATCGGATAAGTCTTTTATGCTCTTAAGATCTTCCGACCGAATTGGAATAGTTTTCCTGAATTCATTTTTCACTTCTTGAAGGTGAGATTACAAATTGGTTTTAAGAGTTGTAAACATATCTATTTACCCGACTCATCCTTGGATCAATTTCAATGATCTAAGGAATGTTTTAAATCTATTTAGAGTGAACAACTGATGAATTGGCATTCCATGAACTGAGAAACACATGGACTGAACTTAGTAGATGTAAGTTCTTTAATTCTCTTTTGTGTGAAAATATTTCCATTCAATGGTATGTTTCGTTTGGGTCTCTGGAGATCGACCATGGCAGGTCATTACCGACGTAATTGGGATTTTAGCTTGTTCATGGCGTAGGAGAGAACCAGAATCCTAAGCCAGGTAAAATTATTTCCTACCTAAGCTATGTAACATGATATAATTATGATTCTAACCTAAACATGGTGCTAAGGGAATTGGAAAAAGTTACTAGGTATTGAAACTAAACATTGAACCTATTCTACAAGGCAATATGGTGATCTAACCTAGTGTTTTAAACTATGGCACTTTGAATTATTTACCTATGAGGGTTTATCTAAACCTAATTGCTAAGGCCTATGGTGGGGGTTAGTTGTTAGTGTTATATCCTAAGGTATAAACTTTAATCTACCTAAGATCTAACCTAAGCAAATAACCTATCCTAAACTATTGGGCATGAAGGGGGACTTATGTAGTCGCATGCATATTGGCGACGGTTCCTAAGGCATTTATGATGTTGATAAGGTTTGTTATTGCACTCGATCGCCACTTTAGCGAGGGTTAGTTGGCTTGGTGAAGGCTTAGGTGGTAGTATCACTAAAATGGAAACACATGTTAATTTAGACTTGGCATTCGCCAGACTTGGCAGGCGGTGGTAAGGAAGATTAGGCGGGAGATTTGGAGTTAATGGAATTAATTTCTTTTGGTTTACGAGCCCAAACCGTCTTAGTAGGCATGCCATGCCAAATGGATTTTGCTTGGGTTGTTTCACTTTGCATGTTTTCCAATTTTTACTCTGTATGCACTCTGGTTTTCGAACCAACGAGTTGAATCGCACTTCATGGCTATTTTTGAGGTTTTGAATCTATTTTCGTTTCGTGGAATTTATAAGAGGCATTGTGGAAGAGGTATCTAGTTGTTCGATCTTTCGTGGAAAAGAAGAGAAGGAGTGAGCTCAGCTAGAGGTCTTCTTTGATTTGACAGAGACACTATCAGGCATGATAGGCTCTAACTGTTAAAATCTATTGCTTTCCTCTAAGTGTTTTCATTAAAACAACTTTACTCTGTGAGTTTTTATGCATTGCATGATGTTTTTGGTTGTTTGGTTACTTGAGTTATTAAATCTTGTATTCTTGGTTTCAAAACCTTTGCAAAAGTGGTCTGGTTTAAAAATATAGTATGTGTTGGTTTAAGCACATGAAAATTGCATGCAAGAACGACTCTGTAACCCTGTTTGGCTTAACTGAATTTGGCAATTTTGGTTAGGTTTTGTTACTTCCAAATGAATGTATTCTCACTAGTTCTTTAGAGAATCTTGCATCCCACCTATATCTGTTGAAGCTATCGTTTTGTGATCCTGTGCTGGTAAAAGCTCTAGTTTGTCATGAAAACTTGCATGTAAGCTCAGATTCTGTTGGAAACTTGTGGGTATTCGAGAATTGTTATTAGGTTCTTGGTGCTGTTATGATTGTGTTTCACTTTGTAAGTATATGGAGTTGAGAATAGAGTAGTAGTTGGTTGGTTCTTGTTTTCTAAACTGCGAACAATTGTTGTTGTTGGAACCCTAACTTGGTGTGATAATTGTGTAGCATTATCAAGTTATTATGGACTGTTACAAGTCCACATCAGTTGGTGTTTGTGTTTTACTGAGACCTTGTGTATTGTAGTGAGAGATCATTTTGAATACGGCCTTAGCACTTATATGGTGTTGGTCTGAACTCTTTAAGTGATCTTTCAAACCGCTTCAGCTGTTGAGCAAGGTTTGATACGATAGTTGTTCGAACATGACGCTTGATTTTTAATTTGAACTGTTTAAATGTTGTTCATTGCATTTTATCTAGCATTAGAATGCAAAAGTTATATTTACTCAATAAGGAGTACTTGTGATTCAAAATGAGTCGAGGGAATTGTTTCATATTGTTGGAGTTAGAAACCTGAGCAAGGTGTCGGTCCAGTTAGGATTCTTTCTAGTTTTCTTTGTTTAAATATGCAAACCAAAAGGGAACAAAAGTTGCCCGAACTTGTTTTAAATCAGTTGAATGATTTTGATCTTGGTAAAGACTTATGTTCCACATGGTGCTCAGATTGGAATTTTGAATCTTGGGGCAGAAGGTATCTTGTAAATATGTTGTTGGATCCTGTCATGTATATTGAGTTTATTACAGTAGGGAAACTATTTTAAAACTCTAAATTTTCAAAAGGAAACAGATGCTTGTGCATGGAGAAAATAGGAAATATGGTTTTAGGAGTCGGTTGGTAAACTCTGTTAGACCTTGACTGGAACCATCTTTGTAGTTTATGAATCTTATTGGGAATTCATTCTCTATTCTATTCTTGAAGCAATATGTTGAAAAGTATGATAAATAATATTGTTTGATTTAGCTCTTGGGTAATTCCAGGTGTTAGTATCGCTCAGATTTCTCTTCTGTAGGTCCTCATAAAGAAATGATGAACCCATGAAAGAATTAGTTATAGTTCTTTTGTGTATAAGGACTGTGTATGATCTTCACTGCTCTAATGTTCCTATTTGAATAGATCCCTTGCTTACTTGTAGGAAGTTTTTAAGGGAAAAGTTTCATTAGATACCTTTTCACTTTAAGGTGCTCTTGTTCTTCCTTTGGAATCCTTATATGAACTCGAACTGTATGTATTTGAAGAAGGGACTTTGTTAATTAAGTTGAAGGATAAGACTACGGTTTAGGATCATTTCATTAAGCTTCTTTTCTATTGCAGTTGGGTTAAGTTTATTGGTTCGGAACCTTCTGTTAATTATTCTAATGGGAAAAAGAGAATCATTACTTAATTAGTTTTCTTATACTTGTCATTTGACTGAAATAAGTAGAAAGAGATGGATGATTGATTAGTAAAAAGGAAATGCAAACTTGTTGATTGATTGTTAATCCATCATTCCTTCTTGGATTTCTTTTATGTGACCCTATTTTGATGAACACCTTAAAATGTTGAATTTTAAAGTAGATGTCCCTAAAGGAAATAGTTTAAGTCATGAAATGCACTTGTTTCTGCTTTGCGGATGTTATGTACTTTGGCATAATGGAAATGGTTTTTCTTCTTCTTCACTTGATAGATTAGATGAAACACCTTAGTGAAAACATGTTGTAAACACTTCTTTTATCTTATGGTAAAGATAAGTGTTGTATTCTATTTTGGTAGAATGGGAAACAATGAGATGTTATGTTCTGTTGTTTGGTAAAGATGATTGATAGGATTAATTATACTTTAATTCGTAAGACAAATATTATAGATTATATTATGTTCTTCTTTTAGAAGTGAATTTCGATTCATTGATGATCTTCTTTTGTTATACTTATGCTTGGTGTATGAAATGCTAATTGTTCATTAAAGTAGGGTTGTTTTTATTGGAACAATTAGTGGATTGCACTTCGTTTTAAGGCTTAGTGCTTATCATGCTCAGTTCATTGAACTGACCCGTGCTAGCAATTTTTGCAGATGGACTTCGTAAGTGACATAAGATGGAAAAATCTTATATGATGCATTGGCTGATCTAAGTTTGATTATAGTGAAGAATTCTGATTCATTCTAGAGATGTATTGAAAAAGAAAAGTATTATTCCTTTTTGAATAAAGACTGTTGTCATGCAGTAAGCCCAAAAATGTATAAGTTGTAAAGGCATAAGTTTGTAAATACAAATGTTTGTAAATGCATATGTTGTAAATGCATAAGTTGTAAAGGTATAAGTTTGAAAATGAAATTGAAGGATGTGAACTTACTTGCATGAGTTGTGTAAATTATCTTGTACCTTTGTAAAAGAAATGGTATCTTATCTTGTTGATATTCTTCTTATTATTTATACTATTAAAGGAGGATTCTTGAATTAATAGGATAAAAAGGAGTTAGAGTAATCTCCCTAATTAAGATGCAACTAGATAAGTTGCAGAATTCAATGTTCTTATATAAACAACTTAATATAGTAAGGTGATGTGTAATGAACACACAATGAAAACTATAGAATATATAAAGAACAAAAAGGGTGTGTTAAACCCTAGAACTTAACCATGAAGAGGAAGACTCTTCCTCTCTAGTGGAAAAGTAAACAAAAAGGAAGATATGATTTATAATCATAGACTACATTTAATAAAGTCTAGAAGATACAACCTAGGTGGTTGTTACACTTCCTTGATTGGTTAAGTCACATTAAACAAAACTTATGAGGTTGCTGTCCTTTCTTTTTGGTAACTACTTTTTAAGCCAAAAATTAATGAACATCGAAAGAAATCATGAGTTAAGGAAGTTCTCCAAGGATTAATGGAACCTGATTTGGAAGGGAACTTGGGAAGAGTTGGACTAGGATTTGGACAAGGTTGCTGAAATCTGCTATTAAATATCCAGATTAATTAAATATTAATAATCACCTTGGGGTTTGTACATCTTGACGAGGTTGTTCTGTAGGATGCTGGCACATGCCAACTACAGAGTTGTACCTTTGAGAAGATTAGGATCTTCTCGAGGATATAACATTGTAGTTGACATGTGGCAACACCCTTATGCATTGATCGTCTAGATCTACATGCTTATGGACTTGAACTTAGTTTTTCTCTAGGACTGGGTAGTAACATAGTTATGATATGAAGTAACCCTCTAGGACTTTGGGTACCTTGGCACACGGGGTTAACCTAGGTTGACCCAATATGACAAAATATCCTAAGTCTTTGTGAGTCGCTCCCTATCATAACCTATGTTGTTAACTTGAACTAGGGGTAAACCATGGGCAAGTGGACTGACTGGAAGTCAGTAAAGGACATTCTAGATAAAAATTGAGTGGGGTGAAGGACGTATTCCTGGATTGACGAGTATGTCGTCAAGGAATGAATAATACAAACAGTATGTTAGGAAAACTTTGGCCAAAGTATCGCAAGCTACTGATTGTGTTGTCCTATGTCACCTTGTCTAAGGTTCAAGATGCAGATGAATATTGGTAGAAAATATTCAGATAGGTTCCTAGACAGATCACTCCATACCCCGAACAGGGTAAGAGAACCAAGTATACATAGTATATAGAAAAAGTATTCAATACTTAAAGTTAAACATGAATAGATCGGTAGTTCGCCGAGTCATGAAATGAATAGATCGGTGGCACACCGAGTCATTACAGCTGCATATGGTTATCTGTTATAAGAATGGATGTTATGGAATGTGTGTTCTAAATTATGTATTTAGAACAGAGAACGTTACTTAAAATTTTTTCCCTTGTATCTAAAGTGTTAAAATGGGAATGTTACACGCTCTACCTTCTTTAGTGTCAACAGAGAAATTTATGAGCAAATAAAAGCTATTGCCATGGGACAATTTGTTTATGGAAAAATTTGAACAGAGAGCAATTGATTCTTGCCCATTAAAACTAGAATGGTGGAAAAGGTTTGTTGATGATACCAATGTATTTTGGATTCATGAAATGGGAAACCTTAATAAATTTATCACTCACCTAAATAGTATTTATCCTCACATCCAATTCATTATGGAAACTAAGATTAATGAATCTATTCCATTCCTTGACACCTTATTAAGAAGAAAATAATTTGGGCCACTCTCTTGTGAAGTATATAGAAAGAAAACACACATAAATTATTACCTCGGGGTAGAATCCCACCATCACATGTCTCAAAAATTGGTGTGCTAAAAACATTTACCTCTGAGTGATGAGGATTTTTGATAGTGAACACCTTGGTCTCGAGTTTAATCATATTACAAATGTTTTTAGGAAAAATGGTTATAATGATAAATTAATCACCAACACATCTCAAAACATTGTTAATCCATCGCTAAAAATTATAAATCAACATGATTCAAACCAAAAATCTTCCTTCCCTATTTAAAAACTCCATTGATAAATTTACAAAAAAATTAAGCAAAAAAGGTATTATAACCACCTTCCTACCTTTTAACACCATGAGAAGAAACCTTAATTCCCTTATAGATAACATTGAAACCAATCTTAATAGTGGAGTCTATGTGATTAAATACTCTTATGGAAAACCATTTATTGGTGAAACTTGTCGATCAATTAAAACTCAAATTAACGAGCATGATAAATACATCAAGTATGATAGAGCGAACGATTTGTGTTAGTTGAACACTCCTCAATACCAAAACACTCTATTTGTATTGATTTTGCTAGGGTCATTGCTGCAAAAGATAATAATGTAAAAATGATGTCACATCTCATTATTTAACCCCAAAATTGACATCTGCTTAGGCCGAAATAGATTGATGAAGGTAAAAACATAGCGTTACACCGATCTTAATTATTGTAAGCTTTACGTTAAAAAGTTGGTTAATTTTAAGGAGTCTTAACTCACACCGACATCACTTATTTGAAAATATGGATGATTGCATTGTAGTATATCGGGACTTAGTCTATACATTATATTTTATCCTTAACACATTGATTGTGCAGGAAGTCATGAACCGAGCGGACCCTTTGAGATTATGTGGGAACCATTATAATGAATCTTGCATATCAATGGCTTAGGCCTCGATTCTATAGAGGATGAACCAATTGCTAATCTTGGCATTAAAGTATAAGTTTTGTTGGTTGTATTAAAGTATTATTAAGAGGACATATTTTATTGTGTTTGGTTGTGAAAGGCATTATCATTGTTGTTGACATTTTAAAGAGGCTTGATAGGTTGTTGATTTAACAATAAAAAATTGAAATATGTCTTTTGTGAGTGTTTGGAACATGATTATTAATAAAGAAATATTATATAGACACACACATACACACATATAATTATTTAATCGATGATTATCTTGGTTGATGAGGTTATATAAATCATGGATATTATTGTTGACTTAGTATAAAGAATGATTATGTTTTAGTCAAAAATGACTATAGTATAAACATTAGGGTCACAGAACCCACCAAAATTTAGAGAAGGGATGATAAATGTTTCAAATATGTTTTAAATGGGAGCAGTTAACCATGTAAGCACTCAACTTGTTCTCTTGGGCGAGTTCATAATGATGTATGAAACCCTAGTTATTGGCATTGGCATTTTGTAGGTGTATAAATATTTTTGAAGCTTGCGTGGGCAACACTAGTTATTGGAATCTGCATGTAATGTGCATGACAAATTTTAATGGAGAGAAATAGTAGTTTTAGTGGATGGTAATTTTTTGATAAATACATTCAAACCGGAGTTAGAGAAGTTATAAAAACTCCTAACTCCGGGCCAAGTCATAACAATGTTTTCAAGTGACACGACATGTGCTAGCATAGAGGAGAGTTTTAAGCTTCTTGGAATGCAAACAGGGATGTATAGTTCATTCAGGATTGGCGCCACCGTTAATAACTTAGGCATGTATTTCTTGCTCTAATCCTATGTATTCTCTTATGGAAAAATAGATCTATTTTAATAAGTCTGTCTGTCTTGTTTTTCCTTCTCCCTCTTTATAATAAGTAAAATAAGGGATTCAAATGTATGAAATAGAAATACCCATGTGGGTAAAATGTGTTTTCCCCATCTTTCTTTTTATGGGAATTTGTTTTACAACGGTTTGTATATATACATTTAAACTCTTGCTTGGATATGAAATAGATGTATATACACAAACACCAATACATGTGCATTGTTATTTATCTATGAGTGATTTTTTTGGTTTCATTTTTATGAAATAAATTGGCGTGGATAAAATGTTCCTTGCTATCTTAAATACATTTATGGGAAAAGAGTAGGTTTTGTCTATCGAACTCAATGTATTATTTTGCTAATTTTTCCGTTGGTTATTAATGTGCTTATTCTTTTTCTTAAATATGAAAAAACATTATTTTTTCTTGTATCTCTGTTTGGCCATGAAGGAATTGTAATGAAAATAAATAAATATGAAAAAGATACTCCTTGTTTTCTTGTACTTGTTTGGCTATGAAGGCATTGAAATGAAAATAAATAAATATGAAAAAGGATACTCCTTGTTTTCAGACTGATTGGCCATGAAGGCATTTGAATGAAAATAAATAAATATAAAAATATACTCCTTGTTTTCTTGTATCTATTTGGCCATGATGACATTGGAATGAAATAAAGTGAATATGGATATATGCAATCTCTTTCCTTAATTAAGGTATATGATTTGCATATAATAGTGTTATCCAATTTCACCCTGGGTGAAATTTGAAAACCAACTAGGCTTGCACCAAGGGAATCTCATAGCCAATTCAAGGATACAAGCAAATTTTAGTATTTAGGGGCAACATCGGGACCTTCGTGGAGGTTGAAACTCATAAGAGGAATTTTTCCTTTTCTTGGTCTTCATGAAGTTCAAAGTTTTATTCAAAGTGGGAGACAAGTCATGGAGGAACACCTCAACATCTTCACAATACTCCCGACACTAAGGAAATCCAAAAATAGCAAAAATCAGGGATGGCTTACAAAGGATTTGAGTAAAGAAGGGGGCTAGAGTTATGCATCAAGCTATCAAAATGAATTAGTATGTTTTAGAGCTCACCAAGCCCATTGATTACAAAATTGAGCTAGACCGAGCTACTCCAATAATCGGACCATGGCCACCGAGTTGTCATAGGAATACCAAGCTCCTTTTCACCGAAGACCAAGTTATTGCAGGGGTGAGATCTTGGACCGAGCTATGCACCGTTGAGAGTCATCGAGTTCATGTGTTAGGCAAAGCAATACATGGTGAAGAAGGTTGAGTTCTGAAGCTCATTGAGCTATTAAGACCACTAAACTACTATAATGAAGTACTAAACCATCGTGGGTGACTTATGCATACAAAGGAATGAGCCATGGTTTAAATTCATCGAGCTAACCATCGAACACAACGAGACACATTAGTTGAGACTCCCCTAGTGTAGAACTACTTAATGAATTCACGACAACATGGGGTGGGCATTGAGATAATAAAATCATCGACCTCATGGCGAAGGCATTACATGGTGTTTGGGGTTGGAGAAGTAAGAAACAGTATGAGCCATGTTACACAAAGACATGCAAGTTTTGAACTAGCGAAGTGCATTTAAATAAGGTACTCAAGATCAAATATGTAGGAGGTGAGCTATTGAGTGATGGGGTTGATGTTGTAGAGAAGGCATGCAGATCGAAAGGCTCGAGCCCAATGGACTCTTCGCTGCAGGATAAGGAAGCATATCTAAGTCGGTGGTTGCAATTAGGGAGGTTGAGTTGGGTCAAAATCTTATCCTATTGACAAGTTCAAGGTGAAATATCAAAGGAACTCATCACCCATTCATGGAGAAGATTCATCATGAAAGATCGGAGCTTGGTTGATGCAGTGGCTCAGCCAAAGGATTTGACAAAATGATGAAGTTTGGAGTTGGATCACGGAAATTTGGGATACGTCACAACAAATGTGGAGGATCGTGTCCCTCACAGCCCGCATGAACTCGAGATGCCGTGTGATGGAACTCGACTTGGTCGACGAGAATGTTGTGCGGAGTTTTGGCTCTGAGAGCCGAAACGACTCCACGGGACATGCGGGCGACAAAAAATAGAAAACACTATGGATAGAGTTATGTGGAGATGGCAGATTAGAGGGCCCGAGTTGCACTCAGACACTTGTGCATTGGAATACCAAAAACCCGACTCCCATTCAATGCGGGAAAGGTGGGGTCAATGACCCATGTGGCTTGAGGGTGGTGGTATGTGTGGGAAGAAATCGATCCGCCGCATCGGGCCGTGGGAGGTCAAGAAAGCATGGGCCAAGAAGTGGGAAGAGTTATTGCTAAGCCAATGGGATCTCGCAATGCATCGCAGAGTGGAAGTTGAAGTTTTAAAGTGGTGGACTTGAATCAATCCAAAGAGGTCTCCACGTCATGTCAAATCGGGGGTCAATCCAATGCAATTTAAGTGACCGAGGTGAAAAGTTCAACGTGGAGTGGATAAAGGGGTAAGAGGTTGGTGATCCTATGGAACACTTAGGTGGACATTGTAAATTCTAGTGTAAACAAAAGGTGAACCCACAAATGTAATAGAGTAGGGTGTTAGCTCATCCGAGTTGGCCCAATACAATATTTAAAAATATAAACAACCACTCCCCCTAACAATGAATAATGGAAATGATCAATTCAGGGTGACCCCATAATTTTATTTAATTCATGTATCATTCAAATATTTTCAAAACATTGGAGGAGGAAATTATTTAAAATTCATTTCCAATAAAAATTTAATGCAATCTTGTGAAATGCAAAAAGCCTAGTAAAATCCCAAAATAGCCGCATGTGCTCGAAGCTCATATCTTGAGCATTTCTCAATGGATTTGCACAAAATTGGTCTTGTTGGAATCATGGTTCTGAGACCTATACAAAAGGATAAATAAATTATATAAATGAAGAATAATTTATGGTGAATTTCATAGAAAACGATCCTAGTTTAGTTTGGCAATTACGAGGTGGTTGGGTGAGCATTAAATGGGCATGGGGAGCCAATTTCTTGTCTTTGCCGCAAGTCAGCAAATAAGCATGTGGAAGATTTTAAAAATCAGATATCATAATTTTCCATCATTTATTATTACTTTCAAGTGGTTGGAAAGAATATTTCGAGATTTCACTTCTCCCTCCCTCTCAAATTCTATAAATTGTAACATGGGGCTCATTTGTAAAGGAGATAGTCATTTTATTTTCCGCCCCTCTCCCTTTCTTTCTCTTTGCTAGGTAGAAATTGGAACTTCAAGCCTCCTCTCCATGCTCTGTAATGGCATTCTCTTTCCTATTTCCCACTAATGATGTACTGTGCAAAATTTTAATGGAGCAATAAATTGTGTTTTGTGATGCATTTTTTCCATCCTTTACATGTTTTGTTGTCTCTACTTGCCTCTCTTCATTACAGGGTATACATGCATATTTATGATGTTTATTGCAGGTTTGTGGGAGCTATGTTTAAATGGAAACAAATGGTGTTATGTGTGAATTCATATTTGGTCTGTGGTGTATCTTGTCCACCCTCTCCATTGCTCACCTCTCTCCATTTCAGGCAGTTGGATTGTGTCTAACAACTCCTTTTCTTGGTGTATCACCGCTCTTAGTGTAGGTTTATTTTCATGCATCTCTCTCCCTATCTCCTTGGAAGGTTAGAATAGAATTATATAGTTTTATTACTTATATTAGGAGTAGTTGTGGCAGGTAGGTTTAGGAGCAAGAACTAACTTTCTTTGGAGAGCTATCCCATTGTCAAAGTCCCACACTTTATGATAGCTCAATGTTACACAAATTACACCGAATGCCCCATTCACACGATGACCGTTCATGGGGTGCTATAATTTGGTGATAAGAAATAGATTATGGATGTTTCTAGTAAAGAAATTTATGCTATCATTTTATGATGACCCAAATCCTAACAGAGTTTTGCAGTGTTAGAAAAATATGAAGAAGTGATGCTTTTCTATTTAGTATTCTTTTCTGTAAAAAAATAGTATTTAGATAATCATGGTCTTGTATTATTTTGTAAGAATTTTGCTTATGAATGTAGGAAATGAAGAGTTAAATTAATATATATGAATTCTATTTACAAATTGTAAAAGTGGTTTCTATAAAACAATTGTTTTTGATTTGAACCGTTGTCCTCTTATGGGAATGTTGAGGAAGAGGGACTAATATTTGTTGACTATTTTTATGGGATGTTTTGCATATTTATAAGGTATTGTAATAGGGATTCTTATATACCCCGAGCTTATTGTATAAGTCTTTCTCCCATTATGGGTTGGCTAGAAACTTAAGGATTTTTCTTGTTATTAAATATGTACCTATTGTTGGATCAATCAATATTTGTTATATGCTACGATTGGAACTAATAGTTACAAGTAAAATCTATCTTGGGTTAAACTTTAAACTCTCTCTCAACTAATTTAGGGATCTTTAGTTTATATCTTGTTACTTAAATATGGACTTAGTGTTAGTACATTGTAAACATGCCAATTATGTAATTTAAATGATGTTGAATTTACCTATGTGTCTAAATACTTGAATGTATAAGTAGGTCCTTGTTTGGTCATGTACCACCATCACGGGGATGTTAAAGAGTTTTGAGACTGAAATATGCATCAATGATAAGACTCTTTGGGCATCAAGTTATAAATCAAAATAGGTTTCTCAAAATATTCTCTTGGTTTTCGGTTGAAGGCTTGTTGGATCTATCCTAAGGCATGTAACCTAGCCTTTCTAACATACTAAATCTATACTTTGGGCATCAAGTTATAAATCAAAATAGGTTTCTCAAAATATTCTCTTGGTTTTCGGTTGAAGGCTTGTTGGATCTATCCTAAGGCATGTAACCTAGCCTTTCTAACATACTAAATCTATACTTGGTCATAGTACTTGTTTATTTGGTCTTGAGGAGCACTAAGTTAGAATTGAGAACCTTCTTTAAGATGGTATCCTAGTAACAAACCAACAATTTTTGCTATCAATAATTATAAAAAGTTAATGGTATATGCTTGTTTGTCATTATCAATGGAAAAGGGGAATGGAAATATGGACCTTTGTTTTGCTATGTTCATGAATTGCTATTATGTTGCATAGTAATACAAAAGGGGTTAATATTATTAAATTGATTTACTACATCCAAACTAATATGTGTTATATCTCTATTGTGCTCTATCTAAAGTGTTTAGGAGTTAAGTTTTCCCTTTGTAATATTCAAGTGAAAATCGAGATATGAATAGTAAGGATTAGAGGCTTAATATTCCAAAAATGCGGAAAGCTAATCTAAGGCCCGATAATACCTAAAATATTAGTTATTAGATTTTCTAGGAAGTTGTCCCGCATATGGTTGTGGACTATCTTAAATTTCTATATGGGAATTTGGAAAATTTACCTTATCTTTTATATGAGTAAAACTCGTAATTATATGAAGTAAGCATTAGAAGATAAATATTTGATAGAGTTTGAAAGATTACATAAATGAATATGGGGCTATCTAGAATCACTATGAGGAAATATGGAAATATTACCCTCATCTCATTAAGTAAATTGTCATGCTAAATAAACATTACAAGATATTGCCTAACAATTTGACAAATCTTAGTTTTGACACTTTATGAGATAGTGCTTTTTACAAATTAAATGACACCAATGGATAAAAGATGAAAAAAATCCACTTTTGCAAAAATGACACGTTACCAATCAAAAGATATGAAGGAAATTGTTTTGCGTCAAGAATGGTCCATTTAAATTAAAAATGCAATTTTTATAATTTTAAAAAGCTTGTTTTTGTAAAAAATAGAAAAAACTATTTGTGGACCAACAAAAAAAAACTTTGGGGGCTACACTACACCCAATAGGAGGAATCACCCCTGTTAAGCCCTCTTGTGACCTCCCATGTGACCAAGGGCTAAGGTGTTTTGTGAGCACTCTCTTTTTGTGAACAAATTACTATTTTGGGGTACAAATTACAATTTTGGGGTGTGCCTCTTATTCCCAAGAAAGTCAAATCCACTTATCCTTTCCGAAACCGCCTATAATGTCTCCATTTGGAAAGGGCACACATGACAATTCACGTAACATTTATCTGCTACTCCGCACAAAACCCGAAATGGTTAAGCCCAACACAAAGTGTTAATTGTAGAAAAAAATTCCACAAAGGTGCTAAAGGCTTTTCCTTGCCTCGCCAAATAAAGCCGACCTTAAATAAGATCCATGCAAACCGCATAGAAAATAAAAAACTACCCGAAGACCCGAAAGGGTGTTTTTAGAATCCTTTTGTAACCTTTGTAGCTTCCCATATGGATATGTATGAGAATCCGCACCCTTCACAAGATATGTAAAAACTAGACACCTTCAAAACCGCTTGAATTGCAAAGGGTCGAGTTTACAATTGATCTAGGTGTTTTGGCACCTTCCAAATCTGATGGTGCCTTTGGTTTCACACAGAGATCCGTGTTGTAGAAACATACCAATAATTTCCAAAAATATGAAAATTATAAAACCCTCACTTGTGGAAAAACAATTAGAAATGGATGTTTACATCATCTATTTCTCTCGATACCATCAAAGGAACGATAAGAAGATCTTTCCAAGCCACAAAAATCTTAGATGATAATAACATACTACATTTGATAAGCTGAAAGGAATTCACCAAAATAACCTTAGAAATAGATTTACAAACAAAGAGTTAAAATATCATATATAGAAATCCATCACAATGCTCGTGAATTAACTCAATAATCATGATGTACATATAGGAGGAGGGAAGTGCAACTACTACCTAGATCAGTGGTGAATAACTCTCACTAACGTCTTACTCGAGAGTAGAGTTGACTCCACACAACTAGTAAGCTAACTCAACACAACTAGTACATATTGTTTGAGGTGAATTTTGGCTAGTCAATAATATGATAAAACTAAAAACTCTAAAAGTAACAAGGTTTAATGATACTTGCATTGAAAAATGCAATGTCAAGATGAGCGGGTCTAAGAACAATGCGAGAAAAATCCTTATTAACTCGAGTGAGAGAACTTGTATGTAATGATAGCTAAACAAGATAAATATTAGACGACGATTACATGAGTTGCTTAGTAAAGGCCAATCCCGTGAATCAAAAGGATTCCTTAAAGGATGTCAACTCATGTTTACAATCAAGTGATATGATATGAAATAAGATAATGACAATATGATTAGAATTTGAGAGGGATGGAGAGATCCTATTCTTGCTTGATAGGTGGCCCAAGAAAGGGCTACAATGAGCTCAAAGTCCAAGAAATACTCTAACCAAAAATGTTCTACCATGTCCCGTATTTCATGTATCACTTCAAGCTTTTATATGTCTTCAATTTTGGGTGTGATGGCAATGACACATAGGTGAGTTTGTGTGTGGTATCAAATTGCTCCCACACAAAGGGTTCCCGCACAATCGAAGATAATAGATACTGTAATGGGGTGTGATGCACCTATAACTGTCATCTACAGAGACAACACATCTCAAGAAGACATATTAGGAAAAAACAAATTAATGAAATCTCTCAAAGTATGTAAATGTGGTAAAATGATAAAATGACAGGAATCACAGTAATTAAAAAGAATCACTAGTGATTACTATGTAAAAGTTGATATATTGAAAAAGAGAGATTTTGATAGAAATAGAGACTTAAGATGATTGATTTGGCTTATATATGATATGCTAATAAAGTGAAGATAGAAAAAGATTGATTTGATTACCTTTGCTGAAAATGGTCCGGATAGAGTGGAAATGCTTACAAGAGATTATTGAGTGTTTGATGGCTTGATAGGGGTGTTGAGGATGTTTAGATGTTCATGACAATATTGTTTGTTTCTTGAACGTGACAGAGCTTCATTGTAATGCTTTTGGATCATGAAATAGGAAGGTTGTAGTTCTATTTATAATTGTTTGTGATTGGTTAAGATCATCGGCAACTGAAAACGTGGAAAAAACAACTTGAAAGTGGTTTTAACCACTTCCAAGTTGGGATTTTTGGGTGGGGATGTGAGGTTATGTGGTTAAGGATGTTAAGAGGTTGGGTAATGGGGGTAAAAATGGGTTTAGATGGGTTAGGGGTAGTTAAGGAGGTTTTAGGGAGGTTAAGGTAGGTAAGAAAGATTGTATGAGGGTAAAACATGATTTTACGAGGGTGAGGGTAGTGACCTAGCTTATGATTAAATGATAGGTTTTACTTGATTTAATGATGTGTGTGTGTGTGTGGTGTGTATAGGACACCTAGGGTGCCAAAACCCGGTGTTTATGTTTGCCCCTTTTTGTCAAGCGATTTTTGATAAATGGGCCATTAGACAAAAACAAGTTGATTGATTTGTTTAGATAGGTGATCCCACCTTAAACTCGGGGTCATTCGATGAATGGAAATGATTCCAAGTTTGAAAAGGTTGTTGGATGAGATAGGTTTGTATGATGGTGTGTTTTGATTTAAGATGCCCCAAGACAAGGGATAATAAAATGGATTTCCACAAAGGAGGATTTGCATGACTATAAAATGAAATGATAAGGGAACCAAGGGGTTCGTAACCTATAGATGTATGACTTATAGTGAGGTGACCTCGGGAAATGATCTTGGATCGGTATGATATCTACTATGTATCGGATATGTAAGCTTGATAAAGGATGTTGCCACAAAGGTGGGATTATGTGGCTAGGAAATCAAGTGATAGGGGAACGAATGGGTTTGTGTCCTATAGACATATGACTTGATGATGACAAGAAAAATGTTTCCCGATAGCTACAAAATCCATAATGGATTTGATAAAGACACACTTTGATTGATTGGTTGATTTTGATTTTCAAAGGGGACTAGGGCCCTAAAAAATGAAACACATATTGAAGAAGTATGCTATTTTGGCAAGGGATGATGAAAAATGATGGTTTGATGAGGTCGAAGGACAAAAGTTGAGTTTAAAGGATTTTTTATAGAGTCGCTAGAGGGGGTTAGTATAAGGGTGGATGCGTAGGGAGTATTGATAAGGTATAATGATGTTGGTGTGACCGAGGCCTTCGCTGCGTGGTGGCAAGGGATGTTTGATGGGGTTGAGAGGCGGTGTGAGCCCACGTAGAGGTGCCACCTCTGAGAGGGTAGTGACGATATTGAGGGCGAAGATGAGGAGGATAGGAGGCAATGTTGGAGGCTACAATAGATTGTTTAGAGGTCGAGAAGGCCACATTGGTAGCTAAGAGAGATGGGTTGAGTCAACAACTCACCATTGTATAGGTGGAGGTGACATAGGCTATAGCTAATAAGGATAGATATCGATAATAACGAGAGGCCTTGCAAAGGCCTTTAGAGTGACAAGTAATTCTATCTTGAGGACCGAGATAAAGGTGGTGAGAGGTCAAATGGGGCCACCTGGTAGTATGGATATGGCCAACTACCACCATTATGCGAGGAGATGAGATACTACGAGGAGATAGTATGACATAGGTTACCATATGAGCCTCGCTACATGGTGTATCTAGCTCGGAGATAGGTGACACCATCGGGTAGTGCTACTTGTGTTGGACAACCACCATGGGGTCAAGAGGTAGGTCCTAACAAAGGAAAAATAGAGGCCCAAGTGGTGATGCGGGGAGTAGTGGGAGTGTTCACTTGACTTACGTCCAATTTACTCAGTAGAGTCGTATAGATATGGTTTTGATGTATGAGGCTCTTTTGAAGTTATTATATATATATATATATATATATATATATATATATTTTGGTACACGGTTTTTAAGACTTGTGATGATATACAAACTTGTGATATATATATATATATATATATATATATATATATGATTTTTTTATTTTGAGTTATATTTTGTGATTTTTGTGCAATGTGATGGATATATATGTGTTTGATGATGATTTGACTAGTGATTTTGTTAAGATATGATGTGTTATGGAAATATTTAGAATGTATGATTTATATTGTAAATGTTTATGTTATAATATGATTTTAATGTTTTCGTGACAAGTGATGATCTTGTTGTATGATTCACGACCGTAAATGGGTAAGAACTTTATTGTGGATTTTTTTTTCTTCACTGTCCTAGATATACATATGGTGTGATGGTAAACTAATTTCAAAATGTATGATACTGCACATGCAACCCTATACTAGATGTTAATGTACGACTTACAATGGTTAGTCATACTAGGATCATAGATAGAGATGGGGTCATCATATTCATCATTTTTATGACATAAATAAAGTGTCCATGTAGCGAGCGTGAGAAAATGGGTTCTTCATAACAATTCCCTAGGCTTTACCCTAACTCTTTGTATTTGAAGAAAATAATTGAAGCGGTAAACTCTCATTTGAAAAAAACAAATCGATTTGGAAAGCTTTCTTAGGACGATGCTATTTTGATTTTGACATGAGGGCTGATTGATGCGGGAAGCCCTATTTTAACAAGAGGATTGATTGATGTGGGAAGTAATTTTCTGGATATGTAATTTGATTGGGTATCCATCCTTTAAGGGAGTGGTCTACAATTTTTATTGACTTTCTTTTGATGGTAGCCATCCTTCAAGGGAACGATCTACAACTTTATCTAATATGATTGATTTTTGAGTAATTGTCCTTCAAGGGTTGAATTTATATTTTAATTAAATACATCCCATAGATATTTGTGACTTTTGAGCTGAGGGTATCCTGGGTAACCATTAGAAGGGGATAAGATAAGCACGTGAGCTACACATATATCTTTGTCATGTTGATCAAGATGAGATATGGGGATGGTGGAGTAATGATAGCTGGGGTTCCCTAGCCATGAGCAAGGAAATTTTCCATGATAAATATGCTATGAGCAGAGCCGTGGTGCTCATATTTAAGGTTTTTATAGGTATGTTAATGGAAGACCGCATGATTGAAAATCATTACAAGAGTGATAGGGTGTGTGCTACTGATAAGGGGAGATTATAGTCTGACTAATGTTTCATAAGTTGATAAGTTAATAGTATAATGACTACAAGTGTAATGTGTTGAGAGGATCATTTTCAAGTTTACCATCAAGGCTAAATAAAAACCTTAGATCCATATTTATGAGTGATAATGTGCAATCCAAGCTAGTTTGGAGCAAATTTTCCATGTTAGTGATGTGTTGGTTTTCTTTGAGAACAAGATTGCCAACATTGAAGTCACATTGTTTAAGGTGTTTGTTATAAGCACATTTGATGCATTCTTGATAGACATTTATATGGTCAAGTACAATTAAACGATGTTCATATAACAATTTTAGTTGGGATAGACATTCTTGATGATAATCCTCATTAGATATGAAATATTTGAGGGAAACACATAGGGATGGGATTTGGAGTTCAAGAGGAAGAACAAATTCAGTGCCATGTAGACTAATGAGAAGGGTGTAGCTCCTGTAGGAGTTTGAAAGCTAGTTCGATAAGCCCACAAGGTGAAGGGAATTTGGAGATGTCAATCCCTTCCGGTTTGATCAATTGTTTTCATGAGGATTTTGTTGAGTGTTTTATTAGAAGCTTCTGCTTGACCATTTTCTTGTGGATAATAAGGAGATGAAAATCTGAGTTTGATGTTATAAGTATCATAAAGTTTTTAAACTTTTTTGTTTTTGAATGATTTACCATTATCTATGATGAGTTTGTGAGGAATGCCAAAACAATAGATAATGTGATGATGGATGAAGTCAATGATTTTATCTACTTTAGTGGAGATGAGGGGAATAAATTCCACCCATTTTGTAAAGTATTCAATAGTTGTGATGATAGAATTATGTTGTTGTGATGAGAGAGGGTTGATAAGGACGATAAGGTCAAGCCCCCATTGAGAAAAAAAAAGGTCTTGTGCTAGTTGAAGAGCATGGCTAGGAACATGTGTAAGGTTGGAATGTTGTTGAAATTTGATACACTTTTTAATGTAGTCATAATAATCTTGATTAAGTGTAGGCCAGTAATAGCCCATGTGTAGGATACATTTAGCAACAACTAAACCATTGAAGTATCCACCACATACATTGTCATGGACTTCTTGGATTGCTAGACAAGCCTCCAAAGTTTTGAGACACTAGAGGAGGAGGCCATAAAATCCTATTTTGTAAAGGATACCTCCTAAGATGACGTGATGAGACACACATTGTTGGAAATATCATTTTCCATTTTTGGAAAGGTCGCGAGGTGTTTTGCCATTGTATAGGTATTTGTATGTTTGTGTGTACCATGTGTTAGATGAATCATTTTCTATATGATTTATGGTAGGAATATTAGTATTAATGTAAGATGGTTGATCAAGTTTATGTACAATGATGAATAATTTGGAATCATATGGTGATAGAGGGATGAGAGAAGAAAGAGAAGCCATCATGTCTATAAATTTTTTAGATGATCGAGGGGTGGTTTGGATTTCATAATGGTCAAAGAGTTGTAATAAGTATTTGATGATGGTTTTATATTTATGAAGGATCTCATTTTTACATTGATATATGCCTTTGATTTGATTAATGAAAAGTTATGAATCATCATAGATGTCAAGAATTTGTACACCTAGGAAGGTAACGATCTGAAGTCCCATGATAAGAGCTTCATATTCTACCATGTTGTTAGTACATTTGAAATTAAGTTTTAAGGATAACAATATAGGAGTGTCCCAAGGGGGATTATGACTATCCCGATGCCTCCCCCTTATCTGCATTTGGACCCAATCGAAAAAAGAAGGTCATTTTGAGAGGGGAATTGTATTGATCGAGAATGTTTATTGATTTATTAGGGAAGTGTTCACAAGGTAATCGATTTATAGGAAAGAGATCTTTGATTCTAGTCACCAATTAATATCCCCTTAATTGATTTATGAGGGATAAATTTGAGGTTGAATTCAGTCATAAACGTGAGCCACCTAGTAATGCGATCATTATGATATGATTTGGAATACATGGTTTTGAGTGGGTTGAAGTTTGTGATGACATAAGTTTTGTGATTAATGAGATATTGATGAAGCTTGGAAGTTATGAAGTATAAGGATCAACACAACTTTTCACTTCATAATAACGAGTTTTGTACTCATGGAGGGTGCAACTAATGTAATAGAAAACATTCTTTACCTTGTTCATCTTGATGTGCACGTATGGCTCCAAAGGTGTGGCCTATCACAAATATGTAAAGATAGAAAATCTCCCCCTCACGTGGAGGTGTGAGCACGAGCGGTGATAGGAGGTATTGTTTGAGAGCATCGAAGGCTTGTTGACAATTATCGTCCCACTTAAAGTGGATTTATTTTCAAAGAAGATAAGGAAAGGTTAAAAATGTTATAATAATTGAGAAATGAACTGAAAAATGGATTGAAGCTTCCTTGAAGACTATGAAGCTACTAAATTTGAGTTTGGTGGGTTCTACTTCAATACCCATGATAGATATGATAAATCCAAGGAGTTTTCCGTGAGAAATCCAAAAACACAATGTTCAAGATTAAGTCAAAGAAATAATTATAATAGATGTGCAAAGATGACATCTAGAACAACGAGATGGTCTCTTTAGTGTTTATATTTACCTAAGAGATCATTGACATATTCCTCTATGGTTTTATGGATAAGATCATGGAAGATGTAGGTCATGACATGTTGATATGTGGCTCCCGCATTTTTCAGGCCAAAAGGCATTACTCTATAACAAAAAATTCCCCATGGGGTGATGAAAGAGGTATTGTGTTGATCTTATGGTGCAATAAGGATTTGATTATAACTAAAAAAACCATCCATAAGGGATAACATCTCATGTCCTACTTTGTTAAATCAACGAGTTGGCCGATGTTGGGTAGAGGAAAATAATTTTTAGGGCAAGCGAGGTTAAAGTATTAGAAGTCCATGCAGATGCATAATTTTCTCGTGGATTTGGTGACAAGTATGATGTTAGAAATCCATTGTGGATAATCAATAGGTAAGATGAAATTGGCTGAAAGAAGACATTAGAGTTCTTCTTTGACTAGTATCGAATGTGAGGATGTATTTTATGAAGTTTTTGTTTCAAAAGTTTAGCACTTGGGACTATAACGATGTTGTGGATGATGATGTTAGGGTCTATACCTGACATGTCACTATAGGACCATGCAAAGGCTTGAATGTGTTTAGATAAGAAGGCGGTGAATTCTTAGAGTTCACGCTAATCTAAGGCTTGGCCAATGTTTACAATGTGCAACTCTTGAGGTGTGCCAATATTAACATTAGTGGTTGATTTATTAAGGAGTGTGGATGTGTCATGGGGTAGGGATTTTTGAAGGTGGTGATCATCGACCCCCATATAAGTTAGGATAGTGTCATCGTCGTGATGATGTAGAATGTTGATAATGGGGAGTCCTCCTCTATCATGTGTGGTAATGAGAGAGGAATAGTTTCAATTTTTTCATAAGCTTGATAAGTTAGCGGTCCAAGTGTGATAGTATTGATTAAAAAAGTTAGGAGGGATGGATATGGTGTCAATATTTTCAAGAGTAGATCTAACAATGATGATTAAGGTGTCAAAGGTTCCGTGTGGATGATGATGAATCAAGAAAGGAGATTGAAATTAAGACCATATTTCTTGTGAGGATTTCTCATATTTTCAAAGGGGAGGTCGTGTGGACCTTGTTCATAACGACCCAAACCAAAGCCTTTCCAGTTGCAGTGGTAAAGGTAAGTTTGTGTAAACCAAGGCCTATCTAGGAATGAGAAGTGTGAGGATAAGGGTTTCGGTGTGGCTAAGTGTCAAGATGAGATGAACGACGATCGATGTTACCGTATACTAGCAATTTTTGTAAGAATGAGGGATCAAAGGGAATGATATCTCCAACATTATGTGTTTCGCTTCGAATGTTTCGTTCCTTTTAAAAGCAGATAAGGGTTGGGGCTAGGAGGAATACCCGTAGAATGTCGAGATGGTGTGCGCGTATCGTAGAGAAAGATCAGCCGATGCGAAGAACTCCTTTTGTCTTGGAAGGACTACTCGCAAATAAGAACACAAGACCACAAGATTTTAATTAGACAATAAATGAGGAAACTGCCTTGGGCCCAAGAAATATAAAACTTCCTTTCAAAGGTGGTGGTTCCTCTCATAATATGAATTAACACAAAAGACTGTAAGATATCAATTAAATTGCTTTGTTGAACCGGGTAGGGAAAGGTCAAGTTATTGGTTATAGTCGATAACCGATGCGTTCACTGATAAACCGATGGCGGTTACTGATGACCGATATCGGTAGAGTCTAAGATCTGAAGGTTGGTTGTTTTGTGGGGTGGTGGTGTTGTTTGGTAGTTGTGTTATTTGTAGGGCTGTATATAGGTAATATTAGGAAATAGGGTGATGAGAGGTAGATGAATGACAGTTAGATGCAATGACACGTTGGGTAGTGGATCCAAGAATGGATTTGTGAGGACTTATGATTCAAAAAGTCGAAGAAATGTTATTAAAGAGGACATGCAAGAAGTAACTTACTGATTATTCACAGAGATGCAGGTCCAAGAGCTCTGATGGCAAAGGCAGAACTGAGGTAGGATGGTCTGGCACACAGCAGATCAAATCAGCTGAGTATCACAGGCTCGTATCTAGATTGCATGATCCCGGCTTGCTCTCCTTTGCTGCTAACTCTCCTTGTCTCTTCACTTGTCTCTCGCTCGCCAAGTAAAGATCCTCGATGCTCTTTCTTGATTCAAAGAATCCTTTTCTCTGACCCAAAAATGAAATTCCGATCCTTTGTTTTTGGTTTGGGGAGCCCATTTACAGGGAACCGATGGCGGTTACGTAACCGACGGCGGTCGAGTAGGAACCGGCATCGGTAAGGAAAAAGTAGGCTATTTTTAGTAAAATCACCCACCTTCCCTGCTTTTCTCCCGAGAGATTAGTTGCGGGCTTGGTCAAGTGACTAGAAGGTCGGTTTTAGGTGTGAGAAAGGGGTCCTTAGTCATGGGTGTAGGTGTAGACCAAGTTTTAGGTTTTAATTAGGTTAGTTTAGGATTAGGGCTAGGTCATGATGAGGTGGCAAAATGAGGTGGCAGGTGAGGTGATGGGGATTTATCAATTACAAGGTAATTAATAAATAATTGTGTAAGGTTTAGGTAATGAGGTTAGGTTGCGAAATGGGATGTGGGTCACAAGGGGTCGTAAGACACGAATTTGGTGTCTACATTAGCCCCTTATTGTCGTGTAGCTTGTGTTATAAAGCTGCGTGGACAATAATATGAAGTGGTTTCTCCCGTTAAGGATATAGGTAATCCCCCTCAAATCTAGCAAGCATGATTGAGCGAACGGAAATCGGGGATAGGGTTGATAAAGGGTAAATGTTGTAGAGAGGATGGTAAGGTGGTGGGGTAGGTCCAAGGAAGCATGACGCATGTTGAAATGTGATAAGTATGACTAGGGTACATGATTTGACGAGCAAAACCAGCAATGTATAGGCAAAGGTCGATAGTTTATCCAAACAAGGGTGATATAATCCTGGTATCCAAGGCATAGGAAGTAGCTCCGGGTATATAACGGGTAAGGTGCACAGAACGTTTAGGCATGTTTGGCGCATCAAATGGTTGGTTTGGTTGAGATAAACGTCACGGTCTAGGTCTAGGCAAAGTTGGTCGACAGATCAAGTCAAGGACCCTAATCATGCTAAAACACGAACAGGTGAGCTCGATTGAACAAAAGGTACATGATGGATGGATAAAATAAAACGTTGATTGTGGGTATGGTATTGAAGTGATACGGCCGTGGGTCGGGCCAAGTTGTTAGGTTACAGCCTTGGGTCGGGCCGGATGGTTAGGGTGAGGCCTTGGGTCGGGCCAAGTTGTTGGGTGGCGGCTTTGGGTCGGGTCGGATGGGTAGGGTGAGGCCTTGGGTCGGGCCAAATGGGTAGGTTGAGGCCTTGGGTCGGGCCAAATGGGTAGGGCGAGGCCTTGGGTCGGGCCAAATGGGTAGGTTGAGGCCTTGGGTCGGGCCAAATGGGTAGGTTGAGGCCTTGGGTCGGGCCAAATGGGTAGGTTTTGGCCAAATGGGTCCCACCAAGGCGTGCCAAAATGTTTCGCTCGGAATGTTTCGGCTTCTGGGGATAGAGTTGCTTCTATCCTTTCATTCCTTTTAGAAACAGATAGGGTTAGGGCTAGGAGGGATACCTGTTAAATGTCGAGATGGTGTGCGCGTACCGTAGAGAAAGATCAGGTTGACTGCGAAGAACTCCTTTTTGTCTTGGAAGGACTACCTGCAAATAAGAACACAAGACCACCAGATTTTGATTAAACAATAAATGAGGAAACTGCCTTGGGCCCAGGAAATATAAAACTTCCTTTCGAAGGTGGTCAGTTTCCCTGCTAATATGAATTAACACAAAAGACTGTAAAGTATCAATTAAATTACTTCGTTGGAATGGATAGGGAAAGGCTTGATTTGTCAGAAATCGGGTAACCAATACCGGTCTCTGCAGTAACCGATGTCGGTAGGGTTTAGGATCTGTAGGTTGGTTGTTTTGTGGGGTGTTTGTGTTGTTTGGTAGCTGTGTTATTTGTAAGGCTGTAAATGGGTGATATTAGGAAATGAGGTGATGAGAGGTAGATGAATGATGGTTAGATGAAATGGCATCTTTGGGTAGTGGATTCGAAAATTGATTTATGAGGACTTGTGATTCAAAAGGCATAAGAAATGTTATAACAGAAGACATGCAAGATGTGACTTACTGGTTTTGACGAAGATGCAAGTTGATCTCCTTTGCTGCAAATGCTTCTGGTTTCTTCACTTGTCTCTGCTCGGTCAAGTGAAGATCTGGACTCTGTTGATCGCTCCCAATGATTTCTCTTGATTCAAAATCCTTCCACCTTTTGTATTTTGGTTCGGGGAGCCCATTTACAGGGAGCCGATGGCGGTTACGTAACCGACGGCGGTCGAGTAGAACCGCATCGGTAGGGAAAAGTAGGCTATTTTTAGTAAAATAGCCCACCTTCCCTGCTTTTCTCCCGAGAGATCAGTTGCGGGCTTGGTCAAATGACTAGAAGGTCGGTTTTGGGTGCGAGAAAGGGGTCATTAGTTATGGGTGTAGGTGTGGACCAAGTTATGGGTCTTAATTAGGTTAGTTTAGGGTTAGGGCTAGGTCATGATGAAGTGGAAAAATGAGGTGGCAGGTAAGGTGATGTGGATTTATCCATTACAAGGTAATTAATAAATAATTGTGTAAGGTTTAGGTGATGAGGTTATATTGCGAGATGAGATGCGGGTCACAAGGGGTCGTAAGACACAAATTTGGTGTCTACATTATGCTCGTAGAGAAGATATTTATAGGGTATCCCATATGTTTTAGGCATAGGGAGCGAGTTGAGGCCTAGAAGGTGACACTTTCTCGGGAGAGGCGTTGCATAACATCTTTGAAGGAGTTATCATCCAATAGCTTAGATGAAAGAATGTAAGATATCGTTGAGGCTTGGTCTGAGGAAGTAGGATTTTTAGTGGAAGCAACACATCATTGGGCCTGTAAGTCATGTGATATGTGTTGAAAGGATTTGGATATGCAGGAACAATAAAGGTTTTACCTTCATGTTCATACTTTAGACAACAATGTAGTGTTGATGGGATACAATGTATAACATGTATCCAAGGTTGTCCTAACAACATGTTATACTGAAACTCTCCTTCTATGAGATAGAAGAGCTCATGGAGAATCTTAACACCTATTTTGATGGGTAAAATGACCATGCCTAATGTAGGGGTGATGGTGTTGTTGAAGGCACGTAACACGATAGGTGGCTGAGAAATGATGGTGTTATGTAATCAAGATGTTTGAAGGCATGATATGATATGATGTTAAGATCGCACAATTGTCAATCATATATCTCTTGATAAGAGTATCATTGATTTAGGCGAAGAATAAATAGGGGAAGATCATGTTCTTCAAGTTGTAAGGATAGGATTCCAAAGTTATCAAAGGTGATAATAACAAACATTTTGAGGGTGTTGATAAGGTTGGTGAATGGTTGCAGGTCATCTGATGGTACTGAGATGGATTGAAGAGCCTCAATCATTGCTTGTTGGTGTTGTGGAGAATTTTGAACAAGCTCATAGAGAGACATCTTGACAAGAGCTTGGTGTAGCTGTTTGATGACGGTGTTTTGTATGGATGTGGTAGATTGGGTGTGTGGGGAGGAAAGGATAGACACCTTGGCCTTGGAAGATGATGGGTTAGGTGACTCAAGGGGAGCAAGGGAGATAGAGACTTTGGGTCTATTTTGATTTAGGGCCTTCGAGTCTTGTGTATATGCTCTTGTGGTTATACAAATGAAATCTATCTAATGGAGTGGGGTTTTTCGGAGGAAGCCTCACTCTTGTTAGATTTGGAAGTGGTGTGGGTGATGGTTTGGAAGTAGCGGATTTAAGGATTTGATGGGTTGGTTTGATTTGATGGCTAGGTTTGATTACATATGGATGTTTTGGATCTATGGGAAGAAGTCATTTGCTAGTAAGGATTCGAATCATAACATGGAGGGCTTTACAATCCTTAATGGAGTGTCCTAAGTATCCAATGGTATGTACAAAATGCTTCATAATCATACCAAGAGGGCTTCTACCCTTGGGAGTCAGATGACTTAGTAGGGGGTAATGTTATGAGAGATGATTGGATAAGATTTTTGAGGATTCTAGTATAATATCCTGCCATATCTATATGGGAAGGCTGATGAGGGTGAAGGAATTTATACATCATTTGATGATTTAGAGGTTTGAGATAACAAGGTCGTGTTCTGTGTGGCACATTTAGATGCTAGTCAAGGAACAACCCTAAATTCTATAATGGTAATCATGAACTTAGATGAGGGATGAGGCCCTAAGATGGAAGGTGAGGGATGCGTATTTTATGATAAGGTTGTTTGATGATCATGTGGTACAATTTCTATTTTTCTGAATGAATGATTTGTGGATTGTCTAGTGGGATTATTGAAATTCTTGATGTGGTGTTGGGTGACATGGTCTTCGAAAGATATTTTTAAAATTTCCATGACAAGTTTATTTTCTGGGAGCTCTTAGAGGCACGGCGGGGGAGCTTGAAGGGGGTGTGATAGATTCTAGATGTTGTGATGTTAGTGGACTTGTGGTCTTAAAAGTGATAATACTTGGAAGAATCGAGATGATTTAGTTAGTGTCTCTATTATATAAACACTTTGGGTGCTGATGGTGTAAGTGGGAGTTCTTTGACAATATTGATAGTATGATGAGAGTTGATGGTGTTTGATTGGGGTTAACTAGTATACGAGGGGTGATTTGGGAAAGGCTATTTAAACACATCCAAGTTTTTATTTGGAGGCACGTTTAGATTGTCAAGTTGCAAGTCACCTTGGTCAATGAGATCCTAAAGGATGTTTATGAATGAACGACACCTTTTGATGTCGTGGCCTCGAACTTGATGGTACTTACAATAATCATTATCTCTATACCATGAGGGTTTAGATGTGGATATGTCAACATGTTGGATAGGAGGGAGTTTAATCATGCAAACAAATATAAGTTTGTCAAATACAATACTATATGACTCCCCTATAAGTGTGTAGTTACGTTGAGGCCAAGCTCATTTGAGTCTAACCAATTTTTAGATGCATATTTCACCACAACCGTGTTAGCCGATCCTTTAGATTTATCATTGCTAGAAGAAGTTTTAAATGAAGACTCATGTTTGGGTTTCTTAGACCTAAGTTTAACCTTACCATCTTCAAGAGTGTAAAGCTCTAGTTTTCGGGCCATGGTAAAGGCTTTGTCGAATGTCTAAAAGGATTGGATCTGGAGGGTTGATGATATGTGCTTAGCATAAGATTGAAAATAACTCGATCAAATTAATTTGTGGAAGAGAGAAGGATAATTGATTGATAATCCCCCACCATCTGGTGACAAAATCTACAACAAACTCATCTTCAAATTGTTTAATAGCATAGATATTAGTGATGGAGATCTTATGAGAAATGTTGATGGAGAAATTCTCTAGGAAAAATTGTATGAGTTGTGTGAAAGAGAAGAGGGAATATTGCAAGATGTTGTTGTACTAGTCAAGGGTGAATCTTGATAAGGGCATGGCAAGTTTTCTCAACATGAGGTCCTAGTCATGGGCAATAAGATAACATGCATGGTAGAAGGATCTGATGTGTTGTTGTGGGTCCTCTTTACTGTAGAATTTAATGAATTTTAGGAGTTCCTAGTGTGGGGATAGGCCTTAAAAGGTACTAATGGGTGGATAGGTTTGTTAAAAATTTATTCTTATGAAATAGTGTTTTGGGCCCTATCATGTGGCTTCAAGGCTTGCTATATTCTGATTAGTAACACATATATGGTATCTTTATGAGGTTGTTGTGTATGTGAAGAAGAGGGAAAATCTTGGTTATAAGGATGGGGGTTTGATTACTAGTACAAATGATATAGTAAAGGGATATTATGATGAAGAGGGGTACTCATTGGGATATTTTAGGTTTGATTAAGATATTAAGGGTTGTGAGGGTTGAATGTATTGATAAGGAATATGAATGGAAGTGTTGATAAGAGGTTGGGATGGCTATGGTATATATTGAGAAGGGATGATACTATATTATGAGATAGGGGTAGTGGATGCCTCACTTTGTGAAAAGGGGTGAGTACTAGCGATGAAACTTGTATTGATAGGGGGTATAGATGTGGGGATAAATAAGACTAGATTTTGGATTGAGGATGTAGGTTGTTGTGGTGGGATAAATTGAGATGCAATAAGAGGGGTCATAGTAAGAGGAACACCAATTGAGCTTGCAGGAGGTGGGGGAGGAACATTGGAGGTTACAGGATTTGATATGGAAGGGGATGTCATACTATAGGCTTGTATGACTGATGGTATCAATGAAGGAGCTAATGCAATAGATGGTTGCTGGGTTGGACATGTCTTGTGATGAGATAATATTAAGATCAAAACTAGTGACATGAGATGATGAAGCAGGTGTTGATGTTCTTACATCACTAGTGGAGGGGTAAGGGGAGATTTTTTCTATGATGGGTTGATAATTGGGATCATAGAGTTTAGAATAATTGCAAGTGGTGACTTTGGAAGTTGGACCATATTCTAGATAGGGGCATGTGATACACATGCCCTTGGTAGAAAGATATCTAGAAAGGGTGTCACAATTTTTGTCAAAGAGTTAAGTGAAGGTGGGATCACCACTCTAATATAATTAAGGAGGATCAAAACATGGGGCTTCTGGTGTCACAGATTGAGTATTGGGAGAATGTAGGGGTTTTGGATCGGTCTCTAAAGGTCGTCAAAATTGATCTATTATGCTTGGAATATTTTGAATATGGGACTTGAGAGAGTTCAAGGATTGCTGAAGAGGGTTGGTCATATTGTTGGTGTTTTGAAGACAAGATTGTTGTTTGGTTAAAACCATGAACTAATAAAACAATCAATGAAGAAAAAGAAAAATAGTTGTTTAAAATAACTGAAAGCAAGACACAATTTTTTTGATTATCTTGATTAATTTAAGAAAAGTGTGAAATGAGAAAATGGATGAAAGGGGACTAAGGAAAGGTTCAGTTAAGGTTAGTTTTAGGTGAGTTTAAGGTCGGATTCCTCGATATACCCAAAGGTACATGAGGCCTAGATATGTGTTGGTGTCGATACGAGGCATGATATTGGGGTCTACCCCCTCACTTTATGGTCCCACAACGATAAGGGTGTCAAGTTCTTAGTTGATATACCACCCACCGATTATTTATACTCGATAAAAACATTGAGTTGGATTTTACCCTTGGTGATAAAATCCAAGTAGGTCCACCTAGAAGGGATTGTTTAGATGCAAATTTCAATTTGATATGTGATTTGGTTGTGTGTGAAGGGAGTTTTGTGAATGTAATTCATTTAACTCCTAATTAGACTATATGAACAAGCAGAATGAGGGTTCATTATTAATGTGTGCATGGTTTTGTTTAGCTAAGTTAGAAAAATGAGAACTAACACCTAAATAGTTCTATAACAAAGCTAAATCAAAATCTAAAACACCATCAAGATAAGAGCTAAGAAAGGTTAGACAACAACATTATTGCATTAGAACTTTGAAGCATAAATCAAACTAACATGCTAATTATCAAGAACCTCTACTCTTTAGATTACCAACAAAATCAAATGGACCTATGTAGATTCAATGGAAATCAATAGTTGATTGTTTGATCTTCAAGAAAATAGGAATGGGAGCTCATCAAAGCATGGCTACAAGACCACTTTGATTATTCCCATATGACCTAAGAACTTGGATGAATGCAATGCAAGAAATGAGGCTTAGCTCTTCCAATGGTGAATTTCTCAAGAATGACAAAAGGCTTATAGTGTATTTGCTATATGCTTACTTTTGTTTCTCAAGAATTAGGTGTAAGTGTAAAGGTAGGAGGAGGGCTCTTTATATAGCCCAATGGATAAAGGGATCTCTACATCCCTTTGCATGTGGGATAATAGAGATGTTGAGTTAGTTGTGGATAAGGGGGTTTAGATAGGGTTGAGTTAACTTTAGGAGAGTTTAGCTTGTCCTTTAGTGACTCATGTGGATAAAGGGGGTTTATTAATTGATCAAGATGATTAATTAATAGATGTGCAAGCTTATAAAAGCTTTTTAGAGGAATATTAGCATGATTTGGACTATAGAAGGGGATTAAATCAATTAAATAATGATTTATTGGTTTAATGAAAGGGGAAGCTAATTAATTAATAATAATTAATTAGTTTAGATAGAAGGGAGGATTAATTAACGGAAGGTCGTTAATTAGGGTACTTCTTGAATACAAGACTTAATTAATCACTTATTGTAAATTAATTAACAATGATAGAAGAGAAGATGAACACTATTGATGATACGTCACAATTTGCAGGAAAAGGATAATTAGCACAATTTAAGTGTTTTAAATTGTTCGGATAAATTATAGGTGTCTACAATTAAGACCCAAAAAAATGTTGATTTCGATGAAAACATAGTAGTGAAAGATGTACTACCAAATAAAATGAAAGAAATAACGTACTCTATGATTGCTATTCCTTTTTTAATTTTAATTTTAATTTTCATGATTTTTGAAATAACAAAAGTGAGGCACTCCAAGCTGAAAGGTTAGATGATATTGATAAGAAAAGAAGAAAAAAGATATAAAATCATATTAAAAAGGGACTATAGGTCCCACTGGTGTCTTTATGATGTTTGAGGTGATTTTGGGCTAGTAAATAATATGATAAACACCAAAAATCTAAAAGTAATCGGGTTTAACGATACCTGCGTCGATAAACAAAATTTTGAGATGAGTGGGTATAAGAAAAATGAAAAAGACTCTTTCACCAAGTGAGAGAACCTTATACAATGACATCTAAACAAGCTAAATATTAGATGATGATTAAACGAGTTGCTTGAAAAGGTCGGTCCATGTATCCAAAGGGATTCCTTGAAGTATGTGAAATCATGTTTACAATCAAGTGATATGATATGCAATAAGGTAATGACAATATTATTAGAACTTGAGAGGGATGGAGAGATCCTGTTCTATTTGATAGGCGACTTAGACAAGGGCTACGATGAGCTCAAAGTCTAAGAAATACTCGAACCAAAACTATTCTGTTGTGTTATGTATTTCACGTATCACTTCAAGTTGTTATTTGATGTATTCAATTTTGGGTGTGAGGGAAATGAAAGATAGGATGAGTTCATGTGCAATATCAAACTGCTCCCGCACAAAGAACCATGCATGACGATCGGAAGATCGTAGATACTGGTAATGGGGTGTGATGCACATAGAATTGTCATTTACAGAGGACACATCTTGCAAGAATACAAATTAGGCCAAAAATATTAATTAAATAATATGAAAGTTTGTAAATGTGGTAAAATGAGTATAAATAACATGAATCATGGATGATTAAAGTAGAATCATTGGTGATTCGACATAATCGCTAGTGATTACTATGTAAAAATTGATATATTGATAAAAAGAGAGATTTTGACAAACAAATACTTAAGATGATTGATTTGGCTTATTTATGATATGATAATAAAGTGAAGATAGAAAGAGATGAGGATTTGATTACCTTTGATGTGAAAATGGATTGGATAGAGCTAGAAATGCTTACAAGATATTGTTGAGCATCTAATGGCTTGACAGGGTGTTGAGGAAGTTTAGGTGTTTGTGAAAATGTCGTTTGGTTCTTTAAAGTGATAGAGATTCATTGAAATGCTTTTAGATCTTGAACTAGGAGGCTTGTAGTTATATTTATAATCGTTGGCAATTGGTTAAGATCATCGATGATCTAGAAAACACGGGAAAAATAACTGGAAGTGGTTTTAACCACTTCCCACTTAGGGATTTCTCGTGGGGATATGAGGTTATGTGGTTAAGGATCGTAAGATATTGGGTAATGTGGATAAAAATGGGTTTAGATGGGTTAGGGGTAGTCAAGGATGTTTTAGGGAGGTTAAGGTAGGTAAGTAAGGTTTTACGAGGGGTAGAAACATGATTTTATGGGGGTGAGGGTAGTGACTTAGGTTATGATTAAATGATAGGTTTTACTGATTTAATATGTGTGTATGGGGTGTGTATGGGACACCTAGGGTGCCGAGAACCCGCTGTATACACACATAATAAAGTCAACACAACAAGTGTAGAGCTAACGCAAGTGCAATAATAATCCTAATAAACAAATTAAAGGATGAAGAAATAACCTATACTAACAAGTACCTCACATGCTAGATTGGGTGAGGGTCACTATGATGGTGGAAAAGCTAACACAATTGGTAAGTGTAAATTCGCAACAATTGTTACATAATTTTCAAAAAGTGACATATGTTAGGAATAGTTTGGGAATATCTATGTCCTTTCTATTCACTATATAATTTTGGTCATAAGTGTACAATACAAGCTATGTGATGTAAGATTCTAGTCAAGAACTATATGATTCTAACATAAACCCATGAAATGTAGATTGACGTAGATGTTTATGAGTTTCACCAAACCTAAATTATCAATTTTATGCAAGCTCTACAACTATTACATTTTAGCTAGGACCATTTGGAGGCTATAGACCTACGACATGCAATTCGTTTATAAAAATTGTAATGTGGCATGGATATTTTAACCACACTAGTTGAGTGGTGAAAAATTGACAATTGTACCTTTTAACTACCCATGAGGCGCATACATGTCATAGTGGAGAATTTTTTTTATAAGATTTCCATAGTTTAACATTGTGCCAAAATGTATTTGGAATATACTATGTAGAATTTTGTTACAATGGATAATATCCGTGGATATCACAAATCCTAATTATATGTAAGAGATTATATAGGCTAGGTGAGTGGCAATCCAAAGTTATTATATGTGAGGTGCCACAAGGGATAAAGTGGTGGAATTTTGATTGCATTGAGTGAGATTATATTAGGTTGTGTGTTGTAGTTTAATAAATACAACATTATTTAATGGAATTATTTGAAAAAATAGATGTAGGAAGGGTAGTGTAATACCAAACATTTGGTCACGAGGCACTAAGCAATATGAATTTGGCATTTATCCTAAAATTATCCCATGTACCTATTAATTGAACAAACTTAAAGCTTCTATTTTAACTGATTCATAATTAGTTAAATAATATAAAGAGTGAACTTGGAAGAAATTAAAGAATGATTCAAGTTGAATATTTTGAATAGATTAATAAAAATTAACCATGCACATTCAAAATAAAGCATGAATACTTACAAGTATGCTAAAATGGTATATTGATTGCTTAGAACACACAAAGGGATAATCACTTAACTACTAAGAGTGAGTGGAACAAAGATGATATGGATGTACATATTGAGTAAAAGAGTTGTTTTGGATTTGGAAATGCTTTGTCTATGAAATAAGAACAGAAAATTGCTCTTATGTAGGACTCGTATGCACTTTACCTAGACCACGGTATAGTTTTCAATACTTATGTATGGTCTTGGAACTATGCAAAATGGATTTATATAAATTTTCTTGCCCTTCATTTTCTTGGAAATGAGTGTTTTTTTCTCACTAGGGATAGAGAAATTTTACACCACCTATAATGACCTACAATAAATAAACCCTAAATACCTACAAAAACTTCATGAAAGCATTAGATAACCAAAGGATAAATCAATGTGTGTATATGAGGTTGGATTACACTTCAAAATTAACCCTTGTTGAGACAATCCAAGTGTTGCACTACTTCCCCTTGAGCAGGAGCAAGCCTCACGTAGCTATCCTAGTGCAAGTGCAAGTGTGCATGCATATCTAAGCCAACACCCTATTAGTGCCCTCATATATCTTTACAAAAAGATAGTGGGCTAACTGTAGAGTAGAAAATGTACCTAATGCAGTAGTAAGGTGATATGTTGTGATTCAAATGCGTAGACTAATCCATTTTATCCCTTTATGGCCTTTGACAATGCTAAAAGTGAATTGCTCTTGCTAAGACATGGATATAGGACCTTTTCATGTTTCAAAATGAAGGAAGCTAGAATCTTGAGCCTAGTTTGAGTGCTTCAAACCCGTGTGGTGCCTTCTCGAAGTGTTGTGTAACTACTTAGGAATATTTCAAAGAGCTTTGATAACTTCAAAGTGTTGATATTTGCAATGTATGTTTATGAGAATGTCAAATGAGTTATAAAGTGCAATTGACTTGCTTATATAAGATTCTTATTTACATATAGATTTATGTTATGGACATACACAACACTAAAAAGGAATGTAAGGTTTGGAAAATAGGAGCTATTCTAATTAATTAACTTCCAACATTAATCATTAAATATCCTAATAACATATTCATACTTGAAATTAATGATTAAAATATGCTACAAACTTGAAAACACAAAGGGGTATATGTCGTTAGTTACAAATGATGGTACATGAGAGATATGGATGCATAGAATGGAGAATATAGGAGTACAAATATTGATGATGCTTCTTTTTTGATAATATGATTGGAAAACCTCATAATACAGACTGCATAAAATAGGTTAGTTTATAATATCTAGTTTTGAACTTACGGTACAATCTTGTACCCTCTTGGAATGAGTGTCTTTAAATTTATGGACCCTTCGGTGGTCTAGAAATGTGTTTTGTTGTCACACCCTAGTTGTCACACAAAATCAAAACCATCTATAATCAACTAAATCACACTCAAACCCTAATTGTGGGTGGGAGACCCTATAAGAAGATTAGTGTTTGGGTTGAAGTGTAATCTGTGTACCACCTATGTGAGCACTACTCAAGAGGCCTCAAACCACACATAGTTCTCCACATAACATGTAACATCTATATGAATGTAGTTATTTGGCATCTTGAACTAGTTGTTCTCTTGCTAAGACTTTGAAGTAGGAATCTTGATGTGCTTGGAAATGAGGGAAGCTAGACTCCTTGACTTGGTTGAGTGCTTCAAAACTGTAGTGGTGGCTATCATAATGGATGTACATTAGCTTTAGGAATATTTAGGGAGACATGAGTGTTTTTTTTTTTACTATTGCAATGAGTGTGCCAAACGATTTTTTTATATGTTTGTCAAGTTAGGTCGGTTAGTAAATGAGGTGGTCTTAACTTGTTTATATAGGGCTATGAAGGTAAATTATCATGACAAGGCCAACTTAGAAGATGAAAAGACCCAACAAATGTTATTACATCAAAAGCAGAGTTGGAAGATGTGTCATTCTAAGACCGTATAGGATGGACAAGACCAAATTTCCTATTCCTAACCAATATGTATGGTTTTAGATAGGGAAAAGGTAGATCAAATATGAAAGTTACGATATGATGGTAAGAGCTTAAACATTGATTTCATGTATTTGTATTAATAATTTGTTAACACATAAATGTGTAGGAATATAACAATTAGAAAAGAGATAATAATATGCATTGATCGGGATGGGATGTGGGTGTTTCTCTTAGGTGAGAAACAAGGTCACGATTAGCAGTTGTCTAAGGGTAAATTGCCAAATTTGAGTGTCTACACTTCCATATATTAAATATTTGTATTAGGGTCAACCTAGGAAAGGAGAACCGAACCACATAAGGTTTTAAAATTATAAAATATTCATTAGATGGGAGGGTTTATGATTATGCAATGCCTGGGTGAGGACCGTACTCCAATAGACTCGAGATGTATGGTTTTGGATAGTCAACTAATGATAAAAAGCTAAAGCACAGGAATGATTCCCAAAGATAGATTGCTACTTTATATAATTAATATTTCTTCAACATGTTAGAACATGTGGTGTTTTTGGGGACACAATTGGTGTGAGCCACCACAAGAACACATTCGGCGGTAAGTTTATTTTATAAACTTATAATTATAAATTATGTTATAAGTGATATAACCTTTATATTTATTATAGAGTTAAGATTAAATCGTTTGATTTAATTAATTGTCAAGAGTGAATTGTTCAACCAAAATATCGCAACCAATTAAACCAACCTATTAATAAGGTTATTTCCCTTGGGAAATTGATCATAAGATAATATTGTTGCGCACTCATATTTGATTATGCAAGTATAATTGTGAATAATCAAGGAAGATTATTTGTTGGGTTGTCTATTATTGCTAGATAGTTTATAATTTTTTCAAGCAAGTGATTGTTCCTCAATTTATGTAATATAAAACTAGAAAGTGCATTTGGTGGGGATTTTTACCATAAGTTTTCCCCATCAGTATATCTATATTTATGTGTTTGTATTGACTTTATATTTACATTTTCTTCATTTATGCAATTACTAAATTATGTATGTAATTTTTTCCTGTCATAATAATTTAGGATCTTATAATCATATATATTTAATCTATAAATGAAATGCATATAAATGTTTGATATAATATCATATCCTAGAGAATTATGAGTGTCATGCATGCTTTGTTGTATTGAATTGTTTTTAGTAGAGTTGTGTGGAAAATTAAAATTGAAGCAGAAAACCATAGTTCATCTTGTTCATCACACTAGAAATTATGTAATATTTTTGAGTCTCATAAACATTTACACAAAATTAAATTTGAAACAAAAATAATTTTTACCCTCTATAAGTGGGTTCCACAACTCCTAGAAGAAGGAAGATGCACTAGTATGCTCTTTTGTTACAAAAATTTCAAGTCCTAAAATTAAAATCTAGGAATATGGTTGTGAGAGACTTTGTGAGTGATTGAAAGATCCTCTAAACAATAAAAAGCTAACTAGAACTAAATTAAAAAACCAAGTCAAAATCTTTTTAAATATGTCCCAAAGGTCATGGGATGTAATTCCTAGTGAAAATACTCATGTTCTTGACACTCTTTACACTAAGGAATAAATCATTAATAGGTATGACTATAAGCCTAAAATTTACCTCAAAATCATTAGAATCATCGTGGAAGACATAATTATAATTAAACATAAAAAATAAAAAATCTATCTATTAGTAGGGGTTGTCAAATTTAAAATTGTCTAATTAAAGAAAATACTACAACATAATCAATAGTCTTTATGGGCACCAAGCACATGGATTGCAATTTAAAGTAACTACATTAGCATAATAGACTTAAAAAGTTAAAAATTACATTATATTAGATATGTAATGCATGTGCTTCATATATACACACATTTATACACACACATTATTTAGACAAGTATGTAATATAGACAATGTACTTGCATCCAAGATAATGATGAATCATTAACTAACCTATTCTAATATAGAGTAAGGAAACTAGAGGATTTAAAATCTCAATGAAGGTGTAGGAGATTTCTCATAGTGTAGAGAATTGTTTCAGCTTGGCTTGGACTTAGTCCTATTCAAAACTACCCTAGATCCCTTCATATCTCATATGGGATAGACCAAAAAATTAGATAGATGCCGCTATTACACCATAGTTACCCTATCCTTGATTTATTTCTTCACTTTATTCTTGCATTACATCAATCATGTCCACTTACTCATTATGTTTACTTATTCATGCTTGTTGCATATTATCATCCTCATTTTGATCACCCCGACCATCATCATTTACCTCTTTTTACTATATGACCTACATCTCCCATATTTTCACCTTTTGTCCTTAGGGTTTCCCCCAAGGCCGATGCCATCACTCATGGGAGATCCTGTTGGTTTTGGATTTTCCATAGTTGGTGCCATCACCCAAACATGATGTCATTAGGTATATATACGTAACCACTTAATAACATTAGAACCTCCAAACATTTTACTTTTACATGCATGAAGGCATTTATTTCTTGCATATTTTCACATTATTTCACACTTATTTGATGACTTGAAGTCTTGGAGATTACCTTTGTGCATTTTGGGTCACCATAGTGAGTTAGGAATTGAGATCTTGTTGCTGAGCTTTATTCTCCACCCATAGTGATTCTCTCTTAGTGTTGTTTGTGGGGAGGATTATGCATCAACGGTCACACACACACACACACACACACACACACACACACACACACACACACACTACATGTAAGTATCTCTAACCCTATTTAGTATTTTATCATTCACATGTATGTTATATATATATGTTGGTAATTTATTGTTATAGACTAGAGTAGATGTATGTTTGCTTTGATCTATTGCATTGTCTTATTATATTACACCCTTGTATTTATCCACCCATTGGTTACTCTTATTTATAAATCCTATTAGGATACATATCTTCATCTTAGTTATAGGCCTTAGAAACCTATAACTATCCTAGGGTTAGTATCATTATCCTATATAATTACGACATTAGTACTCCCTGAGCACCTTTATATCTACATCACGTGTCTAGATTTATATTGGATCCCTATATTTGAGAACCCAAATGGGAACCTATCCTTTTCCCATCATACAATTAACATTTTGTAACTCACATAACATTCTTACAAGATCCTATTTTAAACCTTATTCCAAAAGCACTCAAAGGGTTCCTAAATCTTCTCAAATCAATCGCACATAATCTAGGGTAATTCCTAGTATAAATTTGAAGCGAAAAAACTAGGTCAAAGAGTTTAGATTCATTCATCTATAAACATGCAAAGAACATATAGCTATGTATTAATAAGAGTAAAGTCATTCCAAGCATTACACATGGGTTTTAATCAATAAAGGGTTAGGTCACATAGCCGAGGCACACTATATATCACTATTATCCCACTGGGTACATTCTATATTATGCAATTATCTTGCAATCTTAGTGTTAAGAGACAAAAGGGAACTCCTAAGGGGTTGGTTAGTTACACACATGTGTAAAAGCACCCGGGAGAACTACACAAGGATTTATTTCTATAACGAGGATATGTAGTACAAAAATTGGAGTGGTTCAATAAGTAGAAGTTTGACCACCAAGGTTGGTCTAACCTTAAACACACACACACATTTTTATCCTTTTGTTTTCTAATACTATGGTGAAGGTTTCTTCAGTTGTTACGGTTTATATTTTGTTGTAGGTCATCATATGTCATCCCAAAGTTATGTGAGCAAGAGTGACATACAACAAACACCATTTCCAGTAATCAAACACACAAGAAGTTGCTAACCCGCAGACTATTACAAGGTCTAAAAACGTAAACGATGTCCTGAAATGTAAATCTCTTGCCTAAAACATATAGGATTTGTGCGGTCTTATACCTACTTAGTTTATATTTCTAAAGCTCACGTGTAAAATCTATAGCTCTATATCTTCTTGTTCCATTGTTCTCCACATCTAGATTATCCCTAAATAATCTTGAACACTTAAGTCTATCTCTCCTTTCATGTTTTGAGCAAGTGACTTATTGTTTATCAATAATTTAAATCATTTCTTGAGTTAGAATGCATAATTTTGGTCATGCATAATTGATATTGGAATTCAATTAGATTAGAGTCATCTATCTATTGGTAACCCTTACATATTTATTACTTTTGTACATTTACAAAAACTAGAAATTGATTAAGGTGTAAATATTTGGAAAACTTGATTCACGATTAGATTTTTCACCTTCTTACAAAACCTAGCTGCTCTAGGGGCTCATCTATAAACCGTATATTTAGATACAAACTTTATTTTCATCTATCTCTTTCCCTAAATCTAGTATGCACAATTTCCACTAGGGTCTCATGGTTTGTCCTACTTTTTGGGTTTCTTTCTAGGGCTTCCTAATTGCCAAATCACCTTTCATTCTATATTTAAAAACAACGACTCTATTTTCAAATCCCCATGGGTTTTTTTAATATAATTTTTTATATATTTAATTAAAACCTCTTTTGTTTGGCATAATTATTTGTAATTTTTTCTATTTTTGGTAATTGGGACATAATAAAAAAATATACACTTTTCTACAAATTACTTGGGTGGTTTTTATTCCACATATTCAAATTGAAAAATACCTCTTTTGATTTCATTCAATCCACTATTTATTTTTAGAAATGTCCATTTTACTAATTTGACAATGGTCACTTTTACTAAAGTTCACTTTTGGGTCTTTTGATTGTTGGCTCGTTGTTTCTCATCAATTGTATACTATTGATTCTAGGGTAAACTATCCTTTGGGTAATGATGGATTGTTTTGATGAACCTACCATGTTAATCCTTGAGTTCATTAAACTCTATTTGGTATGTAACAACATTCTTTGTTATGTCTTTTTAAGTTCAAAATTACCTCTTGATACACCCCTTAATGTCGTTTCTTCCATCCTCAATGAATTGAATTTATTTTATGAAATAATAAACTTATTTTCCATTTTTGTTAGCATTTTTTCCAAGGATTCCATCATGTCTTTCCTTGAGTACATTTGAATTAATAATTTATGTGAGGCTATCATTTGTAAATTATTTCAAAATGCATGGATCCATCCCAACACATCCTTTGCATATGTGGCACATGTTCTCATGATAGGTTTTTGTTTTACACTTCATCTACATGGTATTAATGGTTGTAATTAATGATTTTGAACAAGATGACACTTCTTTATCTTCTATGGACATAAAAAATGATACACTTGCAAATCATGTTGCACATAATGTTACAATGGAATATGAACTTAGTCATGATATATCTATTTGTGATACTTCTCTTCTACATAATAATTAGGAATTTTCTTACATTGGACATCTTTATCATATGGCTATACCCACTATGGTTAGATATACAATGCTTCTCTATTTGGGGGTAACCCATACCCCCTTCACAATGTTACAATGGACATGGATATTAAACATGCCTTGCACATGTTTAAGTACTCCTCTAATGCTATGAAAAAGGCTACAATCATTTATGTTGATATTTCCTCTAGTATAATTGATGCACTTGTCTATTCCATGTTGGTTACATCTTGTATACATGAAGTCACTCATGTTAATCTACATATGCTACTATGTATACACCTTGATATGATTCTATTGCTTCCAATGGTTAAATATCACCTCTTTTACTTGTGGTTGGATTTGTGTTTCTCCATCTTTTTGAGGTTGATTTAATAAACCCTCATGACATTGAGTCTCTTGTTCATTTTTGAAATCCTTGGCTTTCTCTTTCTCGTACACCGCTACATATTTAAAATGTGGTATAACCTTTTGTTTTTGTAGGGTTCTCCCATCATACTATTATTCATTGATCACTCGTAAAATATTAATTCTTCTAGGTATTTTAATAGATCTATTTATATGTGTACTACTTATAATGGGTCTTCCCACCTTAATTCTCCTTTGATATATATTTTTGCTTCTACACGTATCATACATGAACATGCTTTATCTATTCTACTACTTGAGGCCTCACATCCCCTTCGTCTACCACACATGACATGCCTTTTCATGAGGCTTATTGGATAGTTTATGTGTTATCCCCTTTCTTGTACATAGTTTTTATCAAAACATTAAAAACACATTCAAATAATCACATAATATAAAAAAAAATCAATTATAGTCAAAAATACCAAATCGGGCATTTTAGTTTTCTTTGTTAGCCTATTTCTTTATACATGATGTTTGTAATATTGATTTGATACATAAATTATCTATTATTTACACACATGAACTCATGAAGTATATTCAGCTTGATGCATGACACATACAAATTGATTACACGACGATAGGTGTCGGCTTGGTTCCTTACACTTTGATATCTTAGGGGCTTCTCTCCACATTATACATATGCTTTTGTTTCATTATATACGTTACAACTTCCTCATCACACTTGATTACATACATAGTTCTTATTGTTGTCTATTGGATCAATGGGACTAACACATGTATTTTGTGTAGTGTTAACCTACCTTACTATCTCTATAGTTAATATTACTAGCTACACTTGACTTCTATGTTGTGGTCATTATTTGCTTATGTGAATTCATTCCTTGATGTAATACTATGTGGACTCACTTGAATGGACTCTCTTATTATGATACTATGAATATTTGCTTTATACAACTTAAGGGTAGTTTTTGTCTCATGACATTGTGGGTGTTCCATGTTTCTAGCTTTATGTGTATTTTGTGTGTATACACTTGTTATCTAACTATGGCACATTGTGCATTCTACTCTAATTATCTTGTGACATAGTGGGTGTCACATTTATGTGGCTTCATGCTTATTTTACGTGTATACACTTGTTTTCTAGCTGTGGAACTTTATGCCTTCTACAACAATTATCTTATGACACGGTGGGTGTCCCATGTTTGTAGCTCTATGCCTACATATGACTATGATTCTACATGTTAATTCTTATTTTACTCCATAATGTTGATTATATTGCTCTACTATTGTTGACTTACTTTGATGATTATACTAATTTTTTTCTATTACTTCCGATATGTTTAGTATGTTGGTTCTATACTTGTTTTACTATGGATTAAGACAAGATTATTGATTTTATCTATTGATACTAGTTGTTTTACACATGAATTTTTTTCTTTGTTGTTGTGTGTTGATTCTTCTCTACACCATAGTTTCTACCATGCACAACACCTTTAAAGGCAATGATTCTCACAGTGGCCATCGTCTCATCCTTCTATGTGATCCTACATAGATTATTAAATATATTGTACATGGGTACACATCTATTATTTTTGAGCCACACACTCAAATGTTTTATCACATGTGCCTCAAAAGAGGGAAAGTTCAACATGGTATTTCCATAGCTACAAATAGATTACAAGATATAAAAATATATTTTCATAGGGCTCGAGATCCTTAAAAAGGTCACAAATATTGAAATGTGGTTGAACATGGTGAAAATATTACAGAATAGTCAAGACCGTGGTATGGTCCTCGACCATTCCATTAAATTTTGGGCAGAGAGCATTTTCACTCAAAATTTTAATTTCTAGAGATTCTATTAGTTGTTTACAAGATTTCTATATAGTTATAAATAAAGATGACACAATTTAGAGTATATTACAAGAGGCATAATTAATTCATTTCTTCTTTACAATGTTATTCAAATTCGATTGAAAATCATGTTTGGGGGCATGGGACTCTTTATCCCCTTAAATTTTTCAAAAATATACATAATCAATTCATACATAGTGGCATCTTATAGGGGCATGAAATTGTCCATTCCTTATAAGGTCTATGTTTTTCAAGTTGGAGCAAATCGGGCCTAGATCCATCTACAATAGTATGGTATACGGGTTCAACAAAAAAAATTAAGAAATACCATAAGATTCACAAACTAATCTTTCCTCTTCTCCCACCGATTCCAAAATGGGGAAAGCGTTGAAGAAAAATTACAAGCTTCATAGATTACTCTTTCCTTCTCTCTCATCAAATTCTCAATCTCCTATGGCACAACATTGGGGACTAATCACCCACAATCCTCCGACATATCCATAAGAAAATTCCATCTCTCCAAAAAAATGGAGCTCCTCCTTCGCAAAACAAACATGTGTATTCGTTCCATGTTTGGTATCTCCTTTTCATACTTTTTGCAATGTTCAAACATTACAAACATTATCTATACTTTGATTTGAAGTTAAATTTCTATCATATATTAACTACAATTTTGTTATAGATTTCATCATGGATCTTTCCAACACCAACTCATCATGAAGTCCCCTTGAGTGAAGGAAAAGTGTGTGTACACACTCATTTCCTTTAAGTTTTTCTATTACATGCTTAAGGGGGAAATATAAACACTAAAATTTGGTAACTTGTCCCTATGCAATGCAAAATTAGACCTTGTATCCTTGCTTTGAGACAAAGTCTCACATTTTAAATCCAATCTTTAAATCATCTCTTTAGCCATTCTACAACCCGATTATCATTATACTATGTTTTTTTATCAATTCCCGAAAATTATTTCATCAAAGCTACATAAAACATCTAATATTCATGGCAAAAATTTTAGTCTTAATGTTTCTCTCTAGTTAAAAACCATATGAAAGGGTTAAGATGTAGGGTATAGTCTTGGTCGACTTCTACGGTTCCACCCCTTCATAATCATCACCTCTATTTTCAATTTCTGATAATTCTTTGGGCCATTTCATCTTCCTATGACCAAAATTAGTAGAATACCTCACCTATGGAAGGCTGCATAAGTAAGTCATTATCACTTAATAACTCACCTGACATTCTTACAAGCTCCTATTGCAAACCTCGGTATGAAAACACTCAAAGGGTTCTTGAATCTATTCTAATTAGCTACACATTATCTAGGGTAATCCTCGCTACAATTTTGAAGCACTCAAATAGGTCAAAGAGTCTAGATTCATCCATCTACAAGTATACAAAGATCAAATATTCATGTATTAATAAGAGCACAATCATTCTAAGCATTGTAGACAAGAGTTTCAATCAATAAAGGGTTAGGTCACATAGGTGGGGCACACCATATATTAATATTATCATATTGGGTACATTCTATACTACACATTTAGCCCACTATCTCGGTGTTGAGAGACACGAGGGTACCCTTAGGGATTAATTAGCTATAAACACTTGCACAAGAACCTATGATAACTATATGAGATGTGATTTTTGTAATGAGGATAAGTAGTACAACACTTGAATTGATTTAATAGTTAGGAGTTTGACCACCATGGTCATGGTCTAGCCTTAAACTAAGACATGTTTTTCTCCTTTTGTTTGATAATTATTTAATGAAGGGTTATGTAGGTTGTTGAGGTTTCTACTTTGTTACAAGTCATCACAGGTCATCTCAAAGTTGTGTGAGAAATAACGACATATAGTAGTGAACACCATTTCTAGGAAAGTGAAGTACACTTGAAGTTGTAGAAACAAACTATCACAGGGTATAAAATTGTACATCTCTTGTCGTAATTCATAAATCTCCTTCACATAATATACATAATCCATACAATCTTTCACCTTCTCATTTTCTAGTTTTAAAATCTCAATTACATAATCCATAGCTCTAAATCTTCCTATTTTATTGTCTTGTGCACCTAGGTCACTCTTGAGTCATTATAAAGAACTAAATATATCTCTCCTCTCATGTTTTGAGTAAGTTACTTATTGCTTATCAATCATTTGAAAAAATTCAAGTTTGAATGCATTATTCTAGCCATGGATAATTGATGTTGGAAGTTAATTAGACCATAATAGTCTACTTTTTTTTTGCTAACCCTTACATCATTATTATTGTTGTACATTAACAACACAAAAATTAATTAGGGTGTAAATAATATAAAGCAATGTGCCACAAGAAATGTGCTCAAAATAATAGATTTATCCAATGTGTTAATAAATGAATCCAATGAGTAATATGAGTGAAAAGAACGAAGTGTAATCGAAAAAAGCATTAATTAGATCAATATAGAGTAAATAATGCATAGAGAAAATAATGCTTAGAGAAAACAATGTATAAAGAAAATAATACATAGATCATATAGTGCATAGAGAAAACAACACATAGAGAAAATAATAGTACATAGAGAAAATAACACATAGAGAAAACAATACATAGATAAAACAATGCATACCACATGTAGTGTGCATAGAGAATTTAATGAGTTAGGCAATGTGCGTAAAACAAGTAATGAAGTAGAAAATGTTCCTATAGAAAATAATGTGACATAATAAATAGAAGCCCAAAGTAATATTTTTAAACAAGCATAAAAGCATGTTGTGATAAATAAATAAAGCAATGTGTAAATGAGAGAATATTAACGTTAAATAGGTATAGGGCATGTCAAATTTGTATATAAAAGTAAAGAATGTGATCATCAAATCAAACACAAAATGGAACATGTCATGATATATAAGATAATGCATGATAAGAAATCAAAGCTTTATATCACCAATGGATTAGTGTGTAAATATATGATCTACATAAGATCAAGATGCAAGATTTCCCTACATAGGTAGGCCTCTAATTTGGTGGGTTTCCCTGTAATACAAGACTTAAAAATTTGTAAAGTATGTGTATAAATGTCCATGGATTATGGGTATCTACAACCATCTCATACATGTACTATAAGTAGCAAGTATGTAAGGATGTATAAATTTCTAAGCTCGAATAAAGACAATATCTAGATATGTATAATGAATAAGTTAGTTGCATGCATGCATTGGTTTTGTATTTTTCTAGACTCGTATTTTTTTTTTCATAAGAGAAAACTTTAATAGAAATTGTGGTAGTATAGACACAAAATTATGCACTTATTACTATTACATTATGCCTTTAGTATGTTGTTATATACTAATTTCTAAGAGAGAAGATTAAAACCGGTAACACATTTTCCTAGTCCTTTGAATTCGATTGGTTTTTATTGTGAAATTTTCTTATACTCCTTTGATTTACATTTTTTTGGATGAGTCACACGGATTCGTGTCCCTGTTCTTGGTCTTTTTATGTTTCTTGGATTTGGGATATTACCACCCAAAGAAGGACACTCCGTCTGGGTTCCATTGTCCCTTTTTGTCCATTCTCCTTCATTTTCTAAATTACTATTTGGTACTCAACTTTAGGTCTTTTCTAATTCTATGGGTAGGTATTTTGTGCCATCAGATCAAAATTAAAACAATGGAATCATATATATATATATATATTACTCACTATTATTAGGATTGGGCAATTTGGGCTATTACTTCCTATCTACTACTTGGGAAAAAGAGTGACACTCAAGCATTGCATTCAGTTACATCATTCACCGTATAGGAGGAGCTATTTTTGAATTCCATCTCACGCATTCATCTTGGGAAAAATTAGTCGTAACATGCTATCTTGGTGTAACTGCACAAGTGAAACCTAGTTTTAAGGGATACTATTATATCTCCCTCTCTCTCTCTCTCACACACACAAAATATAACTATATTGGGTATGAAATGTAGTGAAACGATTGGTGACAACCACATTGGGGTGACTACCGAGGCGGGCCCGACTCAAGCATATGCAATATTTGTTCCATATAATGTGTGCTTTAGCCTTATGTAGGTAGCTAGGGTTTGTTTTACAGTGTTGAGGTGTAACAATAAAACCATGAAACAAGGTGGATATGAAAAAGAGTGAAAGGAAGACATTATTAGGCCCTAAAAATCTTAGATCCAAATCTATTTTCGTAAGACTAGCACCTAGTTGGACACTAGATCTTGGGGTGGTCTTGTCCTCCTTTGGGAGGTTATGTCCTCGAAGACTTTCAGATCTTGATTCTCTATATGAAGCTTACTCGCCCAGATCTATCCTATTTCACGTAGTCTCCAACTTAGAAACATTCCGCATTGATATATGTAAGCTAAGTCAATCTTATTTTCTCATTTCTTACACTTATTTCTCATTATATGTGTTGGTGAGAAAATTTGTTGGTATGGAAAATTAGGTGTCTCCACCAATGTTCATGGGGATATGCCCCTTTGCATTGAATGATGCAACTCTCATTATTGAATGAAAACTAATTTAATCCTATATATTGCTGTGGGTTGGCCAAAAGGCCTAGGATCACACAAGAACACTCCACTGAATCTGTGGAAAAGTGCTTGTATGGGGTACAAGGGAGGAAATTACAACAATGTAAGGTGAAGGAGTGAAATTAGAAAAGGAAGGTTTTTGCTGTGAGTAGGAAAATTGTATAGTTCACACCTAATAACTAGATTAGTTAATCATTCAATATAGAGGAAAGTAATAATGAATATATCTAGTGAGAAAAACAAACCCGACACAAAGTTATTGGATTCATTTATCAAAGATACAAAGCTCTTTTGGGATCACTATGCTTGCAAAGTGCATAAAAGAGAAAAAAATAAACATAGGAAAAGGAGAATAAAAGAAATGTAGATTTTATTTCATGTGCATTGATGACACAAAGTCCAACAACAACAATCCACAATTGCTACAACATAGATGCTATCACAATCTAGAATTTTCAGATCCTTTGGAATGGAGAATCCATCCCAATTTATAGCAATGTGAATTAACCTCTCATCTCCCCTTATCATGACTCTTCATGTTCCTATTCCACTTGTGACCTTTCATTTTCCATTAGAAAAAAATTAAGTACTTCTCTTATAATTTTGATAAAAACTTTAGAATTTTAAAAATGTTGCTTAAGTGAATATGAAAAATACAATGATTATGCTTAACAAAGAATTATAAGAGGGAGAGAAGAAAGAGGGAGAAGTAGAGAAGAAGGGAGAAGTCAAAATTTCTGATGAAGACCTTGTCGATTCATGCTTCTTGTTCTCAAGTACTTGAATTCTTTGTTGAATTGAGTTATCAGCAATTGTTAACTTATCCGCCTGTAGAATGCACACACAGCCCAACACCTTGATCCATGTTCCTAGAACATCACTGATCTTTTTACACTGATTGAGCCATATTTCATGATCTATTGAATTTGTGGTAATACAACTTTTGATACTGGCCAGGGACTCTAAATTGTCTTCATTAAAGGAAAGAGAGTTACCCGCCTCCTTCTTGACCAACCATGGAATGAAATGATGAGCTCTTATGATGATGAGTTCTTAGTGAGTGGAGGGAATTTTGGAATGTTCCCTTTCAAACCTTGGATTGTGATGAAACTAGCTCCATTTGGGTAGGTTTATTCTCTCGATCTCACATACAAATTTTTAGCTCAATTCGATCACGAGAATGATGGGAAATAAAATAATTGAAAAACTAGGGCACAAAATTAAGGTTTCTTCATAGTAAAAATATAGGGCATCATTCAATATTTCATCAATTGATCCATAGGGAATTTGGAAATGAATAAGAATTCAAAAAACCCCACCTTGATCCGTGCACCAGTTTGCAAGATATGAGAATTTTTCCTTCGTGGGCTACGAAGTCATTTTGGAAAAAATGTACCTGGAACCTTTAAAAATTTGTAATTTTTATGGAAATATCTTCTTTGTGATCATGGAAATATAGAGGGATGAATGTAAGAGGAAAAATGGAGGTGGAGGATTCTAGAAAAATTTCTCTAGAGTTCCGGGTAGATTTGGAGCAAAATGGGGGAGAATGAAAAATGGCTAACTCCTTGGTTTTAATGCATTTGGTGGGGGAGGAATTTTTATGTCCCATTTTCCCCTGGAAAGGGACAAAGGGGACACAAAATTACTCCCTATCCCTAGGATGACAAGTGGCGAGCATGTATGGGTTGAGGAGATAGAGGAAAGGGCTTAGTTTCGACACTCCGAGAGCCAATTTTGGTCATGTAAGGAACCAAATAGAGCAAGGTGGGGGAATTTTTATATCCTACTTATAATCTTGAAAAGGGATAAAGGGGACATAAAATTACACCTCAGCCCTAGAGTGGCAAGTGGTGGGCATACATGGCATGGAGTCTGGGGCTTAAAATTTGCTAAAAGGTGCTTATCGAGCCTCCCAGGGTTATGTGGTGGGTCCATGAGGTCTAAGGTGGGGGATACATTTTTATATCCACATTTTCCCCTTGAAAGGGATGAAGGGGACACAAAAGTGTACCTCAACCTCATGCTGCCATGTGGCACTAAAAAAATTGACTAAGGATGGAGCTTGTACCTTGAGAAGGATCTTGAAAATGGCATCACTAGAGCTCTTGGAGGACTTTTTGGGCACTTATTTATATGAATTTGAATGAAAAAGTAATTTTGAGAAGAATGGGATGGGTCTCAAGGTCTGATTCATCTTAAAACATCCTAAAAATGGAATTTTTATTGGGATCACCTATTGTATGTGCCAAAAATGAGTTGTGGAAAGAAATGCACGGGCCTTGAGAAAAATATAAAATTATCTCTATGTAGGGAATTGAATAATATTTCAATTTATATTCCCTACATGGTTCTTTTCAGAGTGCAAGCTCCTTTGCCCTCAAAAACCCACTTTTCTAAACTTGCTTCCGAATCTCCAAAATTTTCCTAAATCTTCCTAAATCACTTGAAAAATTATCTTGGCTCCTTAATAAGCCTCCCTAATGAATTTAGGGCTTTAATTTTTCTATGGAGATTATGTACCATCCTTAAAAAGGCTAAAAATAACCATTCCTAAGCTTACCAAAAGATCTCGCCTTGAAAGACATTGTCTCAAAAGAAACTTGTGAGCTTGTTTTCATCTCTTCAACACATGGGAAAGGTTAAGACCACAGACATGAGAATTACATGGATGGGGATAGGCCTGACATAGGGAAAGAACTAGTTTAGGGAAGTTCTCAAGGGGGGCTTACACACAAAATTTTGACACTGGGGTCTATTGTCATGCTTGAAAATTGGAAATTTTCATGTTGCACATTTACATGACAATAATATGTTAGATATTTATTATTACACTTATATTTATTTGATCTCAATCCTTTGATAATGATTTAATTGTGTTAAATCATTTGGTGAACTCGTTTATTGATTGAACCCTAGCTTGCCCTAGATCCCTAATTTCTTGAGTTCCTCATGGCTTACTTAATTTTTTTTTTGATGGAGAGGGTAATCCATATATGAATCTTAAGGATTTTAGATGAGCTATGTATTAAGACTCTAATGATAAATTAATTCTCAAGATATTTCTTAGTAGTCTTACCGATATTGCTTCTCATTGGTTTTATCATTTGCATAGTGGATCTATTACTACTTATCTTGATATGGGAGAAGAATTCCTTAGGAATTTTATATCTAACAATGGTCGTAAAGTTACATATGAGCATTTACCTTATTTTCATTAAGGAAAGAATGAAACTATTAATGATTATATCCTATGTTTCAAATCTTGCAGGTATTATTTACTTTATTAGCCTTTAGATATAGAAATGCAATACATCTTTTGTCATGGCTTGATTTTTCCTTTGAAAAAATATTATTATATAATACATGTGAATTTTTTACACTTCGTTGTCATAATGTTATACATTTAGAACAAGATATGCTTAATGTACATTTTTTTAACATGATTCCAGCTTCTTCTACTTCCTCCACCTAGCACATCTTCTCTTCCTCTTATTGCACCACCTTCACGTTCCCCTGTCTCCTACTAGACATACTCATGATCATTCATCCCATTTTTTAGACCTCCACCACACTCCAATCCCCCTCCTAAGTGTGAGACATTATAATATTCACATTATGCTAGACCTCATAACATCTTGCACACTTTGATTGATGAGAAGTTGATTCAACTACCTTCTAATGAGCATCCTCCTCCTCATCGCCATACAATGGAATCATAACCAAACATTTTGTAATTTCCATAAGATCAATGGTCATAGAGATAATGATTGTTATGCACTCCATGATAGGATTTAATTGTTTGAGGACAAGGGTGTCATTTATTTTTATGCACACCATGTTGATAGATCACATTCCCCAAAGTGTCATGACACAAAAAAATGACATCTATTACTTTGAAATATCACCCTCCTTAGTTCAACTTGTCTCCTCCTCCCTTTCCTTCGTTTATGCATGAGACTACTTCCCCACTTATTATTCCACCCAAACCCACATGGGTCTTGAAGGAGCACCGATCACCATTATATGATTCACATATTTCTAGTGTTGTTACAATCACTTCAAACTTATCATTTGTAACTTAGGCTCATGACATCGCATCATTTGAGCCAATTATGTGTAGTTGTCTCCTTCTTTATAGTTAGATACTATATGTTCTTTAGTACTACATGATTTCACACCTACCGTATAAATGTCTCCGCCACTATTTTTATCAATTTGCATGATCTATTATTCCCTAGTTATCTTCATCATTTCTATCATCTTTACTACAAGCCCCATTCAATGATTATCTCACATTCATGATTATCACCATTATAATATATATTATCTAATCATATCATTGTTATTTACATTATCAACCTATCTCGTATACTCTACAACACCATCACAAAATATACCAATATATCACCACAATTTAAACACATATCAACTCAAGGCATACCGATCTACATCATGTCCATTTTCATTCTCCCAAATAGAGTCAAGAAAGCCATTGAAGGTATCCAGAGTATCCCTTTGGTTTCTTGGGAAAAGGTTACTCAACCCAAAGACATGGGTGGCTTGGGGCTAAAGAACATTTAGTTTATGAACCATGCCCTCATTGCTAAGGTGGGATGGAGACTTCACAAAGAGGAAGGCATCTGGGTGAAAATTCTGAAGGTGAAATATTTTCGCCCTTTGGTGGAACTTTGGATTTCTTTAGTGATTTGGAGCTTCCTAGAGGATCTATTTTTTGGAACAACCTGTGTCAAACCAGGAAACTAGCTAATCAAAGGGTGTAAATGGAACCTTGAAGATGGGTCTTAGATCAAATTCTGGGAGGACCCTTGGATCAAGGACGTTTCTCTAAACTGTTAGGCCCATGGAGTGAGCTATGGCATGTCCTTTCTATTGAGCGGGAGCTCTGGTTTGCAATTACTTGGGACAATGACCGAGATGGATTCCTATTCTCCCTCCCTCTTTCTATCAAGGTGATATCCAACCTTTTCATGATTTAAATAGGAAACTTAAAGACATCTACATTCCACCGGAGATAGTTTCTAGGATGAGCTCATATGGAGAAGCATAGATATAGGGGATTATGAAGTCAAATCGGGTTACTTGTCAAATTTTGAAAACTTTGAACCAAGTCATTTTTGGAGGAAGGTATGGAACAAGTTTCTCATCCCCAAGATCAATATATTTTTATAGGAAGTTATAAAAGGTAAGATCCTTACTGTGGATAGAATCAGACGTAGGGGAATGATCATCATAAATAGATGTGGTTTATGCAAGGACAAGGAAGAATCCATCACCATCCTGTTCTGAATGCCCTTTCTCGTATCAAGTTTTTTCCGAGATCCTTTGCATTTTCAAAATTCAATTGGTCCTTTTGGGAGATGTGGCCCTCCTACCTGAGCAGTGGAGTTTCAACTTTAAGAATGATATGGTCAATAAAATTTGGAAATTGGCTCTGCCACATGTCTTGTGGGGTATATGGATTGAACACAACAATAGGATCTTTAGGAAAAAATGGTGAGGTTGTGCAAGGTTGTTGATAAAATAACACAGGATTTGAAGGAAAATGCTCAAATTATTAAACCCAAATAGGTTCGTGCTATCCCTAAGTGGGAGGAGGACATTCTTAAAAGGTTGGACATTTAAGTCTCTAGCACCAGTAAGAGCAGGTTGAAACAAGATGTTAAATGGAATAAACCACCCGAAGGAAGTTTCAAGATCAACTTTGATGGCTTGGCCTCGTGTTAAGGATAAAGTGGTTGGTGGCGGTGGTCTTATTTGGGACCATAGTGGGAGATTCTTAGGATCCTACGTGGGACCCATCGGAAATCATTCTAACAACGTGGTTGAAGCTAGAGCTATGTTATGGGGTGTTAAGATGGGTAAAGACTTAGGGCTTAAAAATATAATCATTGAAGGTGATTCAATGTGCATTATAAATGCCCTCAAAGATAGCAGTAAATGTGGATGGAAACTAAATCATTTGATAATGGAGGCATGTGCCATGTTTGCATCATTTGAACAAGTGGTCATTCAACACACTTACCGTGATGGGAACAAGCCGACAGATGTGTTGGCCAAGAAAGGTACTACCATGGTGGATTTGGTGATGTGGATTGGTACATGTATCCCTTGGGGATAGGTTAATAAAATCATAAATGAAGACTCAAAGTGGGAGGCTGCATTATGATGACACCCTTAGCTCACACGCTTGGGGTTGTGAAAGGACTTTTCCTTTTGGAAAACTACCCTTTCTCATTTCACTTGTTTTTTCTTCATTTTCTATCACTCAAGTTCTGGATTCTATGTAAAAAATGTCAACTTGTTTTCTAGCTTCATGGGGGTGATAGGGTGTACTAAACCATCTACCTTTCTTCACCTCAAGAACGATGTGGCTATGTGGAAATTTCTGCACAAAGGCGGTCTCACTAGATACATTCGTCGACTCAAAGGTAATGATCCCGCCCTTTCACATTTTTTTACCCGGAAGGATGGTGTTTTTTTTTAGAGGGGTTCATATTGACATCTCTAGAATTCCATTATTGGGATCATTGGGTTAAAAACTAATGGTCAATTTTTTTAAAGATAAATCTCGAAAGAAACATGAAATTGCTACTTTCTTTGAAGTTGGGAAAACATTATTTCCTATGATGATGGTATTTCTCGCACCTACCTACCGGATAGATGGGATGATGTCTTCCTAGTTATTATGAAATATCTGACTCTTGAAGGAAAATTCTAAAAATATTTACTCACCACCTATCCATCCTCAATTTTCTCCACTGTGACTAGACTATGAGCTTAACATTTTTCCTCCATAGGTCACTCCTCTCGACTATTGAGGATTTCAAGAAAAAAGAAGGTGGATATCCCCCTCACCAAGGCCTCATTATTCTTCTAGTCTAAAGAAGCAAACTTGCCATCCCTAATCAAGTCAAGGATTAGGATTCTGACCAGAAACCCTTGCTTCTCACCTCAATAAAATCAAGAAGAATAAAAATGTATTGATCCCGATGAGGGTATTGTAGACACCTTGTGTAATATCAAGAAGGGGATTAGGAATTTGGGGAAATTTCCAGCAAGAGGGACCATGATTTTGTTGAATGGGAGGCCAAACTGATGAGGGACGAGTCCACAACTGATACCATTCTCACTGTCAACAAAAACCTCATACAGGAGCTAAAATATTATCATCAAAGGATTGAAACCCAAAACATGACCATTAGGGGGATTCAAGAAGATTATGTTATATAAGAGCATCAAATTTCTCTACTTCAAGACCAGGTTGCTTCTAAGGAGGCAAAAACATGAAACTGAGTTTGAGTTCTTCTGATAGTGATGAGTTTGATACTGGTGACAACTCGGGTATGGTTGCATGCCTTAATTAGGGTAAGGTTCAGGAGGAGGATAATGCTGGCACATAGACTCGAGGAATAAGAGGTCAACTTCCTAAAGAGAGACATTATCAAAGTGGCTAGTTCGAAAGAAGGTGGTTTGAGCTCCAGGACCCAAAGTAGGGCTACTGAGAACTAATTGCGATTTTCACAACCCTTATCTTTTCTATTGCTTTTTCTTATTTCTGGTCTTGGTTTAGATACTTACAAAATCTGTTGTTAATATGCAAACTATTTAGTTTGGCTCTGTTTTGTGGGGTCCTGGTTGTCAAGTTTTTTTGACTCTGCCTCCTTGGTTTCATTGGTGTTTTTTTCTTAAAAACTTTCTTCTCTTTGTATGGGGTTTTTTGGTCCCCGTTTAAAACCAAACCTTTTTATCTTATCTAAACAAAACATATATCAACTCAAATAAAATAATTGAACAACTCATATAGCAATACATGTACACATCATCATATTAAAAATTATCTCACACATCTCAAAAGTTTCAAAATACAACCTCCTCACTATTGGAGGCCATAATCAGATCTATCCAATTCAAGGCCTCGCCAATAAATCACCACCTCTATGATCCGGAGCGCTAATCATCTAATTGAGCTTGTAGAAATGCTACCTTAACTAATGCATCTAAACATCATTCCTATAGCTCCACGCATCTCTTAAACATATTATGTGCCAAGTTATCTCCTCCCACAACCTCTCTTGCCCAAGCTAGCTATGTCCTTTACTCATCTCGCTCCAATCAAAGGACTATACATGTGGTAGTTACCACTATGTCATGATCAAACAAGTGAGCATTCTCCCTGAAAATGTGATCTAATTTCTCTAAAACCCCTCCTCCCACAATAACATATGGGGGAATGTTGTGAGTCAACATGCATACCAATGTATCCATGATCAAAATCCAATACTTATCACATGAAAAACACAATTCACATCTCGCACATCATTCTCACATTACTATATAGAGTATCAAATAAAAATCACACTATTTCACACTTACATCATGTAATTAAGGCCACCACTACATCATCCTTATGAGCATGTGCCCGACCTCTTGCTAGATCTCCTCCTCCTACCTACACACTTGGTGGCTCTCCTACCACATTCACCATTACAGGAACAACAAAACCCATCGTTGCTCCACCGATAATTGCACCGAAGTTGGTGTACATCCCAAGTAATCTACCCAAATTGACACTATCTCCGATCTGCTTCATCTTGTAGGACATTTCCTCTCCCCGATCTCCTTTCCACCCAAATAGATATATGCCATACATAAACATCTAGAGGCAAATCTTGGCCTATACCAAATTTTCATGAAACCTACTCAGATTGGAAGAGCTTGGCCACTCTTGGAAACCTGTCCTCTAACCACATAGTGTGCCATATACATCAAATCTCAACACAAATCCTCAACCCATCCAATATAGTCCATGTATGGTATCTAAATCATTGCACTAAGCCGCATTCTATCTAAAATAGATATGTATGTCATGGTATCAAACCCATGACTCCTTGGTCTAACCCATTTAAAACAAAAATCTATGGTCATGTCTAATCCACTCATGGTCCACTCAATGGCCTTAATACGACAATGTGCTCATACACCTAAATTATTTAAAATCACAAAAATGCTAAAATTACTGAAAAATAATCTAATATTTCCTAGGATAATTCAAAAATTGAAATACTTACAAGATGATCTTCCATCCGTGTCATTATCACCTTATAACCCTCTCAAACCTAGTCAGATCACCTCTCAAGCACATGACATCGTCGTAACCCGAGCTCAAATCACATTGATTTAATTGGAAAATGAAAATCATATTGAATTTTCCAACCTTACTATTTATAGTAAATTCTATTACCGCTATAATTACTATAATTTCTCTTATGACAACTAATTCATTAACCCTATTTATGTAATATCTTGATTTTTGTTTCTCCATTTTCAAAGACCGTCGGTGACACTAAATCTGTCTCTTCAACATTTACCATATTAAACATTGACTCTCACACTACCTATCCTTTTTACATCTATGCTTACATATCACTCATCACTAGCCATTCTATCATATACTTATATATCTTGTTTCCAATTATTCTATCTACTTTTCTTTTGGCACATTGGTTGTCGACTCGCTTCTCACCCCTTCGCCGAAAGGGGGAAAAATATTCGTGGTTATCGTATTACACCTCCTAAAGCAATCTAAGTAAACTTCCATTACGAAACACATAATCAAATTACACACTGCCACTCTATTTTCAATTAATCATGGAGCAATATTTGAATCCTAAAAAAGTTATTAATCAAAATCACAAACTTCTATCTATTTCAAGTACAAAACTATCTTAGATTCTCACAATTTCACCCTCAAATGACCTAATATGGGGGTAATTCAATTTTCCAAAGTAGGTTCAAATCAATCAAATTTAATAAAATACTACATTCCAATCAATATAGGTTGATTCCAATTCCATTCCAATAGTATCAATATCCCTCCTAGATGACATAACTTAGAGTCAATCAAATCAAACATTTTCTCCATTTTTAGGAAGTTTGCACCCTTACATCATAAAGTGGGGGAATGAAATGTAATTGACTATCCTTTTCCACTTTACAAGGGTTTTCTCAGACTAGTAGACAAGTTAAAATTGGTTAATTTTCACGTGTAGTGGTGGAACCTATTTTGAGGAGATGTTATAGTGGAAAGAAAATATGACCACTTTTCCAACACTCTTCCTCTAGAGTCAAGATTTTAAAATCCTTAGATTAGTCATGTCCTTTAATATCCAAGTTTCAAAGTCTCATATATCTCCATAGTACATTTCTATTCAATAACTCCTTTCGTGATAACATACTCACTCCACATGGATCAAAATGGTGATCCATGGTTCACCACATTGTGATTCTTACTATTAACATGCCTTGGCTATAACTCCTTTGACCCTCTACAGGTATGTTCTTCTTATATCCTTTATACTATTAAATTTCATCCAAATAACATAAGGGGGAATGTAGACACAAAATTATGCACTTATTACTATTACATTATACCTCTAGTATGTTGTTATATACATGATTTCTAAGTGAAAAGATTAGACACGATGACACCTTTTCCTAGTCCTTCTATTGATTTTGATTGGTTTTGATTATGAAATTGTCTTATACTTCTTGGATTTACATATTTTGGTTGAGTCACAAGGATCTCTATCTTTGTTCTTGGTCCGGTTTATGTTTCTTGGCTTTGGGATGATACCACCTAAGTAAGGACATTACCGCCCAGTGCTAGTGTCACTTATGGGTGTTTTTGTCCATTTTCCTTCATTTTCTAAATTACCATTTGGTACTTAACTTTGGGTCTTTTCTAATTCTATAGGCTAGCCTTTTGTGTCACCAAGTTTCAAAATTCAAACAAGAAAATTGTATACATACATAATTTACTCACTATTATTAGGGGTGGGAAATTTGGGCTACTCTTCCTATTTAATACTTGGAAAAAGAGAAGCATTAAAACATTGCATTTGGAATGCACCATTCACTACATAGGAGGGGCTATTTATGAATTCCATCTCACACATTCATCTTGGTGGAAAAGTAGTTGTATCCTTCTATCATGGTGTAACTGGCATAAGGAAAACCTAGTTTTAAGGGACACTATTCAATCACAAACACACTAGAACTACATTGAGTTTGAAATGTAGTGCAATGCTTGGTGACAATCACATTGGGGTGACCGTGAGGTCAATCTGACTCACATATGTATTATTTATTCCATCTAACATGTGCTTGAGCCTTGTACAGTAGCTAGGGTTTGTTTTGTAGGTTTAGGTGTAATAGTAAAACCATACAATGAGGTGGATGTGACAAAGGGTGAAAGGAATAATGCATTATTAGTCCTTGAAAATATCAGATCTAGAGTTGTTTCTAGAACACTAACACCCAGCTTAGAAAATACTTGTCCACAGATTTCTTTTCCTCCTTTGGATGGTTCTATTTGAAAGAATTTCAGATCTCATTTCTCTAGACAAAGCTTACTTAGTTTAGATCCAACTTGTTTCACCTAGTCTCTAACCCGTGAAACATTCGAGAAAGTGAGATATAAGCTAAGTTACTCTTATCTTCTCATTTCTTACACTTGTTTGTCATTGTATGTTAGATATTGCTTACTACTATTATATTTATTTGATATTAGTCCTCTGATAAAGATTTGATTTTGTTAAATTAGGTAGATTGTACTAAAGGCCTTGTGCTATATGTTATAATAATGTAATAAATGGGATGAGGTTTTGGGTAATGATTTTTCCTCAAAATCACATTGAACCCTCAAAATGTGTTGCATTAAAAGGTAATACCCTAGTCATGGAATATATAGTAAGCATAAGAAGAATGGATTATTTTGAGTAAAATAAGCATGGATGCATTGAAGATCCTATGTACAAGTGATTTTTTATAGATGTGAGTAAGAGAGGTATAATAAGGTTATCTTATGCTCTCGCCAATGGGATGATCATATAAATGTCATGTATTAAGTAGTTTGTTGTACATATGATGCAAAGGAGAAATGTTAGAGATAATATAGTCATTGTCCAAGTCTAACTTGTACCCAATGTGACATAGTATCTTGAAATATCGATATTGGTATCATGTCTATACATACATTGTTGGATCATAATGAGTATCAATAACTTGAGGCTCTCGATGTATATGTGGAGAGTGCATTGATGTACCATACAGTCATAATCACAAGGATGCCGTAAAATAGATTGCATCACACATGACTAGGTAACACAAAGTGTACTTGAGGAGTAAAAGGTATCAATAGTTTCTCAATGTGAGGTTGTGTCAATGTATTTTGTAAATTATATACAGAATATGATCAAAATGTTGAATATTCTATGAATATTAACTCTTGTATGAGACGTCACCTATGGGACCAAAGTAATAGTGTACAATATGTTATAATGAATAAGATATTAATAAATAACACCATAAATGGTAACCACCATGTTGTCATGTACATATTTAAAGCATCTATGTAAGGTAGAAGGGATAACGTGCATCACTCAAATCCATGGGTGTCTAAGTAATTTGTTGATTGTCTTGTTAGAAAAGAATACTATGAATTATGTGGAAATCCTCTTAGGTATAATATATAAAGGTAAAAATATGCAACCAAGTGGGTTTTATCATTGTCCATCAAACCCTTGAACTATATTCATTGTCAATGAGTTCTTGTGTGAAATAGCCTAAAGTAGTAAGGAGTATCGTAGTGATTTTTTTGACAAGATATTTGACTATCATCACAATTTCGATTAGATATGAATCAATATGTGCTTAAATGAAAAAATGTTTAGATACTTCCTCATCACCGGAGGAATATTTGAATCATCAAATGTAATAATTGGTGTGGATCATGATATCTTTGCGGTTAATCTAATGAAATCATCAATAGGATTAGGGTCAGAGTGTAATCATGTAAATGATATCTTGCTTGATAATCCATGTGTACTTCATCACCTTCTTCATCACCTTTATGATCCTCTCTAATATTTTATAATGGTATTATAACTTAAGATATAGTCTATAACATCTTCATTAGATTGTGGCTTAACTTATGCGATTTTGGAAAAAGAGAGTCATCGACTAATGATGATAGAGAAATGAGAAAGGAAACTATCACTTAAGGTTTGGAATGATTTTATTGAACCTCAAATAAGGTTATAGAACCAATCTAATGCATATACCTTGAGACTACATGGAAAAGGATTGGATAATAAGGTATTGTTATGAGAATAGTTCATACATGAAGCCATAAAGGTATAAAGATATTATTAGAGATCATTTTTTCCATCAAAAAGGAGAATTTGGGTGGAGAAAACCCAAGTGGTAATGGATAATTAAGGACCTCAAGGGATAATGGATTTTTGAGTGACCCCGTCTGCTTTTAGTGACTTAAAATTTTCCTTGCTTTAAAAGGGTTACCTTATATTTTATTTCATGAAGCCATTGAACATACAAACCTAGAAGAATATTTTAAACAACATGTGAAGTTATACATAATGCAGTGGAATCCATATGTTGTATGGGCATAGGAATGGTAATCTAGGAAGCCATGTGTGATGCCCTCATAGTAAGAATATTAAATGTTGAAAATTATTGGTTAGATACATGGATAATATCTTCTAAAAGGAAAAGAGATCCTCTGAAAAGTGGATTTATATCAATCAAAGGTTTAACATGAGTTTCCCCATCTTGGATTTACATATAAGTTCTTTTTGTGATCTAGTAGCATGATGAAGTAATTCAAAGACTTGGTTAGGGTTTGGAAAAATGATTTACCTAACCTCATCCATTAATTATGCATCAATATCAAGATATTTGAAATAATAAACATCAATATCAACCATTGAGCAATGTAAAGCACAAATAACAAAATAAGAGTTTAAAGGAACATCCTAGAATAAGTTATGATGTTGAAAATTAGATTTTAATATTTGATACACTAGGGGTGAGAAATCCAAATCCACAGATTGTGTGAATCACTAAATACATATGGTTCACAAAAATTTAATATCAATTCTAGGGTTTGTCCTACTTTAGATATTGTAGTGTTATATTAAGATAATTTAGAACTATAAATACATAAATCATAGTCCTAAATTATATAAGGATAATAATATTTCTCATAATAATATTGGAAGAAATGGGAGGGGAAGGGGAAAAAAACCAATAACTTGAAGTGTTGATCAACTTATTATATAACCTATAAATTAACTCGAAATAAGTTCTATATCATACAAACAAGTCCCAAAAAAACTAGTGATTAAAGTAGTGTAATTACTTGTGTACTTGATGATCAAAATGTGTACTTGTATACACTAATGAAATTTGAAATAAGTTTTATAAGATTTCTGGTTATTAATTATAATTACCTGAAATAAAAATAGTAAAAAATACTCTAACTAATTGCAATTATAGAGTACTATGGTGTCATGATTTTATTAACTAAAAACTAAAATTGCCAATTACAACTCAACTTGCAAAACAAGTTAAACTCATAATAGAGCCTCTAATAATATTAAAATACTTATAAAATAATTTTGGACTTCTAGTTATTTTAAAAGTACACTAATGCAATCTATGGATATAGTCAACATGCAAGAAGCTTTTCTTGGAATAAAATTATGCAAGCTAGACATGCATTCAAAGCCTAATCATGGATATCTTATAGAGAATGCACCCTAGGGTCCCTAAAATCTAGGGATTGTCATAAAAGTTGCATATTTTTAGTTATCTTAACTTTGAAAGTTTCTTCCACCTCTTCAGGGATGACAACACAAGAATGTGTACTTATCCATAAACTAGTAATTGACCGTTTATTTTTAGCCTTTTCAACTAATTTTTAGGAAATCACTAAAAATCACTTATTGGTCCTTATGACTAAAAAAACATACGTATGAAATACATAATTATTAAAACATCCTAAAAGTCTATTTTGAGAGAATTTGTAAATTTTTTTAATCTAAATTTAATTGAATTTCAAATTCAAAAATTGGCATAAAAAATTCCAATCATTTGCTTGAGTCTTCCATAAGTGTGCTTTAACAATCCCTTATTGATTATATTATAAAATTGATCATATGTTCTCGCCTCACATATTCAATTAAAAATATTTATCATTGACCAAGTATTTGATAAAGTGATGCTTGAACTCAATGTGTTTAGTTCTAGCATGGAAAGTTGGATACTTGGACAATTGTATTGCCCCAATGTTATTAGAAAATATCTATGGAGGATCAAGTTGAGCCTATTTCAAATAAACTAAAAGTATCCTTAATCACATTCCTTGTGTGAAAAATAATGTAAGGGCTGCATATTCAGCTTCATTAGAGGATAATGTAGCAAGTAGCTTGTTTATTTTAAGATCAAGAAAACCAAACTACTTCCCAATATGAAACAATAACCAGAAATATACTTCCTATCATCAAAATAACATTCCAAATATGAATATGGGTATCTAAGAAGACATAATTAACTTTCTGGTTTGAAGTGAATACCATGATCATAAGTCCCTTTCACATATCTAAAAATTCTTTTCATAACTTGCATGTGTTTGAGTGAAGGCATGCCCATGAATCTAGAAACTAGTGAAACCCCATAAGTGATCAAACATCTCACCATGCTCATAGAAAATATTCTCATCAGATAAAGGGATTCCATCCTCTCTCATTATTTTTCTCCACTTGCAATTGGAGTATCCGTAGCCTTAGAATCTTGAAGATTGAACTTCAACATATCTTGGACATACTTTGTTTGAAAAATAAATACTTCCTTTTTCTTTTGATGGAAATCCATACCAAGAAAGTAATTCATAATTCCAAGATCACTCATCTCAAATTATAATTTCATATCTTCCTTAAAGCTATACAACATCTCCATAAAGCTACATGTGAAGATCAAATCATCTACATAGAGGCAAACATACAAAACATTAGAATTGAATGCTTTTATGTAAAGAGTTGGCTCATTTTGACTTATTACAAAGCCTTGTACCAAAAATCAATTATCAATTATTGAGTACCAAGATCTTGGAGCTTTCTTGAGCCCATAAAGAGCCTTCTTCAACATGTATACCCAAAATTATTTACCATTTACCTCAAAACCTTGTGGTTGTCCCACATACACTTCTTTAATCACTCCATTTAGAAATGCACTATTTATATCCATTTGATGTATTTTATAACCTTTATGAGAAGAAACTAAAATAATTAGTCTTATAATATATTTCCTTACAATAAGAGCATACATCTCCTATAATCAACACCAAAGTTTTGTGTAAAGCCTTTTACGACAAGTCTAGATTTTATCTTATGAATTGTACAATCACTATTTACTTTGGTCTTGTAGACTCACTTGTTACCAATAAAATTATTATAATTATAATGAAGAACAAGTATCCAAGTATCATTCCTCTCAATGGAATCCATCTCAAGTTTCATAACATCAACCCACTCTTTCCTTTGATTAGATTCTTCAAAACTTCTAGGTTCACTAGCCATAGAAGATAATGTAAACATAGTATTTTCATCATATGCATCATCAAATAAATTACCTTGCTGAGCTTGAAATATTGTAATATTTATACTATAATTATTATCCAACATTTTATTTTTTGGATGTGGATTCAAAAATCACTTGTGCTTACTTAGAGTTGTTACAGATGGATGACTAGTCTCTTGTAAAGAGCTAGTATCATTTCCTGTAGCATTGGAAACTTGTGTAGGACTTTGTAAGTCCTAAAAATATTCTTCAATAAGATTCCCTTTCAATTTTTACCTTATTAGTCACATGATCAAGATTATAATACATATCATTCTCAAAATATTGATAATCCCTCAAAACAACTAAAGTTTTACTAGTAGGATTATACAACTTGTATGCTTTTCTTTCATCACTATAACTAATAAAAATTTGAGCCAAAATCTTAGGATATATTTTTTTCCTCTTTTTATTAGGAACATGAAAAAATACTAAACAAAAAACTTTTAAATGAGCTACATCTAGTTTTGAACCATACCAATCCTCATAAGGTGTCTTATCTTTGATTTCCATTATAGGACTCTTGTTTATGATGTAAACTGCAATATTTACTACTTTAGCCCAAAAATTTATTTCTATGTTCTTATTTATCAAAATAGTCATTGATAATTCCATTATGGACCTATTATTTCTTTCAGCCACACCATTTTTTTGGTGTGTAAGGAGTCACTAATCGCCTCTTGATACCTTGTGAAGAATAAAAATTAGAAAATTCATTAGAGAAAAATTATTCACTTCTATTTATTTTTAGGGTTTTTATGGAATTTCCACTTTCTTTTCTAGTCAAAGATTTGAAATTTATAAAAATTTAAAAATATTCATTCTTCTCTTTTAACAGAAAAACCCACATAAACCTTGTAGCATCATCAATGAAAGAAATGAAATACAAATTCTTACCAATACTTTTGCAAGACATTGGTCCACACAAATATGAATATATTAACTTAAAAGGTTTTTTGTTCTCTCCAATTTATAGTAGGTAAAGAATCCCTATGATGTTTCCTAATAATACATGACTTGCATGCATCATCCTTCTTTAAATATAGCTTGGGAAGACCTCTTACCATACCCTTTGTGTCAAGAATATGCAAACTTTTGAAACTGATATGACCATATCTTGAATGCCACAACATGTTAACATCCTCAATGGTAGAGAGAAAAGTACCTCCATTAATAAAATTTATCCTTAGTGGAAACATCCTATTATTTTCCATGTAGGATTTTCCAATCAATCTATTTCCAAATTTCTTATAAAAATTTGAACAAACTCCATCTTCAAACTAGTTGTCCAACATTGATCAAATTATGATTCAAACTTGGAGAAAATACACATCATTAATTTCACCCTTACCTTTACTTGAGGTGATTTGCATGCTTCCATTTCCTTCAATTTGAATGGATTTTCCATCCCCTAATTGCACTTAAATTTTGAAGGTGTCATCTAACATGATAAAACCTCTTTCTAACTTGTCATGTGATTTGAGAAACTTGAATTAAGAAACCACATACTATTAACATCCTCTTTTTCCACATTGCATGGGAGACAAAAATTGAGTCTTATTTCTATTAACACACAAAATGTGCACCCTATGCATGATCATGAATAAAAATCAAAAATTTTGGTGAACATGGGATTGTCTCCAAGTGTGGGGACTTGCATAGTGAGACAAACCTCTAGAGAATATTGGTTCCTTATATCTTAGCCCACTACAAACTGACCTACAAATTCAAAGTGCAACTAAACTAAGTGTAAACTATAATTTTTAGGAACCAGGGTGGAGATGGGAGAAAATGCTCAGTAAATGAAAGAAGGTGATGCACCAAAGCTAAAAAAGGTTCAAATATGACATGTAGAGACACAAATGCAACCACACATGCAAGAATCAAAGAGAAACATAGAGTTTTGCAAGATACAAGTGAATAGATTCAAAATAAAGCAAGAGGGAAAGAGATTCACATCAAATACACTTTGCATTTAAAGGAATGAACCACAATTGCATATCACTTAAAATGTTTTCACTTACATTTACAGAGCAGAGGTTTGAAAACTTGTAAAAATATAGTTACGAGGTTCAAGGTATGGAAGTTGTGAAAATCTAAGACAGAGCTCCAAATATAGCAGAATAGAGAACTCCCTTTTGTGTAAAAACATACATTTTATATCGAATGTGAAAGGAAGAGAGAAAGAGGGGAGAATACAAGGGTACACCATTCCTCATGCAACCAACTAACCAAACATTATAAATCACTACAAAAACATGTGGGCACCTGAAAAGCCATTATTCCAAGTCAATTGATCCATAGGATGGACTATGGGCACCATGAAGCAATCAATTTGGTTGGTGAAACGTTTGTATGCTTGTAAATACAAAACTACGCTTTTCACATGCTAAAATCATGTTTAAATTTTTCACCCTTAAAAATAAACCAAATTCTACATTTATTTAGGCCAAAATGAATCCCTTGAAGAGATAGTTCTAATGCCACCAGGTTTAATGAAATTTAGAACTCATGGTGAAAGTTATATCCAAAATTAATTTCTCCTTATTCTCAGAACTTTCATAAGTTCCACGGGTTTTGAATGTGATAATATTATTTCCATGAAAATATTTTCGTGTATCGTAACTTTTACAACCCACAACCATGTTTCCTTTGTTCTATAGGTTTTGAAGTGCACGAAACACTACCCTTGAGAAGCCTATGGAACAATAGGATAGTGTTCCATGGATTTTAAACTTAACTATTTTTGAAACTCCACTTCCCCTTGCTTTGTGGCACTTCAAACTTCCCCGTATTGAAAATTTTCAAGAGTAAAACCCATGATTTGTTGCATGAAATCGCTACCAAATCCGTGGAGTTCCAAATTTCTTTGAGCTTGTGTATCACTATATCCCCATGCCGTGAAGGTCTAACTTCATCCAAAACCTACCCAATTATTTTTATTTATTTCCTTTGTTCCATGGGTTTGGAGAACTGCGAACACCAAGATTCGTGATTCCGCGGAATACCGAGTTTCAGTGTTCCATAAATTTTGAACAAAAACTTTTCCTAACTCCAAAATTGAATTTTTGAGTTGCCAAAATAGTCCTGGGGTTATTTTGGACAACAATTTCATTTCACATTTTTCATCTTGGAATGCCTTCTTCTCACCCTCTTGATTAGCTTGATTCTTTGCTACCAATTTCTTGCAATCTTTTATAAAGTGTCCAAGTTTTTTACAATAATGACAAATAAAGGATTTTACGACTCTTCCCTATAAAATTTTCTTGTTCTTTCCCCTTTGAATTAAAGTTCTTTGAATTTTTTGATTGTTATTTTTAATCTTTTTCCCTTGGCTTTAAAATTCTAGCCTTGGTTTCAAGTACATGCTCTAGATTTCCTACACATATATTCATCTTATCCTCATGGGACAAGAGAGAACCTACTAATTCATCAACACTTGTAGTGTTCATGTCCTTAAAATATTCAAGATTAATCACAATATAAAACCATCTTTGTGTTAAATATCTCAAAATATTTCTAACAATCATTTTATCTTTAATGGTTTGATGCGGAGCATCACCGTAAAGGCATCAAGTTTGTCCTTTTGTGTTATTAAGGTGTGGCTAATGTCTTAGATGTCTTTTAGGTGTATTTAAAACTCCTCTGTGGTATTTTAGGACCTCCTTGTGTGTTAGTTGAGTTATTATAATTTTCCTCCAAAATGGGAACGCTTCAAATTTGAATTTGAAAGGTATAGTTTAAAGGTGCAATGTTAAATTTAATGACATAATATGTTGTCAAGGGTTAGATAATATCTTATTAGAATAGATATGAAATCTATACACCTTGGAATAAGGGTTCATGAGTCATAGATAGGTATTACTCTAGTTAGGTTAAGGTAAGTGAAGACAACTCCTTGGAAGTCGGAGCACATATAAGGAAACATTCGAATGAAAGAAATAGCTATGAGTGAAAGAGAAGAGGAAAATGAGAGAAGGGGGAAGTAATCTCTCTATAACAAGCCTCATGCTCTTGAAGCTATGAATAATAATGTTTATTAATGAAAGAATGCTTCTTGATGTATAAAACTAAGAAAAGGAGTATGATTATGTTATGGAGTAATGGATTATTGAAAATTAGTAGGTTAAAATCTCTTGAATGATTTTGTATGATGTTCCTACATGTTAGAAAAGGATGTACAGGTCTTAGAGGAGCTTAAGAAATATGTGGATGGATAAACCTAGAGGAAACTAACATTCTAGGGTTCCAAGATCTTGTGTGAGATATCGAGGTAAGGACATGCATGACAAGAAGGTGTTAATTAGTCCATGTAATTATTCCTTAGTTGTAAGGTTGTATAAGAGATCATAGAAATATAGTAAGGTCAGTAAGAGTCTTGAGAAGGTAATACTTGTACAATGGATTAAATGAATCCACTTACCAATTCAATAACCTTTAGTACAAGTGAATACAATCAATGAACTTAGTAATGCACCCAAGGAAGTCATAAATTCTTGAGTAAGTAAATGGTTTTATGTTGATAACATGTTATGAGAAATATGGATGACCATCAAAACCTTGAGAAATCCTATGACAAGTAAAAGAGAGAGAAATAATTCAAGAAACTCACTCACTCTTAGATGCTCTGCTTTGTGAGTCTAGAGTGTAGAAGTCTAAGAAAATTACTGGTTGATAACCATAAAACCTGATCCATTTTCCACTTTTTTAATTAAACAATGGTTACACAAACCTCTTATATGAGCGTGAATTTTGGAAACGTGATTGAAGGTTTAAAACTTCATAATTGCTTCTATCAAAGCTTTGAAAAACTTACTAGGGTTGGTTGAGTTTTCTTTTTGTTTTCGAGTCCTTTATCCAAGGTTTCAGGGGTTAGAAGTCTTAAGAATATCTCTAAATTATGTAAGGGTTGTCAATATCCAAGAATCAAGCTATAATAAGTTCCCATTGATGATATTTTCTTGATAGTTATAGGAAAAGGGACAGCTTATGACCGTGTGTAAGCATCTAGTGTAAGAAATATTGGGTGTGTGATGATCTAAAACATTGAGTTAGTATGTGACATATTTGATACATGTTCAAAGAATAATTTACTTGATGAATAATGTTATTTAAAGAAGAAGCATGTTATTATTTACCCAAGATTGTGGATCACATGGTTCATGTAAAACTCGTGTGTCCAAGGTCTAGTTAGAGAAAATGTTTTGTGGAAGAACTCCAAGATTAAATGAGAGCTTAAAAGTACAAGGAAGCCTCTAATATTGTCATTGATCATATGGTGAATGAGATTAAGGATCATATTGGTTATCTTTATTTGTTATTGATAATAACGACTTCTAGAGAAGACTCGAGACAAGATTTAGAATCAACAATGTATTTGAAGATCTTATAGCTTGAGTTAAGGTTTAATATCTAGAGGAAAACCACCACATAATTCATATTTGAAATAATATTGAAGTTATCTAGCCTCGATTATAAATCATTAGTGAGAATCCTTTGAGATTTTGTTCGGGAAAGACCGTCATGTACTCCGCTTTTATTGGTACAAAGTGTTGTTTCTTGTGTTAGTTAACTAAAGTGTGGTGATACTATTGTCTTAAAGAGGATAATTATGTGATCTTGGTAATCAATATTGAGTGGGGAGAATAGTTGGAATGAAATGAAGCCTCAAGAAGGTGGAGAGGACCTTGAAAAATGAATTAAACAAGTAGAGATCTAACTATCATGTATAGTTCAAGAGGATGATCAGGAGTCAATAAGCCAATTCTAGTGTATGAAAAGGAGTAAACAAGTGGGTGATGATGTGAGTTGAGTGATTGTTAGAAGATGATAAGACAATGTAATTTATATAAACATAGGATAAGATAGAAGTTTGAGGAAGGGTTGAAAACAAAGCATTGAACACTAAGAAGGATTATGGATGACATAAGGTTTAAGAAGGAGCAAAATTGGCAAATAAAGAAAAATGAGTAATGGAGGAATCATGAACCATGAAATAGATTTAAAAAAGTTTGAAATAAGTGTTGGAAGGTGTATTAGAGGTCAAATTTGTGAAAACTCAAAAACCCTAGGTTTAGCTCATGAAACCCTAACTAAGCCTACAAAAACAAGGAGATAGACAAGGAGATGGAGAAAGAAAATTAGTAGAAAGATCAAGCAAGATAATGGGTATCTAGAAAGCTAAGCCAATTGGATTGGTTGCAGGTAGTTTCCCCTAGATATGGAGATTTTTCCAAAAAGAGGGCTAATTGAGACGTACAACAAAATTACAAAAATGAGGATAAATTTTTACTGGTAAGAAATTGAACCTTGAAATTTGACAAGCATCTTATTGAGCTAAATGGGTATCCAAAAATTTACCTGTCAAGATTAGTGGAGAATATTTCATGAGTTATGCAAAAAAATCAATTTTAGTAGGGCTACAAGGAGTTTGCTTGGTTTACAAAGGAAGTAGGTAAAATTGGTTGTATGAAACTTGGTGAGTTGCATGGACACATTGCTTAGGATTATTTAAGCATGTTTGAGATGATTGTGAGGTTTTTTTAGTAGTTTATGCAATTCAATGCACTTGAGTAAGATATGCCTTCTTGAAAAATTATTGAGTTCCTTGAATTTGGTGTTTGTATAATTGAATTAATGACTCCTTAAACAAATGTTTATTTATTTATTTGATGAATGCATGCAGGATATATTGCTTGGTTTTGTAGATTAGCTCTAAAGGAATGCCTAAAGAAAATAAGAAAAAGAGTGTGAAGCAAGGGCTAGAAATGGAGAAGGAAATATCAGAGTTGAGGAGTGATTTGCAGAGGTTGGAAGCCTTGGAAAGGATGTGGATACAGTAAGCAATCAGGTAAGAAGTCAAGTAAGAAGTCAGCTAGGTGGATGGAGTTTGAAAAGAGAGTGAAGTGGCCAATCAAGTCACTTGTGAAGCATGCTAGAAGAAATGGAGGAAGAAAATAAGTGAGAGCCTATGGAGGCATAAGAAAGAAAGAGTTTCCATGTGAGAAACATGAAAAATAAGAAGAGAAGAGAGTTCTCATTGTGGAGAACATAGTGAAAGATGAAGAAGAATGGAGGAGAAGAAAGGTGCAAAAAGAAGCACTTAGTGAAGAAGGGTGGATAAGGAGGAAAGTGTCCAAGAGAGAGACAATCATGGAGATAATATGGTCTCTATTTTTATTAACTAATGATGTGTTTTCATGTGTGTATACAAGTTTGAAATATTTTGTGAATAAGATCAAGAAGAAGACAATGAAAATGCAAGAAAAGAGGCAAGAAGAGACTCTTTTGAGTCAAGTGCACATGATGGAAGAAAAGAGCAGGTTATAGAAGCTTATGAGGAAAATAATGAGGTCCTCCAACATGCTAATGAAGAAGAAGAATAAAATACAAAGTTCTATGATTCTTTGGAAAGAATACAAGTGAGATAAGACAAGAAAAAGAGCAAAAACAAGAAGGTGGATGGAAAAAGGAAAAGGAAAAGGACATGGTCACAAAGATGGCTTATAATTAGGTATGGGAATATGAAAATTATGATTTCCTTCATGCATATGTTAGTGAACTCTTTGATATGAAAGATAACACAATGAAAGAAAATGTTAGTTATTCAAAATCTGAATTCCAACATGGATATATCATGCCTAAATGGCTCAAAATTCAGTTGTTTGTGAACAAGAGACAAAGTGCAAGGAAAAGGCTAATGAGGTTGTAACATGTAGTGGAAAACAAGAGGAAAATGAAAAGTTAAGATCAGATTTCAGTGTGGAACAAGCATGCAATGATGAAGATCAAGAAATGAAGAGTGAGGGAAGAGTTTCTAAGCACAAACCAACCTATGAATCAAGAAGGAAGACTGAAACTACATGTACATATCAGCCTAAAGAGACAAGAAAACAAGTGTGGAGATTCAAAGAGAGAAGAAAATAACATGGAAGCCTAAGAAGGGCTTAGAGAGTGAGGAAAATAATTGAATAATAAGGTAAGCATGTTGATTTGAATGTTTTGGTTAAACAAGCAAAGAATGAATTATTTGAAGGTGAGAATGAGTTGTTTTTGAACACTAACATGCATGATGAAGAACATGTGAATGAGATTCAAGAAGAGGAAGTTAGGAAAGTGAGGAAAGATGAAGATAAAGTGAAGGCAAAGAAAGTGGAAGATGAGTTTAGAGATCTAGCGTGTGATTTCCAATAAGGAAAAGAGCAATTGTGTCCTAAATTTGATGAATCAAGTGAAGAGGAGATTGAAATCTCGTTGTATGAGGAAACACAAAGTATTGAGGAGATATTCACGATAGGTACATTCTCAAATAAATTAAGGTAATGCATTAGAAAGAAAGAAAATGGAGTGGAAATGCGAGAAAAGTCATTGGAAATTTTAGACAAAGAGGAAACTAGAGAGGATGAATATGAACTATAGGTTCAAAAGTAAGTACAAGAGGAAAATTATGAAGGAAATCAGTCAAAACCAGCAGGGGTTAAGAGAGGATAATTAGAAGTGTATGCATGTAAAAGTAGGCTAAGTTAAGAACTAGGAATTAACACCAAGTAATCCCTATAGCTAAGCTAATTCAACAATAACATCATGATAAAGCTTGAAAGAGAAATCTAATCTAAATGCATCCAACATGAAAAAATTAAATTCTAAGCCATCCCTTTGAAATTTGGATGTGCTTTGTATGTATGATTGCTCTCTATTATGAACCTATCTTGATCATGAGCAATCAAATGAATGTTATCTCCATGAAGAGGAAATAATCTCACCAAAATGGATTAATGGCCATGTTTGGATCTTCCTTTACTACTCTCTTATGAGAAGAATGGATGCAAGAATCAATGAGCTATTCTAAGTAGAAATTCCCTTATCATGTGCATATAATATCACTAGAAAAGTGTGGTGTAAGGTTGGAAGGGGGATACTAGGTTCTATATATAGCTTTCCAATTTGGGAGAAGATAAAAACCTAGTGAATGTGGGATAAAGGTAAAGTAGAATTAGAAAGGGATAAACATGATTAGAAAAAATTAATTAGTAATTAACAACTCATGGGAGTTGGAGATGATTTAATTAATCAACTAGGATTAATTAATAGGACAAGATAAGCTTAGAAAGCCATTTGAGGTGATTTAGAAGGGAATTGATAGGATTTAGAGGATTTAAAAGGAGGATTTAATCAATAAGAAGGTTTATTGATTAAATACAAGATTAAAAAGGATTAATTAACTAATAAGTGTTTAATTAATTGATTAAAATAGGATTATAAGTAATGAAGTGTCGTTAATTGGCATCCGTAATGAATGAATGGGAGGCTAGTTAATTAATTAACAGAGTGTCATTAATTTCCCCGCATCAAGGGGGATGTTAGATAACTAGTGGGAAATCACTGATTACAATGAAAATGATGGAAAAGACAATAAACGGTGCAATTTTAAAATTATGCAGTTAGATTTTAGGTGTCTACATTTTCCCCTCTTTGGTGTGGTGTAACGAAACAACGCCACCTTAAAGATAGTAGACAATTATAGATAATTAAATTTTTAAGGAATGGAAGAAAAAATAGTAAAATGACAGATGCCCCCTCGAGTTTTGATGGGGTGATGGGAAGAGGTCGACCGACGATTGAAAATAAGAAGGAAACAAAAGATGCGAAATGAGCCTAGTATACTTGTGTGCAATTGGAATAATCGAGAAAGAAAAGTTTGTGGTTCAACAGATAGAAGAAACAAGGGGGAGAAGGGGGATAAATATAATCCCTATTGCCCTAGGTGTTGTGGAAGAAAATTTGGATAGTGATGGAAGGGATTCCAATTGAGTTTGGTTGGCCATTGGTAGAATCGAGGAAAATGTGGAAAATGATTGGTAAAAAGTTAGATAGAATGAAACCCACACATGGAGATAACAAGCATAACAGATGGACTAAGAACAATTTTGTATCATCATATTTCAACATGATCAATGAACCATCGGTCTCAAAGCAAATGTTTATTTGATATGAGCATGCAAAAAGTGCGTAATGGCATGAAAAGCCATAATACAAATATTTGTGCAATCGTGAAAGGACTAAAGCAAATCAATATACAAAACGTAATGCAATACGAGAAAGTAAACAAGCAAAAGAAAACATACTCAAACAAACAATGTTCAAGACAATTATACCAATGTTTTTGTTATCGAGCTTCAGTTCCCAAATGTTCGAGTTATACAACAAGGGTTAAAAATGGCACCCAAAGTAAGGATACATGCAAGGTGAATAAACAAAGGACGTAGAAGTCCTATGAAAAAGCAATCGTGCACTATGAAACTTCCCTAAACAACTATTTATGCAAGGGAATAAAGACATAAAAAGAAAACCAACTTTGTTAATGGAGGTAGATCAAAATAATCCACATGTTACGCGTAAGAATAGGCGAGAACTAAAGAAAGATGTTTTGTAGGATAATTTTTGATGATCGAGGATGTTGTTTCTCGTGAAAGATTTGTTTGTTTGAATTTTTTTACCAAATTTTGGATTTATGAAAATTTTACCCATATTTTGGATTTTGAAATTTTACCAATTTTTGGATTTTTGAAAATTTACTATTTTTTTGGATTTTTTAAATTTTACCAATTTTTTAGATTTTTAGTTTAAGGAAGAATGTGATATAGAATAATGAAAATGTGTGTGGCACACCAAAAAAATTTTCGGAAGCAAAAATATGCCCCATGGAGAAGAAAAGGTCACTCGAAGCAAAAAAATATGCCCCAACAAGGCAAAAACGTTAGTAAAAATGACCATTTAATTAAAATAATCATCGCGACGGAATGCTAGTACGTGGCGGGAAGAAAATAGAGGAATAAGTTAGTAATATGGCCCTTGGGAGGAAAGAAAAATGAAGAATTAGGCTTGGGAGGGTATAAATAGTAGGGTGGGAGGGGTAAAATCCATCGCGACCCATTTGTGCTAGTATAATCTATTGCCTTTTTGAGAGATTTTTCTCTGATTTTTGAGAGAGATGGCACGAATCGAGGACCACATACATTTCTGTTGACCAAGTTCGAGAGTACGAGAGGTTTCTAGCAGATGGTGCTCTAGTATGTAAAGTAATTTTTTTTTGTTTTTGAGTGCATTTTTTGCATTTTTTTCCTAGAAGAAAGTTATATTTTTACAATAATAGCACACGTCTTTAGGCACACTAGCATTACACCTAGTGCACTAGCATAAAAGTCATGTGCTAGTGTGAAAATTGGGATCATGCGTTAGTCTATTTTGTGCTAGTAAATGCCATGCACTAGCGTGAAAATGAGAGCATGAGTGTTAGAGTAGGTGCGCTAGCATGCAAATTTACTAGAGTGAAAATACAAGCGCTAGCGTAGCCTGAGGTGTGCTAGTGTGAAAAGCCATGCGCCAACGTAGCATGAGGTGCACTATTATGAAAATCCATTTGCTAGCATAGCCCGAGGTGTGCTAGCATGAAAGGAGGCACGCTAACGTAGAAGGAAGTGCACTAGTGTCAATTCCATCCTTTTATAAGGACTTAGAAGAATTTAGAAGATTTTGAGAAGTGATTAAACGAATGTAGGAGTGATTAGAAGATGTTGGAAGAAATGATGTTAACTCTTTGCATTTTGGGTGATCTATAGGAGAGACCATGATCTTTAGACGTGAGGGAGCACCATATATGTTTACGAGTGTTCGAGATGACCTTCACTGATGCGAGAAGAGGGTTTGATTGTTGTGCTTGATGCGATAGGTCTGCATATACATTACACAACTTCCTCAAATTAGACCGATCATAGCCTACTTGACCGCCTTAGAAGAGAGATGACATAACGAGAGCCATACTTTCGAATCCCTACCGGAGAGATGACTATGACTATTGAGGACATTTATCGATTATTTGGGTGCCAATACAGGGTAGTTTGGTTATGTATGATGGGCATCATGACCATATTATATAACACATCCGTGATCTAATCTTGCGAGAGGATATACCCCAATAGGGTATGACAATACACTTATATATGTTTCAAGAGTAGGGGCTTGCGAGTCCCGTATTTATGGCTCTTATTAGTGGCTATTTTCGCCTCATAAGATTGGTATACACTTTCAACTTGGTTTGATAAGAGTTGTGCACCAATTGTTGGATGGAGAGGTCTTTGCTTAGGGTTAGTACATACTGTACCACTTATTTAGAGATTTAGATTTGATAGCCTATAGATGGATGAGGATCTTGAGTTCTATGACCTCGTTATAGATTTAGGCATCGGATCATATTGCGATTATATGCCCACTTAGTGCTTTATGAGTTAGATTACCAGACGAGCCATCATGTATGGGCTAGGAGCCACCGGGTGCTGATATCGATATCACTTGGAAGATACTTCCTACTATAGGAGAGCCTTTGATGACCTGAAATTATAGATAGGGACCTAGAGACCATACCATTTGTATCGAGTGGCATGGAGATGCAACCGAGCTAAGCATCACGAAGTTGAGCATTACCTACTAGGCAACATGAGGCATATCCTAGAGTGGTACTGAGTTGACAGAGTACAATGCTAGCTTGGTGTTATCTAGGGTATCCCAGGGATGAGAGATGGTATGTGCATGTAGCGCACAAGACATTTGATTTTGGTCCACACATCAAACCGTGAACAACCTTACAAAGTTTTCATGGAGTCGTCCCATAGGTATGGGATGGACGGGCACAAATAGTGGACCTAGGGACCATCGCAGATTACCCAACTTGGTACACGACTTTGGTTCCTCTTTGCATCACCATTTCAATGAAAGCTATAATAGCTGGTATATTGGCAATAATAATAGGAGTTAAAGGCCATCCGTTACGAGATAGGGCCTGATTAGGCTACCAGAGGCCGAGGCCACCGAGGCACGTGTATAGGAACAAGTATAGGGCTAGGGATAGGTATAGCCACATGTGCATCCAATACAACCGGGGCCAAATACAACCATAGGTGCCTCCAATATAGTCGGGTCCATAAATATAGCCACAGTGAAAACACATATATAGATACATGTACTTGTTATTCAATGTATTACATAACGTTGTGTAAATTCCATTGATACAACAAGGTATTGAATTTGTAATCACTAGGGCCATTGGCCATGAAAGTGTCATTGAAATAAGAGTCATCTATATCAATAGGAGTGAAGTTGAGTTTTCCTAATGCTTCATCAGTAAGTTCAACATGATCAAAGTCATCATCGATTTTTCAATCGTTGGTGTTTGCATTATCATGTTGCATTGCACTACTAATCATGTTGGTAGGTGGTGTACTAGATGTAATAGGAGCATCAACGGGATGATTAGTAGTTTGTATAGGAGTAGACACTATGGGTGAAATGATGGTAGTAGTATGAGTAGAAATAACTAGAGTTCTTGGAGTGGTAGAAGAAGATTGTGGAGCACTAGACTGACCAACGTCATATGTATCAATACTACTATATGGAATAAGTTGTACATGAGGAATATGCATAGCAAAGAATAAGGTCTATGTGACAAAATTTGAAGGGTTCAGGATCTGTAGCAATAATATGTTCATATCCATCATGAAAGAATTTGACGCATTGGTGTACAGTAGATGGGACTCGCTTGCATTGCATGAATCCAAGGTCTACCTAGTAACAAGTTGAATTGAAATGAAGCATCTATAACATAGAATTTGAGGAAGACATTCTTAAGCGTAACTCTAATATGTAATGAAATAGTTACTAGGCATGTGCGAGTAGTTGAATCATATCCCTAAGTAGGAGTAAAGTTCTTAGAAATTAGATTATCATTAGTTCCCATCTTCTTGAGAAGGAAATGTGCACATAAGTTGATGGTCGATCCATTATTAATAAGTACCCGTTTAATGCAAGTGGTGCTGATAATAGTTGTGATAAGAAATGGTTCACATGGATTGGCATGAAAATGGTGATATGTCCTCATTAGTGAATGATATAGCACGTGGATTTTTTTTTGAGATACTGAATGAGGTGTGTGAAGTCTACCACATAATTATCACTTTCTATATGAATAAAATGAAGGGAAACCTCTAATGTTTGACGATAATCTGGCAAATTACGCAATAAGTTATAGAGAGAGATTTTAGATAGCATATTCTTAATATGTTCAATGATATCATAGCCCTTAGAAGACGTATGAGGATCCGAATAAGTGACAAGTGGTGGAATAGAAACAGGTGGAGTCGTAGGAGGATGAGTACGGTGAGTAGTTACCACATTGGTAGAAGGATCAACTTAAGGTGTAATAAAGTAGGGAGGATGCTTTGAGTGTGAACTTGCTTGAAATAAATAGTGGTAGTAACTATGCCTAAAACCTTAGTGGGTGTGAAAGAAGGATATGACGATTGAGTCATGAATTGATAAGGTGAAGACATACTCAGAAGGGAGGGTTTGATCAGTCAGGTTCACCAAAATGATTAAGTTAAATATGGAATATATATGCCTAGTCCGAATGTTATAACATAAGTAAATGAATAATAATGAAATATTGAAATATATCTAAGTAATTAAGCAATAAAATATGAAACCCTAATGTGCAAAGAAGGGTAATATGCCTTAGATGATTTCGTTGAGTTGTATAAATTTCACAGAGATGGAGAAAAAAGAAACAAAAGCATTGACCATCGCATATGAGCTCATAAAATTGTAGATATGGAGGATTTGGATGGACTGGGGTGCCTAGAGAGGGACAGGGGGTACCCGTGGGCATCCTAGGCCTTTTTTTGGCACCTAGGTATGTGGAAATGCTCAGAAATCTGAATTCTTAGGGTCACCGGATGTTCGCCGATGCTCACCTTTTTTCACTATAGATTCACACAATGATTGAAGAGGTCACCGTAAACCCGCAATAAATAATGGAACTATAAAACCCTCAAATAGACATCAAATCCCAAAAAATAAGGATGTAAATTTAGGGGCCTAACTTTCCTCAGTTGCCACAATGATGGACTTACAATTGAGTGTTGCACTAGATATCATACCCAATGTAGTTATGTGTGTGTGTGTGGAATTGTACCCTAGGTTTCTCTTGTGTGTATCACACTTGAAATATCGAACAAGTAGCTAGATGTAGAATGTAGGAAATGTTTGCATGGAATAGAATAAACTTCCCTCCTATGAAGTGTGATGCATAAAACCAGCCCTTGTGTCCCTTGTGATGGAGCTAGATGGATGCAATGAAGCTCTTAGATGCCTTGATGGATGCAACCTTAGGTGGTGATAGATAGTGCTTAGTGCTTGGTCCTTTATTATGATCACATAACTTTATATTTATATGATTCCTTCACTTGAATTTCATAATTAACCCCGAAAATGATGATTACCAAAAATATAAGATACTCAAATGGATAGAAATGACCCAAAAAGTATGAGTAAAGTACAAAGGGGATGAGGGCACTGACGTTTGCATTCGGTTGGGCGCTAGTTCCAGAAGAAAAATGCTGAAAATTAAAAAGGAATATTGAGAAAATAAGAGTGCAAGACTAAAAGTAGTAACATAAAGTAAATCAAGGTGGCCAAAGACATGAGTTAATTAGTACTTTTCTTACTTGGGAATCATATGAATAGTAGTATGTAATCAGGACTAGATAGTTACCCAAAGTGTGTGATTGTGTGTTTACAAAGACTACAAATGGGGAATCAATTTTCCGTCATAATCGGAAGAACTATCATCACAATTAGAAGAAGTGGCTTGACGTTTGGAGGATGGGACCCATACGGTCAAATGCCAATGCCATATTTTTCCATATTTTGATGTGGTGTTGGAAGAGGTTCCAACACGCCTTTTTCATCAACACCACATCCATATCCTTGATATCCCATAACATACATCATCTTATTAGGGATGGCGTACTTGGGAGCTTGATAGAAAGAATCCATCACATTTTTAGGAGTTTGGGATACGGAAGTATCCAAAATTTTCTCATCCATGAAGAGGTCACTAGGAAGAAAAGTGTCAATGTTGTAATGTTCTTGAGACCGTTGAGGTTGATAGCTAGGCCTACCATGTGTTTTTAGTGATAGGGGTAGATTGGAGATAAGGAAGGATTATCAAGGTTGTATTCTCCACATCCGGTAGGGAGGACCTTCATGTCCCATGTAGCAAATGGGGAAACAGACATGGAAGCACCATCTTTATGTGGGCACAATGTATTAGGATCAATGTGGGAGGCAAGGGCCCTAAAATGAACCCGTACAACTATATCTATAGAAGGAAACTCATATATAGTGGGGAAATAACCAGATAATGCTCTATAATGTGCAAAGGGTTGTGGGTCCCTAAGAATGGTAAGTGTTTGTCCTTCATGGTACAATTTTATACATTGATGGAAAGTTGAGGGCACGACCTGCATGACATGAATCCATGGGTGACCGAGGAGCATATTGTAGGGTAGTTCCAAGTCCAAGACATGGAACATGGTATCATTAAAAGTAGGCCCAAATTCCCTAAGAAAAATTATTGCACCGGCTAACTATCACTCCACATTATCATAGGCCTTAATGGTGATGAAATTAGGCTCAAGTTCCGCATCGGTGTCCCAGCTTGTTTGATTAGTTTCAAGGTTAAGATATTCAAACTAGATCCATTGTCCACAATCACCTTTTTAATATTTTTATGAGTCATGATTACCTCTATGTACAAGTCAAGATTTTGGGTCCGATCATCCATTAGAATCTCATGCTAGCTAAATGTAATGTGCTCGATAAAGAAAAATATGCAACCAAGGTTTGGAAGTGCGTAGGATCAATATCTGTAGAAAATCCTAACCCTTGAAGGGTTTTGTAAAGGATTTCCTTATGAACGTTGGATATCTTAAGAAGATCCAAGATGAAAATCTTGGCAGTAGTCTTCTCAAGATGCTCGAGGAGATCATCGTGCCTGTCTGTGAGTAGGAAAAGGAAGTTATGGGATAATAAGATGAGCGCATTGTGTTGCCACCAAAAAATCTTGTGTCTTAATTTTAATAGTGTTCACTTTCTCAGTAATAGGGTGAACACAACCAATAAGGGAATCAAAATGATGAGTTTCTCCAATAACAATGTGATTAATATTTTTATTCTGGGATGATTGGCCTTGATCCGAATTTTTATCCCCCTATTTATGTTTGGGAAATGGCTCTTTGTAAATTCCCAAATTTTTTTCATAAGCTTTATTAGGTCCAGAAAATCCATTTCAATTTCCCCACTATCTATGAGATCTTGAATAAAGTGTTTCAAATTCAAAATTTATGTCCGTAGGGTGGCCCCTAACATGATGAAAGTGACAATAATCATGGTCTTTATACCATGATGGTTTTGTTGCATCATCAACAAAAGGTGTAGTAGTTGGGAACCTAACCATGTTCACTACATCTAATTATTTTAGGATCGATGACAAAGAGTTTGAAAGGGGAATGAACACTTAACGTTTTATTTCTGGTGCAACCGATCCTTTGGAGAGTTTCAAAGGAACACTATTTTGGATGGCTTGCACATGTTTGGAATCCGTTATTCCATCACCTACAATGTTCTTGTTTTTATTAAAGAATTTAGGTTTGTCTGTAGGTTTGGAATCATGATTATCTCTCTAAAAGGGCTTCAAAGTCCCTTTAGATAACAAATCCTTCTCGATTTGGCTTCCTTTCTCTATGACTTCTTCGAAAGTGCTCACACAATGCATTTGCAAGTGAAAAAAATTCAGGATGTAAATTTAGCACAAAATGCTAACAAGTTGGTTCTTTATAATGGAACAAGGGAAGATACTAGCGAACCCTCACCATCATTATAGGAAACCAACAAAGTTTTCATTGTTACGCTATTTGGAATTACACAAGTCTAACATAGTAATGTCACTTTCCATATTAAATGAAAAGTGGTGAACAAAATTTTCAGCCAATTCAACGAACATGAAGATAGACCCTTTAGGTATATTGAGAACCATTCAAGTGCTTTACCCCAGTCTTCAGGGAAAAAATGAATAAGATAGTTATTATTTTACACAACTTATTGGCAAGCCATGAAGAAGTCCTTAATATGATCGTGCGGATCACCTTTACCCTATATTTATCAAATTTAGGGCAGATGAAGTGAGGAGGAAAGGGTGTGCGTAGAATTTACCAATCAAAAGGATATGGAAATGGTTCTTCAAATTAGTACTTTTACTATGTCCAATGTTGTTTTCTTTTAAAATTATAAGGGAATTATTCATAGATTGCCACTCTTGATCAAATATTTGGCCACGTGAAGGGGAGGCCAGAATATATACACAATTTGAATTTTATGTTTCACCTCCAAGATTTTTGTGTAAATATCATTGTACGTAACCTTAGGTTTCTCCCGATACACAGCTCTACTGTGTATCTATGGACATGGGAGGCGAGATTTTTCATTTGACGAATAAGGACTTGTATTTGTTGTTGTATAGTGACCTTGTTGTTATGGGGTTCATCTTGAGTTTCATGCAGAGGAGGTTGTTGATAAGCTTCATCCTCCCTCCTAGCTTCACAATTTATCTTAAGGAGTGATAAACGATAACCATAATTATTTCTAAGAGGTACTTATTCATTGTTGTTTCCTTGCTCGGAAGTAGAAGCATGTCCAAGGTTTAATATTTCATCAATAGTGGGAATGTGACATTTTACTTCTTCCTCTCCATGGACCATGTTTATAAGAAGAGTATGGTCAAATTCAACGAGAAGTATATCCCCTAATTCCACTACTAGTTTGAGAACTCGATCTTGATTTTGGAAGAGGAAATTATCTATACGAGGTTGGATCAAACTCATAGTTATCCCAAGGAGATCTCCCTCATTGCCACTATGGTCTACCATGGTTTTCTCTTCACGTAAGGGGTCTAAATTTGTGTTGATGAAAGGATTAGATCCTAATCTTCTATGTCCCATTCTGGTAATAGGAGGCATGAGATGATAGGAAATGTTTTGCTAAGTTTTGATGAATGTGTAAAAGTACCACAAATAATATAGACAAAATCTAGCAGCGTAACAACCACAAATGTCACAAAGAATGTTGCAAAATGATATCCTAAAGAATGTCCTAATCCACTACAAATAATGTCCCAAAGGGATAAAGAATATACAACCAAATGCACCAATGAAAGAATATCCCAAGGAAATAATATCTAGCAAAATCCCAAACAAGGGATCAACCATGAAAGAACCTACTCCCTATGTCTAAAAATCTATCTCAAAGATTGTTTTTGACAAGATGACAACACAATTTCAGTATTTAAATCAAGTTTTGGACAAACAAGATTTAAGTACTAAAAAGGGTTGAAGTGATTTGACCAGCATAACAATATAAGGTATATACTCTAAACTCAGTTTAATATAAACAAAGTCCAAGTGTTGGAAATGGAGGCTACAAATGCGAGCACCATAACAATACTATTTGGATTTTATAATCAAGTTTTTAGGAAAACAAATGTTATTATCAAAATGGGATTGATACAATGCGAACAACGTAATGACAACACCTTCCAAAACTCAAGGAAATGTTTGAAAAAACAAGGTCTAAGTATATCAATGAGTCGACACAATGCGAGCAACATAACAAGACAATCTAGACACTTATATCAAGTTTGGGAAAATAAGATGTAAGTATAAAAATGTATTGATATAATGCGAGTAGCGTAATGATGCAAAGGGTAATCAAGATAGAAACCTTCTACAATGAGACATCTTAATAAGGATGTTAAGAAATGGTTACTAAAGTATGAATATGTATTGACACACTTTTAACACTTACCATCACAAATGCAATAAGGAAGGATGTAAATATGTGAAAAATTGGTGGAAAGTTTTTGGTAATACTACGAGTTTTCCTATTTTGACCAAAAATTTCAATAAGGGAACAAGGGAGATAGAAAAGTGGTGATGAAAAATATGTAGCCTAACTTCAATAGAGTTTCTCCTTGTTTGATAATAAGGTAGAAACTAGGACAAATTTATGCCTTGTAAGTTTCATGATGAATAACACGTGGCGTAAAATTCAATAGACACTCCCCTTGTTTGACTAATAAGGTTTTTACTCTAAGGAGGTTATTACTTTGTGATGGCTCTTTAAAACATGATTAGATATAGTCAAGTTGGCCCCAATGCCAAATGGTTGCCTACTCTTTTATTCTAAACAATCACCAATACTTGTCGAGAGAGGAATGCTTTGCTAGATAACTCCTAGAAAAAGGTCCATTACCCAACAATCAAATTAATGAAAGAGAACTCATATAGACAACTTGAAGCATTCCTCATGGGTATTTATAGTCTAGTGGGTAGTGGGGCACTTCTCATTTCATCCACCAGTTCCCTCAAGGTGTGGACTACTTTGGGGTTCCTATGGTAATCCTCATAATGAGTTTTATGGCTTATGCCAAGATACTTCCCACAGTTCAAAGTGGATATGTTTAAGCCCTTATTTGAACCTGCAAATATAATGTTTTGAATAGAATGGTGTTTTTTTAATCTTTGATTAAAAATGGGTTTTGCACACCATTGAAAACCTATAAAAAATTTGTTAGTATTGTTTTGATCAATTATTTAACAAGCATTAGGTCCTACACACAAAATATTTAGTAGTTTTCTTATATAAAGAGGACCAAGGTTGATTTTGATTCTCAAGATCATCCAAGGACATAAGAGAAGAGCATACACAATGATTGATCCAACTAGATAGAAAAGGAAAGACTTAAATCAAATGACCATTAAAATGCTTTGTAAAAGATTCATTCCCTTAAAAATTATAAATGATGAAATTTCCAAGTTAATCCAAATGTTAAAAATAAAGATCAAAGTTTCTTTTGATTCTCAAGATCACTAAAAGGTGCAAGAGAAGAGCATACATAAGCTTTGATCTAAATCAAGTAAAACATGGAAATACAACATTCATCAAAGTATTAAACATGTTAGAAAATTAATTCAAATCAAAACATGCAAAACAAAAATAAAAAAACTTGCAAAACAACAACAAACATAAAAAATTAGATTATGGAATTTCTTGAAATCTGAGCCAAAATTTTACATAGAACACTAGCGCATGAGTATCAATAGTAGCACATAGGAAGGAATGTTAGTGTAGTTAGGTCAATGGTAGTATATATGGATTAATAGTAGCACAAGGCAATCAAAAATAGCATAAGGTGATCAACATAGACATAAATGTATCAACACAGGACGTAAATGTATCAACAATAACACATGGGGTTCCTCTGTACAAATAGAGAAGAAAATATATACAACAATAGTGTATGAAGATCAATGGTAGCACACAACCAACAACATAAACACAACAAGGGTCAACACGAATGCCCGGGGTCTTTTTGTGTAGACAGAAAAAAATTCTAGAAATGGTAGCGCATAGGGAAATTGTGAGAATGCATCATCTTATAACAAATATTCAAATGGAAATGAGTAGAAAAGAACCATGCACATTCTAAGAACCTAGAATGAGTTGTCATCTCATTGCATCTAGAAAAGAGAAATAACAAACAACATATGGAAATGGTTCATACATAAAGGAAATGCATAAGTATTATACTCTGAACACATATATGATTTATAACAAAGCCTTATATTCATATTAACAGATTCAATAACCACATTACATCCCTTGAGGTCATAATAGATCCTCATATAACCATGCAGAGCCAAGTCATGCATCAAAACTACACTATGTTCATCACATTACAAAAATGAATGCAGACCCATCCCTCTAAATGTGTCATGATTCCTATATTCTCCTAATCCCTAACCCATAAACCTCCATTATATTTCTGTAGAGCTTTTCCTCTCTTCTTTTTCTCTCTTCTCTCCACTCTCTTTTTCTCTTTTTTCTTCTTCTTCGGGTGCTTGTATTTATAACCTTAGCAACCACCACCATGCCTTTCTGAAGTTATAGATCGGTTTCCAAGTGTCAAGTGGTCCTCCATGGGAGCATGCCTTCTCAGATCTGAGCTCTCCACTCTTTGTAATGATGTCTTCTGGAACCTTCCATCGCATGCCTAGAATATTCCCTTTTTGATCCCATAGTCACTCAGGATGGCACCTTATCCACAAGGGTCATGCTTTTCTTGCTTTCTAGGATGCCGAATATGGGCTAAGTACAAAACCTATTTTTTCCTTGCACGCATGCATGTGTTTTGCAAAAACTACTAGAACCCTTCCTTCCTACACCTTTTCAACCCCCATGCACCCCTTCTTCAACTAGGTCCCATGTGCCCATGCCTTCTCATCTTAGCTTAATATTCTTTTGGGGCCCAACATCACCCCACACTACACCTGTTCTCCATCCTCGGAAACACTCTTCAAAAAAAGAATAAAGAATGGTGGATCCTTATAAATGGTTGGAAAGAAAGAATAAAGGAATGAAGAAATGGGGAAAATAATGAAAGAATGGGGAACTTGTTTATTTCTAGGAGGAGGAGAGGGAAATCCTTCCCTAATTCTTCTTCTAACTTTCCCCAAGTGTCGACCTCATTCTGAGCTTGTTGATAGAGGTCACCCACTAGGGCACTCACTTCTTCAAAACTCAGCTCCTCTCCCTTAGCACTCATTGTCTCCATGATCTCCTCCAGTTTTTTTCCCAAATCCTCGAGTGTGTCCATCCTCCTGAGTGATTTGGGGTATAATTCTTTCATCCGGTTCTTGATTGAGCCCCAAGGTCTCAATGGCCTCTGATTTCTTTTCCACTTTGGCTAGGATTTTGTCTCACTCAGCCCTTGTTCCCCTTATTATTTTCTTGGAACTCCTTGAGTTCCACTTCATGGGTGGAAACCAAGATACTTTCCACTCTATCCTTATCTATGTAATTATCATAGGCAGCCTCAACAAACTTGTGTGGTGGATTTTACATCGGTGAGGATCTTGTTGTATTGAGAAAAAATTTCCACAACCTTCATCTTATTTTCTTTTCTTGGCACACCAACACCTCTTCTATGGATTCTAAGGCAAGTGGCTGCCTCTCCATAGTGAGTATGTGGGTCAAGTCCTCTAGGAACTATTGTAAGGTTGATCCATATTTTTGTGTGGGTGGTGTTAAGTCTGGATGCTTCAAGACAATGGCATCCATGATCATCTCTATTTTCTTGTATGCCTCACACACCCTTGCCTTCTCATCTTTTAACTCACACCTTAACTGAGCATGTGATTAGCTCCTCCTGCTTTAGGTCCTTTCTTTTCTTAAGGAGCTCCTCCTCCTTTTTCTCTAGCTCTCCTCTAGGAACTTCACCTTGTCATTTCTTCTTCAAAGAGTCTGGCTTCAACCTCAACTGAAACTTTGTTGAGCGCATTGCAGATTTTCTCATCTAATAATTGTTGAGCATTCACCAAGGGTTTATTCCTTTTGTTTCTAGCACCTTCATCAATGCTCCTTGGCTTATTTCAAATTTGGGCTCATCAATGTGGGACTCAAATTCCCATGATAACATTTTCCTCATCGAGGGTATGCACCTTCCTCATCAAATGAAGCCATGGCCAAGAGTTGTTCCATTGGTATGGTGCTCTAAAGCATGTGCACAACACCTTGTTTGGATCATCAATGTAGCTCATTCCTTGACCTTGTGTTTCTTTTGTGCTCTTCCTCCCTATGTGTGTGGCCCTTTTGGAAAGCTTACAGCCAAAATGGGATCTCCCCCATGCTGCCATATTCTTTTCCTACACTTTCCTCCTCAACTTCCTTCAACACCTCATCCATGTTGCATTCTACCTCTTGTTCCACTAGCTTCTTGATGATTTTCACCACTTCTCTCTCTATGGCCTCTTCTATCTATTCCTTTGTGAGGCTTGGGGTCCTTTGATCCTTTGTATTTACTTCTCCACTCACCCCCTTTCCTTGAGCCTCAGCTTCTTCTTCTTCATCATTCTTCTCCTCATCCTCTTTGTTATACCTCATCTCCTTCTTCCTCAGAATCATGCACCTCATAGATTGATGGTCTTCACCTCCTTCTCTCATCATCATCATCCTTGTCACCAATGTAGGCATCTAGACTCTCCATCTCTTCTGAATCTACCTCATCATCACCTTCTGCTTCTTTCTTACTGGGGATTCCAGTACGGAGATTCTTCTTTTTCTTTCTCTTTGATAGGTGATGTCTTCATTGGTGATTCCTCATGGGTGAGGGCTCTTCATGCTCTGATGCCTCTTCTTCTAGGGTTTTTCCTTGATAGGAGACTTCTTTCTCCATGTGTAAGTACTAGGCTTAGCACTTGCTTCCAGCATGCACTCACCATTTGTGTGGTTTGAACACTTGGTGCCTTCTTCTCCTACACCTCTTCTCTTTCTCTCTTCCTTGGCATGCGCCTTCTTCCTTCCTGTAGGGTCTTCAGGAATGGAGACATCATTCTCCAAGTAAGCACCCTTTTTCAAATTTTGGCCTTATGCGTAGATACACCCTTGTTGCGGTCCTCCTGTAATCGGTTGGCAGTTAAAGGCTTCATCATTTGTATCTTCATGGGAGACATATTTCTCCACATATGCATGCACTTCTTTGGGTAGATGAACTTTCGGCACGCAGCTCACGGTGGTCTATATCTACCTCACTAAGGTCAAACCTTAGTCTCTTGGCCTCCTTGAACCAATTGACTCTGCTTGAGTATTATTGTGGTGAAGGAGAAGGGTAGCTTGCACCATGGACTCATATTCCCATCTATCAATGTAAATATACCAATGCAGAAGTGTTGGTACACTACAAAAATCTACCTCTCCATCCATGAGCATGGGTAAAATTACTCTGGGATCCTCCATTCTACTCCGAATGTGTCACATTCATTTGTACCACTTTTCCAAGTGCACCTTGTGAGCGGCCGTCATGGTTTCACAAGTGTACTTCACAAACCTTTTTGTGGGTGAGGGATCCTCTTCTGGATACTCCCAAAAAAAATTTTGGCCCATCGATGCACTCCAATCTCTAAAAATACAATGGTGAGGAGGATGTTACCAAAGAGTATCTTCTCTCCCTCCTACACTGTTTTTTATGATCTCATCCATGATGAAAGTGACAAGTTATAGATTGTTCCTTCTGATATCTTTTGCATACATTTAGCCATGCCTTGTTCACTTGTGTCCATCATTCTTGATCATTGAGCTTGGTCACCAAGCACATGGCCATCCTCATAACTAGGTCTAGAATCTTGGTGATGTCAAAGTATCATGACCCCTTTTTGTAGTCATATGTGGCTATAGTCTCCTTGATAGCCTCCTTGTCACTCAGATCATCATCATGTTATCTCCTTCACAAATGAGGCATGTGAACTTGGATATCAGTTGTGGTGTGATGTGCATCTTGCACCCCACAAAATAAAAGTGATCCTCATGCACACGTGACATCAACCATTGATAAAGGTGCTTAGGCTTTCCAAAGTAAGGCAACTCATATAGTTGCAATAATCCATAACCTTCTCCAATTTGACCTTCACCTCATCATTGTAAATGGGCATTCCCATCTAGCGTCCTCCTTTGTTAGTTGGTTGGATGACCAACTCTAATGCCATTTCCTTCTCGGTTGTGCTCATGTGATGGTTATAATCACTCACGGCCATCTTTCACAAGTGTGACTCCCACTCTTTTCCTAGCAATACCCCATCTGGGTATTACATTTCCATACCATTCTTCATTGGTGCTTGCGATGGTAGTGGTTTTTTTCCTTTCCCTTTCCCTTTTTTTTTTTCTTTGGTGAAATGGTTGGTTTCTTTGGTGCCATTTTTTTAGTCGGGATAAACTTAAAAATCCTTCCTCTTTCTCTACTCTACTACTCTGCTCAATCCCAAAGCTCACTCCAAAGCTTCAACTCTGAATGAATCCTTCTTTCTCCATGCCCTAGCTACCAAACCCTAACTAGGAAAACCTTCCACAAGATGACACTCTTCACACAACCTTTCCTCATGCCCATGTACTCCTTCCTTCTAGTTTGTAGATCTACTCTAGATGCACACTCAAATTTCTTGGATTCTTCTTCTTCACACAAATTTCTCTCTGATGCCTAGTTCACAAGAGCTTCTTTCACTTTGTAATCACAAGGTAAAAAATGACTTGCCCACCTTGTATTTATAGTTTTTCCTTCTTTCTAGCATTAAATGTATACCACCACCACCACCACTACTTACAACATATAAATGTGATTTTTCCTAAAGTTGACTTCAAGCACCCTTTACCCACACACCTAATCTTGCATGAAAAACCTTTACAACCTTTTTGGCGCACAAAAAAATCCAAATGATGAAGAAGACTCTTACACACGTCACATGCACAAAGGCACTTCTTCTATCCTTTACCTGATTTTTCCTTCCCTCACCTACCTCATGTTGTTCTACGCTCTTCATCCTTTTATACATGGTCTCTATTATAGCCTTTTTTGACACCATAATCCAATATCCACCATTTCCTCATGCACTTTCTCCACCTTATGCGCTTCCTTCTACTGGGCCACTCTAACTTGTATTGTATTATAGGCAGCTTATACTTTGCATTACTCCACCCCCCACACTAAAAAAGATGTGGTCCTCTCTGTGCATACACAACCTTGGAAAAATAATGTGGTTACTTGGCACACAAGGTGCAAAAAAAAACAAAAAAAAAAAGAAAAAAAGCAAGAGAAAGGAAACACAAGAAAAGAAAAAGCATAAAGGAAATTCTAGACTAATTGGCAATACTTGCCTTATTACAAACACCAAGAAGACTTATTTATAGTAGGGCTTCAACCTACTCCCATTGAAATGACCTAGTAATCTCATCCCATCCAGCACTTTGTAACTAGAAAGCACTTGAATCAAGAATGTACGAGATGATGTAAGGTCCCAACCAATGGAATTTCAACTTCCCAGGATGGCGCAAATACTTGGAATCATACAACAACACCATCTTCCCAACCTCAAACTTCTTGTTCTTGATATGATGATCATGCCATGCCTTTTTCTTGATTTTTTTCTTCTTCTGACTCCATCTAGCAAGTGATCACCTTTCATCTAACTACATCAACTTATCAATTCTTTCTTCCAGCACTTTCTCATCAGCTAACCCTCCTATGTGCTTATATACACAGCGATGGTAACATGAATTCAACTAGTAAAAATAGCCTCCATGCACAAACACCAATTGAAATGGTGTGGCCTTGTTCAACCTCTTGTAGGTTGTCCTATATGCCCATAGAATGGATGATACTTTGTCATCCCAATCTTGTCTTCCAACATCACAGATCTTAGTCAACGTGTGACTTAGTATCTTGTTAAATGCCTCAGTAGTTCCATTTTCTTGAGGGTGATAAGGGGTAGTCTTGTGATGGGCCACCATAAATTATGCTAACAGAATCCTGACCATTTCATTGAGAAAGTGTGTACCTCTATCACTTGTTAAACTTAAAGGACAACCATACCTGTGATTATGTTCTCCCATAAAAATCTAGCAATTGTCATTGTATGGTGTAATCCTTTGTAGGTGCTTTACCTCCTCTGCCCACCATGTCAAGTAATCAATGCAAGTGATGATATATACCAAACCAGTCCTTTGCGTGGCTAGTGGCGAAATTGCCCTACAAAGTTGATTTCCCATTTTTTTCAATGGTTCAAATGCTGGCTATTGGTCATAAGGGCATTTCATCTCTCTTTCTAGGTTTTCCAAGGCTTGGAAATGGTCACAGGCCTTGCAAAACTCAATACAATCCTTGTAGATGGTTTCCCACCAAATCCTACTAATAATAAAATCTTCCACGCGGTAGCATTTCCTATAGTGTCCTCCTACAATCCCACCATGTGCTTCCTCCATAATTTCCATGCATGCTCATGCTCCAATATGCATCAGTGTAGAACCTCATCATGACCTAACTTATATAGGTCTCCACTAATCAACATGTAGGGTGTGACATGTATTGCTAACTACTTTCTCTCTAGAGCCTTCATCCCTTCCAGTGCCACACCTATTTTTAAGAACACTGATATCTTCCAAGTCTTGAGGGCATGCGCCACAACCTAAATAGTTGTGCATCTGACATGGTATCCTCAATGCTTTGCATGTCATCCCCCTGAGTTAATCCTTGATAAGTGGTCAGGTCTTGAATTTCTCTTTTCCTAGTTTTACAACCACTTTGTGAACTCAAATTCTTGAAATAATAGGACCCAATGACATATGTGCCCTTGCAGACATGGGCTTGTTGACTAAGTATTTCAATGCCATGTGGTCCATGTAGAATATAAATGGTGTTGCCAATAGATACTACCTAAACTTATGCAACACGTAGATCATAGACAATGCTTCACACTCAGTAGTTGTGTAATTTTTCTTTACTTGGTGTCAACTTTCTACTTGCAAAGCACAAGGGATGATCAACAATTCCCTCACCAGGTTGTGCTAGTACTTCTCCCATAGTTGTTCCTGAGGCATCAACATGCACATGGAAAGGCTTATCCCAAGAAGGAAAATGTAATATGGGCATCGTGTGACAAGCCTATCCTTCAAAGTGTCAAATGCCTTCTGTTGCGCCTCTCCCCAATGAAAGGCACTCTTGTGTTTTAACAATTCCTCCAAGGGCACGGTGATCTTGGCATACCCCTTGATGAATTTTCTATAATACCCCATATGCCCAAGGAATCCACACTTGCTTTGACTAGTAGTAGGCTCCCCTAATCCCACAATAACTACAACTTTGGTGGGATCCACTAGTAAGCCTTCTTTGCATATAATGTGTCCTAACAGGGTTCCAAATGGAGTAGCAAAGACACATTTCTTAATGTTGAGGGATATCCTCAATTTTTGACATCTCTCAAACATCAGCCTTAAATTGTCACAATGGTCTTTCACCAATCCATACATAGTCCAGTCATCCAGGTAAACTTGAAGAAACTTATGGATGAAGTCTTGAAATGCTTGTACCACGATGCGCGAGAACACAACAGTGCATTCTTCAATCCAAAGGCATAACCATGTAGGAAAAAATTCCCCATTCAGTGGAAAAAGTTTTCTTTCTCTAGTCTTCCTTTGCAATCTAACTTGGTGATACCCTGAGAACCCATCCATGAAAGAGTAGACTTCACCCAGGCTACTCCCTCCAAAATTTCTTCATAGTAAAGGGGGTTGGAAAAGGATCGATGACACATACTACATTCAGATCCCTGTAGTCAACATAGATTCTTATCCTACCATCCTTCTTGATACTTGATAACCATTGGGCTTATCCATTCTGATTCTTCCACTACCTCAATGATACTAGATGCTATCATCTTTTCTATTTCTTCCTTGACCCATACATGTATGTATAAATTTGGATTCATCTGATAAGGCCTCTTCCAAATCGGGTGCACACCTTCCTTCAACTTGATCTTCATCTCCCCCAAGGAATGGTGAATGCCTTTGAGTTCATGGTACCCATGAGGAATAAATCCTGGAACTCACACAATAGATCAATGACCTTTGAAACTTATTTTTCCGACCAATAGTCCCCAATGATAGCTTCCTTAGGTTTTGTTTCCATCCCAATGTTAACCTTATTTGTTTTCAAGGGCTCATGGTAGGTGCACGTGCTCACTCATCATCACTATTATCTATGACTTCACATACCTTTAAAAATGGTTAACATCCAAAGTTTCCATTTCTTCTCCATCTACTACATAGACCATTTTCCTTTTTCTTTTTCCATGCACACGCACTCAAGTTGTACTTCCTCTAATTCTTCTTCATTGAGGCACATCTCTCAAATAAGGCTCACCTAGTAACTCCAATAGCCTATCTTCTATCATAGCACTATCTCCCATCATAAGGTGCTTGATCACTTGTAACACCTTATCTATTGATGGCTTGGTACTCCTATACTCAAAGCTTGAATGAGATCAGCCACCAACTCTCTACCAATTACCTGTTTGATGATGCATCTCTGAATGAATATACCATACACATGTGCACACAACCTTGTAAGGTGGAATACAACTTATGCACCCATAATGAAGGTGGTAACACTTTTACACTTCCCATCCAGGCCTTCTCACATGCTTGGATATGAAATGAGGTGGTCTCTTTACCATGGTAGTCTTGTATGACCATGGGCACATTTGCTCTTGGAGAACCTTACAAAAATGTGATTCTTACCTCACCACCACTCTAGGAGGTTCTCTCGATGTGTAGCCCACCAGCATGTTATAGTTTTGAGTAGGTTATAATTGAGCATTTCCTCTTCTCTCATCCTCATTCTTCCACTTGAGCTTCCATTTCTCCATAAGAAAATTTTAGGATATGCTCCTCCAGAGTAACTTGGAAACTTCTTTCCTCTAGGTGCTTTGACTGAGCATGCACCTTTTTAACCTTTGTTACAGATCCTCTCAACTATCACCCCAATCAACTCATAAGTCCCATGCACCCAATTGTCACATGCCACACTAGTGGTATCACTCAAGGATTGAGCATCTTCAAACTAGATGACTCCCTCATGGGATGAATTATCTCAGGATCTCTGATGGAGCACACATAGATTCTATCAAGGAATTCTTCTCCTAAGGGCTCAGTATAGGGCATTGACTTCCCATCTATCAAAGGGATGATCACCCTTTCTTCCTTGTTTTCAAAGCTGATATACCCTTTGTTAAACCATAGGTCGACATTGTTCTTGTAACACCATGGGTGCCCAAGTAATGCTGGAAAGTTGTCTTCCTCGGTGAGTGCCAAGACTTTGAAGTCTCTAGTGAACTTGGCCCCTTGAATGGTGATAACTACATCCTTCAGGACTCCAATGGGCATTTCCTTAGTCTTGTTTTCCATATACAACACATTCAAAGATGGTGTAATGCATGGGCCTTCCCATTTGATGTCAGGCATCTAAGGTAAGAACATTGACCTCTTCTCTCATGTTGATGAGGATATTACTCAAAAGCCATCCATCAACAACCACATTCAAAGTAATCTCCTTATCATAGTCAAGGTTGTGAGGAGGAAGGTTTGCATGCAAAACCTACCTTTCACGCTCTACTCTACGGTGTGTGGTACCTTCTCTCTCAGCCATTCTCCTAGCAAGGGAATAATATTCTCTTGCCTTAACATCCTTACATACTTCCTTGACCTCATCCAGGTCATCCTTTGGAGCCTCGACATTCTTCCTTTGCTCCAACTACTTTGATTTCTCCTTTAGACATTGGATCTCCCCTTGTAAACTTTGAATCACATCCATAGTCTCTTGATACACCTCCTTCGATGAGAGTAGGGTCTAGATACTTTCCATGTACCACTTCCTCTCTTGAAACTAGTGTCCTTTGTCTTGGCATCTCCTTAGCATGTGTGGCCTCTACTCACATCATCACCAGTACAGGTTCTAGCCTGACTCACACACCACTCTTGGCATCCATTGTGAATCATGGCCTTCTTGATGCTCACCATCCCAATGCCTTTGTCTTTCTAGTGTTGCTTTGGTTCATATGCTCATAAAGCTCTAGACATTCTTCATACTTATGTTTCTTTCCACACCATGAGCATTGTAATAGATCAGGACACTCACATTTGTAATGCTCTATGTAGATCCACAATTATAATAGGTTCCTCATGGAATTCACTTCATCCTCCACCATGGTTACTGACCATGAAATCCTCCATGAAAACCTCTTCCATGCACTCCTCCATCTATGTGCCCTTCATAATGATGGTCATCATCCTTTGGAACTACTTGCAAGGCTAGTCTTGGTGCACACACACCCAGATCAATAACATCATGGATCTGATCAATCAGTCTGTAATCCTTGGTATCATGGGTTGTAGAGGTACAAATCTTACAATAGCAAGAAAATTCTTGTGGATTGTGCATGTTGTAGTAGAGGGAACCTACTTGCATCATGATCCCCATGGAAAATCTCACATCTACTACCATATGTAGTGTGTACTTCCGATTTTTGGGAAACTATCCTTTGCATGCCCTTCACTTCACATTTATACACCAAAGCCCACTATGAACCTCATGCGCTGAGTTTGTAGATAACTTCTCCAACTACTTGGCCATTGCAGAAATTTGAGCCTCCAGAAAAGGACTAACACCAGTATCAATGCTCCCAACAACTTTGGTGCACATGCAGGGAAGCTTCCAATGCCTCACGTGGGTCTGTGAAAAGTCTTGTGTGATAGAGCCCTTCTAAATGGTGTTATCAATCCTCTGAAAAACCATTGAGCATGTTGAGAAGGATGAATGTCATAGGATAGTTTAGACAAGAGAGTCTTGAAACATGCATCATACTCCCACACACTCTCTATTCATTCCTGTTGGATCTCCTTCAGAGTGTTGATGCTCTTTTTGCTCAAACTCAAGGATATGGAACTCTGCTAGGAAGGCATTCTTCAATGTGGTGTAGTCTACCACCATCGATGGGGTCATACTTCCTATACCAACTATGTGTGTGCCCCTTGCAACATTGTTGTTGCAAACTGACTTGCCTTCCACTCTGGGGTAGTGATCCCTTTCACGTGCCATAGTAATTCACACTTGTGCACATGCTCTGCTAGCATCTTCAATACCCCTATAGTCTGGTAAGTGCAAAGACATCTCAAAAAATACACTTGGGGAGGTGGTTGGGGTCCTTGTCCTCCCATCCAGAGCCTTGGTTCCCTCTGGTGTTTCCTCCTCCACTAGATCCACTGGATCCACCAGGTCCTATTCCTCCTGACCCACCAGATCCACCTCCTACGTCGAAAAGGGCCTAAAGTGGTCACACCTAGTGTTCCCAACATCCCACTAAACTACGTGCACGATGGTTTGTGATATTGTCCCACTACTAGTTGTATGTCCCACGCCACTCCCAGATGTGATACCCAAACCTTGCATACTTGCACCTTGTCCAAAATTCCTCCAAATATAGGAATGGATTATGCACAGCCATGGATGTTCCAAATGAGAAATTATATCTCCTGGGTGTAGATCGGTTACTCCCACTGATACCAACTAGGTTAACAATACTTCTCCCTTGATCTAGAAAACCAAGCACCAGGGTTGGTCATGGGTGGGTTCGGATGCATGCGATGATCTCTTCTTTTCTCCATGTGATGAAATCTCATCAAAAGCTGAAGGGGCTTCTCTCCCATGCTTTCCAAGATGGGGTAGCACAGACTTCTCAGGTTCCACATCCTCTGTGTGAACCTCAACTCCTTCCCATAACATCTACCTCCATAGATCCATCACACTTGCAACCTCATGTTGTCTAGTCATCTCCCTTTCACAAGAGCTTTGCTATACTTGAGTCATCTCTCCTCCCTTTCCTTTTCATCCATAATGTCCACCATCTTCCTCCACCCTAGCTTCCTCTCCCAACACTCAGAGAAGCTTTAGCCGACCATGGGAAATGCCTCCAAACTCAAGGTAATGACCAAGATCTTCATAGCCAAAGGAATAACATGCAAAAATGATCCTCTAGGCTCCCTCAAAAACTCAAACTCAACAACTTTTGGAAAGAATACATAGAAATGGCATATTCAAGAGTATAACTGGTCATAGCACTCTCTTCCACCAATGATCAACAACACACGTCCAAGTCAGATCTACATCCTGCAACCTCTGATAGTCATCTTGGGTCCATACATGTGATCTATAGTACCATCTTCGATCTAGATGCATATGTTGAAATCCATTCATATAGTTCTACTGGGAAAAAATAGAAAAAATGTCTCATATAACTCATGGTATAGGTTCTCTTCTACCCATCTACGTGCATCAACTCAGGTCCAGTGTTGAATCTTTGAGAAAACTCATCCTCATGCTCTTGAACCATGTTTCAACACTTTCCAAGGTCAGACGCTCTGTCATCACACATCATAGGGACAAAAAGATGCATGCCATTTCTCACAACAACTTTGAAAAGAGGTCCCAAAATGGAACCAAGATGTAGTCATATTTTATACCCTTAGACCAATAGTCTAATCCCATGTGCACATCGCCTATCACCCACCCTGTGGGCAGGTTGGGCACTCACCGAGGCACACGTGCAGGTGCCAGTCTCTCTCCTTATGTGAGTCTTGTGAGAATGCATCATCTTATAACAATATTCAAATGGAAATGAAATGGAAAGAAAAAACCATGCAACATTCTAAGAACCTAGAATGAGTTGTCATCTCATTGCATCTAAAAAGAGAAATAACAAACAACATATGGAAATGGTTCATACAAAAAGGAAATGCATAAGTATTATACTCTGAACACATATATGATTTATAACAGAGCCTTATATTCATATTAACAGATTCAAACCACATTACATCCCTTGAGGTCATAAAATCCTCATATAACCATGCAGAGCCAAGTCATGCATCAAAACTACACTATGTTCATCACATTACAAAAATGAATGCAGACCCATCCCTCTAAATGTGCCATGATTCCTATATTCTCCTAATCCCTAACCCTTAGAACCCTCCATTATATTTCTACAGAGCTTCACCTCTCTTATATTTCTCTCCTTCCACACTCTTTTTCTTCTTCTTTCTTCTATCGGGCACTTGTATTTATAACCTTAGCAACCACCATGCCTTTAAGTTAAGTGTTGACCTCCATGAATGCCTTAGATCCGAGCCTTATAGAGTTCTTTTGTCGCATGCCAAGTGTGTGTCCTCCTCCGGGAGTAATGACCATGTTTGGATCTTCCTTTACTACTCTTTTATGAGAAGAATGGATGCAAGAATGAATGAGCTATTCCAAGTAGAAATGCCCTTATCATGTGCATATAATATCACTAGCAAAAGTGTGGTGTAAGGTTAGAAGGGGATACTAGGCTCTCCATATAGCTTTCCACTTTTGGAGAGGCTAGAAACCTAATGAATGTGGGATAAAGGTAAAGTAGAATTAGAAAGGGATAAACATGATTAAAAAGAATTAATTAGTAATTAGAAACTCATGGGATTTGGAGATGATTTAATTAATCAACTAGGATTAATTAATAGGCCAAGATAAGCTTAGAAATCTATTTGGAGGTGATTTAGAAGGGATTTGATAGAATTTAGAGGATTTAAAAGGGGATTTAGCCTAAGAAGGATTATTGATTAAATAGAAGATTAAAAAGGATTAATTAACTAATAAGTAGTTAATTAATTAATTAGAAGAGGATTATAACTAACAAAGTGTCGTTAAATGACATCCAAATAGAATGAGAGGCTAGTTAATTAACGAAATATCATTAATCGACCAAAATGAAGGGGAATGTTAATTAATTAGTGGGAAATCACATATTATAATGGAAATGATAAAAAAATATGATAAATAATGCAATTTTAGTAGTAAAATTGTGTAGTCGAAGGTGTCTACAAGAAGTGTCATGAAGAATATAAGAAAGGGAAGAAAGAAGATCAAAATGAGACAAGTTTGTCTCATATTTTTATATCTAATGTTTCTCTTAGTTGCGTTTGTGTAGGAAATAGTCAAATAATGATAAAATGATATAGGAAAAGACAATAATATGAAGGAAATGTATAATTGAGTCATGAAGGACAAGAGAATGAAGACAATGAAGAAGATTTGGAGAAAAATGAAAGCATGGAAAGAAAAATCAAAGCAAGAAGAGGAAAGTCAAGAAAGGAAAAGAGTGAGAGAGCTAAAGATGAATGCAAGAAAAGAAAGGATGAAGACTATGCCAAGCAAGAGAGATATTGGAAGAAGAGAAAGAAGACAAAAACCTCCATGGGGGTTTAAATTTTTCTTACTAGGGGAGTATGATGTAGGAACATCATTGTAAAGGCATCAATTTTATAATTTTGTGTTATTAAGGTGTGGTTAAGGTCTTAAATGTCTTGTATGCATCTTTAAAACTCATCCTTGGTATTTTAGGACCCTCCTTATGTGTTAGTTGAGTTATTCTAAGTTTCCCTCCAAAATGGGAATGCTTGAAATTTGAATTTGAAAGGTATAGTTTAAAGGTGAAATGCTGAATGTAATGACATAATATGTTGTTAAGGGTCGATAAGACCTTATAAGAAGATATAAGTAATATATAGACCTTGTAATAATGGTTTCATGAATCATAGATAGGTCTTACTCTAGTTAGGTTAGGGTAAGTGAAGACATCTCCTTGGAAGTTAAAGCACATATAAGAAAACATTTGAATGAAAGTAGTCGTGAGTGAAAGAGAAGAGGAAAATGAGAGAGAAGAGGAAAAGGAGAGAGGGAGGAAGTAATCTCTATGTAATGAGCCTCATGCTCTTGAAGTTATGAATAACAATTTTTATCAATGAAAGAATGCTTCTTTATGTATAAAATTGAGAAAATTGTTATCCATTTTTGCCCCATGGCAAAAATAGACAACGTGGATAGTCTAGACCTAGGAAGCTTCTTTGGGACTTTAATGAGAAAACCAAAAATATGGGCCAATTTCATGATCATGAGGTACTCTATGATTGAAGTATTTATTGGGGTATTCATGCATCTTCTCCCCTGCAAAAAATCCAAAAATTCACGTATATATGAAAAAATTGGAAAGAACATGAAAATTGGCCAAGGATTGAAAAGCGGCTCAATGAGCCACCGAGGAGAGTTAGGAGGTAGATCGCCGAGTCAAGCTATATGAAAAGCTGATTTAGGGAGCCACGTAACTCGGAAAGGTGTTTTAGAGTTGTAGGGAGGCATCTTTAGTAATGGAGGGCTCGCCAAGCTAGTCGATGAGCTATAGAGAAGTTAGAGAGCTTGGCCCTTTGTTGTGTGGGAAACAAACAAGTTGCGGGCCCAATTGTCCCGAGTGGAATACGAGGTTCCTATGGTGCTCAAGTTCCCATGGACTGGGATTTCTACAAACACGAGACATTTGGTTTGCGGGCATGTTGGGATTGGGAGTCTCGGTTCACACATGTGACGGGTGAACACGAGTTCCCGATCGGGTCGGGGAGTCACAATACAAAGCGGCGGGAGTTATAAGGGGTCCAATGCATGGAAGAATGGGTTGTGGGCCCATGAGTCATTAATGGAATGGGTGATAGGGACGTGAGTTCCTTATGATCTGAAATACCCACAATACACTATAAATATGCTAAGGTTATTTGTAATGTGGGGATCAAGTAGATTATGAGCCCAAAGGGCCGAGATGGAATATTTTCCCACGGGGGACCCCGAGTTCACCATAGGACTGAAATCACCGTAACAAAGGAGGGGCAAGAATTGGTTATGGGTAGTTTTGGGTGAGTTACTCGCTTGAGTTAGTTAGATGGAAAAGGAGTTTAGGGGTGTGATTTGGGCGATGAGCTCATAACGAGTTCGAGATGAAGGCAAAGGCCACTAAGAGATATAAGGGTGAAGCATTGAGAATGGCTCGGGTGAGCTACGAGCCATAAAATGGAGAGTGGTGTTGGGGTACACAGTAAGTAGCTCACTAAGATACATGGATAACCAACTTGCTTACACTTCATCACTACTATTAAAATCTGAGCCAACATTAATGGAGAGGTTGAGTTATTGGTGAAATGAGCCCTAAAGGAAACCCAGGACCCACATCATCATAAATTTCTCCACACTCCACCAAATTGGACAAAATTATACTTGTTGGATTTAGAATTCGATACCTTCATCATGAGAACATAAAAGTGAAAATTAGGTGAGGTTGGTAAAGAAAAAAATGAAAAACCCTCTTATATTTAAAATGAAGCATTTCCAAGTGGGAAAATAAAGGCATTAATAAAACATGAGATATTTTTATTCTACAACAAGAAATGGTATGGTGAAAGGATGCATCTGTAGGGGTCCTTGTAATTTTTACATACATTTAATGCCTTTTATTGGTGGGTGAAGCCCAAATTTTAGGATTTCCATCCCCTTCTCTCTTTTCTTTCTTCTATATATGTAAAATGGAGAGCTCATTAAAAGGGGTTGGATATTCTCTATCTGCTCCTCCATTCATTGTAGGTTCTTTGTGAGCTTGATCCTCCATTTTGGGCTGTTGCAAGAGATACATACCTCTATATCTCATTGTAATGAACTGTGTGATTATATGAAGCAATAAAATCAAGTTTTGTGGCTATTCTTCAACCCTTGCTTGTGTTTCATTGCATTCTCTTGCCTCTACATTACATTTAAAGGTATTTTGTGTATTTTTAGTTTCTTGCAAGCTCTAAATGGCTGTGTTTAATGGAAATGGTGTTGTGAATGTGTGTTCCTAGACTATGGTGTTCTACATACCCTCTCTATCTCCATTTCTTCCCATTTTCATTCATTAGAGAGTATCCCAATCACCCTTATCTTGGTGTTATCACCTCCTTAGTGTAGGATTTATTCATTTTTATGCATTTTCTTCTCTCCTGGTCCCTTGGAATCATAAGATATGATTAGATAGTTGTATTTCTAGCATTAGGAGTAGTTTTAGCATTAGATTAGGAAGAGGAACCAACCTTCTCTAGAGAATTATCTTAGTTTCATGGTCCCACACCTTGAGATAATTCCATGTTTCGTAGTGGGACCAAAAAAGTAAATATTTATAGTTTTATCAAGTTTGGATTTGTATCTCGGTAAAATTATTACCTTTGGAGGCTCTCTGAACACATTTGGCGAATCCAATCGAAAATCAACTGGTTTCATAGCACTAGTGATTCAAGTTCACGAGAAGGATCCAAATTAGATCTGGGACAAAAGAAGGTGTCTTTGAATACCTCAACTATCACCAAGAAAAGGAAGAAGGGGAGAAAAATTAAGAGATCACCATCTCCACCAAACAAAACTCTTTCAACACCTCCACTTGGTAGGCCCTTCTTGCAATCCAATAGAGTTCTTAAACCCATCATAATGGATTCACATTGACCGAATCCAGGATTTATTAACTTCACAAGATTTTTTCCAGTTTTACTCAATACACGAATCCTATTCTAGTGGTAGCCTTGAAAAGTATTCCATTCTTTATTGGAGAGAATCACACTACTCCAGCTGATCATATCCAGGACATTACAAATGTTTTTGCTATCCATGAAATTGTGGACATGAATGTAGTTGTAAAATTTTTAGCTTCCTCATTCAAAGGAAAGGATTTACAATGGTTTAGGGGTCTAACAGTAGGATCAATTCAAAACTAGAATTCACCATACATGGCTCTTTGTGATCAATTTGGAGAAAGTGCAGACAATATATCTCTATTAGAGAAATTGACCACCATTAAAAGGGCTCCAGATGAACTAATGGAAGACTTTAACTTTAGGTTTCAAATAACATGGGACAGAATTCCAATTCTTGTAAGACCAACTGCTCAAGGTGCTCTACTTCTTAAAAGTTCTCAATTCCAATATTGCTATTATGGGACAATCTATGAGGGTATAACTTTTCTAGAGCCTATGCACTAGCTATTAGAGTTGATAACTCGCCTAATAAAAGATGGTAAACTTTCCCTAGGCCACCTATTCCTATTTATCTAGAGATAGGAAATCCTAGTTCTAGCCAAACACCTGAGTTAGCTCCTATCCCTACTCCTAGAAATCAAAATTCTAGTGAGGCTTCTACCTCTTCAAGCACCTCAGTTGAGCTCCAAGAGGTCATGAAACAATTGCAAAATCTAGGGAATGAGTTGGTGACAATCAAGAGGTAGTAGGCCCAAATTTTTAGACCTTATCAACCTCAATACCAACCAAACAAGCCCCCTTATCACCAAATAGACCTCCTGTCCAAGCTACAAATTAGAACCAAGGCCGAGTTTTCCATGGCTAGGCCATTCCAACTATATAATCCTAATGTATCATCTTCATCTAAATATATGGTTCATGTTCAAAACAACCTTATATAATACTATGAGTGGTGTTTCCTTGTGGTTAACCACATAACCAAGAAATATGTTCTAAACCAAGATTTAATGGTTTAAAGTGCTTATGCTTGCTAAAAGACAATTGAAGAAGAAAATCAAAAACAAACAAATGCTTAAGAGGCAACTCAAATTGACACTTCACCGATGAATTGGCAAGTAGATGATTTCGTGAGATAAATTGGTCTCTTCCTCAAGGTGTAACAACAAACACTACATCTAAGAAAAGAGATATAGAAGAGGGAAAATCATCAAATACAAGTCCTTCTCAACCCTCTCTCACACTTCATGCATTTTAAAGCTCAAACAAAATCCCAAATTCAAAAAATCAGCCTAAGGTACCTATTGTATCAACTCATGTACATGAAAAGTGGAGGTGAACAAAGGGTAGAAATAATCTGATCCAACTCTTTTCAATATCATTGATCATATGAAGAAAAAAACATAAGTATCTTTGTGTGGGATTCATTAACAATTCCGGGGCGGAGGATTTATTATAGGAAGCCATGGCTAATTTATCTATCTTAAATGAGCCATCTAAGGATCAAGAGAGATTCCTCACTAACGTAATGCACCAAAGGGAGGGTCAACATAATGGAAATATCAAACCTCCACCATTCTATGTGTCCTTGATCATTAGGAAAAACCTAGTACACAACTTCATGATTGACTTAGGTGCAAGAAACTCGGTGATGCAAAAAGAAAATTACAGATCAATTGGGTCTCAAGTACAAACCTATCTTAAAAGGAGTGATGCAAATGGATGAGATAAAAATGGTGTTGAGAAGATGGAATATTTCTCTAAAGTGAAGACACATAAAGGATGTGTGTGTGTGAGTAAGGTGCATTTGAATGCGCGAGAGAACTTAGCCATTTTTTGGGTCCAAGCTATTTCTGGAGTTAGTGTGTTGGGAACAAAAAGACATGAAGACTTGTGGTCCACACAATGGTATTTTGGGAACAAGCATCAGCTAAGCACCATGCATAGTTTAGGCTAATAATATGATTTCTACTCAGAGTTAACTATAGGAAGTCTATTGTTAGAACACTTGCATGGTTTTGCATCCTTTTGTAAAGGCACATGGCTATTATTTAGCATGTGGCCTATTTTGAGAAAGTGCATGGGTGGTGAAGGGAAAGTCCCCACCCCTATATATATGTATTGATTTGCATGGTTTAGGTGGTGTCAATTATTGTAGAGTTATGTTGTTGGTTTTTTGCGCATGACTCTTGGAGATACCTTTATAATGTATGAAGCTTATGTGTTTTATAGTATTTAATACAATGGATCATATTGGCTGGATAATGGTGTTGAACATGACTTGAAACTAGTTCTTGTATGGTAAATCTTGTTATAGTCATTGTTTAGTTCATCTTATATATATTCTAAGATCTAGATCTGGTTTATGCATTGTGGATTGTTTACTTGTTGGTTATGAATCTGAATATACATATGCACCATCATGCTAACATTATGTATAAGAAAATCTAAAGAGGACATGGTGCCTTTGCATGCTTTGGGTGAGTGCTCATCTCAGGCTGAGTGATGTGCCAATGCGCTGGGTCATTTACAAGTGAATTCTAGGCTACATCATTGGTTCCATTATCGGGACCTCTTTCTCAATTGTTTTTTTCAAGATGTTGCGTGATGAAGACATATCGGTTGACCTTAGAAAGTGTTGAGGAGTGGATAGTAGATCTGGAAGAAGAATATGCTTGGAGATTCAACACTAGATCTGAGTTTGACACACGCGCGTGGGTTGAGCAGAATCTATATGACTGCTTATATGAGAGCTTCTTTGTTATCTTTCCCATAGAACTATACGAGTGGTTGGTTGCTTATGTGTCTAAAAGGAATTAGAGGTTTCACACACTTGTCTAGATGTAAGAAGAATTTTCAAGCTCTCTATGATGCTGATCTAATTTGGATGCGCGTTGTGGATACTTGGTTCCGTGGTGTTCTGAATAGCTATATTTTGGAGTACTCAATTTCCACTTACTCTTGTCCGAGGTAGCTTGAGTTTAAATTTTTACGTTATCCCAGGGGATCATATCTACACGAAATTCCACTAGCGATCAAGATCTTGATGGTAACCTTGAATTTGGAAGAGAATCGATGGCTAGCTAAACCCCACCATGCGTGGGGGCAGGAGTAGGTGTGTGAAAGATGGAAGACCTAGTGGTAGAAAGGAAAAGAGAAGAAAAAAGGTGGCTTAAGTTTAATGAGGCACACGAGAGGGATTTAGAGAAGCAACGCGAGGTTGCAGAATGGATGGCATTGTGGAGAGAGATGGCTCATGAAGGATTTGGAGCTCACGTAGAGGACATGGAGCTAGAGCATCTGGAACTCCCCCATTTGGGAAAGCATGATAGGGAACCCTCATCGACCTCTTATGAGAGCAGTGCTACAGAGAGACAACATGGGCCATGGGCATGCATCTAAATCTACCTAGTGACCTAGCCTTGCACTTGGTTTTCCAGTTTCTAGTACAACCAATAGTCAACAAAGCTAGTTTGGGCAGTAGAGTAGCAAGAGGTAAAGTTGACTTATCAATAGGTTTAGGAGTAAATCAAATAGCAAGTACATTTATGGTTGGGAAGATGTCTTCCTTGTTATTTGGAGGTCTAGTTGGAGGTACCTTTTTAGGTGCACATCGTCATAGAACACATAGGCACGCAAAAATTTGGACTCACATCTAGGAGTAGTGCAACTTTACAAACTATGGGAGTTCAGTTTAGCACCACTTTTTGGGACACAAGGTAGTGCATCCTCTAGTTCAATTCTTGTTACATAGGGGAGGATCAGGAGGAACGGTGGCTCGGGATCTGGTGGATCTAGTGGATCTGGAGGCAGAGGTAACATGAGGTTCTGGATCTAGTGGGCATGGTCCTCACCAGCCCCATAATATTTACATGGAGATGTCACTTCATCTCCCAGAGTATAGGGAATAGAATGTTGTTGAGCATGTCCATATGTGTGAGATACTATGGCATGTGAAAAGGAATTACAAATTTAAAGTGCAAGGCCATCGGTTTTACAACTACGTTGCGGGGACACGTGCATAATTTGGTACATGAAGTTTGACCCTGATCAAACTTGTGTGGATTATACGGCATTACAGATGCTTTCATTAAAGAATTTTATATCCCTGAGTTTGAGAAAAAAAAGTATAAGCGCTCAAGGATATCAAATAAGGCACTACTGAGAGTGTTTCGGGAATATGATGCTCATTTCAAAACACTTTGTCTAAACTTTCTTATGATATCCATGCAATTCAGCATGCACAATGGTTCTTCGGAGAGGCCTAATCACACATTTTAGGAGGGTTCTCTCACATAAGACTTATATAGACCCACGCAAGGCACTTGAAGCAACTTTTCATGCTGAGGCAGTCGAGAGCATAGACACTAGAGTGAGCCCATTCTTGGAAGCTCAGATTGCAGCAATGGAAAAATAGTTGGAGAAACTATCAGCCAATACAACACATGAGACACGCACTAGAATTTGGTGCACAAATTATGAAGTAGAGGGGCATACTAAGGATAGTTTCCTCACATAGATCGGTGTGCTCCTTATTTTGGATTGTGAGATATGTCATTTAGACCATGATGCAAGCCACTTCCCATTATTGCAATGCACAATAAGGAAGAACGTGTCTTGCTACTATAAGATTTTTTGGTCCACAACTCACAATACTAAAGATTACAGGTTGATTGATCAGATCCATGATGCCATTGATATTGGTGTATGAAAAACTGGAGTTGTGAATAACTCTAAGGATAAAAGTGAGCAACATGATCATGATCACACTCAAGGGTGCTATGATCATAATGAAGGGTGCTTTGAGGGAGGCCATGGTAGAGGTCGAGGATACCATGGTGGATTCAGAGGCCGAGGCCGTGGGTGGATGAGGTGAGTTCCCTCATGGAACATGTTATACGTGTGATCTCTTGACCATTACAAGTATGAGTGTCCTCAGAACATTACTTGTTATTTTTGCTAAAGAATCATAACTATGAAGAGTTCCCAGATTTATATGAACATCTGAGAAAGAAGCAAAAATAAGAGAACAAGGGCATAGGGATGGTTAGAATACAACACGCCTGTGGAAAACCAATGGATGCAAAGTTAGCACCAGATCCTGAGGTGGTACCTGTGAAGATTACTACACGCGTTGAGGCTGCGTGTGCTAGAGAGAAATGTTGCAACAAAAGCTACCATTACTAAGGAGGAGGTTTTACATGAAAAATATCTAGACCCTACACATCATAAAAGGAGGTTTATCGAAAACCATGGAGGTACTCAAAAATCTGCAGGGTGAAATACAATGTTTAAAGGAATAGTCACGAAAGTTGGAATAGAAGAAGGTAGTTAGACTTTCCATGGATGTTGATGATCTAAAGGAAGTATGCAAGATGTTGTGTCAGGAGAACATTATTCCATTACTAGGGAGTTGGTTAAAAGGAAACACTCCACATGTGGTATTGAGAATGGATGACATATTTTACATGTTAATCTCCCTCCTCATAGTTTGGATTATGACAAGGAGATCACTCTAATGTTTTTTGTGGATGGATGGATTTTGAAGAAATATTTTGATTGACACAGGCACGGAAGTGAATGTGCTTACTTTAGATGCATGGGTTTAGATGGGAAGACCTCCATTATAACCATCTTCCAATGTATTGTATATGGAAAATCAGACTAAGGCCACACCAATTGGAGTATTGAAGGATGCATCCATTACTATACATGGGGGCCAAGTTCACTTTGGGGACTTTGAGGTCTTAGCACTTGTAGAAGTGGACAACTTCCCAGCTCTACTTGGGCCCTTGGTGTTATGTAAATAATGTTGATCTATGGTTCAATAAGGGATATATCAGTTTTGAGAACAAGGAAGAATGAGTTATTATCCCTTTGACAAATGGGAAATCTGCACCTTATGTTGAGCCCTTAAGTGAAGAAGATTTGAACAAAATTTATGTGTGCACCATTCGAGATCCGAAAGTGCTTGAGCCATCTAAGGAAGGAATTCTCCAATGGGATGATGCACAATCCATCAGTGATACTACAAGTATTTCCTATGACAATTGGGCACATGACACCTATGAGATGGTTGGGCATGAGGTAAGAAGAACACATTGCTACATGCATGTAAGTAGAGTGCCACACTAAGTTAGGTGGTTAGGAAACAACCTTGTACCCGGTACATTGGTGAAGGAAACCTTGAGGTATTCCTACAAGCCATGGAAGTATAGTGGAAGGATCAGTGGATAGAAGGAACATGTTAGTTTATACCCTACACGGGACAAACAATGCATTGGTGGATGGTTCATAGGGATAATCTCATAGAATGGAGAGAGGTGAGAATTTCCCTATCAAAAGGTTTCTCAGAAGTAATGCACCTACTCAAATCTGTGAATATCATGGTAATAATCCTGTTCAACACCATGTTCAGTAGTGTGAGAGACTCTGAGATAGAGGGGCAAGAAGCTTTACCACCTTCGTTGTGGGTGCACAAAATTTATTTCACCTTGTGAGGTTGCGCACACATGGTATGTTTATGCGAGTTGAATAGAGAGATTGGAAATTGGAAAGACTTGACTGCATGTATGATCCAAGACTTTTGACTACTTCTCCACTAAACCTCCGGTGAAAGAGGCATTATAGGTTATGAAGTGCTTGACTATGGGAGATAGTGTAAAATTTGAAGAACTCATTCAGAGTTATTTGGTGAGTCAGACCTAGAAGCACATTTTGATGAAGTAGATGAGATAGATGCAAAACTGCTTGAGCGTGCTTGCCTAGAGAAGGAGAAAGGAAAGATGGTCTACATGGTGGATGATGAAGAAGTGGAAAATTTGGACATAGATCATTCAGAGGGTATGCGCGAGGTCTTAGATAGTGTGGATGAGAAGGCGTGCACCTACCATGAACCTATGAAGATGAAGAAAGTGAACATTGGAATGGATGTTGAACCTAAGGAGGCCATAATTGGAGATTACTTGGTTTGACTCTAAAGTGGCTAAGATAATTGAGTTTCTCTGTGATTTCTAAGACTTGTTTCTAGAGGCTACCATGAGTTGAAAGGAGTGCATGAATCTTTGGGTGAGATGAAAATTAAGTTAAAGGAAGGTGCATGCACCGGTTAGGAAGAGACCTTATAGGATGAACCCTAACTTGCATGTAAAAATTTAAAGAAGAAATTGACAAGATGTTGAACTATGACATCATTGAGCCCATAGAGGAATCATAGTGGGTTAGCCCTATGGTAATCAACATAAAGAAATATGGAAGAATCAAGATTTGTGTGGACTACAGGGAGATGAATGTTGCATGTGTGATTGATCCTTTCCCTACACCATTCACTTTGAAGAAATATTGGAAGGTGTTGCAGGGCACAAAATTTATTCTTTTACAGATGGATTTTCTAGGTATCATCAAGTAAGGATTTCTAAAGAAGATCAAGAGAAGACAAATTTCACCACTGAATGGGGAAGTTTTGCATACATGGTGATGCCCTTTGGATTGAAGAACACACTGCTATAATATTTTCATGCATTGTTGTTCAAGCATTCTAGGATTTTATTCACAAATTCTTGTAGGTTTACTTGGATGATTGGACCATGTATGGGCTTGTCAAGGATCATTGTGATAATTTGAGGTTAATGTTTGAGAGGTGCAGATAGTTAAGCATCTCTTTAAATATCAAGAAGTGTGTATTTGCTACACCTTTTGGAACTCTGCTAGGGCATATCATCTATAAGGAGGGTTTGTTAGTAGATCTAGCTAAGGTTGCAATCATCTTAGGCTTGGAGGAGCCTACTAGTTAGAGTGAGGTGCGTGGATTCTTGGGCCACACATGGTATTATAGAAATTTTATCAAAGGATATGATAATATTTCCATGCCCTTGGAGGAGTTTATTAAAGGGTAAAGGAAAGTTCTATTGGGGAGAACTACAACAATGCACATTCAAAGCGTTGAAGGAAAGGATTACTACTGTGCCTATTCTACATTTTCCTTCATGGAATATACCTTTTCACATACATGTGGATGCCTCTAGCATGGCCATTAGTGTAGTTCTATCTCATCCTAGAGAAGGTATTGTAGATCATCCTATTTTATTTTACTAGTAGAAAGTTGACTCCTGCAAAACAATTATACAACTACGGAGCGTGAGGCTTTGTCAATGATCTATGTGTTGCATAAGTTCTAGATAGTACTTGCTAGCAACACCTTTTTTTTTCTATACATATCACATGGCATTGAGATATTTGGTGAAAAAGCCCATCTTACGGGTGCATATATGCGATGGGTTCTCTTATTCTAAGAGTTTGACTTTATAATGGTGGTAAAGCCAGGTAAAAGCAATTCTGGTCTAGATCATTTGTCAAGGATTCAATCAGGAGAGGATGTGTAGAGTATTGAAGATATAATGTTGGATGCATAGTTATATAGGTTAAACCACACACCCTCAAAATTAGAGGATATTGTTGTCTTTTTATGCACATGTATGGTGCCCAAGGAATGAAGGCCTTGGAAAAGAAACAACTTGCAATTCATGCACCACACCTTTCATGTTGATCAATGGTGACTTATACAAACTAGGCCGAGATGAAGTCTTGCACGGTGTGTACTAGAGCATGAGTGTAAAAAAATATGGAGGAGGCTCATGGCGGTATCGTAGGTGGACACTATGTAGGGGACGCCACCACACAAGATCCTACTAGCTAGTTTATGGTGGGAGACCTTATATAAGGATTGTAAATAATATTTTAAGGCATGTGATCACTATCAGTGCCTTGGAAAACCTGGGCAGAGAGATGAAATTCCTTTGAGGCCTATTACTAGTGTAGAACCTTTTGAGAAATGGGCAATTGAATTTGTGGGTCCTATTTCCCCACCACACGTAGAACTAGATCACTACATCATCACTTGTACAAATTATCTTACAAGGTGGGTAGAAGTGATACCTACAAAGGATTGTACAACAACTACAACAACAAGGTTCTTGTGGGAAAATATTCTTACCAGGTATGGATGTCCTTTAAGTTTGAAAAGTGATAGAAGCACTCATTTCCTTAATGAGACCATCAGGATATTATTGGATGAATTTATGGTTCCACACCATAAGACAACACCCTATCACCCCAAGAAAATGGGACTGCTATGGATTTCAATAATATATTGAGCCAAACGTTGAAAAAAATTGTGATGTTGGAAGGAAGGAAAATGATAAATTTCTATTGTGCTTTGGGCATATATAACAACCTATACAAACGGTTGAATAAGGCAACACCCTTTCAGTTGGTGTTTGGTGTAAAGGTAGTTCTACCCATGGAATTCATGTTACCTTCTTTTAGTATTGTGCATGTAGGAGGTCCGGTGATGAGAAAGTATTAGAAGAAAGAATTGAAAAGTTGATTCAGTTGGATGAGAGGTGCACCATAACACGATGGAGTTAGAAGCAAGAAAAATCTAGGCAAAAGGCATGGCATGATAGGCACATCAGGGACAAGAAACTTGAGGTTGGGAAGATGGTGCTTCTTTATTATTCAAAGTTTTTGTGCCACCCAAGAAAGATTAAGGTGCATTGGTTGGGACCGTATGTTATCACTCATATACTTGACTCAGTGCTTCCAGCTAGAGGTGCTTGATGGAACTCAATTGCCTGGTTACTTTAACGGGAGTAGGTTGAAGCCCTATTATAAATAAGTCTTCTTGGTGTTTGTAATAAGGCAGTCTTTCCATTTAGATTATATTTCCCTTAATGTATTTTTCCTTTAGATGTGTTTCCTTCTTCGTTGCTATGATTTTTCATTTTCATTCTTTGTTTTGTGTAATAAGCGGAAGATGATTGCAATCTAAAGTGTTTTCATGCGTAGAGGACTGCACATACCCTTAGTGTGGGGTAGTTTTCATCCAAATTTGGGTATGCATAAGGAAATATTTGTGCAGATGGTATGGAAAGGTGCTACTAGAAAGAAAATTGCTCCTAATGAAGACCATAGGTGAGAAAAAAATGAACACATAGTGTAATGCAAGGTAAGTTGCGTGGCCATGGAAACTACTCAGAGGAAGGCATAATGGAAAATTACTTTGCCACATGGGAGCACATGAAAGGAGGTATGTATCCAAGAGGTAGAAAGGCGCACTAGAAGGTTATGACTGTGGCACATAGATGTATTACACGAAAAGTTGTTAAATTGGTGAGTTAATGTGAGGATCGGTGGTAGGTGGAGGAGCAATAAATGTGATAAATTTTTCAAAATCTATATAAGGATGGGATGCATGTTCAATTTTACCTTTGTGATTATGAGTATTTGAGCGAGATATTTATGAATGAGCCAAATGAGACGTGTTAAAGTACAAAGAGCTGAGAAACCAGGCAAGGATAACAAAAGTGTGCACAAAATTAGCTTATCTTCCCATTGGAGAAGGGTTTGAGTGAAGCAAAGGCATGCGAAAAGGAGAAATAGAACACTAGGGTTTGAGAATAAGCTAGGGCATGGGATTTTGGATTCCATAGCATGGAATTTGGATATAAAGTAAAAAGGCACACCCTTTTCTTACTATGGCACCAAAGAGAGAACCTGGAGAAAGGAAAAAGGGAAGAAGAAGGTAGAGACCAAAGTCGAGATAGAGGATACCCCGAAAGTAAATTTTCTGAGATGCAATATCTAGAAGAAGTAATCATGGGACGGGATTGGGATTCTCATATCTATTGGAGAAAAGTGAGTGACTATAATCATTGAACAACTAATAACAAGGAGTTAGACGCATTGCTAAATAAGAAGACCAATAAATGAATAGTTGATGATATGCCCGTCTACGATGATGCTGGAGAGAAGTTGCTTTGAAAAAGGTAGGGGTCTACCAGCTGTATGAACTTCCTTATTTTGGAAAACAAAAACTCTACCAATGGCTCATGAGCAGAGTCCATGAGGACTTATTTTATTTTTTTGGGTGACAGATGAGGATCACAATGCCCTTAATTACTATCCTGATAGGATTAAAGGGTACATGTACAGAAATTAGTAGTGATTTAACTAACAAGGAAACTATTTTGGCCACCAGCCAAGAGTTAGGTTATTCAAAGGGTTCATGCGGCATGGACATCTACAAACTAAGGAAGTATCATGTTGTGTAGGTGGTCATGCACCTGCTTACAAAACTGAATGACCAAGAGAGATGGTCACAAGTGAACACCATGTGGCTCCACATCGCTAAGAGGATGTCGCGAGAGAGATATACAATTTGGCAGGATACATAGTTGATACAATAATTTAGGATGCACAAAAGGTGAGAAAATAAGCTTTGGTGCTATTTTATTATCTCTTGTATTTATGGAAATTGGAGTGCATGATGGGCCAAAGAATAATATTTGGGAGTATCCTGTAGAGAATAAGTCTCTTGCAGAAAGGTTTGAGAAATATTTATGTGAAGGATCTGTGTGTGGCCCATTTAAGAAAAGGGAAAAGATGTGGTATGACCGACTTCCGTGGCAATCAAACAGAATGGAGAATTCCTAAGGAGATGTCCTCAGTGGTAGGAAAGTTAGTACAGTTTTTAGTGTACCAACACTTTTGCATCACACAATGATGAAGGATGGGACATGGAGTCCCTAGTGCAAACTACCCTACACCTTCACAACATGGTTCTTCCATGCCACAGTTCATAGGTTTTTAGACATGCACTAGTTGATATACAATGCAGATAAGGTAGACTGTGACTACCATACCTTGAGAAAGACCTATGTTTACCCGGGTAGGTATTCTTACATTGAAAGGTTCATCTCAGATGATATAACCATGAGGCTAGTAAGCTTGGCCATTGGTGACAACGGGGCCATGCTAATTTACATTCACTTAAGCCTAGGATGGAAAATGGCAAGTATGTGGAGAATGAATTCATGCTACTGAGACCCGCCTAAGGGGAAGCATGCAATTGGAAATTTGGTTCTTTGAGAATCCTACCTCAGCCCTAGAAGAAGAAGATGAAGAAGACCTACATGAGGAAAATGGTGGTTTAGTGCACAGGGGTTGGACACAACCCACTGAAAAAAAAGGAAAGTGAGCATGAGGTTACTCTTCCACAACAACAAGAAGAGGAGGCAACATTAGAAACAGATGCGCCAGACTTGGACTCAAACCCAGTCAATGAGGAGCACCGATTCAAAAGGGTGTTAAAAATAACTAGGACTCGGGGTGCAGGGACCATCACAACCTTTGTGAAGGTTACCTTAGCTCTCCCTTCGAAGGAAGCACCTGAGAAGAAGAATAGGAGGAAGCTGAATCTTAAGGATGACGAGGATGATGAGTCAGGGAGAGCATACCGGGAACCCTAGTGCAACTTTGAGGATACAGAGGAGCCTCGCGACGAGGAGATGAAGAATGATGAGGAGGGGTTAAAGGAAACAAAAGAATAATTGGGTGAACCATCTAGCGCACCCCACACCACTCAGGAAGGTGAAGGAAAAACTCCATTCGGTGCCCGTGTTCCTAAGAGGTCATAATGAGACAAAGAAAGTCATTTAGATTTAGTGAGGGTCTAGGGAATTTGAATTTTCCTTCATACTAAGTTTCCCTCCAAAAATTAGATTTGAATTTGAAAGCATGTAATTGGGAGCTCAAGGTGATTTTGATGGATTTGAAGTTTACATAGAGGTTAGAACATGTTTTCATGTATCTTGAGGTAAGTCACGAGTTTACAAATGTTTTAAAAGGGTGAGTTATGTCGAATTTGGTAATGTATGGGCTTAGAAGAAGGTAGTTAGGGTTAAGAAAGGGGGATTGAGATTAAAAGAAAATTAAATTTGAGTGAAGGAGTTATTTGATGAAAGAAAGAAGGAAGAACCTCTTGAGAGGAGGAGGATAATGGATTTCCTTGAGGAAAAGAGGACAAACAAAAAGAAAGACACTCTAATTTTGTAATACTGAGACTAATCTATGTAGAGAAAGGTTTGTTCTTTTTAATGAATATAGATTTTTAGCATGCATGTCTTTGCATTTATGCATTAGAATCATGAGACTCCTTCTATGAATGTTTAGGGAGATTGATAAGTGTTCTTCAGGGAATTAGAGAGGATTAGTAGACAAAAATCTAACTTTTACGATATAATACCTTTACATAGACAGTAAAGACAGGGTTATGACTATACATTAAATATTTGAGATGATATTGGTCTACATCTTTGGTTCAACTATTGGTATGAGAATAGTAATTTCATTTGAGAGATTTAACTCTTTCTTGGGAATATTGGTTTAAAATCTGAATTTGTTTGTACTGCTGTTACAGGAGTGTATGAATGTCATAGTTCAAAGAAAGAAATCTACATTTGTGAGTGCGAGAGATCTTGATCTGAGGATTTATTCCTTCTACAACTACATCTAGTTTTAAATAATTTCTTCATACACCCATGATAGCATAAGTAAAGTGCTTAGTTGATTTGGCATGTGTTTAAAGATCTTAAACCTTGTATTCTATTGACTGTGCAATGCCCAAACTGTGTTTAGAAATATTTGGAACCAAACATCCTGAAATACTCATGGTTAGATTGTATGTTTGTTAATAACTATGATCTAGGAGTAAATTATGTCATAATCAAGTTTGAATGGTTGTTAATTCAATAAGAAACTTGGAAAACTACAAGAAGTCCGACTATGTTAAACTTATACGATGGAGAGTGTATTTACTCACTCCTTTTTCCAATGAATGGTTTGAAATGATTTTGATAGTTTATTATGAAATAAATCAAGTGTAAGTTGTCCCATTGTAGATAAAAGTTGCATGAGAGGAAGTTATGGTATATCCTTTGTTAAGGTGAGGGTTTTGGAAGCTTAAAACCTTGATCCTACATGACATAGTAAAGGAAGAAAAAAATTCAAGGATTAAGGCTTGGAGGAACCTCTATAAAAACCAAAAATTAAGTGGCGAGTGCATACAGGACTCGAGATCAAATTTCAAGGCTTGATAACAAGAATAATTCCTTTTATAGTAATTTTTCTTTTCTCGGGTTGGATCAATCATAGTTAGGGTTTTAGCGAGAAAAATTTGAATTTGAATCCTTGAATATTTGATTTTAATCCTACAAATTAGTAGGAATAGTCTTGAGAAGTTGCTAAAAATGGTTATGAAGGAATTTTAGTAATTCAATGGAGGAGTTTTGATATTTTTATAACAGTTGAATGTCTTGAGAGGAGTACACAGCTTAGACCTTATTGTGTAGGTCCATTTGCAAAGGAAGTGCGTCCTAGAATAGGAAATTAATCCTAAAATTGGGAACATAAAAAGAACATGGTAAAGGGTGTCACAAAAGGCTACAATTTAGTTATGGAACCATAGATAATGAAAATTAGGCCTGATGAAAGGTGCCTTTGGATAGACCTAGTCTTGACATAGAAAGCCTAGAGGGAGAAAGTGAAATAGAGAACGCTAATAGAAGAGTTGAGTCCTAAATTTTTACATGCATCACCAGGATATTGAAGGGAGTCTAATGAATTTTTACATTGATTTGGATAGTTATACAAGTTCTAAACCATGAATGACCCAAGACTTCATTGACTTAAGGGCACAAAGTGGAAAGTTTTGGAAAATAGTTGAAAAGATAATCCACTAACCTTTTGAAATCAAATTCATGATTGGTCTAACACTTTTTGAAGTGGTATAACATTGTAGATGACATGAGATCACTGAGGAAATATAATTAAGCTAAAAAATCTTAGATTGGGTCAAGAAGCTTATGAAGAGATTGAAGAGATGATTAGGAAAGGGTAAGTAAAAGTGAAGTTTTCTTGATATTTGACCTATTTGATGATTGAATGCACATTATTTGGGGTTTTAGGAGAGTTTAATACATAAAAGGATGTTTGGATAAACCCCCTTAGGGAAAGGAAGTCAGAAAATTACAAGTATAGCCATCTTTAAGCATGAGTAAGTTCTTCATATTACAAAGTTGAGAAAGTTGTTGATTTGTCTTCTTGAGTGACTAGAAAGAATGGTGAATGGTAGATAATTGACTACATCATTTGGTATCAGAGATGAGGCTCTTGTTTAAGTTATTTTTATGGTTGAAAATTGATCTTTAATTTTGGATGATAAATGAAGTTGTGAGTGTGTGAATACAGTGATAGGTTAAGAGAAGAAGTGAAATGAAATAGAAGCTGAGAAGAGTGAGAGAAGACACCAAAAGACCAGGTGATAATCCTAGGTGAGGTGTAGAGAGAGAAAGAGAGAGAAAGTGAGTGAGGATAATAATAACAAAGATATGGAGAGAGAAGAGTTGATGATAGAATTGATCAAGATGATTAGCCACAAGAAAAGAGAGAAAGAAGAAAGAGAGAGAAAATAAAAGAGGAAAATAGAAAGAAAAGTGAGATGTGGTTTCAGCAAGAGATTGTAGAGTGTAAGAAAAATGTAGAACATATAGTGGTACTCTTGAAAGAAAGAGAGAAAAGTCAAGGGATAGAATTTGTGATGAAAAGAAGGAAAAATGGCCAATAAGAGAGATTTTAAAGAAGAGAAAGAGAATGTAGGTGAAGGTGTAGTGGATATCAAGCAGAGAGAAGACTCAAGCAATGTGAAAGAGAAGAAAAGAAGAAGATGTTAAGCAAGAAGACAAAAGAGGTAAAAAAAATTATCCTTGAAGAAATCAAGCAAATAGAAGCTGAAGAATAGGTGATAGGAAGTTTTTATCTTCCATAAAAGAACAAGAACTTGAAAATGAAGAAGAAATGAGTGAAGAACTTGAAAATAAGAGTGGAAGAAGAAATAGAAGAGGAAAGATAGTTTGAAAGTTACTTTGAAGGCTTGGAAATGGATGGAGAAGAAGAAAAATCAGAGTATATATTTGTTTATGAGGATAAAGAGCAGTTGGAGAGAGAAATGAAAGCTCTTGAAGAAGCTTTATATGGTAAAGAAGTGAAAAATGAATAAGAAGAGGTTGAGATAGTGAATGAAGATGCAAGAATTGAAGAAGAAGTGCAAATGAAGCATGAAGAAAAAGAAGACAAATATGAAGAGAGGAAAGAAATGATGAATGAGACCACATCATCTCCAAATAACTCTATGCTTGATTGTTTTTGTGCAGGTTTGTTAGACAAAGAAAGGAATAATATTGAAGAGAAGATGAAGATGAAAGAGGAAAACAAAGAACAAAGTAAGCAATAAATCAAGAAGCAAGGAAGACAAGTGAAGGCAAATGCAAGGACAAAGAGCAAAGTGTGGGACCCAAGAGGTCTTAAAGAAATAAATGTTAGTGGGAGTGAAGATAGAAGATCAAGAACAAACAAGAAAGATAAAGACTCGACAATACACAAGATCATGCAAACAAAGTACATAAAAGACTCTTTTTCTCCCTTGGGAGTATGATGCAGGGAATCATTCAATGAAGCATCAAAGTTTTTAATTCTCCCTCCTTGTCATGTTTATAATCTATTAAGTGTCTATGAGGTCATAATGAGGCAAAGGAGTCATTTAGAGTTAGTGAGAGTCTAGGGAATTTGAATTTTCCTTCATACCATGTTTCCCTCCAAAAATGAGATTTGAATCTCAAAGCATGTAATTGGGAGCTCAAGTTGATTTTTATGTCTTTGAGTTGTACATAGAGGTTAGAACATGTTTCCATGTGTCTTGAGGTATGTGATGAGTTTACAAATGTTTTAAAAGGGTGAGTTATGTCTACTTTGGTAATGTATGGGCTTAAAAGAAGGTAGTTAGGGTTAAGAAAGGGGGAATGAGATTAAAAATAAAATTGTATTTGAGTGAAGGAGTCATTTGATGAAATAAGGAAGGAATAACCTCTTGAGAGGAGGAGGAGAATGGATTTTCTTGAGAAAAGAGGAAAAATGAAAAGAAAGACACTCCAATTTTGTAATACTGAGACTAATCTATGTAGAGAAAGCTTTGTTCTTTTTGAATGAATTTGGTTTTTAGCATGCATGTCTTAAAATTTATGCATTAGAATCATGAGACTCATTTTGTAAATGTTTTGGGATACTAATAAGTGGTCTTCAAGGAATTAGATATTCTTAGTATAAAACAAATCTAACTTTTTCTTATATAAGATCTTTACACAAACTATAAAGACAAGGTTATGACTGTACATGCAAGATTTGAGATGATAGTGGTCTATGTATTTGGTTCAACTGTTGGTATGAGCATAGTAAGGTTATTTGAGAGATTGAACTCTTTCTTGGGAATATTAGTTCCAAATCTAAATTTGTTTGTAATATGTTCTAGGAGTGTATGATTGTCATAGTTTAAATGAAGAACTCCACATTTGTGAGTGCAAGAGGCCTTGATCTGAGGATGTATTCCTTCTACAACTGTATCTAGTTTGAAATAATTTATTCATACACCCATGATGGCATAAGTAAGGTGATTAGTTGATTTGGAATGTGTTGAAAGATCTTGAACCTTGTATTCTATTGACTATATAATGCCCAAACATGTGTTTGGAAAGATTTGGAACTAAACATCTTGAAATCCTCGTGGTTACATTGTATGTTTGGTAATACTTATGCTTTAGGAGTAAATTGTGTGATACTCAAGTTTGAATGGTTGTTACTTCAATAAAAAACTTGAAAAACTACAAGAAGCTTGTTGACTGTTAAACTTGTATAATGGACAATGTATTTACTTACTCCTTTTGTCAATGAATGGTGTGAAATGATTTTGATAGCTGTTTATGAAATAAATCAAGTGTAAGGTTTCCCATTGCAGAGAAAAGTTGAATGAGAGGAAGTTCGGTATATCCTTTGTGAAGGTGAGGGTTTTGGAAGCTTAAAACTGTGATCCTACAGGACATCATATTAAAGTAAGAAACTCTTTTCAATGATTGAAGCTTGGAGGAACTTCTCTAATAACCCATACTTAATTGGTGAGTGAATACATACCCTGAGGTCAAATTTCAAGGTTTGATAACAATAATAATTCCTTTTATAGAAATTTTCTCTTCTCGGGTTGGATTAGTCATACTTAGGGTTTTAATGAGAAAACTTGAATTTGAAGCCTTGAATCTTTGATTTTAAGCCTACAAATTTGTATGAATAATATTGACAAGGTCATAAAAATGGTTATGAAAGAATTTTAGTAATTTAATGGAGGATTTTTGATATTTTTATGACACTTGACTATCTTGAGAGGAGTACACAACTTAGACCTTATTGTGCGAGTCCATTTGCAAAGGAAGTGGGTCCTAGAATGGGAAATTAAGCCTGGAATTTGGAACATAGGGGTGTCAAAATAGAATAAAAGTTAGTTATGGAACCATAGATAATGAAAATTAGGCATGACGAAGGCCTTTGGACAGACCTAGTCTTGGCTTAGAAAGCCCAAAGGGAGAAAGTGAAATAGAGAAGGCTATTCGAGGATTTGAGTCCTAAATTTTTACATGCATCATAGGGATATTGAAGGGAGTCTAATGAAGTTTTTACATTGATTTGGATAGTTCTACAAGTTCTAAACCATGAATGACCCAAGACTTCATTAACTAAAGAGCACAAAGTGGTAAGTTTTGGAAAATAGATGAAAAGATAATCCACTAACCTTTTGAAATGAAATTCATGATTGGTTTAAAAAAATTTGAAGTGGTATAATAGTGTAGATGATGTGAGAGCACTAATGGAATCTAATTAAGCTAAAAATCACTTAGATTGAGTCAAGAAGCTTGTGAAGAGATGATTAGGAAAAGGTAAGTAAAAGTGAAGTTTTCTTGATATTTGACCTACTTGATGACCGAATGCACATTATGTGGGGTCTTGCTAGGAGAGCGTAATATAGAGAAGGATGTTTGGATAAATCCCTTTAGGAAAATAAGTCAGAAATTGCAAGTATAGCCATCTTTAAGCATGAGTAAGTTCTTCATATTGCAGAGTTGAGAAAGTTGTTGATTTGTCTTCTTGAGTGACTAGAAAGAATGATGAATGGTAGAGAATTTACTACATCATGATCATTCTCATAAATCAAAATGGAGGGTACATATGGGAGTGTTGTGTAACTCTTGGGCTTGGCCATCATTCCATCCTAGAGGGAAAAGAGGAGTTATTATTCCCAAAATGGAATGTAACTCCTATGATGTCAATCATGCATATCAAAATGACATATTATATGATATAATCATTCATATGTCATATAAATCTGTGATTCATGATATCACCTGATTAAGATGACTCACCATGTGAGGTAAACAAGACCTTGAGTGGTGACGAGGAAAGTAACATACTCCAACACCCCCTTCATCGAACCGATAAAGATGTGTCATATGGGTCTCGAAAACTAAAGGGTATGATGAGGTAACCATGTACAGAGAAAGATATTTCTAGAAAATGAGAAGATGAGAAGAGAGATAGAAAGTATGAAGAAGATGGGAGAATGCAAAAGACCTTACCCCAAAAGAGAGTGCAAGTGAAGGAACTTGTCTTCAGTGAAGGGCTTGGTAAATATTTCTACAACCTTGATTAGTAGTCTAACAATACTACAAGTTCATGATTTTCCATGAATCATATCCCATATGAACTGCATGTGGATCTCAATGTGCTTTGTCCAATGATTCTAAACCAAATTTCAGAAAATTGATATGGTGCTCAAATTTTCATAATAAATGATAGTAGGCCACCGAAAGTGAATACCAAAATATTTCATAATCCCCTGTAACCAAATAAGTTCCTTGGAATCATTTAATTCTTCCTTATATTCTACCTTTGTAGAAGATATCCCAATCACATTTTGATTCTTTTTCGACCAATTAACAAGACCTAACCAAGATAAAAAATATAGCTCGAGGTATACTTCGATGATTGAGATCACTGACCTAGTCGAATATATGAATCCAACTAAATTAATCTTTGTCTTTCCTAAGTAGTGAATTTCATTGGTATGAGTGCCACAAAAATAGTGAAGGATCCACTTTTTTACTCTCTAATGCATCGCATGAGGCTCCTCCATAAATTTGGAAACAATCCCATCAACATATGAAATATCCATCCGAGTGTGAGTTAGATAGATCAAGCTCCCCACCAACTAGTGATAAATGGTACCATCGACTATGGGAGTAGATAAATTAGCAACTAAATTTACCCCAAAAAGGAAAGGAGTAGGATATTGCTTACAATCAGGTCATATGAAGCATGGCTAGAAAATAAAGGGCGTAATTTTGTTGTGCAATCACAATTCTTTATTCCAATTGTGAAATAAGTATCCCAAGAAAATAATAAAGAAAACCTAAGTCATTCGTGGAGAACTTGTTAGCTAAGGCAACCTTCACATAATCAATGATCGAGGAAGAGTTGTTCATAATCAACAAGTCATACACATATAGAATGAGGATGAGCATAAATCCATCCTATTATAGAATATAAACATTAGGGTTAGAGTGACACCTATTTAACCCGATGTAAGAAGAAATGAGTCCCTATTTTAATACCAAACATAATGGGATTGTTTAAGGCCATACATATACTTCTTTAACTTGCAAATCGGGTATGAATCATGGCCATAACCTAAGGTTTGTTATATATATATTTCTTCCTCTAGGTCCCCATGAAGGAAGGTTTTCTTAACGTCCATTAGATGGACTTACCATCTATTCATAGTAGTGATGGCGAGGGTCAAATGAGAATGCAAGTCGTGTTTGTAATGGGAGAAAAGGTCTTTGAATAATCAACCCCAACTACTTGGGAGAAACCCTTAGCTATAAGTCACACTTTATAATTTTTGATGTTCCCGTCTGCTCCATACTTTGTTCGGTAAACCCACTTATACTTTGAACCATTTTTATTCCTTTTGGAAGAGGGGTGAGATCCCAATTATCATTCTTCATGAGTGAGGAATAATCCTCATCCATGGTAGAATCCCACTCAGGAATCCTAGAAGCCTCTCAAAAATATTGAGGGTCGGAAGTGGAGGTGAAGAAGGCATGGGGTCTAGTGAACTCTGAACGAGTATGTATCTCATTTGAAGGATCCCCTATCCAATCTCCAAAGACAATGTAAATTTTTCCTAGCCCATCGATGACTAGGAGGAGAGTTAGTCTCGGAATCAGTAGATTCTTCACTCGAGTGAGAAGGAAAAATTCCTCATCATCACTACTATTAGAATTGTAAAAATTTGAAACATGAGGAGTAGGAGTAGAAATAAGGTCATGAGTAGGATGAGGAGGCTCAACAACATCATTAGAAGAAGATCCATAATCACCAAGCATTATAAGGACCTTAGAGGGTGGAAAAGTGGAAGTTGAATATGACTCATCAAATTTTACACTTATCTCAATATAAATTTGATGAGTAATAGGGTTCATAAATCTATATCCCTTCATGCCATCAGGATACCCTACAAATATATAAGGTTTGGACTATGGTTTTAATGCCTTACATCTCTTTTTGGTAATCCAACCCATAACATTGGATCCAAAGACAAGAAAGTGCTCGACATTAGGTTTGTATCCAAACCAGGATTCAAAGGGTGTCATCCCTCTTACTTACTTGTGTGGAACATGGTTCTAAATGTAACAAGAACAGTTCATGGCTATGGACCAATACTACAAAGGAGGGATTTTTATCGAACCATATAAGTGACCATATCCTTTAGCATTCAATTCTTCCTTTCCGCAAATCCATTTTTCAAAGGGCGTTAAGTAGTTATACGCTACAAAGTAATCCATTCATAGGTAAAAAATAATTGATCCTATTTCTCAAATACTTTCCTCCATTGTCAGTTTGAAGAACCTTGATATACCTTTCATCTTGTTTCTCAACAAGATCCTTGAAGTCTCGAAAGAGATCAAAAATTTTAGATTATGATTTGAGAAAATACACCCAATTGTTATGGGAGAAATCATCAATGAAGGGAAGTATATAAAGAGGTTTATCAAATGAAGGAGATGGGAATGGGCCAAAAACACTACTATGAACAATATCTAAGTGATGAGAAGCTCTCTAGGATTTTCCTTTGCCAAAAATTTCTTTGGGGTGCTTTCCAAGGGAAAAACCCTCACAAAGATCCTTAGAAAATTTAACACGATGTAACCCATTGACCATTTCATTTTGAATCGCTTATTCAAGGCGACGATAGTTAAGATGACCAAAAAACTCATGTCATATCTTGTTAACCTCATGTTCATGAGTATTTAAGGCAATGGGCGTCAAATCATAAGTAAAGTGGGATAAGGTGTACAATCTTGACCAATGATCCAACTTTCCTTCAACCATTGTAGTGTCATCATGAAGCTCATGAATAATGCCTGATTTAGGATTAAATTCCACTCACAATCCTTCACCAAGATGAGTGATTTGGTAAATTCATAGGAGATTGGTAGAGATATCAAGAACACTCAACACATGGTTAAATTTTCTACCTTCTACTTCTACTTGATCCACTATTGGAAATCAAAACAAAAGTATCATTATAGACACAAAATCACACACTTTGGGTATTTATTTAGTCCTGATTACATACTACTATTCATATGATTCCTAAGTATGAAAATTAATGATTAACCCATGTCTTTGGTCAACATTCTTTGCTTTATGCTTTTTCTTTTAGTTTTACACTCTTACTTGGCTAGTCTATCTTTTCACCTTTCAACATTTGTCATTCTAAACACCCAAGCCTAGCAAGGACGTCGATTTGAGCATCGCCGTCCCCTCTGGGTGCCCTTGTCCTCTTTGTACTTTGGTCACACTTTTTGGGTCCTTTCTAGACATTTGAGCATATTATCTTTTTGGTAGTCGGCCTTTTCAGTGTTAATTATGAAATTCAAGTGAAGGAATCATAAAAATATAAAGATGTGTGATCATAATAAGGGACTAAGCACTACTTATCACCACCTAATTTATATCCATCAAGGCATCTATAGCTCCATTTGCATCCATATAGCTCCATCACAAAGGACAAAAGTTTTGTTCATCTGCATCACACTTCAAAGGAGGGAGTCTATTGTTTTCACACACACATTATTTATAATCTACATCTAGCTACTTTGTTATTACTTCAAGTGTGACACGCACAAGAGAAACCTAGGGCACAATTTCACACACACACACACACACACACACATAACTACATTGGGTATGATATGTAGTGCAATGCTCACTAGTAAGTCCATCATTGTGGTAGCTGAGGATAATCTGACCCCTCATTTTACATCTTTCTTTTAGGATTTGATGCTTATTTGAGGGTTTTGTAGGTGCATCCTTTGCTGCGTTTTTTGAATGACCTCAGTGATCTAAGTGTGACTTACAAGAAATCAAAGGTGAAAACATGAGAACCTCTTACGGCACCTCAAAGAGGTTTTCTCGAGCATCTATGCAGACCAAGGTGCCCACTTGTAGACAAAAAATCACACAAATTATCTAGTCTCGATCACATATTACTATTCATATGGTTCCTAAGTAAGAAAATTACTCATTAACCCATGTCTTTGGCCATATTTCATTGCTTTTTGTTGATACTTTCGCTATTGCACCTTTATTGGCTCGGTTTGTCTTTTCACACTTTAGTTTTAGCTTTTTCGACTAGAGCACCTAGCCAAGATGTCGAGTGTCGGCACCCTCATCCCCTTTGGGCGCCCCATCCTCTTTACTCTCACCTTTTGGGTCCTTTCTAGTCATTTGAGCATCTTATCATTTTTGGTATTCAGCCTTTTCAGGGTTAATTATGAAATTTAAGTGAAGGAATCATATAAATATAAAGTTATGTGATCATAATAAGGGACCAAACACTAAGCACTACTTATCACCACCTAAGGTTGCATCCATCAAGGCATCTAGAGCTCCATTTGCATCCATCTAGCTCCATCACAAGGGAAAAAGGTTGGTTCTTCTGCATCACACTTCATAGGAGGGGAGTTTATTATTCCATGCACACATTATTTACATTCTACATCTAGCTACTTGCTCACTACTTCAAGTGTGACATGCACAAGAGAAACCTAGGGCACAATTCCACATGCACACACACACACACACACAAAAACTACATTGGGTCTGAGATGTAGTGCACCACTCATTTGTAATTCCACCATTGTGGTGGCTAAGGATAGTCTAACCCTTCATTTGCATCTTTCTTTTTAGGTTTGATGTATTTTTATTTTTGAGGTTTGTTTCAGTGATTCATTCATTACTAGATTCCATATGACATTCGATATCGAGAATTTCACATGATATACACATGAAAGGTTTCAATCAAGAGAACAAGTGTGAAGGTCTTAAATCGAACTAGGTTCCATCCATTTTCAAATCGAGACTCAGTACCCCAATCCCCCCCCTCTCTAGGTGCCCTACATTTTCACTCTAGATCTACATTTTTATAAGGCTTTGTGCATTCCTCCATTCATGGTCTCCACTACGACACAACTCCATGTGACCTCTTCAATTAGTTAAGGCTCTTCTAACCCTCTTTGTACATTAGGGTTTCTACATTTCATTTCTTAGCTTGTTTGGGTATTATTTCAGTATTTCATTGTTATTCATTTATTTACTACAAAATTACATTAGATTAGGCTATTATTTTACATTTTAGCATAATCATTTTGGTGAACCCAATCGATCAAACCCTTTTTTGAATATGTCTTCTCTCCTTATCAAGTCATGGCTCAATCGTCATATCCTTCTTTTTCGCACCCACTAAGGTTTTAGGAATAGTTACTACCATTGTTGATTTCATGCAAGTTCACACTCAACATCCTCCTCACTTTATTACACCTCGAGTTGATCCTTCTATCAATGTAGTAACTACTCACCACACTCATCCTCCTACGGCTCCACCCATTCTATCCCACCACCTATCACTTCTTCGGCTCCTCCTACATGCCTCTAAGGGCTATGATATCATTGAAAAACTTAAGAATACCAGCCAAAAAATATCTCTATGACTTATTGTGCAATGCACTATATTTTCATCAAACATTAGAGGTTTCCTTCATTCTATTCATATCAAAAGTGATAATTTTGTGGTAGCCTTTACACATCTCATTCAGTCTCTCAAAAATTTTCCACACACTATCTCATTCACCAATGATGACATATCTCCATTTGCTAAAGATAATCCATGTGCACCTTTTCTTATTATGGTTGTCATCAACACCACTTACATTAAACATGTGCTTATTGATAATGGGTCAGGTTGTCAACCTATGTGCCCATTCCCTTCTCAAACAATTGGGTATTAATGATAACCTAATTTCTAAGAATTCCACTCTTATTCGGGTTATGACTCTACTACTCACATGTCTAGGGACTATTTCACTACATATTTGGGTCGGGCCTAAGATTGTCCTCACCGACTTCTATGTTATAGATACATCATTACAATTCAACCTCTTACTAGGTAGACCTTGGATTCAAGAATGCAAAGTGCCATCTATTATACATCAATGTGTCAAATTATTGCATGATGGATATGAGCATACGATTACTACAGATCCTGAACCCTTCAAATTTTTCACATAGACCTTATTATTGTTATGCCCATACCTCCTACACAAATCATTCCATATAGTAGTATTGATACATACGATGTTGGTTAGTCTAGTGCTTCACAACCTTCTTCTACCACTCAAATCACTCTAATTTATTTCTACTCACACTACTGCCATCATTTCACCCATAATGCCTACTTCTACACAAGCTACTAATCAACTTGTTGATGATCCTATTACATCTAGTACATCCCTACCAATATACTTGATACTTGTGATATAACAAGATAATGCAAACATATGATTTACAATGATTTGAATGATGATGTCATCATGTTGAACTCACTAACGAAGCATTAGGAAAACTCAACTTCACTCCTATTGAGGTAGATGACTCTATTTCAATGACACCTTCATGGTCGATGGCCCTGGTGAATACAAATTCAAGACCCCTCCCTCTACTAATGCTATGGTACTTTATCAGGGGTTTGTCCATACTTTAGATGTTGTTTCACCCTCTTCTAAGCAATCAACACCTACACCACCTCCTTTCACATGCACACTTTTCATCAATAAATCTTATTGGCATCATATTCTAGTGGATCATACTTTTCTGATACTATTTTTACACATATGATGGCTTATCTAGGTTTGGATTGACACTTAATGATATCTTACCACCTCCTCATTCACCCCATCTTTATCACGGTTATTTTCACATCACAAATCACCTATGGTCTTTGTGTCTTCCATTTAGCAGTCTTCGTTGCATGTAGTTCCTGCACTTCTCCATTGACACTCGACCAATCTTGGCTTGACTATATTGGAGGCACTATAGACTCTAGTCACACTTCTCTTACTTTTCCCATGCCATTTGGAAATTTTTCTATCGATAGTGATTCATCTCTTGGATATTCCCAAAATCTTACTCGTTGGTATGCACACATGGGTGTCCACCAACACCATTCACTGATGAGGAATATGCAATGACCATATACACCTTGCATCATAATGGATCTTTATATGATCCTCCTCATACTATTTCCTATCAAGTCTCCAATGCTGCCCTAGTCGGCTTTGATCAGAAAATGATGATCTTCTAGAAAATGGCACTTGATCTTCCTTATCAATTCACACTTGGGGGGCAATTACATTTATCTCCCCTCCACTAACATTAACACATGTTTTACATTCACCTTATCACACACCTAACTTCTCACATATACATCTTCACACACGCTAGCATCGATCATTACCCGATGACACACTCTTGTGCTTTGGTTCACACTTGACTTGTTGAGGGCATCCTATACACATGAACCTCACACACTACATACACACACACATACTACACATACATACACATATCATACATCTTCATCATATATTGTCATACACATCATCTTACATCTTATATCCTACATATATCATCATCACATATATCATGGCCCATTCACACTTTTGTTCATCTACATCATACACACATCTCATCACATTACTATATCATCTATACTTATGATCATTACATCACATACACTTACATACACTCACATATTCACACCACTACTTACATCATCTTATTTTTACACATCTACTTTTACGCATGCCACACATCTACCCGATGACGCACTCTAGTCTCATGGTCCATAATGGAATGTTCAGGGTATATATATCAAATGGACAACATCACCCTCACACATTCAACCATTCAATTTTTCTCATGCGACATTCCTAGGTTAGTGATATACACTTTAGGCTACATCATCACTTCCTTTAGCATCATTTAGTGATATATTTACTTGTGATTATTTAGGCTAAATCATCACTTCTTCTATCATCTTGTAGTGATATACACTTTAGGCTATCATCACACATTTTCACACCTCATCTCTATGTCACATATCATCACTACACATTCATCACACCACATGCTACACACAACACATAATTTGACCATTTCCCGATGACACACTCTTGTTTATGGTTCATTCTTGATTGCTGAGGGGGCATAAAAAATGAACCTCACTACATACAACTCCATTCACTCGGGGGGCACACAACTCCTATCATTCACTCTACATTCCATTCCATCCATCCACAACATATTGCATATCTTGGTTGCATTTACTCTTGCTTGTATTTACTTGTACATGTTCATTTATTACACATGCTAGATAGATTTCTTGTATGTCATTATCTTTATCATACACACATGTGCATTTCACTTTCTTTCTAGTTGTGATCACAGATTATACATCCATTACACACAACATGGATGCTTGGTGCAATACCTAGTACCAATCCCATAGTGGCTCTGGGGCATCCACTTTCATATACTACATGTGTTATTGTTTCATTTTGTTTCATAACACTACTTTATCATATTATACACACTTTGACATACATTTTATATTTCTAACATGCTAATGGGTGCTTCATGTGCAACATTTGTTTTGCAGGACTATTTTCCACCATGGTTATCTGTTACATTATTTGTACTTGTTTGTCATTGTTTGCCATTGTTTGTGGGATTTTCCCTTTGTCTTGTGTGCACACTTGTATGCTTTTGGCTTCATCGGCCTTGATTGTCTTGTGACACCATGAGTGGTGTCCCATGTTTGCAACCCACTTTTCATGGTCTACATTGTCTTCTTACATGTTTTCTTTCTTAGCTTACACATTGTTTTTTTAGCTTACACTTCATCTTATACATGCATGTTTGTCTTTGTTTGTACTAACACTTGTCTCCCAGCCACTTGTTTATATGTGCCTTGGTTTTACCAAGCACATCCCCTCCCCCTACATGGGCACAATTTTTCATTGGTTGGTCCTCTTTTGGGCCACATCCTCCTTTAACAATGATGTCGCATGCACCCCAAAGAGGGGGCATCATTTGGGTGAATCAGTCACCCCATACATAGTATACACATAGTACAACATCACAACACACATACAATTTTAAGATTTCGGGATCAAAATCGACTTGGGTATATAAGCAGTTTTAGGGCTCAAAATTAGACTTGGGTCCTTAGTACAATGGTGCCTTTCTTGGAGTGCCTATAACCAAGGGGGCTATTACACAATGATTGGGTTCGCACATAGTCTATAGAACTCTACACAACAAATTTTATAGGGTAGGTTGTCCTTAGCACATGCATTGGTACACATCATTTGCAGTGGTGTTTTATTTCAAGGAGAAAGTTAAAGGTTAGAGGATAACACTATACTTTCCTCTCTACACTACTTATGTCATGGCATCGATCACCCAAAAACTAGACAATACAGAGATCTCTATAGTTTCGGAAGCGATTAAAGGTTGGAGGATAAATCAAACTTTCCTCCCTATACTTCTTCCATTACAGTGGCGTGAGATCACAAAAAAACTCACACATTCACTCATCTACAGATCCTTTCTACACACTTTTTCTCATCACGGATCAGTGCACATGTTCCTTTTTCACATTTTCAACATTTTTCTTTTACATACTTACATACATTTTTTATACATATACATGCATATTTGACTACTTGATCATCTTCTCTTTTGCAGTCCATCCATATGGGAAGCAAGTAGTCAACAAATCACACACATCATACACATCACAAAACATGTACATCACACATCACATTTACACACGTGTTTCACCCTAGGTTCATTTCATCACCTTTTACACTTTTGCATCTTTAGTCTCCATGCTCCATCTTTTTATCACTCCACACTTTGTCTAGTCCCTCGACATGCTTTCTACATCAATCTACATGGATATCAGGTACACATCTCTATCTACTTTATGTTACCAGCATTTCTTCTCACCAACATAAAGTGGGGAAAATGTAGACACAAAATCATGCACTTTGGGTAATTATCTAGTCTCGATCGCATACTACTATTCATATGGTTCCTAAGTAGAAAAATATTGATTAACCCATGTCTTTGGCCATCTTTCATTGTTTTATGTTGCTACTTTTGGTCTTGCACATTTATTGGCCTAGTTTGTCTTTTCATACTTTAGTTTTACCTTTTTTTGGACTAGAGCACCCAGCTAGATGTCAACGTTAGGTGCCCTCGTCCCCTCTGGGGGCCCTAGTCCTCTTTACACTTTACTCACACTTTTTGGGTCCTTTCTATCCATTTGAGCATCTTATATTTTTGGTAGTCGGCCTTTTTGGGGTTAATTATGAAATTCAAGCAAGGAATCATATAAATATAAAGTTATGTGATCATAATAAGGGACCAAGCACTAAGCACTACTTATCACCACCTAAGGTTACATCCATCAAGGAATATAGAGCTCCATTTGCATCCATCTAGATCCATCACAAGGGATAAAGGTGGTTTCTATGCATCACACTTCATAGGAGGGGAGTTTATTCTATTCCATGCACACATTATTTACATTCTACATCTAGCTACTTGCTCACTACTTCAAGTGTGACAATGTAAAGAGAAACCTAGGGAAAAATTCCACACACACACAAATAAATACATTTGGTCTTAAATGTAGTGGAACGCTTAGTTGTAAGTCCACCATTGTGGTGGCTGAGGATAGTCTGACCCCTTCATTGCATCTTTCTTTTTTAGAGTTTGATGCTTTGTTTGGGGTTTTATAGGTGATTCTTCCATTCCAGATTTATAGCGACATCATGACATCTGGTGAAGTTTAGAGACATACACGCGATAAGAAGTGAACAAGTGTAAAGCTCTAGGGACTTTATCAAAACTAGGTTCGGCCATTTTCACATACCAGTATGCACCCATATTTTAGACCAAGGTACCTAGGTTCCCCATCCTTCTCCGAAACCCCAAAATCTAGCCAAGTCACTTAGATCTACATTTTCCATGGCTCTTGTGTGATGTTTTTCCATTCCTTCAGCCGGTCTTCATTGCGATACATCCTGTGACCTCTACGAATCAACTAAGGCTCTTCTAACCCTCTTTACACATTAGGGTTTCTACATTTCATTGTTAGCTTGCTTGGGTATATTTCATTATTTTATTATTCATTCATTTACTATAAAATTGCATTATATTAGGCTTGGATTATTAAATTTTATCATAATCACACACGGGTGCCCCCATCCCTCTCTAGGCACCTTAGTCCATTCAAATCCTCCATATCTGCAATTTTCCAGGATTTTGTGAAATGGTCTTCCATCTATGTTCATTCGGTCACCACTATGGCACTAGTCTAACAACTTCTATGAATCGAGTTAAGGATCTTCTAACCCTCTTTGCAATTAGGGTTTCATTATTTATTGCTTAGTTTCTTAGGTATTATTTTTGTATTGTATTATTCATTTATTTACTATTACTATAACATCTATATTAGGATATAATTTTACATTTTAGCATAATCATTTTGGTGAACCCGACCACTTTCACGCTTAGGATCCTCATTTTTCCTCTATCATGGGTCGTAAAATTCCTCAAATTTCTTTTTTTGATTTACTTAAGATGCATTCTAATTGCCAAGATGTTCTGTCAAAAAACTTAGACACCATGTATCTTCCTCAAGATATGCCACCACATGAAATAAGTCCTATCTTTGATCGTCTATCTGAAGACCCTATCCCTTGTGATCCTCCATCTAATCAATCCATGTTGGACTCAATTCAAGCTTTGAATTCTTTATTTCAATACAAATTTCAGGCTATGTAATCCATGATCATATCTCTTAAATTTGAAATCCAACATCTTAAGGACACTTCTCGGGTTCATGTTCATGTTTATTTTCCTCCTACATCGCATCTCATTCTTTGTCTTTTACATGTGCTCATATCATTGAGCCTCGGTATTTCCATTATCGGAGCCTCTTGTGTTTAATCACAATGCTAAGAAAAATGATATTTGTATTGAGCTCCTTATTCATAAATCGACCACTTTACCGTATACTCAAGGCTATCCTCCTTACCGTATACTCAAATCTATCCTCCTTCTTGACTAACAAAATATCAAGGTCGCCCATATTTCAATTATCATTGAATCAATGGACATAATGGAAATGACTCGATATGCTTTACGATGACGAATCAAGCATCTCGAGTATCAAGGATTTATCTCATTCACTACACAACATTCTACTACATGCCCATCTACAATTGTTACATCCCAATGGGTTCCTAAATCTGATTTGTCTATATCTAATAAGCATCATGTCATCTTTTTAAAGGTTCCTTCTTCAAAGAATCAAGAACCACCTAAGAAATCACCTCTCAAAATCAATATGGCACCCCCTTACTAAGTCATCTGCGGCATTACAAAGTCCAAATATGCAATTGCCTCTCAAAATCAGTCCATCTTCTTCTCCTATCAAGTCATCTGTAGTGTCATCAATCCCACCTAAGTTACCACCATTCAAGATTCCTCCCCATCCTACTCCACTTCCATTTCCAATTCATTTTGTCAAAGAAACTACTCCTATTGATAGCCAAGACACATTTCTACCACCATTGCATGGTCTTATTGTTGCTTTTTCCACACATGCTTCCACCACTTCATGCAAACTTGGTCTTTGGTAGGTGACTCCTATCACCTTACCTCCTTGATGACACACTCATGTTCTTACATTTCTTACATGACTATTGAGGGATATCTTACAATAAGAACCCCATTTCATCATCACATTACATGCTTCATTAACATATCTATCTATTACATAATCACTCATACATACATACATCTACAACCATCTATTTCTCCCCGACGCGTACAATACAATATCTCATCATTTATTCCATTACGATATCTATGATACTTCACCACCTTCATATATCATTTTTCTATTTGTTTCCATACATCATTCATTGAATAACACACTCATCACCATACACTTGGGGGCATAATACTTACCCCCCAATTCCTAGCATGTTCAGTCTCACATACACACATTGCATTTAGTCTTGAACATTCATCAACAAATTTTCATTACCCGATGACACACTCTTGTGCTTTGGTTCACACTTGACTGTTGAGGGCATCCTATACACATGAACCTCACACATTGCACTACACATTATACATCCTCCCACATTCTACATAAAATTCCTCTTACATATTACATCCTACATTTTGCATCTCACATCTATCATGCATCATTCAAACTTTGTGCTTCATACATCATACATTTTATACATACACAATCTTTAATCTCCTATGTATCATCCTCACTCTTTGATTTGTAAACCCATACATTGCACACATTCTACACATTACATTTTTATAATTTAATCATCTTTCATTACACACTACACATTCCACTTTATGCACTTCTCATCACTACATATACTACACATATTACGCATTTTACTCATCTACTTATACGTGCTCCACTCACTACCCGATGATGCACTCTAGTTCCATGGTCCATACTCGATTGTTGAGGGTATACATATCAAATGGACCTCTTCAACTCATACATTCAATCAATCGATCAATTTTTTTACCATATCATGTGACATTCCTACCGAGTGCCTTCCTCATACATTTCGTGATATACAATTTGTGCTACATCATCATGCTTTCTATCATTTTATCCATACATTTCGTGATATATGCTTTGTGCTACATCATCACATTTTCTACCATCCTATTTATATATTTCATGATATATGCATTATGCTACATCCTCAGTTTTGTTAGCATCTTACTCACCCAACTAGTGATATACGCTTTAGGATAAATCATCACACATCCTATAACCTCCTTAAATAACTTTAAAATCAATCATACATATGTCACATTCAATATCATTTGCACGTCATTATTCTCCAATCAACACTATGTGCTTACATTATCACTTCTACTCACAACACATCACTCAAAACATTTCCCGATAACGCACTCTTGTTTATGGTTCATTATTGACTACTAAGGGGGCATAAACAAATGAACCTCACTACATAAAACTCCATTCATTCGGGGAACGTGGATCCTATCATTCACTCTGCATTCCATTCCATCCATCCACAACATACTGCATATCTTGGTTGAATTTACTCTTACATGCATTTACTTGTACATGTTCACTTTATTACACATGCTAGATAGATATCTTATATGTTATTACCTTTATTATACACACATGTGTTCACTTGTTTTCTAGTTGTGATCGCAGGCTCTACATATCCATTACACACAACATGGATGCTTGGCGCATACACCTAGTACCAGTTCCAAAACGGCTCATGAGGGCATCCATTTCTATACACTACAGGTTTTATGGTATCATTTTGTTTTATAACACACTACTTTATCAGATTATACACGCTTTGACATAATTGTTATCTTTCTAACGTGCTAATGGGTGCTTCATGTGTAACATTTATTTTGTAGGACTATTTTCCACCATGGTTATCTGTTACATTATTTGTACTTGCTTGTTATTGTATGTCATTGTTTATAGGATTTTCCCTTTGTCTTGCATGCACACTTGTTTTTTACGGCCACTATAACCTTGATTGTCTTGTGACATTGTGAGTGGTGTCCCATGTTTGTAACCCATTTTTGTGGTATACATTGTCTTCTTGTTTGTTCTATCTTACACATTGTCTTATACATGCATGTTTGTATTTTCTTGTACTAACACTTGTCTTCCAGCCACTTGTTTTCATGTGCCTTGGTTTCTACCAAGCACATTCCCTTCCCCTACAAGGCATAGTTTCATAGTTTCAATGGTCTATCCTCCTTTGGGCCGCATTCTCCTTCAATGATGTCACATGTACCCCAAACAAGGTGGGGTATAATTTGGGTGAATCATTCATCCCATACAGAGTATACACAATAGAACACAGTACTTCAGTATAGTACAAAGACACACTTTCGGGACTTAGAATTAAACTTAGGTTAATGACACAGTGTGACCTTTCCTAGATTTCCCGAGACTAGGGAGAATATCACATAATGTCCTTTCCAGGATTACTTGAGACTAGGGGAATATCACATAGTGGTTGGTAGTTCGAACAACCTACAAAACTCCATACATAGTTATTTTATAGGAAAAACTCCTTAGCACTTGTACACACCATCTGGTGGTGTTTATACAAATGGAAGTAGTTAAAGGTTGGAGAATGACACCAAACATCTTATCCCTACACTTATTCATTACATTGACGAGAGATCGCCCAAAAAACTCATGCGCATCGAAATCATCTACAAGATCATTTCTACACTCTTTCCTCGTCATGGATAAGGTGCACATGTTCCTTTTTCACATTTTCAACATTTTCTTTTGCATACTTTTTATACATATACATGAGTATTTCACTACTTGATTGCCTTATCTTTTATAGGTCCTTTTGTATGGGAAACAAGTAGTCAACATCAATAACAACATCACGCACATCGACACCAACAATAGATATAACACTAAATTCACACACACATTTCCGCCCTAGGTTCATTTTCATCACCTTTTACAATTTTTCATCTTTCTTCTCCGCACTCCATATTTTTATCACTCCACATTTTTTCTAGTCCCTCGAAACACTAGCTACATCAATCTACATGGTTATCGGTATACATCTCTATATACTTTATGTTACCAAGCATTCTTATCACCAAAGCATATAGTGGGGAAAATTTAGACATAAAATCATGCACTTTGGGTATTTATTTAGTCTTGATTACATACTACTATTCATATGATTCCTAAGTATGAAAAGTAATGATTAACCCATGTCTTTGGCCACCTTTCTTTACTTTATGCTTCTTCTTTTAGTCTTGCACTCTTACTTTCTCGATTTTCTTTTCACCTTTCGAATTTGTCATTTTGGATGCTAGTTCCCAGCCAGACACCAACACTGTGTGCCCCGTCCCCTCTAGGTTCCCTTGTCCTCTTTTTACTTTGGTCACTTTTTGGGTCCTTTCTAGTTGTTTTAGCATCTTATCTTTTTGGTAGTCATCCTTTTTCGTGGTTAATTACAAAATTCAAGCAAAGGAATCATATAAATATAAAGTTATGTGATCATAATAAGGGACTAAGCACTACTTATAACCACATAAGGTTGCATCCATCAAGGAATCTATAGCTCCATTTGCTTCCATCTAGCTCCATCACAAGGGATAAAATTTTGGTTCATCTGCATCAAACTTCATAGGAGGGGAGCCTATTGTTTCCGTGTACACATTACTTACATTCTACATCTAGCTACTTGCTAACAAATTCAAGTGTGACACGCACAAGAGCAACCTAGGGAATAATTCCGCACACACACACACACGAACTACGTTTGGTCCGAGATGTAATGCAATGCTCAGTAGTAATCCCATCATTGTGGAATTTGAGGACATTCGACCCCTCATTTTGCATCTCTCTTTTTATGATTTGATGTCTATTTGAGGGTTTTACAGGTGCATCCTTTGTTGCAGGTTTTATAGCAACATTGGCGATCCAAGTGCGATTTACAGAAATCAAACGAAAATAAGTGAAAACCTCTTGTGACACCTTAGAGGAGGTTTTTGAGCATCTACGTAGATCGGGGCCACCGAAACAAGACCAGGGAACCCACGAGTGTCCCCCTCCCTCTCAAGTGCCCCGCCTAGTCAAATCCTCCAGATCTATAATTTTCCGGACTACTGTGTGATGGTCTTCCATCTCTATTCAACTGGTCACCATTGCATCACATTTCAACATCCTCTGAAAAATAACTAAGACTCTTCTAACCCTCTTTGCAATTAGGGTTTCATTATTTATTGCTTAGTTTCTTGGGTATTATTTATGTATTTCATTATTTATTTATTTACTGCTATAACATCTAGATTAGGCTATAATTTTACATTTTAACATAATCAATTGTCACCCAAAGTGATTTAGGACATGCCATATGGTTCAATGTCGAAAACATGACATTTGAAGAACCCATGTGGTGTGAGGCACCAAAATCAATGATCCATGTCGATGAAGGAACAACTCTAGCTACAAGGGCCTTTCCTTCTTCTTCTCATATTTAGACTCCTTTGATTTGAAAAACTTAGAATTTGGAGAATTTTGTTTGATAAACTCAGGAACACCTATATTTATTCTCAAGTAAATGATTGAGGTGATCTATTTGTTTTCTCATACATTAACTATCTTCATGTCTAGTCTTCTTGCAATAGGAACACTTAAAATTTTCTTTATTTTCTTTAGGCTCAAAAGTAGAAGTGTTCGTGTTAGGTTGGTTTGGGTTTTTTTGGTCTTGGTTTCCTTCTTTAGTTGTTCCTTTTTCTCTTTCTTATTTTTAGGTTTCTTATCCTTTCTTGTACCAATACTTGCAACAAGGGCATGAGACTTGGATTTTAGTGCTCCCATTTGAATCAACTTATCTTGTTATTAAATGAGTTGGGATGAAAATTTACCAAATGAGGTCATTTTCCAATTATCCCTAAATCTTATTTCATGGTATGGAAGGTAGGAAAAATATTGAGTATTCACGACCTAACTTAGAAAGAATCGACAAGATCAACTGGGCATATTTTTTCTCAACTCCACATTCCTTTAAGAACAATCTAGTGTGGAAAAACTTTGAGAAGAAGGCCTACAATTTATCAAATTTACTAGGAGTTAATCCTAGTAGTTCGTTTTCTAATTTATGTTCTCTCATGTCATCTTGTTTTCCAAACATATCGTCAAGATTTTTCTAGGATCCACTAGGTGTTTCAAAGACTCAATGTGTAAAACCAAGTCAGGAGAAACGAACATATAAAGAATACCCAAGGCTTCATCACATCGGTTTAGCCACTTAGATTTTTAGGTTCATCGTCAGGATCAATATCAACTCCCATAGTGATGTGAAACAACCCTTTACCCCTTAATTTCATAACCATTTTAGATCTCCATTCAAATAAATTAAACGGCATAAGAAAAGGAACTGAAAGAACATCCATCATGAGGAGAGAGAAAGAAGGAATGTAAAAATAAAAGAAGCACACACACACCCCAAAGCAATATTTCACACCATGTTTATGGTACTTTATAGTTTAGTGTGTTGATTACAATTAGATAGGAATGTGCACCGTGAAATAATCACCACTCACCTTGTAATCAGTAAAAATGTGTAAGTGTGGAGACAAAAATCATGTTTTGGTGATTGTGATAGTTTGAAACCGCAAGAAAGCACAAGACGATGTGAAAATAAGAGAAGGGAAGAGAAAAAGGGTCTTGTGTGAGTAATAGTGTCTCACGTCACAAGAGAAAATCCCTTGCCGCAAGGTTGTGGCGAAGTTTTCACTAGCCCCTAAGCAATAATGAGAGTGATATAATATAAAGAACGAATTAGAAACAATTCTAAAATCCTCTAGGACGCAAGAAAAACCTCTAGAAAGAGAAAGGGCCCCCAAAAAGATGCTACACACCTCGATAAAGATTAGTGACAAAAAATTCTAATAACCTTAGTTTGCAAAAAAATTCCACTTAATTTAATTATAACAAAATTAAATAGGAATTTTAAGTTGGAACAAAAAATGTTACCTTTTACTTAACTTTAATGACCTACTTAATAATAAATTTCCTCTTTTAAAAAAATAAACATCCAAGACTTAGATTAAATTTTTAACGAATCGGGTTTGAAAAAAAAAGGGCTAAAAAAATAAAGGAGGGAAAAATTAGGTGAAGAGAGGGGTATGGGGAGCCATGTGGAGGGATTTGGTTTGATCCTAGTGGCCTTTATCCTGTCAAAATAGTCGGGTGTCACAAAAACACGAGAGAATATTAGGGCCTAGCGGCCACTAACTTGACAGACGATGTAATGCACGTAGGTTTGCAATGGATGTGGGAGGTGAGGTCTCTAACAGATCCGAGGGGAAGACAAGGTAGGGATCAACGGACCACAATACAAGTTGAGGTTTGGGACACCAAGGCACACCAAATGGGTAAACAATCAAACGACCAAGAACATGAACCAAACAAGGTAAAACCCAACATAGACGTTGAGGGGTCCAAGATGAAAGTGAAGAAATCCAAGGTGGTTCGGGAATGAAAAGCATACAAATCAATATGTGAGGACTTTAATAGGGCAAAGCTCAAAAATTCATGCAAAACTAAACTTGCCAAGAAAATGAGCTTGAGCCAACACAACTTATTGAGCAAAAAAGATCTCGCAAATAGTAGAGATGAGAGGTAGAGGCGGGACAAAATAGAGTACAACAAGAGGTGAAAGGAGCTAGAAATAAATATTTTTAATAAAAAATAAACTTTTTAATGAAAAAATCAAATAACCAGCAACCATAGGAAAATACCTCCAAACACGCTTTCACTTAAAGATACTGCAATTATCTAAGATCGGTTGGAAAACACCTAAAACTACATATACATAAAACCCAACACAACAAAAACTCCATAAATGAAACTGTTAAATAAATTAGCAAGATTACAAAGATGACTAAAAAAATTGCATGAGAAGCAAATAAATATGAAACTACAAGTAATTAGCAACCAAAATGAAATGAGTGTAATTTTACCGAATCACAAACTTTGATATCATGTGATATTATTTTGTGAGGATCAAAATGGAAGCCCATGCACATCAACAAGGTTTCACTCTAAAGGTGATGAGAAACCTCCAAGAAATCAGAAATAAAAATCAAACAACGTAAAATCATGCGAGGAAAAACATGTCTGCTCATTCTCATAGATCAAAAAGAGGGTTTATATTGGGGTGTTGTGTAACTCCGGTTCTGGACCATGATTTTTTCTAAGAGGGAATAGATGAATTATTATTGCCAAAATGGAATGTAACTCCTATGATGTCATTCATGCATATGCAATGAAAAATTCTATGACATGATCTATCATATGTCAAATAAATCCTATGACCTATGATTCATCTAAGTGAGATGACTCACCATGTAAGGTGGAAAATACCCCAAGTGCTAAAGAGGAAAGTCACATACACTATCAAAAACAACTATAAACATCCTTTATCACATTGTAAACACTTAACTGAATTTCATATCATCTATGAATCAAAATTTCCTCACCATCTTTGAGGACCTTTGAGATTTTATGGCATATCTCATTACGCATTAATATCATATTATTTTCCACCCTCATGAAAATTTGAGAGAGAACATCCTATCAAACATCATGTATAGAGGGAGTGAGGGAGAGAATAAATTGAATGTGTCTTTGGTTGAAATAGATGGAAGTGATAAGTTTGTTCCTCGGCTTTCCTAAAGTATGTTTGTAAGGGTGTACATTTATTGTGATTTGGAACTATAATAAGAGGTAAAGGGAAACTATATCCTAAGCTTGAGGGTGGATGATAAGGTAATCTTATATGATGCAAAAATTGTGATGTAAAAAAATTATTATAGAGAAGAGAGAGGATGTTTTTTTTGCTAAATTTATTCGTAATGAAATTGTTCTCTAAGATTATTCATGATTTTTCTTTAGGCTCTACAATCCTCAACATTATTAATCGGTGCATCATGTTATACGAGGAATTTTACAATATCAGCAAATAAATTCGTAGGAGATGTGTAAATAGGTGGTAGAAAATATGTCATGCTTATATGTGTTGTTTTTTTATTAAATATTTAACTAGATGAACTAGAGTGATGTTAGATTTAGGATTTGATTGTTGAGGTGGATAAAAATCATCCTCCAACATGTCGTATTTGGGGTTAGCATCAAAATATTCAGATTTATAATGGGAATGAAACTTATGGTATCGATACTAAATTTGAAGGATTGTAATGATTTTATGGAGGATGCACTAACAAAGCCCCCTCCCCTACTCATTAGATTCATTATATTTAGATGTATATTGAAATTATTATTTGTATCATAAAACCTCTACATTCTTATCATGGGTGTAACCAAACAAGATTAAATCATCTAACAAATGATTTCTATCATAATCAAGGAAGTAAGATTGATATTAAGGGACTAAATGATGTTTTTATTGAGAGATGAATGAGTAATCTCTTTAAGAGGAGGTTAAATATTAGAAATGGTAATAGGGATTAATTCAATTGTATTCTCACAAGATATAGGTTGCAAAAAAGGGATAACTTGTGCAATGATAAAGTCAAGAAGATTAAAGGATATCATTTTAGGTTTGATTTCATTGAGATCATCATCATCTAAATCAAAACCTTAATTAGGAGTCCTCGAATAAATATAAATATGATACTTCCTATAGACACTCGTAAATATTTCATTACGCATTGTAAACCCATAAAATCATCCTGTAATTACTTCACAAGATATATTATGACCATTTTCAACCACTTTTGATAGATTCCAAAGTATTTTATGACTTTTAATGATATTTTATGACATTATCCCGAAACTCCCCTAATCATTCCTATCGCTTAGACATATCTCTCTAATTATTAAATATTCACACTATGTACCTTGTTACATTCATATCTCATTCCTATGATTGATTAATTAATCCTATCACTCTTATTGTTCATCTCGCTAATCCATTAGCTAATTTTATTAGTTAATTAAATATCAAAATAATTAAATAAATCCTACACATTATCCATTTCCACCTCATCTCTTATCCACTTTTACTTCTCTAATTAACATCTCAAGTTAACCGAGAGAAAAAAAAACAATTAAATCATTAAATCATTAAATATATGCAAGAGGAAAATTTTAGATTAAATCAAATCATGCATTTGAGTTAACTAAATATATCTCCTAAAGTATGGCATTCTAAAAATAAATCAAATCACTCCAAAATTAAAAGTCACATCACGTTTTTGGGTGAATAAAACAAAAGACATGGAGTTAATATTTAATTCTAAATATTCAAAAGGCATTCCACCTTTTCCAACTCAAAATAACTCATCCATACAAGTTCAAAATAGAAACTTATCTCCTCAATCAAATTGGAAACTTAACTAAACAATCCAATCATGCTTTAGTTAACTTCAGATCAGACAAGTTAATCACACAAATCAAGGATTTGGGATTCTCTTCCCTCATCTATAAATAATTAGTCATTCCTCTCCAATTATCATCTTTGAAAGATTTGAAATTTTCATCATTATGTGGATTATCATTCAATCTCACATACTTTGTTATGTTTTCCAATCAATCACGAATATAAAATCAAATCAGTCACTCAATCACTTTTCTCTTCCATTCCAAATAGCTTTGGAGCATCCACAAACAATTTGATCAAGAGGTTAAACAATCTCGTACTTCATTCCAAGCTTTAGTAGTCTCATTTGAGGTTGCATGGATATACGAAGAAGGATTTGTTTTTCTTTTATTTTCATTGTTACTTTCATGTTGTAGTTTTTATCTCAGTATACATTTCTTGCATTCCCGTGGGAAAAACCCACATATTTTTCATTTTTCATCGTGTTTTTAAATTAACCTTGTTTTTTTGTTATTCTTGTTATTTTAAAATCACCGACCATTTTTCAGTCTTTTTATGGAGTAAATTACGAGCAATTTCAAAGAAAAATTCAAATTGGTTGTGTTTTAACTTTTTGTGTAGTTATAGGTGATCCGCACTACCGTGACATAATTTTTGTTGGCATAACACGTAATTTGCGCTAGTGTCACCAGATTTGTGTTTTCATGTTATTACATGTGCTACCGTTACAATATTTGCATTATTGTTTCCTTACTTGCACTAGTTTCACCACATATGCATGCACTAGTGTGGATATAGGTGCGTTATCATTTCACTTTATGCTTGGCATTTTTTTATGTTTCGCAGACTTTCGCTACCATCACTTGATTTGCACTACCCTCTACCGAGATATGCGCTATTATTGACTTGGTTTTGCTCGTGATATTACATGTGTTTCTATGACCTTTGTCTACATTCATATTCCTACACCATCATTAAATATATGCAAGAGGACACATTTATATTAAATCAAAATATGCATTTGAGTTAACAAAATAAATCTCCATAAAGAATGGCATTCTAAAAATAAAGCAAATCACTCCAAAATCTAAAATTAATGTCACTTTTTTGGGTGACTAAAACAAAAGACATGAAATTAATATTTAATTCTAGTTATTCAAAAGGCATGCCACCTTTTCCAACTCAAAATAACTCATCCATGCAGCTCAAAATAACAACTTATCTCCTCAATCAAATTGGAAACTTAACTACGCATTCCAAGCATGTTTTACAATAATGCTTTAGTTAACTTCATATCAGAAAATTTAATCACACAAATCAAGGATTAGTGATTCTTTTCCCTCATCTATAAATAATCATTCATTCCTCTCCAATTATAATTTTTGCAAGATTTCAAATTTGCATCATTATTGTGTTGGATTATCATTCAATCTCACATACCGTTATGTTGTCCAATTGATCATGAATCTATAATCAAATCATTCACTCAATCACTTTTCTCATAGTTCAAATCTACTTCCATTTGGAACACCTTTGGAGCATCCACAAAATATTTTATCAAGAGATTCAACAAGCTTAGTACTTCATTCTAAGCTTCGGCAGATCTCATCCAAGGTTGCAAGGAGATATGAAGAAGGATTTAGTTTACTTTTATTTGAATTGTTTCTTTTATTTTGTAGTATTTCTATGTATACACTTTCACTATATTCTTAGATGGTGTGGACACAGTAGCTAAATCATTGATACTCTCGGAAGGGGAACATAATGTTATTTTGAAGATGTTGTGTTGTTTAAATTTTTCAAAATACAACATGATTGTGCCACCTTGAATTTTATAAATGGAGCATAAGTAAGGACATTTAATGTAGTGACATGCATACAAAATGATAGAGTGTATTTGATGTGCCCATGGTTGGTCAAGGAGAATTTATATGATAAAATAAAATTTAAGGTCAAAAATTTCACTCTAATGGTGTGAGGAGGCATGGTGATGGGAAACTAAATGAAAAATAATGTATGAATTCAGCTTCAATCATAACATTGTCATGTGTTGTAGGTTGATTTTAGGTTATTAGTTAAATAACGTAAGGATTTTCTGAACTCCAAAGAAGTGACGTGTGTTCCATAATCCTCATCACCGAGATTAGATTTGACTTACAAGTTACTATTATCAATGGAAATGAATAGATGAGGGAATTGACACAAAACAATATTTTTATGGGATCATAGAGTCGAGTGAAAATTGAAGAGATAAGGATTAATCATTTTTATGATCAATTTGAATATATATTTCTTCACATTATTGAAGTGTGTTATTATTTGAACCATACAAGAGAGGATCTTCCCCAAATCTAATGGGTAATATATATTTGTGTCCAATAATACTTTCACCAATTGGTGAATATGGTTAGGAATGGTCTGTATGAGTTCAAAAACTTTATTTAACTCAAATATTGGAGATTTGTATGATTGGGTCATATTCTTCCAAGCTAGGTTGTATAGTTTTGGTCTAAACCTAAGGAGTCTCAAATCATAATAATATTTAGAGAGGTTGAGGACTCAAATTGGGATGTGTTTTTAGTTCAATTTATGCAACATTGATGTGTTGGATGGCCAAGGAAACTCATAAAAGTACACTAGCCCTATTGAAACAAGATAGTGAATGTAGTCAAAGGATACATAAGTATCCCAAAATGGCATTATTTTATAGGTTCATGATGGCCAATAGAATTGATTTGAAATGATTTTTCAATTTTTCAGATTTATGAAATTTTTAAAAAGAAATTTTGACCTCTAGGATAGGCATGAACATCTTATAAGTATTACTTTGAGCCGGGGGATATGTGGAATCAATGAAAATAATTACTTGTTTCATAGCATTCATGTTAACCATGTTTTCTTGGTGGAAAATGTTAGGATTATATGTGTTTTTAAATGGAATTGGATGAAGGAGATGAATTTTGATTGTCATTATTAGGATAATGTGATCTATCAACCTTGGAGTGATTAGGAAAATGCTATTTGTAAATCACCAAATTTTATTCTTATGCATAAAATCATGGAAATGGTGTTTTCTTGGTCTCTTTATTTCATGGATTCATCATGTTTTTCTATTATCATAGCATCATGATCAAAATTACATCAAAGAAACAAAATATAAGCCATGACTCAAAGTTATTGGAAATTGTCATGAAAATGACCTAATTTTTATTCCTTAAATATAATTTAATATTGTCTAACATTAAGGGAGAGGTCATGAAGGGTCCATAGGATTTGAGAATGGTATATGTATACATCATCTTAGTTATTCTCTTGTGATACATTGATGAAAATCCTTGGTGGGGTGTAGGAGGAAATGATCCTCCTTGGGTTTGAGAGGGTTTAACCTTGATAGGTATAAATGTTGTGACTCATTCAATTAGAAGTATTACCATGATTTTGAGTATATATATAACTCCATCATCGATGGGTTTGAATTTTAAGGTTACATAAGGACTTGAAGAGTTTTTTTGTTATTTTTGTTTAGGAATAGGTTCCAAAAATTCTCAAATAAGATGGTCTTGTATTTTAGCTTGTTCATTGGCTTCCTCCAAAGATGATGGCGAGAAGGACCTAACCTTGCATTTATGGTGTGGTTCAAAATCCATAAGGAATAGTTCTAGAATAGATTATCATTGTAAATGTTATTCTCAACATTGTTAGAAAATGTTTTCCATCATTTGGTAAAGGATTTAGCCATATCATTTTCAGATTGTTTACAATTGAAAAAGGAATTGATGTTTTTTTAGGTAGTTCATGATAGTGAAACTATTCAACTAAAGCATTAAATAAACCTTTAAGTTAAACAATAGAATTATATGAAATAGTATGTTACCAATCTAAAGAATCACTTGTAAGGATAATAGATTTGTATAACATTTTGTTTTGGTTAGGTCCTTGTAGACATTAGTAAAGTTTTTAAGATGAATAATGGAAGTGATTGATCCATTATAAGTGATGGTTAGAGTGACTACTCCAATTTCCATGATGGGGATATGAGAATATAAAGGTGCTTTGAATTTACTCAAGAGATTTGTTAGTGATGTGAGGTTTCGAATCGGGTTCCCATTGGGATTAAAAGGGGGAGTAGGGTAATACATAATTTAGAATACCTCACTAAATATGTTTTGGTAAGTCCTTTGAGTCAATTTGGATTACATTTGAAGGAATTGGTGATTACTATTAGTTTGCATGTGGGGTATTTTTTCCAATAGTTGCAAGATCATTATGTTAAATTCACAAAGGGTAGTTTGGTTAGTATTGTTGGGTTAAGTAGGTGCATTGTCAAGGTTAACAACCACCACCGTTGAAGAAGATTTGCTTTCCCAAATATGTTATTGATGGGATTAATATTATTGAGGATATCATCTATACAATGTTGGATGGATTTAGGAGCTTCCTTGTAAAGTTCGGAAAATTTTGAACGCATTTTTGTACTTAAGAGTGTAATCCAAACCTAATATTTTCCTTTGGTTTATCTCTTTCTCTTATTATTCATTGATTATGGTTGTGTTTAGTTGAGATCTAGTGATAAGCTTATTACTAGTTTTGTTAAACATGCTCTTATTAGGTTTAGAAGCAACCATATAAAAATCTTCGTATAAGGGCTCAAGATAAGGAAATGAGGCCAAATCAATAGTTTGAGCACTATAAATTTGTTCCATGGTAGGAATGGGAGAATAGACTTTAAGGGCTAAAGGTGGAAGAAAGGTAATTTAATAAGCAAGTTATAATTGAAAAATTGGAAACTCTAAGAGGATATGATGAAAAGTAATAATGATAAAAATTTGATATAATAGGAGATGAAAATAAATGTGAATTTGAATCACTCAAGAGTGGAGAAATATTTATGTCAGGTTCACCATCATCTTTTTAATCTAAAATGGTCAATATGATTATCCTCACTCTCTTCTCAATAATATAGATTAGGACATTAGTAGAGAATCATTTTAGGGCCAACATACAATCCGAGAATAGATCCTAGTAGCACAATAGTCATGGTTATAGAAGATAATAATCCACACGCATATCAAATACATGCGGTATCAAAATATATGTCTAAGATAATAGGGTGGGGTCTTCCTACAATGCTAAGGTTATAAGAGTAATGATAATAAACAAGTGTTAAGTTTAGAATAAGGGTTGTAAATAAGTAATGTAGCAGATAAGGATATTCTACACTAGCCTATTCTAATACATGACACCTCTTGTAGATACCTAAGAATGGAACAAGACCTTTTTATATGTATTTCAGATTATTTTATGGATATGGTTGGTTAACTCAAATAATTGGGATTAATTAATGCATCAACACTTATATTTCAAATCAAGTTTTTTTGTAATATTTCTTAAACACCTCTTTGGTCATCATTCATTTATTTTAATATGTTTTATGGGAATTATCACATTGTGATTTTGATCTAGGATATTTATTCTATATTCTAGACATAGTCAATCTTCCTAGACAAAATTTCCCAAACAAAATTTTCCTACACAAAAAAAAATCTCCCTTTTTCACTTAAAAAGTAAAAAAAAATCGCTTCATGTTAGTATTTTAGTCATTTTTATTTTGATTTTGAGTTAGTTAGATTCCAAACTATTCTTAACTCATGTGATCACTATATAAACACATCATTAAAAACATTATAAACGAGGGAATTGTTACAATATCAATACACTAGTCAAACATCCAAATATATCTTTCACACTTTGAAGTACACACCTAATTACTCTTATTACAAATCTAAAACACATCCATTGTATGCAATATCTCTTGTGCCATCGAGTATTAAAGAATGAAATGTAGAATTGCATTAATTATCACATGTTCACATATCCCTACTAGTAGGTAGAACTACATTGATCTTAGGAATATTTGGAGTAGTTCTACATAGGAAATTTTCAACTCAACAGGGATTAAGGAATCTTAACTACTACGGATTAAACCCCTTTTAATATTTTAAATAAATGAGGAACCTAGGTTTTGGGTGAAGAAGAATCCCTAAATTATCTCCATATGTTAGATGTGGACAAAAAAATACATAATCTTGCTTCTAAAATAAATTTAAAATGTGCAAAATCTAGAATCCATATCGAGTTACAAAGGAAAAATTTATCCATACATGAAAAATTCATCTAGATGAATTTGTCTAGAACATGTGACTTCATCCTCCTTGTAGTCTCAAGACCCTATAATTTTAGGAAATCTCAAAGACACTTACAAAACCTTCTGCACACTTTAAATAATTGAAGGGTTAATTTTAAGACCCACCCTCCAAAAAATTATTATAGAATGGGTGGCGAATCTCCAAAATTGACTTTTGAAAAAATGGTGAATATCCAAAAATGATTCGCGGAAAAGGTGATTGGGCAGTCACAATTTTCTATGATTTCACAAAGTTGGAAGAATGTTAGATGGTTGTCTATCTATAACTAGACATGTTGAGTTATACTTCCATCCGTGTGGCATTAGATGGACTAGGTTAGACGGCCATCTCTTCTCTATTAGATGGACAAGGTTGGATGGATCAGTGTTGGATGACCATCTCTTCTCTATTAGATAGAGTAGATTGGATGGTCGTCTTTATATCTTATACTTCTATCTAATAGAGAATATATGGTCGTTAAATCTAGTTCATCTCACCCATACATAGACGTGTGTATCTTAACATAAACATATCTTAACTGGTCATCTCTTTAGTAATAAATGCTCATCTCTCTTGAAATAGATGGTCATCTCTTTATCGCTTGGATGTCACCACGTGTCCTGAACCATTCCTTTACTTGATCATGGTGGTCCTCAATTGATCACTGTCTCCGAAATGTGTTCCTCAAAACGCCCACCTATTGTTTTCTACCACGTGTGCTCATAGTGAACCCCGATCCCTATATATATATAGCCCTATGAGGTTCATTTATTTACTTTTCCCATAAAATTTTACAAATCTACAATGCTCTGACTCCAATTTTCTACGGAACCAAAGTGCAGCTTCAGTCTTACCCCTCCCTCTCATGTAACTTTACACCAATTTCCAAAGCTTTAAATGGCTAGTTCCACAGCTACTCCTGCCTCTAAATTCTAGTACAAAAATATCATGTTCCCTCAAATTACGACACTAATGAAATTGAAAGATACACCTAAAGACTGAATGCACAAACACAATTCATGGGGCTTGTCAACTTACCCCAATATGAAATAGATACTCCCTTCCCCAATTACTTAATCATTTCTTACAACCCGAAAAATAGAAATTTATTCGTCCCCCTAATGGATAGTATATTTTCATTTAGCGTGGAGCCCACAGATGTCCATCGATTAAATGGTTTACCATTTCAAAACCAGATGGTCGTGACTACAAAGGCTATCTTAACTGATGCAGACAAAAAATATTTGGAATCTCATTACAATGTGCAAGTTGATGGTAAGTTCAATTTTATTTTTCAATTATTTACTTTCTTAATATCAGTTGACTACCTAAGCATCTAACTTTTCTTGTATGTTGTTGCAACTACAGTTAATCGTTCTAAAAGAGGCCTTATTATACAAGGTGTTACACATAATTTCTTTCTTGCAATGATATCACTCTTTCAATCCAAGATTATGTTGCGGGAAAATCTATTGATATTCCACTTTGGGAAGTTCAATATTTATTGCAGACAATGGCAGGGAAACAATATGATTAGTGAAAATATTTTTCCAATCAAATTAAAATATATGTCAACAATGCCCTTTTCAGTATCAATGCATCTAATAAATCAAAGACTCTATTTTCTTGTACCAATTATCTTCTTTCTTTCTATCAAGAAGCTTTCCACCAATTACAGAATGGAAAAATTATGACTAATAAATGACAAATTGTTATTGATAGGTCTTTCAATTGAAGAACAACAAGTAACAATTAATTTTAACATTATAACAATTAATTATTTTTAATGTAATAATAACAATAATTTATATTCTGCAGAGAAGAATTGTAGCTTAAATATATCATAAAAATGCTATTTCTTAGGGTAAAGCCCCTCTGAGGCCTCTAGTGATTCTCGATTGTGTGTTAGGCAAGTGCAAAACATGAAATCTACCCCCCTTATGTTATGGACTCCTTGGCCCATTTTTCAAGGAGGAGTGTCCCTTTACTTTGTTTCAACGTGAAAGGGGACATGTGGATAAAAATTCACTCCCCCTTCAACAGATTGGTTTCATCACTTAAAATTTGTAACTTGAAGTGTTATAGAATGGAAAACGTGCAAACTCAAGATCTATTCAAATTTGGCCCCCTTCTCATGATGTATGCACCCATGGCACATTTTTTAGCTCTTTTGTCCCTTTTCTTTATCCCAAGGTGAAAGGGGACATGAGGGACAAAAAGTGTGTACCCCCTCTCATTTAGCCCCCGGACACATGTAAAACCACTCCCAAGAGCTATGGTTTAGCCCCTCATCTCACTCTCAAGAAACCCCATGCCGACACTTGTAATGATCTAATCCAAAGTGCGTCTGTGTTTCCCTTTTTTCCCTTTTCTCATCTTGTCCTCTATTTTTAGGGTCCAACTCTACTCCAATCATTTTCTAACCATGATTGAGCTCAAATAGATAAAAAAAGAGTTAAGGTGTGCAAATGATATGGAAAGGCTTCATTTCCAAACACTTAACCATTTTTGAATTTAAAATGCATTTTTCCCCTCCTAAAGCTCTCTCCTATGTTGATATGTTGTTGGAATGTTCACTGGGACCTCACATGCTTGAAAAACTAATTTTTGTGCATATCTCATGATCCCTTGGACCAAATCACTTCAAATTTTAACCATAAACTCCTCTTAAAAATACATACATGATGCTATATTATTCGTGGCATGGGATTCCACCATTCAAACGCTATTAAGGACTATTTTTTCCAGCCATGGACTCCATTTTTTCCCAGAGCGATTGAAAATGTATTTACATTTCCTGACTCGACGAGCCAAATTACCTGAAATTTGGAGCAAATAATCCTCATAAAATTAGATTTCATTTGAGTCACTTATAGCATGATGAAGTGGATTATATTTACGGATGTGGAGGAAAGAGTTTTCTCTCGGTATTATTCCCTCCTTGATGAAATTTGCATTTTCCCAACTATCCAACAAGCCAAATTGCCTGACATTTGGAGAAAATATTCTTCATAAAATTATATTTCATTTGATTCATTTCTTGCATGATGAGGTGAAATATTTTTGGAGATGTGGAGGATTGATTTTTCTCTTATTATTCTTCCCTCTTCAATGAAGTTCTCACTTTCCCACTAATTTGGATGAGAGAATCATCTACAATTCAAAGCAAAACATCCCTATAAAATAGTGATTTTTTTGAGATCACTCTTGTCTCATTCCGACGCCTTAAGACCCACTTCTAAAAATAGTAATTCTTACAAAGCTTCACAATCTATAAATAGTAAGTGTTGCAACGGTTCATTCTCTAAGTTTCCATTACTCCTTGCATATTAAGAACACTCAAAAGTGCTAAATCCAGACACTTACTAACAATAGACACCATGGAATTGAACTTACTAAAAATAGCATGTGTTAAGATTGTGATCAAACTTTTCACACTCGGTCATCTCTTGTTCATCTCACTGGACTTTTTCACCATGGAGCTCAAACACTCAAGTTTGGATCCAATTTCAACTTCAAACATTAAGTATCCTAATAAGAGTGAAAGTGATGTAACAAGTATGGAACTGGAAGAATTGAAAACAAGGGTGTTGATTGAACATTGAGAAGATGTAGAGTGGAATACATTCTCAATGGTTTATTTAGATTTTTCAAGGTCACTTTTGCAAGAGACTAGATGGTTCAATCCATCCTAGTAGTCACAGAAAAGGGTCATCATGTTTAAGTGATTCGGGAAGTCATCTCGGTCCACACAATGCAAGTCTCATAGTAGTTTTTTTGAACATTTATTCAATGCTTTAGAGTGGTTTTGCATCTCACGAAGGAAAAGGTTGCAATCACAATATTTCAATTCAATAGGAGGTCAAAGGAAAATAACTTCATTCTCATAGCATTCTCTTAAGATCCATCATAAGTAGGTTCTCCGTCAACGAAATCTTCCCGTCTCTAGATCATCACTTCTCTCTTCTTCTCTCTCCTCCCTCTCTCTCTAACATTATATTCCTTCATTGGGAATGTACTTTTTCACTCTTTCATCTTATTCACTTAAGTGGCCTTATTTTTCATCAGAAAAGTCCCTTTTCAAAATGTACTTAACTTCATTCCTAGTGAATGTGAAAGGTCACAAGTGGTGGTGAGTTGAAAAGTGTCATGGGGGAGATGGAGAGAATTTTGTAAGCTATAAATTGGGATGACCTCTTCATTCCAAGGGGTTAGAATTTGTTGATTGTTGTAATTTGTTGGCCTTTGTTTCACTACTACTACAAGAAATAAGCTACATTCTTCTATTTCCTTTCTTATGTTCTTCTACTCTCTCTACTTTCCAACTTTGCAAGCATTGTAATCTTGTATAACCAAGAAGGAAATTTGTGTCTTTAATTAATGAATCCATAGAACTTTGTGTCTTTGATTTATTAGTCTTGTTATTTCTTACACAATTGATTTCTTCATATTTAATGTGGACCTACTCTAGTTAATATTGGTGAGAATCTACAAGTGCCTACTCACAATCTTAACCCCCTTTCTCTATTTTCCTACTTCCCTTTACCTCTTTCCAAGAAAATTCCTCCCTTGTACATTGTACAAGCACTTTGCCACAGGAGTTTAGTGGAGTAATATTTTGTGATCCCGCCTTGATGGCCATCCCAAAATTTTATTTAGTCCTTGCATTTAATAAATGGGAGCCTCCCCATACCTAAGAAGGAGGGGCTAACCTCGTGACCGTTGGTGAAAACCACTAATTTTTCCTACAACAAATTATTTCACCAACAAGTCCCAATAATCACATGATGTAGTTAGTAAGTGTATATCATAAGGATCCACCTAGATGGCTTATGGCCCCCAAACCATCTATATCAATCATTTCTTAATCAATTGCATCATGATGCAAGGTAATTATCGTTTGCATACAACAACTATCTTGAAACTTCTAGAAATGAACATTTATCTCGCAATACAATAATGCAACAAAACAATGTATTGAATCCCAAATCATAAATAAAACTCCATACAAATCACGTAGCACACATATAGTGAGCAAACATAAGCCAAAATTAATGACATGAAAAAAATCCCATCAAAGACACACATGGGGATGAAACCATCCTCTTAAGGGTTACAATCATCCAAACTTAGATGAAACTTTCATCCTATAGATGACTTCATCTACGCCATATTTTTCCTTCTACATGCATACCAGTCTTATATACACAATTTTAACATTTAAAAAAATGACCAAAAAATAAAATTTTGGGTACTTACCAAGCATGGTGGCCCACCAACAATTAGATACTCATGACCTCGGGTCAATCGGAAGAATATTCATCTTGTCACACCATCATTTTCACTTCTCAAATCTCAAAATATGAAAGTTTCTATGAGATAAATGAATTTCTAAAAATAGAAATTCACCCTATTTATATTGAAATCGGCATTAGCACCACAAATTAAGGTTTACACTCGACGTTATCAAGAAACACATGAAAATGGAAATAGCATGAGTTTTTCTTATCTATTTTTGTGTCATTATAGGTGTCGAGATCATAATCTCATCTAGATCGTTACTATTTTATGTGTTTTTATGGAAATTACCATGCTTTAGGCCACTTGTTCAACATTACATCAACTAATGATGTTGTACACTAAATCATGACTACACACCGAATCATTGGGGGAATCCAACACTTTTTCTTGTCACTACATATCCTTTTTCACAATTAATCTTATCTAAAAACTTAAAGTAACTCTATTATGAAATTTGGCACACTTTTTTCTAGGTTCTAAGACCTAAAAGATTATGATATAGATGATTTTATCATTGTTACATCTTCATCCCTATTCCCTATGTCTATGATCGATCACACCCATTCGAGTAGTGAAAACCCTCTTTTCGGTACATAGAGGTGGCGGTAATTATGAGTGTTATTGAGCAAATGTTTTAGGTGTAGCATGGTGGATGCCCTTTGTGTCTGCTTTGTGCGTTAGAGCATTCCCTAGATAATGGGATCACAAGTAACTAAAATACAACCGTAGTGGTAGCACACATTCGGGATAACCTATGAAAAATTGAGGATTAAACTTAGAGGATGAATAAGTTAGTGCAAGCATTTTCCTTGAGCGAAGAATTGCGCAAAATCAAATTCAAATCATATGTCGATTAGTTTTTATCTAACATGTAAACTACGACATTATCACAATGGCTCTAGGCCTTGGTTTGACATGACTACTACATGTTATTTGACTCATTCGCCATGTTAACCTTCTTGTTATCACTTAATCACCAAAAAAATGAATTTGGGAGCTTTTTAATACTATTTAATATACGATCATTATCAAATTTGATATCTCTTTACTTATTTAGTACACAAAGTTATGTACAAATTGACACATGTTTTCTCCTAAATCATCACACAATTATTATTGGCCCTTGGGTATATGGTTTATTATAAATGACCCTTATATTTTTTGTTCCTACATGATTAATCATTTGACTCAACACTTATATTTTCATGGTCCATTCAATTAGCCTTTGGCTCTACGGACTATTATCTTCATCCTTGTGCCCATGTCATCATGTATTTTACACAACTATCATTACATAAATCACCATCAAATCATTTGGCCCATTACACATTTTCCCTAGGCCCTTAAGGTACAATTTGGTGACATACACAATGAGATCATTATTTTAATGCATGATCACCTAGCCACTTCTTTCAATGACACTATTATCAATTGTATCACCCTTAGTTGGGGAAACATTATGCATCTTTAAATTGCATGTGAATATTTATGCTTGCATAGATTACACTCTTTCAAGCATTATTCCTAAACACCCCATACATGGGAGAAAACATACTAGTTTTGGAGTTATGACTTGTGAGCATGAAATCATGCTTACATTGACTATGTTATATAATATCCCCACATGGGGGAAATGAGTTGATAATGCAATACAAACTTACACATTAGTTTATATGCTTATGACACGATTATATATATTTGTTATTTAACATTTGGAAACTATTCACAAATTAAGCAAAAATTCCTATCATGCTGATATTGTTCAAAGATACCATGTAACATAATGACATTTGATATGCTATTGATATGGTATACATTAATTTCTTAGTTAACAATCAAACAAACCTTATCAATATCGTATTATTGCACACAATGTGTACACCAATTTTCTTTTGAGGTGGGTAACATGCTTATGACATCTCACACCACCCCAAAAGAGTGGGCATCATTCATACTATTTCCAAATAAGTGATATATGCACCGTTCTTAATCACATGTTTTTTATTTTTATTTTGAATAATGTCTTAGACTCCTAGAGGCAAAAATATTTACAAATTTATCAAGTACATATGCTCAATCAAGGGCATTTATCTATATGAATTAAGAAAATACACTCGATCAAATGAAAACTCTATTTGAATCTAGAAAATATTTCCAATCACAAACACTCAAACTATTTGAATTGAGCAAATATTTCCAATCAAAAACATTCAAAATACTCCAAATTTGAACAAATCATTCCTTGTCAAGACACTTGGTTTATCCAAATTACCTAAACTATCATGTTACATTCGTTGGATCTCTTTAGTAGCTAAAAATAATAAGTGACTCTTTCAATAGTTTAAGAATGATATAGGGCTTCACAATAGCTCAATATTGTAGGTTGGCTTCAGCGAGTTTAATGCTCATGATTTTTCTTTCTAGATAGGAGATGGGTCTCGATACATACACACACCCTTTTTATGGATTTTTTTAGTTTCTCTAGCCAAGAAAATAAAATGAGATCAAAACCTCCTTTAGGTGATGATGAGTCATTTATTTTCCTTTCTAAAAACACCTCATATTTTGTATTATCTTTGAGCCATTTGTAGCCCTGAACTTGTATTTCCTTGTGATACTGCTAGACATTTTCATTATAACTTGAACTCATGGCATGGATATTAGTTAATATAATTATTACTAGTTTACTTTATTTTTTGGATTATGAGTATGCATTTATTATTTTGATTGCAATATGATGTTAAATGATGCTTTGTATAAATGTTAGCCTTGTTTGCAAAGAAGTTGTTATATCAACAACTAACATGCAACAAAGGATCCATATGCAACAACTGACATGCAGCCAAAGTAACTCGTCTACATCAAAGCATCTGCAGCCAAAGGAGGTCACACACATACATAAGGTTGTGATTCTGAGGAGCTTGCACAACATAGATACTACACCTAAGCTCACACGTGTTGATGGAAGAAGCAGTTATGAGAACAAGAAGAAGACTCAACGCCATCACATGATTATGTATTGCAACTCAAACAAAGAACTAATTGATTTAAATCATAATTTAATAACTAGTTGATCGATTGATCGGTTAGTTAAGTTATGTGATTTTATGAGAACATCTATTGAATAGTTTTATTGCATGCATGTAAGTTTCTCGGATTGTTTGGTTAAGATATTTTACTTAATCTAACTGGAACTCCTAGTATAACTCTATCTCTTCATGCCTTTGTTGTAATGAAGGATATAAAAAAGGAAAGATTAATGTTGTAGATATGGAGATACATAGATAGATCGATCTATAAGTAGAGAATTGGTTTGTATTTTTACTTGTAATATTCGTGATGTTGAAATAAGAATATATGTTCTGTTAATTTGTTGTAGACACGGGCCTTAGGAGGGATTAGCACCCAAGACAAGGCCCACTTGTGGTTTGTTAACCATATCCTTTTGTTTGTTGTTTTAATTCCTCGCATTATTAGATTAACAGAAGTCCATTTCTTTATCTACATTCGATTCTACATACTTTGTTATTAGCCATAGTATTTACTTTCAGTCATAATCTAGTTCATTTCAACATTGTTATTTCCTAATTTTAGTGACAACAATTTACCTTTATACCTCCCAAACATCTGTAATTGTGCATACATCACGGGATTATTTAAATTTTATGTCCCTAGGTCGATAATTAAATGATTGTATATTAATAAACAACATATTAATTGCTACAAGTTAATTTGCACCACCATGTGACACAATTGTTGAGAACATAATGTATTTATCTATTGAATAAATGTTGCATATTCTATTGAAAAACAATATTTAGCTTCTTTTTATCTATTTATCTTCTATTTCAAGAGTTGTTATCAATGCTTCTATCATATATCTATTTTATCAAAAGAATGGTAATTTACTATGTTTTTGCTAATCTTTGCAGATTGACATAATGTTTAAAGAGCACATTGATAAATGTTGGATGAAAATATTTTACAAAACACACACAAAATATCCTTTGGGTATCCTTCTTATGTTTACATTAAACCAACATTTTCAATTCTAGTTTAAAGTGGGGCAATTGTAGATACATAAAATGGCACAATCCTATTTGTAATGACTTTTATATGATTTTGTGTGTGTGGTTGATTCACTTGAATAATTGGGATAAATTAGTGTGTCAACACTTCTATTTGAGTCAAATTCTTTGGTAGTGTTTCCTAAAAACCTCTATGGTTGTCATTATTTTGTTTTCATATGTTTTATGGCAATGGTTCTCGATTTGGGATCATTATACTATGCTCATGACATAGCTGACCTTTTTGGATAAAGTTGCCCAAATGGATTTGTCTTACATGGTTAAATTCGTCCTCCTTAATTTTCACATAAACGTGTCCAAAATAAATATCTTCAAATCAGTATTTTGGGCCTTTTATTTCAAATTTGAGTCAACTATGTGTCAAACATTCCAAATTCAAGGTGTGCTCACTATATAAACACATCACGAAAATATTGTATAAGGTGAGACTCATTACAAGATCAATGCACCAACCAAACATCCAAACATCTCTTGTAGACTCAAGTACACAAATTATTACTCAAAAATATAAAGAAAATACATTGCATGCATTAAATTTAGTGTTATTGGGTCTTAGGGAATTATATATAGAATTGCATTAATTACCAAATGTTCTCACACACCTACTAGGATGGAGAACTACATCGGTCTGGTTTCTTTGAATTAATGCTATGTAGGTAGATCTCAACTTAGTGGGGGTTGAGGAAGCTTGACCATTTCGGACTAACCATTTATTTAGATTCTCAAGAAAATGAGGAAGCTAGGTTTCGGTGAAGAATCACTATGGATATGAAACCACAAACAACCAAATATAGAACATTGCTCCTAAAATACGAAAGAAGATTGTGTAAAAGCCATAATCTAGATCGAGTTATAGATGAAAAATATGTCCATACAGACAAACCCCCTCGAACATGTGACTTCATCCTCCTTGTGGTTTTAGATCCCTATAATTTTAGGAAAGCTCACTTACACCTGTAAAATCTTCTTGTACATTTTCAAATCATTGTCACTTCATTTCAGCTATTAAATCGGTGTAATCTCTTCTAACCCTAACTAGTACTTACTTTATTTAGCTCAATGCTCACTTAAGCTTGTGCATTTTTCGTGACATTATTTAGGATCTATGTATTTACTATATTTACTTAATTTTGGGTCCTAAGTCATATTTACACATAGTAATCAATAATTAACTAAAATAAACCCTAGTTTTAAAGATAGTTACCTTTCAAAATACATTGTTCATGCATAACCCCCTCCTTGGTTAGTAACACCTTAAGAGAGATTTTTCATGGGTGAATCACAAGAGGGATATGTAGAATACCTAAGTAAGCAAGATTCAAGGTCTCTAAAGACTTGGTAGACCTTGCTAGTATAGTTCATATTATTATTTCTCATAATAACCCAATGCTCCAAAGTAGACCTCCAAGTATAAGCTTCCATAAACCATAAACTCTTAAACCTTTAAGGGAAGATTTGTGAGTGAAAGCATAAAAAGCTATGTGATGTTCATGTGCGAAATGCCAAGAATGAGGCCTAATTATAAATGAACATAACCTAAAGTCACTATCTCTCTTAGACAATGGCATTGACCATTGTCGATGTAGTTGACCAAATGAAAGGTTCTACTTGAAAACATCGACCATGGTCAATGCCTTCATACACAAATATTTTGGCATAAAGGTAAGGAGAGGAGAGAGAATGAAGGATGGAGGAAGAACATATACTTGGAGAAGTATGAAGGGGATCTCAAGATGACAAAGGAAGACAATGTGAAGGTGGTAACACTAAGTATATCAAGTGGTCATAAGAAGGTGCTAGAAGACATTCTATGGAAAGCTAAGGTGGTATTGTAATGCCTAAACTTTCATCAATAAATAAGGGAAAAAAATTATGATTTATGGTTGAACACAAGTGCAAATCATGGGCAATACACACGCAAGTTGCAGATTACATTAACATGAACTCATAAATCCATATTACAATTTACACTAGAATATTGCAATCATAATCAATTCGTTACTCACATCAGCGTGCCCACCATAAGGATTCCCAAGGAACCCCTCACACATGTCAACCTATATATCGAGTCACCTCAAAACTTAGATGTTTGGCATGGGTCCATTTGGACCCCACTCAACTCACTCAATTGGACTTTTAAATTCCACAAGTTTCCTCATTACACCCAAGCCTATACTTTTAAATACAAGGAAAAACTTCCTTGTGAGATCCTCAAGCTATAATTGAATTCCTAAGGGTTTCCCAAGAATGAGTTCCCAAGATCTACCTCAATAACTAGACATCGCTCAAAACAAATCAACCCAAGTTTCAAACTTCTTGCTAGCTCAACGAGCTCATCTTGATGAGCTTATCTCGCCAATCTCCCTCTCTCTTTCCCAAGGACCCACTCACCAGTGTCCCCATAAAAGGCTCCATGACTTGGATTAAGTCATATGCTCAAGCTAGCTTGGCTTAAGCTCACCATTTCAACCCCTTCTCGGTGAGCCTCTGCATTGCACTAGTACATCCTCTACTCACAAATTTCTCAACTCTATCTTGGCTTTATCTTTTGAGATCCTAGCCATAGTGGCTTGCTTATATCTCTTGATCTACCCATCCTAAACATCTTGTAGCTCATGCCCACTCGACCGAGCTTACTCGACCATACCCCTTACCACTTAAGGGGTCACTTCACGACACAAGGCTCAACTTGAGTCCATCCATTCAAGCTACCAAGCTCGGTAAGACTCACAAGACCCTCATTGTTCTCCCCAACTCAATGGACTAATATCACTTTGTCGAGCTTCCTCTCTCTTACCCAACAACCCACTCACCAATCCCCTATAACAAGCCACTCGGTTTGGCTTAAGTCCTCTTCTCGAGCCAACTCGACCCAAGCTAACCATTTTAACACCGTCTTTAGGAGCCTTTGCATTGTGACATCCTCTACCTAAGTCAAGTTTCTCAACTTGATATTGGCTCTATCTATTGAGATCCTAGCCTTACTTTGCTTTGTTATATCTCTTGAGCTCCCCATCTTAAACATCTCACAACTCATGCCCACTTGATGTGAGCTTAGTCACCATACCCCTTATTGTTTAAGGGGTCACTTCATGCCACAAGGCATAACTTGAGTCCCTCCTTGCAAGATACAACTCGGTAGGACTCACCAGGACCCTCATTATGCTCCCGGTTCGGTGGAGTGAGCTTAGCTTAGTCTACCTCAACTCTTTGAGCTCCTTCTCTCTTTTCCAAAGAACCCGCTCACCAATCTCCCAAAACAAGCTCCTCGACTTGGATTAAGTCCTCTACTCGAAGCCAACTCACTCAAGCTCACCATTTCAATTCCTTCTCGGTGAGCCTCGTGCATTGCAGTAATACATCCTCCGCCCCAACCAAGTTTCTCAACTCAAGCTTGGATTTATCTATTGAGATCCTAGCCTTAGTGGCTTTGTTATACCTCTTGAGCTCCCCATCCTAAACATTTCACATCTCGTGCCCACTCAACATGAGCTTAGTCACCACACCCCTTACCACTTAAAGGGTAACTTCATGCCACAAGGCTCAACTTGAGACCTTCTTTGTAAGTTACCAAGCTCGATAAGACTCATGAGACCTTCATTGTGCTCCCCAACTCGGTGGATTGAGTTCCTCCTCAACTCGCACCTCACTCGGCTTTGCCCCCGGCGTGAGTTATCTATGTATTCCCATTGCACAAATAAGAATCAGCATATGACCAACTCGGGCATAGGTTAGGTGTACGACCCATAGAAACACAAGAACCCATATTTCTATGATGAGTCCCTCCAAAAAGGATTCCCGCACATGACTTGGTGGAACAACTTTCCCATCTCGCCTGACAAGTCCATGACCCTTCTTTGCATCCCTTATAACTCCTTAGAGGCATGTCATGCCCATTGACTCGACCTCCCCCTTGATTGACTGAGTGGGTGAGCCAAATTTTTCCTTGCACATCAACCTCCGACTCCAACTCACATGGCTCGTCCCTTAAGCTCACTCTCTTCCTAAGATAGTCCACTGCAGAGCCCAACCTAATGCCCTTTACTCCTAGCTCGCCTAACTCATTTGGGGTGAGCTCACTTTCCTGGAACGCTACACTCAACTAGACTCCCTAGAACCCCCAATTCAATTCTCACGATCATCTTTGTCGAATCCCACACAATGTTGAGCTCAAATTCGCAGGCTTAACTCCCCAAGCTCCTTATAGCTCTTCCACACCTCCCAACCGCACAAATAGAGCTTGTTTGACTCTTTAGTGCTCATGTGGCTCACTTAGCTCACCTAGGCGAGCTCTCCTCATGTGACCCCCTTATCGACTTAACTTGCCCAACTCACCGGGGGTGAGCCAAGCCAATGCAATGATCTAAGACACCCACCTCACCACGATCCTAAAGAGCCCAACTACATTTATGCATCTCACCGAAGCTCCCTTAATGCATTGTCAACTCACTACTCTCACAACTCACTCCAAGGACTTACTTAACTTGTGCCCATGTAGGTTTACAATACCATACAACCTACCCCAAAATCGACTCGCCCAACTCGCTTGGGCAATCCATGTTGATATTGTCCTCTAGGGGACTTAACTCGCCCAGAAATTTTCGCATGCAAGGTCTTCCTAACTTGCCTAGGTGAAACGGGTTTGTGTGATTTATAAAATGAGCAACCTAATTGTAAACCAAATTTCCAAGTTCATCTTCATGCGATCTATAACTTTCATGTCTCTTCTCCTTTCTTGCACTTATGTTCAATCAGTAAACCATAATTTCACAAGAAAATTTTGTTGTTTTTAATGTAAATTTAGGCATTAGGTGTGTCATACACAACAAATCTCTCACCAAGTATTGTCATCCAAAGTAAACCCCACTTTCGGTATACCCCTTAAAGCACACACTCAAGGAAGTTACTATGTTAGTAGCGTGTAAAGAGAAATTGTTAGTAAGAGTGAAAAATAAGGTGTATATAGTATATTCAACCAACATGACATATAGGTCAAAGTTAAAATTGAAAAAGAGGCATCAAGATCCCATGACTTCAAGAAAATCAACATTGGCGGTGAAGAAGAACCTAGGTTTACTAACCTAGCAAATGTTGTTTGTCGGAAGAGAGACGCAATTTTGAGAGTCTATTCAAATAATACAAAGATGTTTTCACCTCGTCATATGAGGATCTCAAATCCTTCAAGTTGAAGCAACTACATCATATAAAACCACTCAATCCTAAATCCAAATTGTTCCAAAAAAATTAAACTTCAATCCGAAAATTGAAGGGATGATACAACAAAATACCAAAAACACAAATTAAATTTCCACCAAACACTCGACATGGATTGCAAATATCATTACCATGTGTAAGAAAAATAGAGATACTTGATTGTGTGTTGATTTTGGAAACTTGGACCGAGATGTCAATCAAAGAAATTGTCCACTTCATTTGATGTATAATATTTTTCAAGTCATCGCCACTTCACATATGATGTTTGTTTAGATGGGTTTTAGGCTTTAAGTGGATCAAAGTTGCATAAGAAGACCAATACAAGAAATCTTTTACAATAGCTTAGCGAACCTTAGAATACAATAGGATGTCTTTCGCATCATCAACATTGGTGTTATCTTTTAGAAAGCAATGGGTTACACATTTAAAGACCTAAAGAATAACACTATAGTAATATATTTATGACTCGCATTCAAAAAAATGAGATCATCTAGAGCATGTCTCACAAGATTTTGAACATTGTCGAAGATCGGGATTTCCCTCAATCCTAAACATTCTATTTTTATAGCGAGAAAAGGGAAAATTCAGGACGCGGTTTCTAAAAAGGCATGAAGATTGCTCCTAACAAGGTCAAAGCCATTCAAGGACTTGTTTTTCCAATAAGCAAGCCTAACGTATGATTTTCTTTAGGGATACTAATTTCTTACGAGAGGTTCGTCCCCGATTTTATTAAAATAACAAGGTCAATCTCATCAATGATGAAAGGAAAGGTTGCTTTCAAGTGGTATATAGGTGGTAAACATTATTATCAAAAATAAAAATGCCATCTCTTTTGTTCATATTCTACATTGTCTTGATTTCAAGAAAGTTCATAATCTATAGCTAAGCATCATAACAAACCCTTGTCATTTTAGTGCAAAAGAATGAAGACAACATGGAACAACCAGTCGCTTTCATGAATCATGCACTCGGGTATCATGAATTGAAGTATTCTTCAATCGAGAAGCACACATATGTCTTCATCAAATCTACAAAACAATTTTGTTTCTACATCAACTCATATACAATAGTGATGACCCGAACCCACCAAAGAAGTCCATCTTGACAAAAACTAAGGTAGGGTCAAAAGAGGAGTTTCGATCACTATAGTTTAAGAGTTTGTTCTAGAAATCAACTCGATGAAGCTCATTAAGGGAAAATGAATCACAATTGATAGTTGAAAAGCAAGATCCATTCGCTCAAAAAAACAAATTCCATATGGGTTTTTGCTGACAAGGGAAGGATGAATGGTACAAATAATTGTTCTCTTTTTGGCATATTGTGATTGTCTAGTTTACATGGGTACAAAGAAAACAAGATCATTGAAGCTTGCGGTGACAAAGTTTACCTTTGGGAAGGAGTTCTCTTCAAGTGAGCCATTGATGGCACCTTATTGAGGTGTATCACCAAATTAACAAAGAATGTTTTTTTGTATGTGATAAAACTTGTGGACGACACTTATATATGCGAGTTACTACTTACAAATTTCAACAAGCAAAATACCAATAGGCAACCTTGTTCCAAGATACATACAAATAGGTTTTGAAATGTTTGTCCGGCCAACACTTTGTGGGTAAACAACACTCCACATATTTGCTTCTCTAGCTAGTAGTGTTTGCAAGACCATTTCAACAAAGGTGGAGTTTGAACATCATTGGCCCACCCAATCCTCACTTCAAAAACGTTGCATTCATGTTCTCATGGCGACATACTATTTCACCGAGTGGGTGAAGGTGATTCCCACCAAACGTACTACCTCTAAAGTGGTTTGTAATTCATTGAAGATTACAATGCTATATGTTTTGTGGTCCCAAACAAGATGATTCATGACAATGCTTCCAATTTTTCTTCCACTTGAATTGATGAGTTTTTATTATTAATATGGCATAGTTATGTCTCAATTATATGAATATTAGCTACGAGGTAGTGGTCAAGCCGAGTCTTCGAAAAAATCTCACAAGGATCGTGAGAAATCTCACATATCACAATCAAAGGGTTTGGCACAAGAAACTTGATGACTTGCTTTGGGTAAACATAATTAATTTGAAGAAGGTTGTCAAAATGCCTTTCTTTTCAAGTTTCGCATGGCACCAAGTGAATTTGCTAAGCAATGCGGGATATTGACCTTAGATTCCTTAGGGAAGAGAATCTTGCAATTAACCAAGATGGAAAAAGAAAGGTTAGTGGTGGTTGATCAAATCACCAAACATAAAGAGAGGATCAAGAGACTTTTTCATAATAAACCAATTGTGAGAAATTTTAGAGCTAGTGGTTCCGTTCTATTGGAGATAAGTGCAAGAACCAAAGAATCAAAAGAAAAGTCACAAAAAGTTGGAGTTGTGGCTAGATCCTTTCAAAATCAAGATAGCTTGTAGGAATAACTCTTTATATCACTTATTTGGATGGTATAATTCTTTCATTGCTCTACAATGGTAAACATTTGTAGCCCTACCATGAGTAGCAAGTTGCCATGCATTAGTTTAGGAAATTTTTGGCTTGCCTAGTTTAGTTGTTTTTCTTGTTTTTCCCCTTCCCTTTGTTGTGTGAGTACCCACTGTCTTTTAAGACTTTCCAATCCTTAGGTTGCAATTTATTTTTCCACCTTTGCTCAATGGATGAGGAACTCGTTTGTTGAGTCGCCATTTTAATCTAGGTTCTTTAATATGCCATAGGCATCTTGTCCCTAGTTAGAGCCATTGTTACCTAACAATTTGTTTAAGGTGTTAGTTTTAACCCATATTTAAATTGTGCCGGGTAAATTATAGAGGAGCTCTTTTACTATAGTCTTTGTCAAGATCATTGTTCGCCTCTCCAAGCATCGTCTTCTCTCATCAAATTCTATTCAACAAATCATACTTGAGATACAAAATGTGGATTATCATTGCAAATTAAAGACTAAGAATGGCAAATTATAGTTGAATCCTTGGGTCAAAAACAAAAATTGTAGACTTGTGAACATTTCCACTTGAGTCAAAATCAACAATGACAACCTTGTGAGGTGTCAAGTTGAAGCAAAGTTATGAAGATTTTAGAGTCATAGAAACAATTCGAAGATGCACCAAGTCTTTTAATGTAGGCTTTGTCAAGATCATTGTTCGCCTCTCCAAGCATCATCTTCTCTCATCAAATTCTATTCAGCAAATCATACTTGAGATACAAAATATGAATTATCATTGCAAACTAAAGACCAAGAATGGCAAATTATAGTTGAATTCCTTGGGTCAAAAGCAAAAATGTATGCTTGTGAACATTTCCACCGAGTCAAAATCGATAATGATAACCTTGTGAGGTGTCAAGTTGAAGCGAAGTTATGAAGATTTTAGAGTCATAGAAACAATTCCAAAATGCACTAAGGAGGAATATCCAACTTACGAGAGAATAAGCCATGAACTTGAGGCAAAGCTAGCATTGCATTCATAGTTTATGAACTCTTAAATCGATTCCATCCAATCTTTGAATGTTTGTCAAGATGACATCTAATCACAACAATTAATGGGATCCTCCACCAAGTGAAAACTCTTCAATTTAGAGATTTACCATGCCATTTCTTATTGAGAGTTTTTATTCTAAATTATTTTTATATTAGGTTTTAATTCTTCAAATTTAGAATAATAAATCCTAATCCCATGCTTTCTTAGACATTAACTTCAGAATGCTTGTTACCCAGAATAAATCAAAACTAAAATGATAATGATGATTAGAAAATGGGCTTTTTTTACAGCAGCCTAGGAATGTATCTTTCTGTGTTTTAAGCGTAAATTCATTATCGTAACATTAACATTTTTATATCAACAATTATCGACCATAAAGGGCTGCAAGAGAATAGACTATGTTTGCCATATTCATGGAGAATATCTCGTTTGGATATACATACCAGTCCAATGTAAATTTACAAGCAGAATGAAAGTTGGAAAAAAACACCCTACTAATAAATTTCATCTTAGAGTAGAGATTTCAACATGCATAGGATGCATGGTTAGCATTTTTTTGACATGCGTGTGAAGGTAAATATTAATGTAATTATCCTTCCTTGACACATTGAAGGAGGTGAAAACTGAAAAGCCAACATGAAGGATAATGGTTAAGAAATTTTAACCCCATGAAAATGTGTACATACCATATTTATCCGTAGTTTTCGTCTCAAGGAAAAAGTGTTTGCCGCAAGTATATCACTTTTAATTCAGAAGTCGGGGCAAGCAATTTAGAGTCCTGTTGAAATGTATGTAAATACCATAATAGCTATGGTTTGTTCCACATGGATCAGTGCTTGAAAGTTGTGCCACTTTTAATTCAGATATGTGCCTTTTACCCATCTAATACCGTGTGCCACTAAAGAATTAACTCTTTCTTAAGGTTCGTAATTGCCATCATTTCTTAGTTAAATGTCTAAAATCACTTCTATGATTTGACATTAAATTCTCTCTGTTATACGGGAGACTTTTCTCTAAATCTTACTGTGGATGGCCTTGCAACATTAAACCAACGTAGTTTTGATTTAGACAATTATTCATAATTAGGAAAATGATTTAAAAGGTGGGTAACTGTCGCGCCTTGACTAATTAAATGCTATGGTTATATGTAGAACTTAGTCTTGCAATCCACGTAATGGTGAGGGAAAAAGGGTCACAAACCCAGAGTTTTGGACAGTCGTATCATTATCATTTAGGTCGCCTTAAACATGACTAATTATACATGTAAATACATTGAGATAAATTTGGTGAGCTATTTATAGACATGACAGTAACCTGTGTGGTTGGGCCCCTTACTTCCATTGAACAACCTTTCTATGTGACTGTTAGAGAGCAGTCTTAGCTAAAAATTAGCTAGACTAGTCCCATTTCGAAGGATATGTATAAATTTAATTTGCAGGAATGGAGACATGATGCTTCTTGCTTCTAGCCAAAGCGCAACTTGGGAAGATGAGTGATTCCTTAATAAATACATAATTAAATAGGCTGGTGTGCACAAAATAACTTAGTTAAGCAGACTATAGTTAAAAAGGAAATTGCAAGACTCTGGAATGGATGGAATGCAACTTATATTCTTGGTAAGTCGAGATGTTTTTATAAAGAAACGTTAAGTCAAGATGTTTTATTAACAAACTTGAAATTGAAATGTTCTATAAACAAATGCAAACAGTAATGAACACAACAATATTTCATTAACAAATTATCTCCACCTTAACGAGGAAGCTGAAGCATCCAATTTTGAACCTATGTAGACTTAGGATGTATGCAAAATCCCATCTTTATTTAACATAATATATAAATATGAGGCCAGACCAGAGCTTAGGTGTTTTAAGTTGTAAGAAAACGAATGTGTCAGAGAGAATTGGAGAATAGTTTTGTTAAAAAAACAAGCAGCAATTCCTCAAGCATATTTGCTTGATGCGAAATGCAACAGAATTACAAAACAATGACCAAGGAAAATTACTTCACTAACTCTGGAAGTTAGTTAATCTTTTCTTTGCCAATTGAACTACATGCCATGTCAGTAGGTAACCTCAACTGTTTTAAGTTTGTATATATGGCAAGCATAGCAAATTGTGAAAATGTAAACATTGTAATGAGAGCCTCAAAGATAAAAGGGTATCTTTTCGGAGGCTGCAAAAACAAATATGACAGATGCAGGATGACTATAAAAAGAAAAGAAAATTGCATTAATACCCTCAAAAACTTTGGAGACCCCTCCTGTCCTATCTTATCACTCCTGCTGATTTCTATCTTTCCTTCCACTGGTGTATAATATATAAGGATGAACAACGACAACAGAGCTATATAGCATATAGTCAGTCCATTGCGACGAAGAAGGGGATACATTGAAAGCATGGAGTAAAATATCAGCCACTTGAAAAGACGAGGTTCTTCCAACACCAAAAGGCTTGCTGGTAGTAGAGGCAGCAGAACTGACTTTTCATGGACTGTTATTTGCAAGAGAAAAAATTCTTCAGAAGTAATAACCAGGAGTGCAGTACTTACTACTCATACAGAAGGCTGATGCAAGGAAACATACCTTGATACGAAAACAAATAAAAGGCAAATGAGCTATTGAGCAGCGCATATAGGAACCCCCTGTTACTTGGAGCATATATTTGCTGAACCATAGATGGTAGAGTTGCAGTCAAAGTGGCACCTAAGGCAAAGCGTGACAGTGTTAACATTGAAAACCTCTGCTTCCACTTTATGAATAAGGAAGTGCCACACCAGAAGGAAGAAACGTAATCCTCGTATATGCCCCTCTCAAACGGTGCTAAGCGTGCAAGAACCTGAATAAATACAACAGTTTATCAGTAACACGAGTTTTGAAGAATGAAGCTCTAAACTTACACTTTATTTTGCCATAGAAGCCTTCAATATAAATACCTCTAGTATGGCTTTCTTGGAGTAAAGAAAAGGCCACCAAATAACTGTAAATGTTATAAGAACTGTAATCCCAAGCTTTAAAACCTCATAAATGGGATTTTGACGCCGTATACACTTCCCCAAAAGATGAGCAAAAATGCAGGAGCATAATATGCACTCATCTGCAAGACAATCATTGATAAATTACACATGTTCTTTATGTACCCAGCTCATTCTGTTACAGTATCTCATGTGAATCCTTCTATTGTTTCAAATACATGTAAAACAAGGACCATAAGTAGTAGGTATAGGAAAAGGTTGCATCAAATGTATACCTGTTTATGATTAAGCGCCAAACAAAACAGAACACAAGCAGGCAGCTCTCTCCTCGAGATAACTGCAGCTACTGCTCCAATAGTAAAACCAAGGCTGATGCAATTATACTGTGATGGGTTGCATATTAGAAAACCATTCTTGCACAACATAAATAAATGTAATGATGTCTACCAAGCTCTCCCAAAAACTAAAGTAGAATCCTAGTACAAAACACTAAGGAGTTCAGAAAAAGTGTTTAAATGTCCCTTTGTTGACCAACGGTCAGGAATCAGCATTGGTTGGGGCCAAACGAGCAAAACAACAATTAGAGGCAGTGCTCTTTTTACTTATAAATATGGTTTTTAGATTAATCCTTTTCAGTATCTTCATTTCTATACCCACTTTCTTCACTAAAAATTCTTTTAGCACTTTTTCTTAAGTTTAATGAACCATTATGTCTTTGATAAGCAATTTTTAATCTATTTACTGCCGAATCTATTTCCAGTTTTTCTTTGCATTACTGAATCACAGATACCATTCAATGCACCCACAAAGAACTTCTCACTATAATCAGCAGATTACCAGAGTGAAATGAGCAGGAGCAAAAGAAAACAGTTACAAATCAATCTACCTGAAAGTGGCCATGATCAATCAACATTAGACATGGCTGAAGAAGAACCATTGCAAGTGCCCATGCAAGTTCGTCATCTTTCTTCCCTTGATAATAAGCAAAAATAAAATACAAGGCTGCAGGGAAAAATATGAGTGCATCTGACGATAACACTGTCCAACGCATTAGAAGTTTACTGCAAAGGTCATGAAGCAACATCAATCAAGCGATCCTCTCTTTTTCTGTCCCATCTTTCTCTTCCATTATACAGAACATGCACATTAGGAATTATAAAGGAAGGGTTTAGTTCTATTAAAGAAATTGTCTGTCAGCATTATAGAAAGTAAATACTTGAGCAAATAAGTTTTTAAAAGCTCATAAAGTTCAGGCCATATCTGTAAAAGCCTTTGCACTAATAAGGATCCACTTTATGCTCTTGTAGGCACAAGCATAAAAAAATTAATGAAAAAAGTGTTAAGATGGCATGAGCAATTGCTTATCCATTTATGGTCCAACAATAATTCTGTTGTAGGCACAGAGATCCCTTTTGGTAGTCATATACTTCAAAAGCTTCACCTTTTGACAGGCCCTTCTACCGGCCAGTATTGGCAGGATTTTTAAATTAAAACTGAATCCCTTTCAGTGTTAATTAGTAATATCAGTGACTAAGAATTTCTGATTGTTCTGTACCCATACCCAAGACATCATAGCACTAGGGTGGGGTTAAGTAGCAATACCCTTAATATTGCATGTAACCTAACCAGCCCTAACTAACTTGGGGTTATGCGTACCCCAAGTCAGCCGCCCCTTAACCCCAACCTATAATATGATGATATGGCTAAAGATGCATAACATCAGCGTCGATATCATCAAATGGACAACTAGGATTGTATCCAACAGCATCTAAAGCTAATGAGAATATTAATTTATGTAGATAATGAGATAAGTTATTGCAGGTGTGGTTAATAGTTCAGCTACCAGATATGACCATTCATCACTATTCATCTAACCAGCAAACACATAAGATCCCATATTCATAGAAATATAAAAAAACAGCACAAAGTGTTAAAAACCAATAAAATAAGCTACTTAGGAATGTAAAGATAACCAAAGACACTTGGAATAAGAGCCAGAAAATGTGACATCAAAATGATCTCTCATATAGCTCAGGTCAAAAGGTTCATATTGGAATTTGACAACCAAATTAAGAGCAATAATTTAGTACTTAATAATAGAAGACGTTAAGATTTTAAATCACTCCTACAAAAACAGATTACCACTTTTCTTCATTTGGTAGAAATGCAGAACAACAATAACTTCTCAAGTATATAGCAATGAAGGTATCAATATAAATTATATCATAACCTCAACACCGTTGAATTCTCTGTGAAGAAATTATAAGCAATCTCTCATCATTCATAACCAACATGCTGCCAGCACATCTGCCAAACTTAAAAGCTTTCATCCTTTGACAGCCGACCATTAACAAACAATCAATTAATCGGAGTATGTTATGGTGCTTGAGGGTAATCATCTTCAGTGCTAGTCAATGGTACCTTGTGTGTAATATAGAATTATTTTTGGCTCCATTAATACCAATTTTATGGGCCCATTGAGACTGATTTTAGGGGCTGATTGGGACCAGTATTGTCGGTTCAATATAAATCTCTATAGTTGGTCAAGTTTGTACAAAATCTAATTACATATGTAAAAAGATTAAAGAGCTTATGAGGAGAATCAATCATACATAAACTGCTAGCTGTTAGATAAGACCATGTTGTGGGTAGACATGATTTGTGCATGGGTTTAAAAAGACTGCATCTTTGGCCCAGGAACAGCAACCATACTGCCCTTCGAGATTGTATCAGCCTTAGTTGGGGTCCATACCTTCTCTAAAAATCTCGCTTCTATGTATTGTTTGTAACTGATATTTCGGTGGTGCTACAGTTATGTTATGCTTCAACTTTCAAGCAATTAGATTGTTCGTAAAACAACTCTGGTTTTTGCAGTCCTTAAAAAGAAAAGAAAAAAATGATCATTCAGAACGGTTCAGAATCAGAATTTATTTTTTCAGACCTAGGGTTTCTGTTCTAGGGTTCACACTTCACAACAGTTATAGCAAGTTTGGGTTGGGCTCATAACAGAATGAAGCTACTTTACCAGAGCTGCCGTGCAATTAGGTTTGCAATTGTACTAGGTAACTAACTTAAACTAAAACTACTGATGTTATAATTGCAACTTCGAACCTTCTGGGCGTTTGACCTTGTTCAGCTAATGGGCATTAACACGATTAAATCTTGTTTTCTTCAAACCAAAGAAAAAAGTAGTTTTTTAGGGTATCTCCAAAATCCTAACTGCCATGTTATAACTCCATTAAGTTTATCAGTGGTTAACTAGCGCCATTTTCAAAACCCTACACAAAGCTAGCAACAACAAAAACAATTACAAATCCAGACAGAAAACTGCAAAAAATCAAGTTAAAATAGCAAGTACCCAATAGATCTTTACCTATCTAAATAATCTCCCTGACATTTTTAAAATCTAGTTTGTCTTTTCATGATGGGGTATATGTTGGAAGTGCAAAGACACATACCTGGTAGGGGTTTCATAGCCTCTGGATGCGTGGAGAGCTAGAGATTGCGGTTCAAAGGCCTGTACACCCAGTCCGTGAACATAGCTCTGGTAAGCAGTGAGTGGAGGATAATCAAGGCCCCAGTAACTGAGATCGTTATCAGTGGTATTTCTATACCATTCTTTCACTGGAGTATGCAGAGTGATCTCCATCCAATGCCTCTGAGCTTCGTAATCTCCATACATTGGCGGTTTCCCTTCACCTGTAAGAACATTTTTTTTTACTGGACTGTTAAATCCTACAGATCAGCTGTAGAAAACTATGAAGCAACATAGAAAAGAGGTTTACCTGAGTAGGAATGTAGAGATACCAAGATGCGCACAAGAAATGCGAATGCAAGGATTGATAGTATTGCCATTTTTTTGTCAATGATCCACACAAGCCCATCTCGTTGGGATACCATTTTCAACAATTCCCCATACACTCAGCGAACCGTATCTAAGCAGACCAATTTGTTCAATTTGGTATGCCGATTGTGCCTTCATCAGAGCATAAAAATGGCCGTTATCACGATACCAGGTTTTTACTACATACATAGGATACGAGGGACATAACTATAAGTTATTTGACCTGTGATCAAATCCCGATGGAAAATGGGTCTATGCCAAGCAAATTTAAACCTATGTTTGAGAGAGGTTACTACTAGCAATCACACCGGGAATCTAGTGAAGAAGTAAAATTGGAGGGAGAAAAATAATGAGAGAGGAAGAGGGGCGAAGAAGAATGAGTTTGAGGGTGGAGAAGTGCTAAGGTGGGGATAGTGGAATGGGGAAACAATGTGAAAATCAACCCTCTAACAACCAAGTGACATTTATGTCAATCGTTAGAAGGAAAAAGGTGCGTTGTGTAAGAAGATGAGGCAATTATTTATGTAGCATCCCTTACTAGTTATAAGCTCAAGTAATTGTAGGGAAATAGGTTGTTTGTAAACAATCATCGATAATTGAGGCCCTCAGTGATCGGATATATCAAAGAAAAGGTAGATTTTATTTGTCAATCAAGCTTGTTTTTTTTGTTTCATGGCAACAAGGCTTTCCATTGGTGGTGTTTAATTTGATAGGTAAGATGTAAACATTGTTAGAATATGTTGTATATTTTGCATATTATACACCCAGGAGTATTGTACACCTTGACCACGTGTCTAGTAGGGGTCTAGGGTTGGCCTCGGCCCAGGGGTTTGGGTGGGGCAACAACCCCTAATCGAGGATTCGGGGTTGGCCCTTGAGAAATTTTTGGGATCTCTAAATTTTCCTACGAGTATAGATATGTGGTTTTTATCTATACATGTATATGGGTGGTGTCAAAACCCATGATTTATGGGGAACCATTATGGGTTGTTTTCTTAGCCCATGGTTTTGGTACCATTGTATTGTAAAACAACTTTGATGATTTCCTATTGATGTGCTTACATAAAGCTAAACATGCGGTATGGTAGAATGAGAACTTAGAATACATTATTGTATTGTAACCAATAAAATTAATGCAATAAGAGAGAGAAGTTACTACGTTGAGTTTTTTTCCTAAAAGGCTTTTCAGGATAAACCTTGCGTTATCTTGTGTATGTCATTTTGTTTTTGTTATCTTTAATATTATGTTAAGTATTTCTTCTCTCATATTTTCTTATCAAATCAAATTCCTTGAGGCGTCGATGGAATGTTGGAAAGTAAAAGGCGAGAATTAAATACTTGCATGTCATGTTGTCACGTGGATCGTGCACCCATGGAATTGTCGAGATGATCCAAAGTGCAACATTAGAGCATCCCCAAGGTGTGGGACCTTGGCTCCTTGGGATGAAACTCAAGAAGGTCGACTTCCTACTAAACTACACGCATCGATTGAAGATCAAGGTGCATGCCTACAATGTTTGAAATAAACTACTCTAATTGATTCTTTGAGAAAAGGGATAGAGAAATAACGAAAATACACAAAGAGTGAGGTGATGCACCAATAGTTTAAGGAACAGATAGATAGATGCTTCACATGCACAAAGTATTACAACAAAATAACATATAACATGCACAACTTCTTATTTCCTTCTCAGTCAAGACTTAATGATTATAAAACTTAAAATAACATAAGGGATTTTATATCTTCCACAACTGAAACAAATAAGTTTGTATATCACAACTTGCAACTTAATTGAATAAAGATAATTAATATGAAGGCAATATAAATCACCACATACAAGGAATTGAAAGCATTCACAAGTATTAAATGAATTATTAAGATGCACAACACATCAAGTAGTCAAAGGAAAATATTGTTTTGTATATTACTGGTGAAAGCTTGTACATGAAACCCAAAAATTGACAAAGCCTCCTTACAATAAGATCCAAAAGTCCCTTAACACATAATGTATTCTTGTATTTATAGATTATGAGGGTTGAGCAATTGTAGCTACCCCTCTTAATCATTACATGCTAAAAATAGAATGTAGTTATACTAGGAAACAGTCTCCCACAAAAATAGCAAGATGGTTGTGTAGGTTTGATTGAGTCAAACCTATAACTCAAACAATGTTGCAACTTGGGGACTGTGTAAAAATGGTCGCCATGTTCAGCTAGGGTTGGTGCCGCCCTTCTCTCGGTCTAATTATTCCTCTCTTTCTTCACATTTACCTTATGCATGTATTCAAGAAATTGTTTGACGACCCTTGAACTTCCTCATCATCTGGTCCACACGCGTAGCGATTCAAGACCTCTGTTGATTCAATTTCTTTAGCTAATCTCCCTAGTAACCTCTTAGTCGATTTATAAATTTCTTGAGATGACTCAAGAAGTTTTGGTATGACACCAACCTATGAATGGAATCAAGACCAAAGGATTTGGTTACATCATTATCCTCATGTACCAAACTCTTGAACTAGGTAATAATTTGCTCAATTGGAAGTGATCAACATTCTTGTCCAAAAACCTACGATGAATTATGTCAAATTCATCCATAATATCTTTGAGGTCATCAACGCCTCGATTCTTTTCTCATCCAGCTTAGACATGGCTTCTTTGCAGCATTCGGACCCTAAACTCCATGACTTCATTATATTCAAATAGTTTTAAGGCATCATCAATTATCCCTTCCTTGAAGTAGATTTGACTTCACATTTCATACCTCTTTCCAAGTCTCAAGAGTGAGCTCCAAATTGTCATTTTCTAGTCACTAAAAAGTTCGCAATTACTAATTATCTTGATAAACTTTACGTAAAATGTTGTTAAATCATGGAAGCTTCTTACCTCTGTTATACTCGTGGAGTAGGCCATTCAATAATTGCCTTTATCTTTTCAGAGTCCATTTGTACCCCATCTACTTGAAATAATAAAACCCAAAAATACCAAACTCTCTTGCATAAACATGCACTTCTTCAAATTTTCATAGAGCTTCTCTTTCCTTAACACTTCAAATATCACCCTCAAATGCCTCAAATGTTCTTCTTTAGTTTTACTGAAAATCAAGATATCATCAAAATAAACCACAACAAACTTACCATTGTACTCTCGTAACACAGTGTTCATCAACCTCATAAAAGTGCTAGGTGCATTAGATAACCCGAATGACATCACCAACCACTCATATAATCCATCCCCTGTCTTGAATGTTGTTTTCCACTCATCTCCTTCTCTAATCTGAATATGATGGTAACCACTTGAAGATCAATCTTGGTGAAATACCTAGATCTAGCAAGCACATCCATCATATCATCAAGGTGAGGTATTGGGAACCTATACTTGATTGTAATTTTATTGATTGCTCTGCTATCCACGCACATTCTCCATGTTCCATCCTTCTTTGGAGTTAATAAAGCTGGAGTTGCACATGGACTCATGCTCTCCCTTACTACACCCTTTCTCACGAGCTTTGTCACTTGCTTATTCAATTTTGCATGTAATGTCGGGATCATCCTATAAGCTACTTGATTTGGGAGTGAAGACCCTAGGATCAAATCAATATGGTGATGAATATCTCTTTTGGTTGGTAACCCATCCGTAGCTCATCGAAATAACATCAAAAATTCTTATATTAATTTTGTTGCCTCTCCCGGTATTTGTGCACTTGTAGGTTCATCTTTATTTGCGACCAAAGGCATAACAAAACCTAGTTGCAATTTATTCACATTATTCACAATGAGTGCAATTTACACTTAAAGTGGCCAAAATTAAAAATTCCAAAAATTCAATATGTTTGAGGGTTGAAACCTATATTTTTAATATCAAATTTAATATACTAAATTGGATATATCGAGTTTACTTTTAATATAAAAAAATTGAGGGGAGACAAATTTGGGAAGATATTTTAACATATATATAGGTCTTATTAAAAATATGTTATGCATCGAGGAGAAAATAAGGAGTGAATCTTTCACGGGTAAATATGATTTGTCATGTTTTTGCATAAGAAAGTTGTGAATTCCAAGTATCAAAGTGAAAATCAGTTTTCACTAGAAAATTCATTCTCAAGCCTTTCTTTTGAAGAAAAAAATGTTATGCGACAATAATTGAAATCGAGCTTATTACATTTATGCGAGAAGAGAGCGGCTATACCAAAAAATTCAAAGAAAAATAAGTTTTCGATTTAAATAAAATTGATCCGCACCAATTTTTTGAAAGGAAATTAATCCCACGACTAAGGAACTTGAAATCGGGGTATTTCTTATGGCAATGTTTGACAACCCGTAGTAAGGGGTGTTGGGAAAGATGGTGACAAGTATGTCATTCGGAGGGGTCACTAAGTCGGCGGTGGCGAGGGACACATAATTTTAGAAGGGTCATTCACCAATGCCTTAAACTTCTCTATCAATTCCATAAACGCGATGTCAAAGAGGTTAAACATAGAAAAATGTGGGCATCAAAAGACAAGACCTTGACTCTGCAAATTAATTGTCTAGAGGACCCCGAGGTTGAATGTCATCACTTGTTCGCAACCTAACATAATCAACAACCTAAACACACAAAATCATACAACTTTACACATACCTAAACAAAAGGGGTGTGAAAATATAAATGACATCTTGAATCCCACAAAATGTGTAAATATTACACCGAAATAAAAGCCAAACAAACCTTTAAATCTAAATGGAACTAAAATAAAGTGTGACTCCAAATCAAATTAATTGAAGGGATGATAGAAGCTGGTAAAAAAAATCGTGGTAGGTTAAAGATTTGCGAGCGCATAGAAAATGGAGAGAGATTTCATCTCTCTCCATAAATTGTTGGAAAGAAGTTATAGCGCATCACCCCATGGAACCAACTTCTCTCCATTCTAACAGACTCCCCGAGAAAATGATGGTTAAAATAAGGGTTAATCTAGAACACTTATAACCATCCCCAACCAATATCTTTTCACCACATTAGCCAAAAGCCCACAATACTATATCACAAACCAATCGTGGAGATCGAGTGTATGAGGCCACCCCCACATGTGCCGAAAAATAATTAAAACCCTCAATTCAATAAAAATTCATTTCCATTTGCATTACATTTGGTCCACATTTACATTACATTTCATGTTCATTTTAGGGTCATCTAAGACCTAGCTTCACTAATCAAAGGAGAGAAAAATTTAACAAGAAAAGGTACGTTTGCATTGAATTAGGGTTTGTGTAATTTCCTTTCGCATTGATTTCGTGTGCATTTGGCGAACCCCACACTAGTAAAGCTTTACAAACTAGCAATCATATGTGAAATGTACGATGAGAACGCCAAAGGGGATAGAGCGAAGAATTAAAACTTAAGTGAATAAGAGGGAGAGGATGGGGGGCAAAGAAGATGGGGTATGAGGGAGGAGAAGTGCATTGTGTTCTACTGAATTTTCTCTATCTTGGTCACATAATTTATTTGAGTGCAATATATGTTCAAAGGGGACGAACTAAAAATTGAGTGCAATATATGTTCAATGCATCCCCTCAAACTACAATCTTTGTCATCCACATTTTGAGCGGTGTCAAAATCATCCACCCCCGATTCTAATAGGGAATGCTTTTGGTGTAGTGACATTGATATTATTTGGAGTATAAAAATTACCAACATCTCCAAAATAAATAGTTTATTAATGCGTTAAACCTCCTCTTATCTAAATATAAATTTAATCCGCATGGAGATCAAAAGTCTATGATAGTGTGTGATTTTGAAGTGGAATTTAATGAGCGATGGTCCATTAAACCTCCTATTAACTTGTAAATTCAATCCCACACATCAAACTTGTAGAATTCACCTTGTTATTTTTGTTGTAGTTTTCATCATGGCCAAGCTCTCTTGTGATATTAAGTTGTTCTTCATCTTTCTATTCAAATAAAGGAACTATATTTCTACATTATTTTCTCTTGAGCAATAATATTCTAGAAATAGAAGTGCTACCACTTCATCCATTCCATTTTCATCATTTCAATCTAATCTTCACAGAGTTAATATTATGGCTCACTTCTTCGTGTGGAGCTTGTCAATTGTTTAAATGTGGGAGGTATGTGTTTGGATATCCTTTTGGAGGAAGGAATAGTGGTTGTGGCTTATCTTAGCAATCGTATGTGAAATGTACGATGGGAACGCCAAAGGGATATTTTGAAGGATTCATATTGGAAGGAGAGAAACATTGGGAGAGGAAGAGGGGTGAAGATGAAGGGTTAGATGATGAAAAAGTGCATGTGTAGTGAAAAGAGAAAGTAGAAACAATGTGAAACTCAAACGTAGAAGAACTTGACGAAGCATTTGGAAATCCTTCGAAGGAGAATAGGGGTGTTGTTCAAGACGTCGTGGAAAAAAATAGGTATATATGTGAATGTAAGGAGAGGAAGAAAAGTATCGCGGAAGTGAAAATGTAACAAGAACAGAAAAAGGTTTGCCCCTAAAAGATAAAACAAACCAAAACAAAACTACTCCCCTCATGGATTTCATATGTATTGTTGATCTTATTGTTAGATGGTAGGTGGAATATTGCTTAATAAACACTCTTACACTACATATTAAATGTGTGTCCTCTTTTGACAATCTTCAATCTACTTGTCTTTTACCTACATATCATTTTATAATAAAATATTTATGTATCTACACCTCTTGGTAACTACATATTAAAGCACATCCCAATCTCCCATCCATCTATCAAGCATATATACAAATAGAGCACTCTATCATTTTCCAATAATAGAAATAAAATTAGCGTATTAGGCAAGTTGATTACACACATTCTATTGGTGTTGGGAGCTTTCACAACAATTAAATGTCACACACACCTTTTATGCCTTTTTATCAATATTTCCTTGATATGACAAGTATAGAAATGAAATTTTAGGGTTTGCAGGTTATAGATATTTTAAATTTATCGGCATACTAAATGCCATTATCATTTTTTCTTAATAGGACAAGTTTAATGTAGGAAATTTAGGGTTTGGAGAGGTAGGACACATTTTAAATTTGTTTTTAAGGGCATTCGATATAGATATTCCTTAGATTGATAAGATTGCGGTTGAAAAGATATGATATGAATCATATAGCTTCAAAAGTATCATATTTGTTGTTTGTTTCTCCATCTATTTAATAGCAAAATAAAAGTTGAGCTGGGAAAAATAGACCCATGTCAAACAAACCCACCAACCACGTTAAGCACTCTTCAAAACCCAAAGCATAACATGGAGAGTGACACATCCTAAATGCCCTTTTAGACCTGTCATTTTCCTTACATAATAATAAAAGCACTTTATTTGAGATCTAAAGGCGTTAACCACGGAAGCCCAAGTTAATATTGTAAATTTAGTAGCAATTGGATAGTTGTAGTGGTAAGTAAATCAAATAAATAAACAAAATGTTAGGGGGTTGCGCTAAACGGAGCTCTCGCTAATAGCCATCCTAAAATCAACAACATTATGGGTTAAATCAGACCTACAAATGGAGATAAATCTATAACCGTAATATGTCCTCATTTTACTATATAGAAATTGATTGATCTAGCTTTGTATCTGTATCTATATCTGGAGTGGATTCAATAGTATTTGAGAGGGAATACATCAAAGATGTGAAAATGGAGGGACTAGAATAACAAAAGATGAAGAGGGAGATAAAGAAGGGGTAGATGGATGAGAAGTCCAAGGACAGGGAAAGTGTTGTGGGGGACTGATGCCAAACTTTTCTTTCCTACAACCACATGTCATTCTTTTTCAATTGTTAGAAGGAGAAAAGGGTTGCGTGTTCAAGATATCAAGGAAATGTATTTTGGAGATATCTTAGAAGGAAAGGAGTGGTTGATCAATACTACTAATGTCAATAGGTTCTTGTAATTTCAGTCCTTAAGTTTGTATAGTAGTTAGAACACATGTAAGTGTAAAGGGAATACAACATACTATGTTCCTTTTTGTGTCTTCAAAAGAAATGGCTCTTATGTCCTTCATGCATGGGTTCTATTTATACTTTTATTGGCAAGGAGGACAACCATTCTCAGCATGTGCCAAGGGTTATCTAATGGTGACATCACAACCACCAACATAGAAAATGGTTTTGCTTTATTATTTTTATTTTTTTGGCATCAAGTTTATCGATTTGGAGTTTAATTTGTTAGATAAGATGAACACATGATTGGAATGTTGGAAATAAAATACATGCATGTTGTAAAAGTTACCACATTTCTATGCACATTTACGATTAAAGAATCTTCCCCGACAAGCAAGATAATGTAAGGGATTCACTCATCAATAGTCTTGATAGAGTTTTTGATCAATAACCATTAACATAAAATGTTGTTCGTGTCTTCGAAGAAATGACACTTATGTCCTCCATGCATGGGTTCTATCTCGTAATTTGATTTTCAAGGAGGAAAACCATTCTCAACATGTGCCAAGGGTTGTCTAATGGTGACATCATAACCACCAACATAGAAAAGGGTTTTGCTATTATTTTATTTTATTTTCTTGGCATCAAGTTTATCGATTTGAAGTTTAATTTGTTAGATAAGACGAACACATGATTAAAATGTTGGAAATAAAATACATGTTGTATGTTGTACACATTTACCACATTTCTATGCACATTTACGATTAAGGAATCTTCCCTGACAATTAGGGCAATGTAAGGGATTCACTCATCAACAATCTTGATAGAGTTTTCGATCAATAACCATTGACATAAAATGTTGTTCATGTCTTTGGAAGAAATGGCTCTTATGTCCTCCATGCATGGGTTCTATCTGTAATTTTATTTTCAAGGAGGACAACCATTCTCAGCATGTGCCAAGGGTTATCTATTGGTAACATCACAACCAATGACATAGAAAAGGGTTTTGCTATTATTTTATTTGGCATCACGTTTATTGATTTGAAGTTTAATTTATTAGAACTAAAATGTTGGAATTAAAATACATGCATGTCGTACACCTTTACCACATCTTAGAGTACCCCCACCAAAAAATATTTGTTACATGTGGTCCACTTTATCGTCTCAATCTCACTTGCATTATTTGCATGAGTGTAATATGAGCTTGCATGTGTCAAAATAAATAAAAAGGCATAACATAAAATATTGTTTTCAATGGTGCTGCAGCTTTGAACTCGCATTCTTGTTGAATTCATGGAAGGAGAGTAAAAACTATGAAGACTATGGAAAAAGGCAATTTTTAATATTATGGTGCTCCTGGGTTAGAATGTGTAGGTTTTGTGTGAGCCAAAGAAGTGATTAAAATATCGAAGACTCATTAAAACCGATAAATTTTTGGTGTTTCGGGCTCTTCCTAACAATTGTTTGACGACATTAAAAAAGTTAAAAAGTTTAGAGCAGACAAGGAAGATGCATCCAAATTCCAAAACATTGATTGACGAGCACAATTAAAAATTATGTCTTCAATCGGTGCATGGGTTATCTTCAACACACCCATGGTCCATTCTACGAGATTAGCCTCATCTGTAATTCTAAACGGTGCCATTTCGAGTGTACCGGTGTTTCGGACAAGAATGGTGCTTCTAAATACATCATCATCAAACAGCACTTAAATAACCGTGAAAAGCGATTCTCCAGGTATTTCTCATTTTTCCCTATTTTCTCTTTTCTGCATCAAACTTTCCCTTTCCTGAGTGTCTGTATACATCGAACATCACATTTCATTTTGGCCTAAAACAAACCTTCTGCATCTTGTCTGATCACATAGCTTAAGTAAAAGAATTTAACTCTTTCGATTCACTTATCACACACTTTGCCCGAAAATCCACAAACATAATTTACACATCAAAACATTCCCCTCACCTAGTTAATCGATTGGGACTTAAACACCCAATAGGAAACCACCTCAGACATCTCCCAATCCATAACTACCTAAAACCATCCTTAGACTCCTTTAGGCACCTTCATTACCTACTTTTCTTTTTGTTCACATCCTCTAAATTAAACATGATGATAAAAATATTTTTCTTGATTTGTTTGTCAATAACATACATAAACAAATGTTTCTCTATTTCACACCTATTGTCACTCTCTCCCAAATCAAGACAAACAAACAATCTGCTTTATCCCATGATATTACTTCCTCTGACGATCTTACTCAACAGGATTCTAAACTCAAAACCACGTCGTCGGTCACCCAACCTCCAGTCTCCATGGTCTCACCTCATGAGAACCATGTCATACAAAATTCTCCCCACCTTGATACCAACCCTCCTATCCCCCATCAAGCCAGTCTTCCTAAATCAATCGCATCACCATCTCCTGCTCCTCTAGATACACTCAAATCTCCTCCTAACCCCATATATGACTTCTTACTTCAGAAATCTCCTACAATCTATCAATCCTCCCAATCTCCAAAATTGGTGGATCGCATTCCACCCACATCCAATTTTGACAATTCCATTAATAGGCATGTCCAGCTATCTCCAATTCTTAACACACATATCCCCACTTATCGGCATGCCCCTATTACTCAACACTAGCCTATGCAGCAATCCCAACTTGTGACACATGTTAGTCTTTTCCAAGCAGCTCCCAAAAACACCCACATATCCGCAAATTAATCAATTATCTTATCAAACCATTCTGCAAACATCCTATCCACAAACTTATCAACCACTTTATCAGATGCTTCACCAAACACCCACACACCCACAAACACATTATTCGCCTTATCAAACTACCTTTCAAACCATACATGATCTAATCTCAACCTTACAATACCTCGACTAATTCAATCAATGCCTTAATGAATCAGTTAGCTTTAGAAACCCTTACCATACCACCCAAGAATACCTTATCATAGGAACAAATCAGAACGAATTGATTCATCCATCGGTTCCAATCAAACCTTATTGCCCTCATTGGAAACTTCCCGCATTTAATAAGTTCAATAATGAAGAAGATCCCCAAAAACATCTCCTCGCATTTAAACATGCATGTTGTCTTATTGCGCATGATCATGATCTACTTCTTCACACTTTCCCCATGTCTTTGTCTGGTCCTGGGTTGGATTGGTACAACAAAAGATTCCGCAACATTTCATATTCTCTTTCACTCAACTTTCACAGTTGTTCTTAGAAAAATTTCTATTAATATTACACGCAAGACAACTATCATTGATCTATATACCATTCAACAAAGATGAAAATGAGCCCATCACCGACTTCGTCACACGGTGGCATGCTATTATAAACCACCTATCCTTCACTATCCTACAAACCAAACTCATCAATTTATTCTCACGTTCGTGTGCCAAACATATATCATCCACTTTGCAGATCCAATCATTCCTAACCTTTGATGAAGCTTTCACAATGGCTTGTAAGCTCGAAACCGTGCCATTGATCGGGGTCATCTTAAATTAAGTTTAACTAAATCAAAAATTGAATCCACTAAACCATTCACACATAATGGCGAGTTCAAGACAGTGGCCAACACTATGGTCATTGAACCCTCATCCCCATCTACACCAAGCACATGGTCTCAACAACAATCTCCTCAATCAACATCTCGCTACACTCCTTTAGTAGAATCATACAGGTTCCATATTTGATAAGTTAATGAGTGTAAACTCTATCCAATCGCCTCCCATACGACCCGTAGACAACTCGCAAGCCAAGCCTATTTGGGATCACGAGGCCCATTTTTTTAAATATCATTGAGTCAAAGGTCATGACATTGAGAGATGTTGTTCCTTCAAAGATCGTGTCCAACAACTTGTAAATCAATGGGATATCCAAATTGATACCTCCACTGTATAAACTAATCAACCACCAATAAATCATGTCACCCCCTTTACATCTCAACTATCAAATGCTTGTATGATTAACACTGTCAATCAAGATCCCATCTTATCACCAACTCTGCATGTTCCCATAGTGGACATTATTCTCACCTCTTATTCAGAACCTATCACACCTACATCAATTTTTACTACTTGTCTTGAACCTACACCTTCTCCTGTCCTTATCACGTCTACATCAAATTCAACTATATCATCCATTTCCACTATTTCAAATACACCCCAATCTACCACATTAGATTCATCTTTATTTAGGCCCCACTCGTATCCACACATATCCCTACGTCTCTCCCATCTATTTCTTCACCCACATCTAGCTCAAACTCACATGTTACTACACCTACATTGCTCATAACCAGCCCAACAAAACTCGGTTCTACAACATACACCCTTACAACCCCACCTTCAACATCAACCCCATTAGCTAACATATCATTCTTACCCCTCAAAACATTCATGAAACAACCAATCTCTTCTACTTCCACATCCGAAAATGCTCCTACATTTTCTACATTGCCCATACCTATAAGATCTACTCCATCGATTATCACATCACTCACATCTCCACATATTCCAAAAATTCCTACATCTTTATCTATCCTAGCTACCCCTATACCTATCATATCAACAAGTCCACCTATCTCTACCTTGACAACTTTTCACGTGGCCACATCACCTAGTCTACCCCAATACTCTTTACCCAATCCTCCTATCACATCAACCAAATCCTCTCGATCTGCAACCCTACCAAATATACCCCTCAAATCACCTACTGTACCAACACATCCAAACTAAATCAAAGAAAGATGCTTTACCTTCTCCCTCTACAAAATCATCTCTTTCCATGCCCAAATCGAAACAATCCATGTCTCACATAGATATCATTAATCGCATCATACAAACACCTATATCTTCATTAACATCTTCATCTTGTTTTAGAACAGCTTTCTCCATAAATAACCACCCCATAGCTATCAAATCCTCCTAGGTGGAGATTATTTTCATCCCTGCTAGAGGTAAATCTTCTCAGTCAAAGTCTAAGGCTAGGGAAAACATCCCCGATAGTCCCCTATGCATCCACGGAAACATTCAAGTTTTCCCTCTTCTCAACAATCCAATGCCACAACATCCATGTCAAGATCAGTTTTTCCATCTACGACATCTTGCAATAATCAATCCACATCCAAACAATACCATCCTTCAACCAAATTTGATTTGTCCTCCAAAACACAAAATTCACACATCCAATCTACATCTATGTTTTCTCCTAACTCCAAGTCGAGACATCCTATCAAAACCCACAAGAGTTACCTTCCCCATGACACTTCAATGGGGTCATACGCAGACATCTTTCAACATTTAACTCGAACATCTTCCATCAAACTTCCTCCTATTAAAGCCTTTAATCCCTATGGTCCCAAGCCATCATGGTTCAATCCTAATTACAGTTGTGCCTATCATCATACCCCAGTCACGACATCAAACATTGTAAGGCCTTTCGGTCAATCGTCCACAATCTTATAGAGAAAGATGATTTCCTCATTCAAGGGAAAGTTCCTTCTCCATCTACCTTGAATCCAATCCATATCCCATATGTCAGATCTCCCATGATCCCTCCATCCACATCATCCCTTAATATCCATCCAGCCCATGTCATTCCTCCTAAGGAATGCCCTCCATTGTTCATCAATGTCGCTTATCTTACTAAGCACACTTGTGGTCTCTGATCATTTACCCCATCCAAATCTAAAACAATCTCATCTAAGCTCTTTCGACATCCTTTACCTCTTTCACATTTAACTCATTGGGAAACAACCTTCCCTCGCCCTTGAGCATCTCATATGTACAACCCCTTTGTTACTAGGGGACTTTGCTCTTTGACTTTGTTTGTCTACTTTCTTCACATCTATCCAATCTAAATTAACTATATCTAGGTCCTCATCTCATTCTAAGCCCTCCTTTGAGGCCATATTTGTTATTTTATGTTTGTGCTCCTTTTAGGAGTATCATCTTTTCATTGAAGCCCTCCTTTGAGGCCATGTTTGTCTCTCCATTGAGGGACCATTTTCTACATTTGTGTCTCTTCAGGGCACCATCTATTTCAAAGTCCACCATTGTGGCTATATTTGTGTCTCCTTCAGGACATCATTTATTTCATAAGCCCTCCTTTGAGGCCATATTTGTTCTTTTTATGCTCCTTTTGGGAGTATCATCTTTTTCATTGAAGCCCTCCTTTGAGGCCATGTTTGTCTCTCCATTGAGGGACCTTTTTCTACATTTGTGTCTCTTCTGGGGCACCATCTATTTCAAAGTCCACCATTGTGGCTATATTTGTGTCTCCTTCGGGACATCATTTATTTCATAAGCCCTCCTTTGAGGCCATATTTGTTCTTTTTATGCTCCTTTTGGGAATCCTCTTTAAAATATATTTGGAAGAGCACAATTAAAAATATATTATGTAGACACCTATTTTTGGATATAGCACGCCTCAATCGTCTCGCATTCACGCTACTTCTACTCTCACATCTCTTTCTTTTAAATTACATGAAATACCATCCATTTGCTTAATTAATTATCAAATGGGCTCCATGTAGACCCATTTGATAATTCAACTTTTTGATATTATTTCATCTTCTATAAATTATTAATTCATGAGTATTGATATACACATCCGACACTCTTTTCCTAAATTCAAAAGGTAGAATCTATCATCCCACCTACCCAATCCCACATGTCCCCCACTTAAGTCAAAATCAAGTTCCCACCTAAAAATCAATTCCCACCTAAAAATTCAATCTCTTCAAATTATTAAAATATGAACCCCACCCATGAAATCAATAATTCAAAAAAATCTCCTCTCTCGACAACAAATCCAAAAAATCAATAGTGTAAAGTGAACACATGGCTTCACTATTACACCTAATCATGTCCCCACTCCACATCACACATTTTATTTTTTTCACATCATGAACCCTACCATCAAATCAACTCTTCATCATGTCCTCTTAATCAAAATTGCTTTTACAAATTATGGTTATTCGTTAATCTTCTATTTTAATCCAAATTCAAATTATAAATATGAGTCTTCTCCCCCTCGAAGAGGAGGAAGAAATTCAGGTGAATGCTGTGAGATTTTAGTCATTTTATAATATCATTATTATTCTATCTGGGTGATAACATGTGGGATTTCCTGACATTTTGCTCATGATTTGGGTTAATGTAATGAGACTCATGTTGCAAGCATCAGATTGGTAATCCTGTCCGCATACCTGGTACCATCCAGGTTCGTTTATTTATCAATTTGTATGTCATTTATTTTGGATGCTATTGTACTATTATTCTTATTACACGGGGTTGATAGCCACCGAGGAAGTTAACGCTTCCTAGATCTACTTTGTCAGGAAGCCCCCACATTAAATTTCTAATCATTATTTTCCTAGTATATGTGAGTTGTAGGTTTTTCAGAATCACATCGAGGACTCTGATATCAACTTTGCACCCGTAGCATCTATTGTCATCTCCAAGGTATTAAGCCCTTGTATACTCGACATGGTTTTGTGTTTCTTGATTACTTGTACATTCACCTAGACAGGAATTTGGAAACGCAGATCAACAGTTTTCAGTATGAGCCAAGGAAGTGATTAAAATATCGAAGACTCATTAAAACCAATAAATTTTTGGTGTTTCTAGGATCTTTCTAACAACCATTTTACGACATTGAAAAGGTTAAAAAGTTTATTACGGATGAGGAAGATGTATCCAAATTCCAAAACATTGATTAGAAGAGCACAATTAAAAATTATGTCTTCAATTGGTGCATGGGTTATCTTCAACTTCACTATATTCTTCCCTACTTGAAAGCTTACCTTCCCTAATGCCTTACCCTCCATCAAGATCTCCAAGCTTGCTATTTCGACTCATACCTCCCTATCAATTGAGGATCATCACCCACTCACATGCTTTGGTTAAACATGTAACATTTGCCAAGACAATACTAGTTTTCCACAATCTCATTCCATACATGCATTGATATGAAAGAAAGCATAAGATAGTTGTACCTTGGGTAGGATTTATAACTCCATTCTTCACATACTTCCATCACCTCTCCAACACCTTTCTTGAACCATTAGGCCATTACACACATTGAACTCTTCATACAATAACTATGCATGCATCCTCTTCATGAACACAAAGCTAGACCTAGATAGGCCTCTTAGGTCTAGGTGCTCAAAACAACATGTAGGTTTCACCACCACCCTCAACACTCCTAAGACACTTTTTCTAACCTATTACAAGGTGTTTAGGCCCAATTCACAGTCATATTCTTAGCTCTCACCTAAAATGTCACATTAAGGCCTTATTGGCTTGTAGCTCTCTCTTCATATAAACTGAGTTGGATCTCAAATTGGTCCAAGACAACCCTACAATTAAATAGTTTCTTTTGAGACCCTTTATCCCCTTACAAATGTACACAAACTTTCAGGATACCTTCCTTTGTAATGTTTCATACCTCCTTTGTAAACTACACCTTCAATTAGGCCTATTATTGACCCCTAGGTATAACAATAGATATTTAGGGTTATGATATCACCTAAAATGCATAGATACACCTCTAAAATGTCATTAATATTTTTTCTACCAAATTTGGTAGCTTGACTCCATGATTTGACCACCCATGCACTTCAATCTCTCCTCTTCCCCGTGCACTGCACGGTCCTACAATACAAATCTTGATGGATATTTCTCACATGTGTGAATTGGAGAATAAAAGTTTGTATACTTCCACAACTCCCCGGATAGAGATTCTACCAAAATTTCATGAAATTTCAATGGATATAATTCAAACAACACGATGCCCTCATTTCGGCCCGAGATCATCTATTTGAAGCTATAAGACATTTTACAATGGTTTAAGAACTATAAAAATTCAGGGGTATTAATTAGACTTCCTTCACCTATTCATTCTTTTATAGTGCCCCATAATTCCTCCTTTGTTGATCGTCATATTTTCATCATTCGGGTAGAAACGAGTTCTTAATACTGATTTGATGAAACACAAACATAAAGCATGTTAAATCAACATTCTTAATACCTGTAATATCATCGTCACACCTTCATTATTCATTGAAATTCCTTGCTACATGTTTTCATGGTCTTATATTGACTGTTCATTCGAATCACAACTTTCAAAATCTCTCCTAGCCTCGACTAAATGTCTTATTTTTAGCTCCTAGATGAGATCAACAACCTTCCAAGCTTAGACAAAGGATGATAATATATCCCAAAACTCTCTCCACTCATTCCAAGCCTCTATGACAACTCATTACATATTTACATAGGCTTAATTAGGCCTAAAACAACCAATTCATACACCTAAACTATAATTTACAAGCTTGTTCAACTTTCACATTCACCAACTCGGGTAAAACACTCATTTATAGGAGATCAACATGATATAATAGGTCTCCTTTATCCCTACAACATTTTAAGGTCTTGATGCTCCTACATCAAGTTTCCCTTGAAGAAGAATTTCAGCTCCCGATCAATGCAATATTTACCTTTTTTTTCCTTGCCTTCCAGTCTTTTCTTATCCTTTTTGATGGTACACTTTGAATTATTTGCACCTTTTACTTGCATGTGCTCTCTGCCTCCCAACCACCACTCGAACTTGTACTTATATTTCTTCTCTATATACTTTTGCTTCTCGGTTGCCTCTTTCTCTTCTTCAACCACACATTACAATTCTGACCGCATTCTTCATCTTTTTTGCATTCATAGCTTTTAGTACAGTATTAAACACCAAATTCCAAACTTTAAATGTCCTCTCAACTCGTTCTATCACCATTCTCTCGCTCTTGTTCACACTTAGATTCTTCATAAGCTTTCTTTACTTTGTTGATGAAGTAGAAATATTCAATATTGAAGTCAAACTCCTTTGCATTATTTGTGAGTCTACATGTTTCCTTTGTTTTCCTTCCATACCATCAGTAACTAGTTGCATGAACTATTGCATAAAGCCTATTTACTTGTATAGTCTCCTTGTTCTTTTGTAGTTGCCAATTCTTCTTACTTCTTAACACCTTGCTTCCTTTTTACATTTGACTTTCTTGACTATAATTAGACACCAATTCCTTACTCTACCCTCTTGAAGAATGCACATCCTCATTCAAAAGTTCTATAAGCCCGTTCACTTATAATCCCGAGTTTTCCATTGTCACGTATTCCTCAAACCAAGAGAATGCGTTTGAGAACACCAGCTCTCCCCTCTGTCTGGTAGAATTTTCAGCTATTTTGTTTACCAAGCAATGCTCTTTAAAACTTACCTCAAATTTCATGATGTATCCTCCTTGAACTGATCTCGGTTCATCTAGAATTTTGCAGCTTGTGTGTCTTCCCTTGTTTTCACTTACATACCAAAATTCATCCCAAAATAGTATTTGAATACCATCATACCTCTTTCCACATGTAATCATGCTTAAGTCATGTAAATGCACACCTTTCTCACATACCAATCTTCTTGTCTTCATATTTTTCTTCTTGAAATTGTGTAGACTTATGTCCAACTTGGCTTGTTCTTCAAATTCATACCTCATCATATGTTCTTCATACAAGAACTTATGTTTCTTAAATGTTACCCTAGTGTTCTTCTTAAGATTTTTTTCTTACCTCATTCCCATACATGCTTACACTATACAATTGCCCCTTAAACTTCATTCTCTTTTTTCCCCGACTTCTTCTTGAAACACGAGAACATGCTCAAAAGGATCATTACATTATTTGTACCTTATTGATGTGGTTGGTAATCCCGACACAGTTCTCTATTAGTTTCCTTACTTGTGTTAGGATCTTCTTTCCATTACATAACCCCATGTACAACTCCACTTTGTTTAATAGATTTTTTTGTCTTTATTCAACCATATAGCCTACAAATTCATCTTACTCCAACCTTCTTTCTTATATAACACAAAGGCTCAGTATTGTACTTGGGCTTCCATTTACATGCTTGAACCTCTGGTGATGGTATTTTCAAACCTTTAGTAATCTCTAGAAGTATTACATTGCTCCTTCCTTCATTGAATTTACTTATCCTTCTTTCATTCATGTTCATCCTTGCTACTCTATCTCTGAAACTTGCATTCACACATGCTAACACACAATTAGTTTAAAAAACCATAGGCTTCTTGACCTCTTTAGCTGTTTTATGCATGTTCTTCACTTGTTTGTCATTTGGATACTCTTCTAGGCTTGTTTATATGCCTTTTTTCTTCATCTTTCTCTATTGCTCTTCATCATTCATGGTGTTTTTTCATACTTTTGTTGTTTTTTTGAAGAATCATCCTTCATTCCTCGACTTCTTCATCATTTCTTCTTCTTTGATCTATTCCCTTCTTGTTCTTGTTTCTTTACAAGGACTGATTGTCCTTTACTTTCTCTATTTTGGTCTTCAAATGACCTATCTTCTTCCACTCTTTCCATGACACCTTCTTGTGTCTTCTCATTCTCTTCTTCTCTTATATCTTGCATAAGATCCTCTAGGACTATTTTCCAAGTCCTTTCCTCTTCTTCAATGTTATATTGTTGCTTGTTTTTGTCACTCTTACTTTGGTGACTCAACCCGACCTTCTTGGTCATCTTCTTCTTTCCTTAATAACCTCATGTTATTTCTTAGCCTCATTATGGCTTGTTTCTTATCTTTCATTTGATCTTCATGATTCATCTCTATGGATCTTGATCGCTGCTCTAGCTTGACAACATTTGTTTTATCTTCTCTTCCTTCTAATGACTTACTTACTTTTTCCTCTTTCTTCATGAGTGCTAAGACCCGATTGGTCTTCTCAATAAAATATTTAAAGCCAAATACAATGTTTCTCCTTTCATTACCTGCATGATGGTCCATCAAAGGCACTAAAACATGTTCTATTCCATCTTTCATTAGAAAACATTTATTCAACCTACCATTATATACCACTCTTCTATCATATTTCCATGGTCTCCTAAAGTACGTAACACACATCCATAGGAATTACATCACATAAAATTTCATCATGTAAACTTCTAATCTTGAAAGGAACTCTACATTGCTCATTTACAAGAATTTGATGGTTCTTTTGAACCCACGTTACCCTGTAAGGTGTAGGATGAGGTATTCTTCTCAAATTCAATTTTGACACCATTTCTTCAGACACAATATTATCAATGCTTCCATTATCAATAATTACTTGACATACCTTGCCTCTTGTTGTGCATCTTGTTATGAAAATACTCCTTCTTGCCATCAAACTTGCTTCCTAATGTTAGAGTTCAAGATCGTTCAGTCAACAAAAGTTCATAAATTTCTCCTTTACTTGGCTGCCCTCTTTTTCATGAAATAACACATTTTTCACCTTCTGTTGTCCTTTATCATTTCCTTCCTATTTCTCTTTCACCTTTGCAAATCCATCATGTCTATCTTCTAACTTAGTTAATCTTAAATTCATCATTTACATTTGCACCACAAGATCTTTCTGAACCATAGTCAAGGATTCCATACTTGACATCATGTTTCTTTGCATTTTCTCAATACCTCTCTTTAAAATCATCAAACTTCTGAAGTCCATGTTGGTGTTTATCATTTGATTCTCAATATATTTCTTTTTCATTTCTTATCCCTTGGATCCTCCTTGCACAAGTTTTATAATCTTTCCAATCTATCGCTTAGTCAAAGAAATTGAATTATTTCCACAAATTCTATCCTCTGCAATATGCTAGACAAATCGAGAGACCATGCTCGATACCAAAAATGGTGCATGGGTTATCTTCAACTTCACTATATTCTTCCCTACTTGAAAGCTTATCTTCCTTAATTCCTTACCTTCCATCAAGAGCTCCAAGCTTGTTATTGTTAACTCATACCTCCTAGAAACCGAGGATCATCACCCACTCACATGATTTGGTTAGACATGTAATATTTTCCAAGATAATATTGGTTTTCCATAATTTAATTCCATACATGCATTGATATGAAATAAAGCATAAGATAGATGTACCTTGGCTAGGATTTATAACTCCATTCTTCACATACGTCCATCTCCTCTCTAACACCTTTCTTGAACCATTAGGTGATTACACACATTCAAATCTTCATACAATAACTATACATGCATCCTCTTTATGAACACAAAGCTAGACCTAGATAGGCCTCTTGGGTCTAGGTGCTCAAAACAACATGTAGGTTTCACACCATCCTCAACACTCCTAAGACACTTTGTCTAACTTATTACAAGATGTCTAGGCCCAATTCATAGTCATGTTATTACATCTCACATACTTTTTCACCGTTTTCTTTAAGTTTTTAGATGAAACAGATAAGGGTGTGGGCCAAGGAGGAATACCTATTGCGATGGTCAATTTGAAGGTCGTTTCACACGTTCTAACTTCTTGATCCAATGCTAACTGTGAGAGCTTCCTTTTGGCTAGGAGGAACTACCTAAATACACAACAAGACCACAAGAAAGAGTTAAACAATATATGTCAGTGTGTTGCCTAGCGTGTGCTAGATCCAGGAAGTGTGATACTTCCTCGATGGCAATCAACCCATTGTTTAATACAATTTAATGCAATAAATGACATAAATAAATAAGGTTCTACTATAGTTGATATGATTTAGGTATCTCATCCAAATACAATAAGCAAATCTAACATAACAGGCTAGGCTATGATCAAATCTAGAAATAAGGTAAATAATTAAGGTGCTGGAACATATCAGGGTCAGATTCATGGTCACTTGAGTCACTTAGAAAAGGTTATTGGGATCTGGTATTAGCAAGACTACCAAATACAGAGACCGACATCGGTCTGGTATGACCGACGACGATTTAGTAAGAACCGACAACGGTTATTGCGGGCTAGTAATAACTCAATAGTTCATGGTTTTGGGGATTTTTCTGAGATTGAATTAGAGATGGTAAGGAGTTGGTTTAGGTCTAGGGAGGTGTTGGGAATATTCAAAGGTACTCAGGAGTAGACAAAGGTGATTAAAAGGGTTATGAGTGATGGGAATGGTCGGGTTCACAGGAAGGCAATAGTGGTGGGGTAAAAATATAAATGGTGGTTGATAAACAAAGGTGAAGAACTCTTATAAACTAAATAGAAATGAAATGGTGCAGGTTAGAGACACACTTACTACTGTGTAGGTTCAATGGCTAGGTGGTGGTGATGGTTGATCGGTGAAATGGCAATCAATGTCGTGGCAATGCTTCCCGAAATGCTCCCATGAATGAAAATACCTTTTGATCAATGGTTGTGTTGGCTATGGCTACCTGGATGTGTGAAAGAGCTCTAGTTCTTGCTTGCATGCCGATCTCCTTTGCTCCAAAACTTGTGAATGCATCTAACCTTTGAAGAAAGGTTACCAAAATGGTTATATGGTAACCGACGATGGTTTAGGGTGATTGACATTGGTTTCGGGTTGACTGGTGTCGGTTAAGGTGGGATATCCTAGGTTGCCTAAAATAACAGATCTTGGCTATCTTTTTCCAGCTTTGCTAGTTGGTTTCGGGTCTAAATGGAACGTTGTGCTTAGATACACATGAATGTGGTTAGAGGAAGAATAGGCATGTGCTTTTAGGGTTATACTAAGTCTTAGTTCATTAAGGTAAGTAGGGCTAAGTCTTAGTTAGTTATGGAAACATGTTATGAATAGGTATATGGTGTGGTTTCTAGGTGAGGTAGCTAGGTGAGGTATGTTTCCATTTAATTAAAGTAATTAAATTAATAAATGGAGTGAGGGTGAGTATTGATTTAATTGTGGATGATTAAATTAATGTTAATATGGGGTGAAAGGGGGCTAATGTTAGGTGAGTATGTTTAAGTTAGTTATTTGAAAGGGGACCAAGGGGAGTGTGACCCAATTTTGGTGTCTACATTTTGCCCCTTTTTGTTGCGTAGCTTGTATTGGTAAGTGACGTTGACAAAAATAGGAAGTGATTGCCCCATGTGTGGGTGAAGGTGATCCCCCTCAAACCAGGCACTGATGAGGTGAAATACGAATCGGTGAGTGGTTTGATAAATGTGTAGGTGGGGAAGGGTTTGAGTATTGAGGGAAAGGGTGATGATAAACTCGAGTAATGGGTAGTAGGTCGTGGTCAAAATTGGGTCATGGGTAATGATAATCAAACACACGCACATGTATAGATTGCAACACGGTACCAGGTTGAAAATCTTACAAAATCTACATCGTCCAAGGTCGATAGGTTTATCCAAACAAGGGTGAAGTGATTCAGGTATCCAAGGTATAGGATATGGTCGAGAAACACAACGTAGGTCAGGTGCAGGAACATTTAGGTATGCTCAGTACACCAAAGGTTTGGTCGGGATAAACGGCATGACAATAGGCAAGGTATGGTTGTTAGGATAAAACAACATAGGTAACAACATCACAAGGTATAATGAGTACATAAGGTCAATGGTCACACCAAGTAGGTCAAGTTCAGGCAAACAGGTCATAGCACAAGTAAGGCCATGACATAGGTAAAATAATAACTCCTAAGATGTAGCAAAATAAATGTAGGGGTAGGTTGGGCTTGTAGGTATGTTTCAATAGGTGGCGAATGATAAAAAAGTGGGTGAACATGAGTGGTGAAAGGTGAAAAGGGAGCGGGGTAAGGGAAACTAGTTTGAAGTGTGACCAATGTTGGTCATAAAGCGAGTGGGATTAAAAAAGGAAAATTCCACTTTTACGGAATCATTTGTCATTTTCCAATAGTAGAAAATGACAGAGGAGCGGTGGAAAAGTGGAAAGTGATGGAGCGAGATGGAGAGTTGAGTTGGCGAGCCTCAGAGCGGGTGATCGGTCATTCGATAAGCGGGTCCACGAGATCGGTGTGAGTGATTCAGTTGGTTGGAGGTGAGGAGGGAATTTGGTGATGGAAGAGGTAGGAGAGGGGTTGGGTGGACCACCAAAGTGTAGTGGCTGATGTTGCCCCATGGGTATGGCATTGCGATGAGGTAGGATTCGGTCCCATTCTACATTTGTTAGATGAATTTTTTTGTATAGATCGAGTTTGGGTAAAAATGGGTTTGGGGGAATCAAATTTGAATTTGGAAGGAGGATTGATGAAATAGGACTTGTAGGAAGTGGTATGTAGGTTAAAGAGGGGTGGGGATGGGTTGAGGTGAGATTTGGGTAGGGAAGGGTAGGTCGGTAGGGTAGAATGTGGAATGTTTAGAGAAAAAGGGAAGGGTTTGGCAGATTTGACGTCGTGATAGTGGACGACGTCGGTCCAAGGGTTCAGGGCTGATGTCGGTGGGAGTTAGCCGACATTGGTCAAGGATGAGGTGACCAATGCCAATTTTAAGAGACCATTTCCGGTCAATAAGAACCGATGTCGGTTTGCATTTAGAGAAAAATGGGCCAACAAATGAGAGGGTCGGGTGGGGAGATAGGTATTGAGATAGAAAGATATTATCGATGGAAAATAGCTTGGGTAATAGGTATACATAGGGATGATTTGAGGGTGGGGTGAGGGAGATAGGTCATGAGTAGGAAGGATCTTGGGAATAGGTGGGGAGGTCTAGGGTGAATGTGGGTATGGTCAAGGTTTAATCATGTTATGGTTTTTTGGATGCAGGTGAGGGACCAGTTACGGATGCGAGATAGGGTACCGCCCCTATTAGTATTGGTACGAGGGAGCACGATAGCCAAGGAGTGGCACCATGTTGTAGAGGTTGGCCTGATTGGGGTCGATGCTACCGAACGTAGTCGATGGTCATACTCATTAAAAATGGGATTCAACGACCAACACCTTTCATTTGTCGATAGGTGAGATCACCGTCACCTTGGAGGATGTTTATAGGATCCTGTGACTACTGATAGTAGGGATGCATGTGTATTCCATTACCTTAGAGGCATCTGAGGAGTTGATGTTGACAGTGTTCGGTGAGGGGCTGGCGGAGTTGTGGTTCCATAGCGCCAACCTGAGTTATGGAGACATGTACAGGGCCCATCCCGAGGAGATGAGGTTAGTGGTTCTGATTATGGAGGCAGTTTGTTGTTTTGCACTACCAGATGCATGGAGGGTGGGAGATTCCCATGGGAATTGATGGGGGTTCTTCATGACATGATGGAGGATAGGACCCGTTTTACATGGGCACTAGCATTCTTGGTGTAGTTATACAAAGAGTTATGGGCCTATGGGAGGTTACAGAGGTTCATCCTATGTTGCATGTTTCTACTACACTGTTGGGCATACAAGCACATCATGTGTGTGCGTCTAGTTGGTATGCCCCATCCGGATGAATTTGAGGTGGGATTGGTCCGAGTAGGCTATAAGTGATGGGTACTGTTGTTAGAGAGCGTCGGGTGCCAGTGAAACACACGATGTAACATATTACAGTGTGTACTAGAGGTGTTATCTGACATGGACATCATTTGAAGGCCGTATGTGGGCTTCCCATCATATAAGAAGATGGCCTCGGTGCTACAGGAGATACAATTACTCAGATAGATAGAGGGATGCCATGTGAGGGAGCACGAGATGATACCTGTAGACAGGGTCATACGAAAGTTTGGGTTCTATAGGATGTGCCTCCACCCTTCCCATAGTATAGGAGGGATGATGTGGAGAGGCCTATGCCTCTACCATTACCAATAGTGTTGGCGGGGCGGAGGAGCAGGGCGGTACGGAAGATTGATGATGCCAGAGTGATAGATAGATATAGACAGTGGTGGGAAGCATAAATTACGGGCGTACCACCAAGGCCAGGGTAACCCAATTTAGCCACTATCATAGTTCAGAGGGACACCTATAGGGGTAGGTGACTACCCTAGTGACACGCTTAGGATAGTGCAGGGGTAGCTAACAGGTTAGAGGCGCAGGTTGCTACTCTATAGGCACAAGTAGTAGCCCTTCAGCCCAAGTTACACAGGTGGAGATGGAGATGGGGTATATGTCGTCACCCTATAGGTGCATGTTGCAGGGTTTATAGGGCCAAATGTCCACCGCATAGGCACGATTGTGGCCCTTTAGGCCCAGTACAATCACGGGATCCCACATAGGCTCGTGGAACAGGGTCCCATTTTATAGGCGGGGGGCATGAAAGGGTCCCATGGTACAAGTACATGGTCGAGACGATGGGATCACCGTAGACAATCTTGATGGCTAGGTTTAGGGATGCCCTAGGTGAGGTGAGATACTATTAGGATCACTTGATGGCCACAGGGATAGATGTCCCTACCTATGCAAAGTATAGAGCATAGTAGGCCTCGAGTGAGAGGACCAGGTCTTGCACTCATAGTGTGGAGAGTACAGGGGGCCGACGAGCCTTGAGACAAGGTCAGGGTGAGGCCACTAGTTCACGGAGGCTAGCTCCAGGTGAGGTACCAACAGAGGTCAGACCAAGGCCCATGGAGGGTGGTGAGATGTTAGTGGGATGTCGCACAGGAGCAAAGGAGGAGGAGGAGATAGGTGAGATAGGCATGGAGGGTATCCTATGAGGAGGTGATTGATATCTGTGCGGACCTCCATTTTTGTTTATTTTTGATATATACCAGCTTGCGTGCCGAAGAGAGTGAGGATGTATATGAGAGTTTTGAGTTTTTGTATATTGTACCAGCCTACATGTCGAAGATGGTGAGGCTATATATGAGAGTTTTGAGAGATTTATATTATTTGTATCAGTGTATATTGGATGGATACATAGATTTTTATGATGAGCTTGATGATTGTGCATGATGTACTTGTGTTAGCAGAATTTGATTGTTATTTGTAGATAGATGGAAACTAGGTGTATTAGGCATGGTGGAGATAGGTCGGTGTAGGCATGATGGGGTCAGGTCATAGGCATGGTTGAGTCAGGTCATAGGCATGATGGAGTCAGGTTATAGGCATGATGGAGTCAGGTCATAGTCATGATGGAGTCGGGTAATATGCATGATGAAGCCAGGGTTATAGGCATGATGGAGTCGGGGTATAGGCATGATTTAATGTCCAAGTCATTGGTAACATGGGAAATAAATGATGATGTATATGCATGTTATGGTTTAAGTAGTGGAAATGTGAAAATGATAAATGAATGATGTGATGATGTGGTAAAAATGTTTATTAATTGTTGCTTGTTTGGTTTAATTTCTAATTGTTGATATAAAATGGAAACAAACTAAGGTAGGATGTGAATAGGAAAATGAAGGGGAAAATAGGTTAGGGTGAAGAGTGGCCGAGCTAACCTTCAAGGGCCCCATGCCCTCAAAGTGCTACCTACATAGCCCCGACAAAAAGGGGCCTCAGGCTGATGTAGTTCTCCCATAAGCTAGGGAAGAATATGAGGAATGGGTTGGTAGATCTTAGGCATGCTTTAAATTTAGGTCATAGGCATGGTTGATTCATTTTAAATATAGGTGTCAATGATCTATTAATGTATAGGATAATAAATAAGTAATGAGGAAGGCGAATGGTAAGAGGTGGCAAAAGAGTCGCTTAATTGATAAGAACCCTAATGATTCTACCATACCCAAGATGGGCTTATGAACGTAAGACCCTAAAGGTGTTACATAATGGACTATTCTAATGGTGAAGAAAGTCACATGATCACGAAATGTTGCATTTGTGACAAGTCCCTTGAGTAGAGAGAAAACTAGGTGCAAAAGGCAATGAGGTGAAAGTGGATGGTTTAGCGTAACTTAGTGTACGACAACATGTTTACTTAGTAAGAAACCCAGGATCAAAATAGGCAAGTCCATGATGAAAATTTCATCATTTTCTTCATTTGTTTGTTTTTAATAGATTGATCGATGCTGGAATTTTATATGGGATGAGTATATTATCTCCTTGAGGTCTTCATGAAGTTGATCGATGCGGGAAGCTTCGGATGACAATTTTCTTTATTTTTTTTTTTTTTTTTTTTGCAGAATGACTTTATATAGCTGTCCTTCAAGGGAGAAGTCTATCCATATAGAAAGAAGAAAAATTCAAGAAATATAAGAAGTCCAGATTCAAAAAGATTTTTATAAGCAACCCACGAAACAATTTAAATTCATAAAGATCAAGCACATAGGAAAGCATAAAAGGTTTAAACCTACATGCTTCATATGCAAAGGAGAGCACTATGCAAACAAATGTCCACACAGAGATTCTGAGAAAGGTAAAGCTAAAATAAATGCTTTATCTACAAAAGGAATAAATGAAGAAGAATATGCTTTAGTGTCGATACGTGAAAGCCTCTCATCGATATTTCATATATCTCTCTTGACGGAGAACAATGTAATCTAATACAAAGAAGCATCGATACAAGTGATAGCTCAGATGATAGTGGATATGATACCATTCCTTCTTTTGCAAATTTTGCTATTAATATGGTATCTAATTTTGCTCATCCAATGATTCCTCCTAGTGCAGAGTTACTAAGAAAGCAGTTAGAATGCTTTCAGAGTGAATATGATAGTTGTCCCCCTTGGGACACTACAAGGAAAATGTCTTTGAGTAAAAAGCTCAGAGAAATGCAGGACAAGTATATCAGACAAAAGGAAGCGAACAACAAAGGCTACAAGAATACAAATGAGCAGGATATTCTTCCCGAAGAACCTTATGAACCTTTCCCAAGTAAGGCCTCCATTCCAACAAATACGTTAGACAACGCCGATTCTGTCGAGAGGAAGAACAGTCCACTGAGAGGACGAGGAAGAGGTAATTTTCCTCCCAGAACATATCCTTTTTGTTTCCTGAAGAAAGGATTCAAAGAATCTGCTAAACATCGACCGACAAAGCCTCGGTAGAAGCATACGTGAACCGGAGAAAATCTAGGATTGAACTATTAGAAAAGTCATTGCAAATGCTACTGATGAATATACTAAGCTTCTTGCAGAAGAAGAAAAAGAGAAACAGGCTCCTACAGAAAATCTAGAAGAAACTTATCAGCACATTGCTTTCCCAGAAGAACAACATGCAGAGGTATGTACAGTTAGTTGTACACAAAATCCTTTTGTTGCTATTACCATATGCATTCCAAACATTAAGCCTTATGTTTTAGATGCAATGGTAGATACTGGTGCTGAGATAAGTTTACTCAGAGAAAATGCTATTCCTTCAGATTGTTGGATTAATGCTAATACAAGGATTAGATTTGATAAGAAAGAAGTTGTTTCTAAAGCTATGGCAAAAGTTCTCATCAGTATTGAAGGAGTCTCCATGAATATAGATTTTATTCAGCATAATATGGAGAACTATGATTGTTTGTTAGGAGTGGATTTCTGAAAGAATGTAATACTTTCAGTATATCTAAAGATCATATATCTTTGTTTAATCCTCCTATTCAAATTCCAAGAAGGTACTCTTTTCAACCATAGTACCTCTACCAGAAAAGAAAAGGCAGTAAATAATATTTGGATTCATAGATCCATTGCTACCTGTCAAACAAGCATTGAGGAAATAGTTTCTAAGATAAAGAAAAATGTCTGTAGTGATAACCCTCATGCTTTTGTTCACGAAAAGACACAGTTGCTCTTTAAATCTGCAGCTCTTGAAAGATGCAGAAGGAAAAGAAATTATTCCAAAGTTTAAAGCACACCATAGGGGAATGATTCCTTCAGAACGCAAGGAATGTCATGAAGAGATTCAAAAACTCCTTAAAGGTGGTTTTATACAAGAGTCTAATTCTCCCTGGTCTTGTGCAGCTTTTTATGTTAATAAAAGAAGTGAGCAACTCAGAAATAAGAAGAGATTAGTGGTAGACTACAAGCCACTAAACAAATATATTGCACTGTTCAGCATCCTATCCCAGCAAAAGATGATCTACTCAGCAGAATCAAGAATTCAAAAGTTTATAGCAAATTTGATCTGAAGAGTGGTTTCTGGCAAATCTTCCTTCATCCTGAAGATATGTATAAGACAGCATTTATTGTCCCTGGAGGACAGTATGAATGGAAAGTCCTTCCATTTGGTCTCAAGACAGCTCCGTCCATCTTCCAGAAAATCATGGACAAAATCTTTGGTGAGTTATCTGAATTTTTGATCATCTATATAGATGATATTCTTATATTTTCTAAGTCACCTAAGGAGCATGTTGAGCACTTAGAAAAATTTTATGACACTGTCTATAGAAATGGGATATGTCTTTCTCCCTCCAAAATTGAAGTCTTCAAGGAAGATATTGATTTCCTAGGAATAAAGATCAGTTGAGGAAATATTGAAATGCAGAAACATGTAGTCGGTAAAATACAAAGTTTTCCGATGAGATGCTTGATAAGCAATAAATACTCTGAGATTTTTGGGATGTGTTAATTATGTAGTTTGGGTTCTATAAAAATATAGTGCTACTTGATAATTTTCTTTGAACAAAAGATTAAAGAAAAATGCTCTGTTTGGAACACCGAGATGATCACTGCTTTGTCAGGCAAAGAATCAAGAACCAGGTTCTTGATCTCCCTCCAATGTCACTCCCGAGTTCGTATGAAGATAATTGAGTGTGACACCGGTGATCATTCTTGGGTGCGGTCTTAAAGGAGAAATCGAGTTAATGAGAAAGAAAAGATATGCAGGTATGCCTCTGGTGCATTCCAAGGATCGAGGTTTTGCATGAACCTCATGGTACTATTTGGGACTACGGGAATAGCAAAAAAGATGATAGAAGTTTTGCAAACAAATGATAGAAATATGTCCATTGAAGCTCAAACTTTCCTGTTGTCAAGAGATTATATAAGTATCAATGAGTATGCCATGTCTGAGCTAGAATGCAGAATGATTGATCCAGAAATTCCTGGCAGAGAATTCCATACACTCCAAGATCCAATGGTAAAATGTTGTTTACACTGCAATGGAGATCTTCTTATACTTGTGAAATGCCGATCCATTACCAATAAATGGATTACGACTCGCATAAATGATTCCGAGGCCCAATACTCTGTGGAGATTTGAATACTCAAGGCTCTGGACTGAAGAGCATCCTCTTCATTTGATTTATGGAATGATAACCAACTGTTGGAGATCGAAAGTATATTTCTTCTCATTTTAAATTTTTCTTGCAAAAATTTCTTCCTACAAAACTTTCTAATTCTCCATTATTAAATGTTCATCCTGATATTGCACGCATAATGTACTAATCCAATGTAAGATACCTTGGTTTGTCAAGGTAAATTATTATGTTAAAACTAATAATGTCAGGAATCTTTGTGAGCGTCCAAATGCAACACTGCGCCGCATCATCCTCCACCATACTATGGTTGTACGTCCTCCTGTTCCTGGACAAGATCTTCGCATCTTGGACCATTATTTGTTTCCAACACGCCATCATCTCCACCCGACACTGATGGAACAGCCACTATCTCTAGGATATGGCTTGAGCGACTTGAAAGGAATCTCGAGGAAGCTCCAGAAGACATGACAGCACTACTTCCTCCGATGATGATGTTCCGGGACCATCTGTCACTTTTGATAGTCCTTAGGTCCTTGCTTTTGCTTTTGCGTTTGCTTTTTGTTTGTCGGCCATGACGGCAGGCCTGTTGCCGGTCTTTTCAAAATAAAGAGAAGATGCTTTCTTATCTCTTCTCGGTGCGTGGTGGACCCTACCACTGTCTAAAGGCACTTTGATGAGTGGTGTGTACTCATCCTGTCATAATTTGGAATCTTACGGGTTACCCCGATCTCCGGTTCCCAGTCTTTAGGTTTTACCGGTTTCCGGTGAAAAGCTTTGAGATGGGCCTATATAAGGCACTCCCTCATTTCATTCACTACACCTAGAAATATCGGAAGCATCCGGATCGGACTAAAGAGTCTTAGATACGAGTCTTGTAATATCTTCTTATGTCGAGAAGGATTGAAGAGTCAAGAGGTGGATTTGTATAAAGATTTCAGTAGTCCTGTATAATCCTAAGTTCATATGTTCGACACGCTTCATGTTCTTATTACTGTAAATGGTGATCATAAGTTGATTATAATAGAAAAGTTTTCAGAATTTGAAGAATATTATGAGTGTGATGATGTGTTTGATATTGTTGTGAGCATAGTTCATGAGTTGTTCGGAGATCAGGATATTTGTATTTTGTTCATGTTCACTCTATAAGTTGTGTTTAGAAGGTTACGTTGTAAATGTTTGTATCGAGCTTTATATATTTTCCAAGTGGTATCGTGAGCTGGTTACGTATTCTCGAGATAATTTCAGAAATAGATTTGTCTGATCTTATTAGTTTTTCTTAATTGGTTCGAGAAAGAAGCTATTTGGTTGAAGTTATTTGCAGAGTTGGTTTGATATTTCTTCCGTCAATCTGTGACGACAAGTTTATATAGCAACGATTCAGGTTAATTGGTGAGGTCCCGCTTGAGTAAGACGCCGTGTGTTAGGCGCAGTAAATAGGTTGACCCGATTTTATTTAACTCAGTGCTCTCTTGCTTGTCATGTATAGCCAAAATGGCGAGATGCAAATTCCCGAGTCTCCTCTGTCGACAATGATGACCAAGAATTAGTAAACCTTTCTGAAGTCTTTTCTGTAAATACTGATATAGATATAGTTGATGAGTCTACTCCTACTCCCGAGTGGAGATTGCCTAAAAAGTCCTATAATGAAGTCTATTCTAAAATCAGTAAATTCCATCTTGTTAGCAAGTACAGTTTTCAAAACCCGAGAATCTGTAATACAGGTTTCTCAAACTAGTAATTGTGAGTACAATATTCCCCTGATAGATAAATCTGACATCAAAAGTCTTAAGAATCAAAGTACATATAAGTTTGCCCATGTCGGTTGTGTTCAAATCGGCATCACCCCTTTGTTCCGCCGTGGCTTGAATGCCTCCATTCTATGTTGTCTCATGGATTTGAGATTTGATAATTTTAAGGATTCCTTGTTGGCAGCCATCCAAACAGGTCTTCATAATGGCCCCATTTCATTTGAGGTCTACCCAAATTATCCTGTTTCCCTTACAAAAGAAGATTTGTTACAGGATGTTTTAAAACTTCATCTCGCCACCACCGGTCTTAATATGAGATCTGGTTCCTGTCCTTTGGCCATCCACTATAAGATCATCTACAGATTGGTCAATACAATGTATCCCGCTTAAACATGGTGTCTCAAAGGCAGCAGCGTGGTGTCCCATGTGAACCTAGAAAGTCGAAAATAGAACCAGAGTTAATCTCATGGTCAGAAATAAAGGTTCCCAAAGAATGGACGTTGTCCAAAAATTTATACAGTCTTCCAAGCCCAAGCTTGAAAATGCTACAGCTGTTACAGAAAATAAGAACAATGTTACTTTGAGTTTCAGAAATAATTCTGATATGGGACTATCAAGAACAAATTCTGTGTCTTCAAATTCTTCTTACTTCACAGTAGGTGAAAGTTCAAATACACAGAAGAGAGCAAACAAAAGAAAAAACTTTTCTTTGTAGCCACAGTTCATTAGTACATGATCCGTCTACGGATTTTTGTGGTGTTCTGATTGTGAAAAGTTAGTGAGTCAAAAATATGCTCCTACTAATGGCCTGCTATCAATATGGCATCTAGCATTCGAATCATTACCATTAATCGAGCCACATGAACCGATCTCTCCAAATCGGACTCAAAGTAGTTTTTGGTATCGCGTACTATAGACAAATAGCTTGAACATCCGAAAGCTCCAAAATGCTAAATTGGACTAATAAAGCGATCAAAATAGTACATGAGCAAGTTGTTGCTAATTCAGAGAAAATAGCATCTTTAGAGAAAGTCTTAAGAGCTATAGAGCTGAGAAAAAATGGTGATACATCAGGTGCTTTAAAAGCATTAAATGATAGGATGGATATGTTAGACAAGTCACCAAAAGAGTAGAAACATTAGCCCAGCATAATCACCGAATAGTTTCTACTTGAATTACCTCGAGAACCGACTCGAAAGTAATCGATTTGATCCAACCATTGGTTGATCATTCCACCACCATTAAAAGCACTTTTTGCTTACTCAATGATTCATACAAATGAATTAGTTGAATCTAATATGTCTCAAGTGCATGAAGATCTTGAAAAAACCCATCAAGATTGATGAGGTACAAGAATATATGGAAAAACATATTCCTAGTATTATCCCCAAATTACAAGAAATAAATCAAAAGGTTTCGGTACTCAGTAAGGTGATTGGTCAAGAGCAGCTTTCATGGTCCGTGGCGAATCGATCTTGCTAGAACTTCTACTAAGCAGCCTCATAAGGAAATACTTGAAGAATATAAACCTTTGTTCTTCAAGGATAAAAGGATAAATATGCTTAAAATAGAAGCCCCACAAAGATGATGAGCCTATGATTTTTGCGTAACCATCCGGATCTCGGACCTAGTCCAAAGATAAGAGCCACTACAAGGTATGACAAAAGTACAGACACTCCAACCTAACTTCTATAAGTTAGAATGTAGAGAAATTTCTGAGATTAAAGAAATTGTACATGCTATGATTGGATGGGGTAATACACAGCTAGAATCATATGGTAGAAGCCCTAGAAATATTGCTGCTACTATTGCAAAATGGTTTTGTTGGTATTTTAAAAGAATGGTGGGATTTACTCCCAGATAAAGAAGCTATTTTACAAGCAGGATATACAGCTCTCACTGCAGCTATGTTATTAAAGAATTCATAGGAAACATAGATGATGACAAAATGATGAACACAGCTATGTTTCTTAGAGCAAGATTGTGTGACATGTCTCGAGTCAAAGAATATCAATGTTTCATGCAAAAATTGTATTATAGTTCAGGTAACATAAATGATGAAACAATGAGACTCAGATATATTGAATCATTTCCACCATATTTTGCCACACAATATAAGAAGGCTATGCATGGATTCAGAACTTCTGAGTTAAGCTTTGGTGCTATCAATCAGATTATTGATCAAACAAATGCTAAACTCTGTAAAGAGAAATGGGAGCGAAAGCAAGCTCTCAAACATCAAAGAGCCTTAGGCACTGTTTTTTGTGAGCAGTATGCTCTCGAGCCCTTGATTGCCCAGATCTGGAAATTTCTCCTCACAGACGCAAGTCCTCTTGCAAGGATTGCTCTTGAAGAGATGTCCCTTGTTGAGGGATTCATCTGTTGTTGGAAGTTTGACTCAAGGAGTTGAATCCCATTTTGTGTTTTGGATGTTTAAGTCATGGACAAGACTATAGAGGAAGATTAGGTTCTTGTTTAGAAGACAAAACCATAGTACACAGGGTTAACTATGAAAGAGGTGGTTTTAAGTGATGAATGACCATGGGGTTCCATCTTTAAAAAGATGAAAATTATCCATGAGAATCATACCATGAGTAGATTCATGGTACTTGTATGCGTACTCCAAAATTGTAAGGGTACTACGCCGCTTTGAACAACGTTACACATCCCCAATGATGATACAAGTCTCCTCGTAAGGTGTTCGGGATCCAGAAAATCTCTCCAAGTGTACATTAACATCCCACATGCCCCGCTTAGCCCTTGTGTCCTTTGTTTTTCTCTTCTCCCCTCTTTTCCTTTGCGTTTTGGTCTTGATTGAAACCGCCACCTTGCGCGCTTGTGGCCTCCAGTAAGGCGGTCCTTCATGCATTTTTCCAGAACATTCTTTTTATCATGACTCGTGTAAATTTCAATGTTTACCAGCTTTTTTCACCGCCTTTTCTCGTATTTATGATTTTGGTTCCCTGGAATAGTGTTTTTCCATTGTTTATGGTAAAAGAGTTCAAATTGGTTTTCACCTTTGGGTAAATGGGGATTCTATAAATAGCTAGTTGGTTTTCAAACAAATGGCCCCTCAAAATTTGCCTCTCATTCTCTCATTTCAATTTTAGTCTTTCAATTCTTTCTTAGGAATTGTATTAGTTTTATTTGTTGCATGCATAGTTAGTGTTATTTTGTTGTTTAGAAGTTTGCATGATCTTCTTGTGCTAGTGTTATTATTGTTTCATACAATCAATCAAGATAGGATAGTTTCATTTTCAGTCAGAAGCCATTAGAGTTGTAGGTTTTGTTCGTCAAGAAGGATAGTTTTAGGTTCTGGATGTTTTGTGTTGTATGACTCACAATAAATCCCGCTAGGAATTACATAAGCCAAGCTCTATTCTCTTGCGCTATCCCTCTCCTACTCGCATTGTATTCAGTCTACACCCAAAGCTACCATTATTCCAATACCTACTTCTGCTGATGCTAGCATTACACGCTTTTCTGGATTCACGTGAGCACAAAGGAACAAGGAGATCACACTGAGGGAAAAAGCCACACATAATCGGATTCGCCACTATTATGCAAAATCCAAGTTCAAGCTTTCAAATTTTTAGTTAAAACATATCAAATAGAATAATGAATCATTTCGTTTTAGTTAATCTCACTTTCGATATTACCGGGGAAGCTGTGGGGATTGATAGTTTCTGAGAAACTATGATTCATTCCTCACTTCTGAGGTAGGATCGAGAGTCTTTCAAATAGATTAGATCAGTTATCTAGTTATTTAGAATAGATTTACAACTACACAAGCAAGTAGCTATACTCGATGCTTTGTTTGTTTTGATTTCGTTATTAGTTTAGTTGTCAATTTCTAGATATATTAAATAATTGCTCTTTCAATTAGTATATATATATATATATATACGCTGTGGATATACTTCGTATAATTAGTTTGCTTTAATTTAGTTAGATTTACATTATTTCCTTTTGTATGACAATAGTGGGACCTAGAGAGCCCAAAGAATACATATTCGAGCCAATCATGCCTCAACCTAATCTTGTTACAACAATAATTGATATAGATAAAATCACATCGAGCTCAATATTGATTGGAGCCTTCGACAGTCATCCTCGCCAACCGATCTATCACACCAGTTCGTGTTAGGGGCCTTCTTTGCTTTAGATTCGCAGTTCCATTAATGCGTGTCGAAGATATAAGATTACCTAACTAGTTTGTATGTACCCCACGTATATTCCATCCCCACTTTGGCTGTCTCGACACGACCTCGGGAGGTCGGGTGCGAGGAAGAGTTACTTTTAGATTCCCATGCTCGCTTGTCACTTTTCCATCGTACAAAATTGGTGAACCCGACGTGAATCAAATAGTTCTTCCTCTTTTAGTTTTCATTTCTTCCATCCACCTTCGCTCTTTCCCATTATTTTGCGGGTATTCATATACCCCCGAATATGTTGGGATACGATGCATATGGCAGACCTCTTTCAGGTCTTGAAACAGGCTATAGTCAAACAAATAGACAACCATCGCCCTCGCTTTCTGCATGGGCTGATAATTATTCAAATAATTACTTATCGTCTCAAACTCCCCCTCAAAGAACTAGCTCAAGTTCTTCATTCCAGATTGAGGAGTTCGATCGACGTACACAACAACCAGAGCCTTCAGGCTCTAATAATATGACGTTTACTAGAGAATCTATTTCATCTCCTCGGGTCTTATTTAGACCACGATCAGTAGACAGTTAGACCCACTCCCTTTTTGGATGAGGAATACTTAGCACGCTTCACTAAAAGTGAGCAATGCTTCCAAAACATGTATCCACCAGTAGGGAGCTTACAATTACAATTTGATACCCTATTCTAGGAAAACACCCCCATTCCTCCACCTATAGGAAATGCCCTCGGTGAAGTTTAGCAGGATAACGACCAATTCATAGTAGGGTATCATACCCCTTTACAGCCTCAAATGACACAACAAATGCCCGTAAGGCAAAATATTGTGTCTTCACCGATAGAGATCATTTCAGCCTTGGCTGAAATGGTTAGAGGGTTGGAACTTGCTCAAGCAAATCAAATTCATACTTTGGGCAAGTAGGAATCCCCAACCCTCCACATCATCCTAGCTAAGTAGACCTCCTCACAAGAACAGGAACATTGGGCATGCCTCCTCAGTATCCATAATAAACGCCAACTAGAACCGTGTTTTCTAACGTCATTCCGGTGGAAAATATGATAACCCCCGGTCTTGTACAAAATAATCCGTTCTTGGGCAATACTCCTCCGTACTTAAACATGTATTCCAAATCACCACAGGGAGATATCATCTCTTCTCTCGGGATATTTTCTCAACCACAGGGATTTCCTTATGTCCCTACAAATGCATATGATACGCCATACCAACAACCCATTCCACCTCCACCCCCTCAGCAAGCGCCATCGATGGTCAAAACCTATGCGATAGGAACTTATTCAAAATATTTGAAAGATCCCTTAGAATTCACTATACGAAGTGTCATGCTTCCAAGACCTCTTCCCGATTTGCCCAAATACAAAGGGGAGGGAGACCCGAATGCACATATCAAGGCCTACGCCACACCATTCGAGAATTGCTCCTTTGGATGGAGTTGTTCCTAAAATATTCCCCAAAATTTAGAGGGCATTGCCCTCGATTGGTATTACTGAGAATACACCCGAAGCTTCCATCCATTCGTTTAAACAACTCGTTTGAGTTCATCAAGGCGTTCAACATGAACAAATTGTTGAGAACAGGAATTAAGAAATTCTTGCATATTAAGCAGAACACAATCAATATGTTGCTCATTTCATCCAAAGATGGCGTACGAGTCTTTTATTCTTCGACAAGTGCTCCAAACATGGATCGATGGAACTATGTGATTTATTCCTTCATTCTCTCAAAGAAGAGATAAAGGAATAAGTCCGAAAGTTCCCACTAAGAACTTATGATGAGGTGCTCGAGAGCACCCTCCGAATAGATCAAGCGCAATAGATAGCGGTCGCAAGGCGTATGTAACAAATAGGAGGTTAATCATCCCCAACCAAAATACTACGACTTATCCTACTACCAAACATCAATCAAGGACCTAAAATCCTCAACAAAAATCGTGGCGCAATAACAGATGGAGTAACTTACCAAGCAAAAAAGGTAAATGTTGTAAATACTCCACCACCGATTAACAATCAACGAAACAACAATTTTACCCCAATAATCAACTCGGTGGATTTTAGTCATCCACAACAACAACAACAAAACGGCAGATCCAGACACAGGGTCCAAGTCAAAATTCAACTGGATATCAAAACCAAAACCAAAACCAAAGACAACACGCAAAGCTTTAATCCTAATGGTCAATGGCTTAATCAGAGTTTTGGACCACAACACGTGCCAAACCAACAACCTAGGAATTACAATCCTAACTCGTATTGTGGTTTCCACAAAATTTGAGGCCATGACACTAGAACTTTCCGCGATTACAATAAATTCATGCAACATTTGCCAGAGGAACAAAGACAACTTTTCATAGATATGTTCTTAGCAGATCCTACATCACTAGTGCCAAATACTTTCACGGTAGCAGTCTCCCCTCAAAATGCACCCCTCAAGATCTTCAATGATCCTCTCCCACATCACAATAACAACAAATTAAATCCAAATGGGACAAACAAGGGTGAAATAACAGAAACAATGATCATGAAGCCTCAACTTCACTAAGTCCACTGTCCGCACGCACAATTAGGAAGTCACCACAACCCAAAATAGTCGGTTTAGTGGAGTTAGACACCGAGCTACACGTGGAAGCTATAACAAGGACACGAGAGTATTCCTCTCAGCCAAATCCAAGTTACCTACTAGAGACAAATAACATTCAACAAACATTAGTGAAACCCCTAGGTGCCTATGATTTAATTAATGACCTAACAAAAACCTTCTCCCACATCTCCTTTTTGGACTTATTAAAGAAATCTCCCGCCCATAGGGCTGCTCTTTTAGAAACATTAGGTTTAGATCATCTAATTAACATCACTCCACCTCCCAAAACACAAGTAAACCATATAGACTTCGATATTCACCCTCCAGGGAAGCCAGATAGGGATACCGAGTTTATATTCGACATAAACAAAATGCCAACAGATGCTGAGATTACACGTAGAGGTGATCCAACCTTACATTTACAAGTGTGGGTTTATAACAACTACGTTAAACGTGCAATGGTTGACGATGGGGAAGCAATTAACATAGTCCCCTTCTCTTTCCTTCAAAAGCTAGGGTATGGAGAAACAAATTGTTCCACGACTTGGAATACACTAAGAGGCTATGATAGCCTTAAAGCCACTTTGATTGGGACTATAATACTACCAGTCACCTTAGGACCCAAAACAATCCTAACTGAGTTTTATATTATAGATCGGGAAACCAATTATAATATGATCCTTGGTCGACCATGGATACATCGTATGAAGGCAATCCCTTCTACGTTATTTCAAGAAGTAAGATTCTTACACTTAGGAAAGATATTTGTAGCAAAAGGTGATCCGAAACCATTTGATATACACCTAGCAGACCTAAAGAAAAGGCCAGGCATTCACTCTGAGTTTGAACTCCCAACAAACCAACTTAACAAACCAACCAACTCAAAATCGGAAGAAAAGTTGATACCTACAACAGAACTAGAGATTACGAACCTAGTCAAGAGCATCCCAGCCCTCAAGGATGAAGCTAACATTGTGGAAATAGTATCACTAGGAACTACTACAAAATTTGTCAAATTTCTAGAATAGGATCTACCAATTTTCCTACCATTTGATTATGTAGGTATGGGATATACCCTAGGAGTTGGTTCTCTTCCAGTAGAAGAAATCGCATGGTAGAAGTAACCAAAGCAAAAGAAGAAGGACATAGTAAATGTCCCAACATCCATCTTCCCAACTAAACATTGGACTCTTCATTTCGATGGAGCTAGATGTCATTATGGGGTGGGCGAGTGTGATCTTTACTTCACTCAAGGAAATATCCTACCATTCACCTTTAAACTAAATTTTGAATGTACAAACAATGACACCGAGTACGAAGCCCTCCTCTTTGGCCTCATCATAGCTAAGAGGCTCGGTGTTAATGACATCGAGTGTTAGGGGACTCACAATTAGTAAAGCAAACCAAGTCTCGAGGTGTATGAGACTAGAGCCGAACACTTACAACTCTAAAAACAACAGATTAGATTTGAGCAAAGAATTTGACTTCATATCAATTGAAGCAATCCCACGAGAACAAAATCTTCTCGCATATTCGATAACAACCTTAGCTTCACGTTTCACCCCAAACAAAGTGAGTTGGAGGACACCCGTTTCATGGCATCCCTTCGTATTGAAACTATTAGTAAAGAAAATGTCAAACCCTCTTTTAACAAACATAGTTAAGAATACACTACTATCTTAGGTCACATTGACAAAGATACAACCACCCTTGATTACCTAAACGCCTATGCAGAGTTACATCTCACCTATCACGTGGTGGATTTGTCCTTAATCCACATTTGTCTTCTTACTTTGGAAACCCCATGATAGAGTTTCCCCACAAAAGGAACTCAACATATACAAGGTAGAGAATGGAGAAGATCTGGAACTACCTCCACCCCCGCATGAGTTTGAAGAAGGTAACGCTTCTTTAATCGAAGAAACAATTGATATTAACATCAGAACAGAAGAAGAACCAAAGATCTTGAAACTAGGATCTTCGTTAACTCTAGACGAAATAGAAATACACACTCGAATCCTCAGAGAACATCAAAAGGCTTTCGCATTTAGTTATAAAGAAATGACGGGAATTACACCGCACATCGCGGTACATAACCTCATCACTAAATCAGATGCAAAGCCAATCAAACAAAAATCAAGACCAATGAAACCCAAGGTAGCTCTCATGGTAAAGGAAGAAGTAATGAAGCTTCTCAAGTAGGGTTCATCCAACTAGTCGATTACTCTCGGTGGGTATCTAATATTATGCCCGTTCTAAAAAAGAATGGGAAGATACGCATCTGCATAGACTTCGAGACATTAACAAGGCGTGCCCCAAGGATGACTTCCCATTACCATCCATTGACGCTCATCATCTAACGCAATAGCTGGATTTGAGCTTTTATCTCTCATGGATGGATTCTCGGGATACACTCAAAATCAGAATATCAAAATAAGACCAAGCCAAACTACGTTTATAACACCTTAGGAACCTATTGCTATGTTGTTATGCCATTCGGTCTTAAGAACACCGGCGCTACATACCAATGAGCAATGACATACATATTTCATGATCTTATTCATAAAATCATGGAAACCTATGTAGATGACTTGTTGGCCAAGGCTAGGAAGCGTTGTGATCACCCAAAGTGCTCCGTGTCATTCTTTCATGTTTGATCGAATACGAGTCACACTAAATCCAAAAATGCATTTTATGTGTGATAGGAGGGAAACTCCTAGGTTACATTATATCATCATGAGGGATTGATGTGGACCCACCAAAATCTGGCTATCCTTGAGATGATCCCGTCATCAAACGATTCGGCATTAGACCATTTCTCGGAAAGCTTGGTGCAATCAGAAGATTCATCCTAGACTTGAGCTTTGTTGTTCATCCAATCAACAATTTGTTGAAAAAGGATTGTTGCATTATTTAGACAAAGGAATGCCATGAGGCCTTTGAAGCACTTAAAATCTTCTTGCTTTCTCCTCCCACGTTAATGCCACCCACCCAGATCATCCTTTGATCTTATATTCACGAGCTACAAATGTCTCGCTAGCCTCGCATGTTGGCTCAAGAAGACAACAATAAATGAGAACATGTGATCTATTTCATTAGCCGAACATTTCTCGATTATGAAACGCATTATACGCAGGCAGAACGAGAATGCCTTGCCATAGTCTTTGCAACCAAACACTTAAGACATTACATGCTAAATCAAGAAACAAGGGTTATTGTGAAAAAGATAATTTATGAACTTTCCTCATGCAAGGTTCTTTGTCTAAAAAGGCTTTGGGACGCTTTATAACCTTAATGGGAGAATTTGAATTAACTTTTGTAAACCAAAAGTCCGTTAAGGGACAAATCATTGTGGATTGGTTAGCCGACAACCCATTAGACGGAGGTGGTCTAGTAGATCTAGATTTTCCCGATGAATGCATATATTACATCGAAACCAGACCTCCCATCTTTGAATGTCCTTGGTATACTGATATTATTAATTATATCATGGACCATACATATCCAAAAGGTGCTACACCATAGCAAAGAAGGTGGTTACACATTATCGTAGCTAAATACGTTATTATAGAACACGTGCTCTATCGTAAAGCTTTCGATGGGATGCTTCTAAGGTGTGTTGACACGGAAGAATCCAAGAAGATTCTCAACGAATTCCACAGTGGAATATGTGGAGGCCACTTCGGTGGTCATGCCACCGCTCAAAAAATACATCGAATGGGCTATTTCTCGCCCACTCTAGAACACGACGCAAGAGAGTTCATACGCAGTGCCATAAATGCCAAGAGTTTTCCCATGAAATTCACATGCCGCACAAGTTCTACAACCAATCGACTCCATGCCCCTTTTCTACATGGGCCTAGATTTGATAGGAAAATTCTCTCCCTCATCAACAGATGGCCATAACTTCATAATCATGGCCACCGAGTATTTTACCAAATGGGCAGGTAGAGGCCACGCCTCTTACCACTTGTACTGTGTGCCATGATCGCGAAGTTCATCTTGAACCGATCATTTGCAGTACGATGTCCCACAAATCATTATCTCAGATAATGAAACTTCCTTTAAGAACGACGAGGTCCATGAGCTATGTAGTAAATTTAAATTAAACCATCATACAACCTCCCTATATTACCCTCAAGCCAACGGGTAGGTCAAGCAAACACAATAGGACCAAATCCTTTCTTATTGGCATTTAGAGTTATATCCGACCTTGTGGGCCCACCGAACCTCAATAAGAACACCAACAGGAGCAACTCCTTTCTCATTGGTATTCGAGTAGAAGCAGTTCTCCCACTTGAGGTTGAAATACCTAGTCTCCGCGTCTCATTACAAGGGATTCTGGATGAAGAAGCTTATAGAGAAGCACATCTCTCCCAACTAGAAAGCCTAGATGAGGCCAGATTAGACGCTAAATAGTGGCATATAGTCTATGCTAACTTGGATGTGTTGGAAGTATAACCAAAAGGTCTTTGAATGAGAAATATATGAAGGAGATCTAGTTCTAAGACTATACGATTAGATCGATAAAAATACCTGTGAAAGAAGGAAATTTCGACCCAAATGGTTGGGTCCATACCGAGTCATGAAAGACTATGAAAATGGTGTGTATCTCTTATGTACACTAGAAGGTGAGGAATTCAACGAAATGGTCGATTCCTTACACCTTAAACGATTCTATGCATAAGCAACTAGAACTATTTGTATAATTATATCTACATTGCATCTTCATGTAGTTAGGTTCATTTTGTCCACTCATTTTGTAAAATTTTGTGATCAAGGAACTTATTAGCAAGAAATTCATTACAAACTTCTGATGGCATTGGCGTAAAGCATTCAAATCATTTTTCTTCATTTTCATAACATCATCACCTATTTCGTAATCCTTTCATCAATTAAAGATAGATATGACAAAGTCTTAAATGGTAGCCATACCAAGGCCTGCATGCTTGTTCTCACTTTTGTTTCTTCCTAGGATAGGTGTCTTGCCTATGGTCTGTTCTAGAAGCTTCATAGTGTCACATCTACCCCATATATAAGATCTCTTTGGAAATAAGAACATACTGACATTTTGCTCAAATAAATAAGTCAAATATAGATCAAACAGAAAATTTTATTTTTACACATTTCCTTTCCCTACCAACCTTCGGTGATGAGCTTGCGTCTCTTACTAGTGACGTAGGGTTGGGAAAGGATGGGAATGCCCTTACTCACCTATGCCTTATCCATGGTGATAAGCCCATGCTTCCTACTAGTAGCATGGGGCAAGGTATAGGGGGTTCTCTTGACAATAAACATTGAAGGTCATAAGCAAATAATTCAAATAAACCTTTGAAATCTTGAGTCAAAAACAAGTGAATCAGATGTCCAAAATTCCAAGAGAGCTCAAAACCTCGAAAACCAGATTTTGTCAACCATGTGGCCATCTACGGATCTAAGTCTAGATAAACCACAAAGCAAGTTGCATTCTAAAATATGGAGTCACTTGAGTTGAATAGGTTTGTAGCATCCTAATTTGGTTCCACCAAATCATTGTCTATCTCTCATCATTACCATTCAACAAATTTCATAGTTTGTGCCCTTTCTAGCTCTCGATGGTGAGCCCTCATCATACTAACTAGTTACGTGGAGTTAGGAGTGGGGCAGGTACATCCGCTCATCATACCGGTTCATCATCACGTTCTGTCAAAACTATATGAAGTATCAAAAATTGCTTATGCAAGCTAAAGTTCAAAATCACATTGTGTCTACATTATCATATATCAGCATCATGAAATACAAAAAGAAAGAAAGCATTCACATCATTTGTTCTCCATTTGCATACATTCTGAAAAGCATATAAAAACAACATTATAATTTACATGTGGAAACAAATCACAAAATCCTAGATACCAAGAGTCTGATCCAAAAAGAGGTATATATATATATATATATAATCAAGTTTTATGTATAATGCCATCATGCGCTAGGCATGGTCAAAATGCTCAATGAGCCCGGGAAATACAAAATAAATCGTATAAACAATCTAAGAGAGCCAAGTGGCCTCTCAACCCCTATGAGACCCCTCTGAAGGTGCACGACCACATCTAGGACTCAGCTACGCCGGTGCTTTGAATGCACTAAAGGCTCACGGTCCCGAGGAGCAGCCGTGGTCTCGCTATGAGAGCGACTCCTCATCAGGCGCTCTGCTGTCCTATACCTAGCCAACTCAGTACGAGGGTAGTCACCATCTTGGCCACATGCTAGATAGGGGAAAAGACATCGCTGTGCCTACCAGCTACTGAAGGCTCCCCTGCATCCACGGATAGCTCCGCGAGTCTTCTCCATGGGGATCATCAGGGTATCAGTGCATACCCAGTGAATCAGGTCTCGCCACTCATCAATAGTCTCTGCAAGCAAAGGAGAAAAGCGAATTAGAAAATGATCAAAAGGTAAAACCAAGAATGAACAAAAGGAGAGATAGCAACTAAGACAATCCTAGCTAAAAACAAATATTAAGAGAAGGGTGATAACTCACTCGGATCTCCTAGGCCTCCAAGAGGGATCCCTAGGATCAGTGCCTAGCCACAAATGCCACCATTGACTGATGTCCTCCTCTAGTGCCTGGGCAACATAACATCCTACTACAGACTCATCCTCCCCGCCTATGTCCTGAGAGGGTGGCTCCTCTGAGACTAGAGTCACCCTCTCCACACTCTGCTCTGCCCTCTCAGCCTGTAAGATCTCCTGAGTGTCATGCCACTCGGGATCACTGTCCTCCTCTCCACCCGACTTGCTGACCTCCATATCCTCGGTCTCCTCCTCCGTCTCTCCCCCTGTGAACTCCTCAGACTCAGAGTTTATATCAACGGGGTCATCACTGCTTGGGCGGGGCCGGTGGCAATCTAAAGTAAGGGTGCTTGAGGAGCACTAGATCTCCTCGATCACGTACTACCCGCCTAGCAGCCGCAATAGGGACGCCAAGAGTAACAACGGTCCAACCTCGGCCTCTAGGACCTCCCCTAGCCTCCCGAACCGATCTAAACACTGGCACCACTGGGGGAAGCATGCCGACGTAAGGAAGGCCAAACTGCTGAGGCACTCGGTCAAAGGGGTGTGTCTCCACCTTCCCCGTCCTGTCCACAAGCTGCCATGTGGTAGAGCAAGAGATCAAAGTGAGGGTCTCCTCGCCCCACAACCCTGCCATGGCCTGATAAGGTGTGGCCTCCATATCATCAGTGGTCAGGGAAGCAATTGGTTGGTGGGGTGCTCTAAGCATCAACATATCTATCCATCTAGCTTCCCCATAGCTCGGGATCCGCCACCTCTACACCTCTCCCATAAGGGATGATACGCTCATAAACTCAGCTCATAACTAGGGTCGGATGGCTCAAAGATCGTCCCTATAAAAGCGGACCACCCTGATAAAAATCATGATAGGTGGTCCCAAGAATATCAGCTCCCTAGGCATAAATCGCCATGTGCCTCAATCATGCGAATAATAGGGGACCAACAAGAGTAAAGTGTCCCCTCCTTGTCCTCGATCAATCTTGAGGCAAGGATCCCCATAATAGCCTGACGAATCAAGGGGATAGGCAAGCTAGGAATGGAACAGACCCTCACCCCCTTCTTTGAACTAGTGGAGACAACTACGTCTCCCATGTATGTGGCCCACTGAGCTATCAGAGCCCGCGACCCCACTGTCTCAAGTGTGAGTCATCTCCCAATGATCGGGACTCCCAAGATACGGTAGACATCCTCCAAGGTGATAGTCCACTCACCCCTGACTCCTGGAAATCGGAAAGTGTTCCGATCAACATCCCAATATGAAAACAAGTCACAAAGTATGTGACTAGAAGGTGCAACATGCGGGACCCGTGATATACGTAATATGTCGGCCCTCTAAAGAGTATCCTACGCTCGGCCTGAGAAAGTGCATCCAACACTGCTGGAAGCCAATCACACACTCTCTCTCTCTCTCGGCTCCATCTGATATATTCCTCCTTCGCCTGCATACACCCAAAAACACGCCAAACGGAGTAAGTTAGTATTCAAATTACATTGGAAAAATCATTAAAACATATAAGAATACTAAAAATGCAAAATTTGGCTCAAAACACTAAGTTTTGGCATTCTGTAAAGGACCGCCACCCTGAGCAGGGTGGCGGTTCCGTAACCACCACCTTAAAGGGTGGTGGTCCTGTAACCGCCACCACCCTACTCAAGGCGGTGGTCATGTCCCAAATTTTCAAACGGGTCACGTGCCCTAAAAAACACCTAAAAACATGAAAAAAAGACTATTTTGACCAAAACAAAGCCTACCCATTAGGTGCCCCCTAAGTGACCCTATTAACACTGACATTTTCAAAAATAATCCCCCCATGACAAAGATTTCATCATTTTAACATTTTGGGGGTAAAAACGCTAAATCAAGAAGAACTAACCTGATCTCCGCTCGATGCAGAGGCATGATCACTATCTCATCACTATCTCATCACCGTACTATACCCTATAGCTCAAAATCAATCAAATCAATATATGCGAAATGAATAGGAAAATGGGCCCATTTTTACATATATAACATCTTGAATTGTTTTGAATGCCGCTTTTGCAGGGTTTGGAGCACCAACGAGGTAAGTTCTTATCCCCGCACAAATGGTAAGTCCTCATTGCATGTTATTTTAGTATTGATTTTTCGATTTATTTTGTCTATCTACACTTGAGTCCTCTTTTTATTTTGTAAGTAGTAGGAATTTTGGATGGCATCATTTCAACACACGGATGTATCAGGTATAATTTCTAACCTCCCATTTCGGGACCACCATACTTGGACCCACCATTTTACGCCTCTTCATGGCTAAAATGCTTCTCTGAGGGGGCAATATGTACGTACCCAAAATTGTAAGGGTACTACGCTACCAAAACAACGTTACACGTGCCCTAATGATGATACAGGTCTCCTCGCAAGGTGTTCGGGATCTAGAAAATCTCTCCAAGTATATGTTAACATCCCGCATGCCCCGCTTAGCCCCTGCGTGCTTTGTTTTTCTCTTCTCCCCTCTTTTCCTTTGCGTTTTGGTCTTGATTCTGAAACAACCACCCCGCTGTGGCGGCGGTCCTTCACGCGTTTTCCGTAACATTCTTTTTATCACGACTGCGTAAATTTCAATGTTTACCAACTTTTTTCACTTCCTTTGCTCGTATTTATGATTCTGGTTCCTGGAATAGTGTTTTTCCATTGTTTATGGTAAAAGAGTTCAAATTGGTTTTCATCTTTGGGTAAATGGGGATTCTATAAATAGCTGGTTGGTTTTCAAGCAAATGGCCCCTCAAAATTTGCCTCTCATTCTTTATTTCAGTTTTAGTCTTTTAGTTCTTTCTTAGGAATTGTATTAGTTTTATTTGTTGCATGTGTATAGTTAGTGTTATTTTGTTGTTTAGAAGTGCATGATCTTCTTGTGCTAGTGTTATTACTATTTCATGCAATCAATCGAGATAGGATAGTTTAATTTTCATTGAAGCCATTAGAGTTGCAGGTTTTTTTGTCAAGAAGGATAGTTTCGGGTTTTAGATGTTTTGTGTTGTATGACTTGCAATAAATCCCACTAGAATTACATAATCCAAGCTCTATTCTCTTGCGCTATCCCTCTCCTACTTGCATTGTATTCATTCTACACCCAAAGTTTCCATTATTCCAATACCTACTTACTGCGATGCTAACATTACATGCTTTTTTTGGATTCACGTGAGCACAAAGGAATAAGGAGATCACTCCGAGGGGACAAAGCCACACATAATTGGATTCACCACCGTTCTGCAAAATCCAGGTTCAAGCTTTCAAATTTTTAGTTAAAACATATCAAATAGAATAGTGAATCATTTCATTTCAGCTTAATCTCACTTTCGATATTTCACGGGAAGCTATGGGGATTATAGTTTCGAGAAACTATGATTCATTCCTCACTTCGAGAGGTAGGATCGAGAGTATTTCAAATAGATTAGATCATTTATCTAGTTATTTAGAATAGATTTACAACTACAGAGACAAGTAGCTATACTCTCACCGCTTTGTTTGTTTTGATTTCGTTATTAGTTTAGTTGTCAATTTCTAGATATATTAAATAATTACTCTTTCGATTAGATATATATATATATATATATATATACACACACACACTGTGGATATACTTCGTATAATTAGTTTGCTTTAATTTAGTTAGATTTACATTATTTCCTTTTGTATGACAATCGCGGGACCTAGAGAGCCTAGAGAATACGTATTCGAGCCAATCATGCCTCAACCTAATCTTGTTATAACAATAAATGATATAGATCGAATCACGCTAGAGCTCAATATTGATTGGATCCTTGAGCAATCATCCTCATCAACTAATCTATCATGCCGATTCAGTTAGGAGGGCCTTCTTTGCTTTAGATTCACGAGTTCCATTAGTACGCGTCGAAGATATAAGATTGCCTAACTAGTTTGTTTGTAGCCCACGTATATCCATCTCGCACTTGTCTCGGCACGACCTCGGGAGGTCAGGTGCCGGAAGAGTTACTTGTAGATTCCCATGCTCGCTTGTCACTTTTCCATCATACAATACTCATATTGAATATAAGGTTGAAAGGTGACGGATAATCACATGATTCTTGTTTAGTCGTTGATCCTAAAAAATGAGTAATATGGAAGGTGAACAACTCTTAAGGGACGAGCGATCAATTGACAAAAATTGATATAGGAATTGATGTCAACAATAAAATGGTTGAATATGTAAGGTGTTGAGAGGCTTAGGTTCGGGTTTACCTTCAAGTGAAGACAAACGATAAGCACCTGATCCATAGGCATGGGTAACGATATAGGGTCCAAGCCAATTAGGAGTAAATTTTCCCGTATACATTTATCTTCTTTGGTTACATTTTGATTTTCCTTCAGGACGAGGTTGTCGACCTGAAAGGTTCGTTTGTGGACATGTTTTTCGTAGGCACGTTTGATACATTTTTGGTAGATTTGGAGATGGTCAAGAGCATGGAGACAACACTCATCTAATAACTTAGGTTGTGCGAAACGATATTAGCAAAAGTCATCATCGTTGAGCATGTTTGTAGTGAGATGCGAAGAGAAGGAATTTAGAATTTGAGAGGCAAGACACCTCGGTATCGTAGAACAGAGAGAAAAGGTGTGGCAATAGTCAAAGTTCGAATACTAGTGTGGTAAGTCCACAAAGCGAAAGGAATGTGCGAATGCCAATCCTTGCCAGATTGTAAACTACTTTCATAAGTACTTTGTTCAAGGTTTTATTGGTCGATTTTGCTTGGCCATTGGTTTTTGGGTAATAAGGTGATGAGAAGCTGAGTTGGATGCCAAAAGCATCGTCAACTTACGCAAGGCTTTATTTTTGAATTGCTTTCTGCTATCAGTGATGAGATGGTGAGGAACACCAAAGCGACAAATGATGTGATGGTCGATAAATTTACATATTTTATCGATTTTGTAGAAATGAGGGGAATGACTTCTACCCATTTAGTATAATATTTAGTAGCGGTTATAATCCATTGATGGCGTTGTGAAGAATGGGGATTGATCTCACCGACAAGATCTAAGCCCCATTGAGAAAAGGGCCAAAGGTCTCGTGCTACCTATAAGGCATGACTAGGTGTGTGATGAAGATTAGCATGTTGTTGGCATTTCACACAATGTTTGACATAGTCACAACAATCGCAGTTTAGGGTTGGCCAATAATAGCCAAGGTGAAGAATGTGTTTAGCGACAACTAAACCACTAAAGTGGCCTCCACAAATTCCATCGTGAACTTCCTTGATGGTGTAGGGAATTTCAGAACTTGTAAGGCATCGTAAGAGAATACCGTTGAAGCCATGCTTATAAAGGAGACCACCCATGATGACATAGCAAGAGAAACTTTTAAGAAAGGCACATTGTCCATTACGAGTGAGATTAATAGGTAGAATGGAAAGGGAAAGATAGTTTACAAACTGCTTATCCACCAAAGGTCACGTGGGTCAGGTCTGCAATAGTTCCGATGGAGTATACCTCACAAGGTAAATAAGAGGGTGATTGTAACCTTTGTATTGTGACAAATATTTTAGAGTTGGCGGGAGAAGCGGGTATCTGAGAAGCCAAGCAGGCCATGGTATCTGCAAAATTTATTGGTAGAACGTGGGGTGGTTTGAAGTTTGTAATGGTCAAAGGTAGTCAAAAGTATGTCGACATGATGTTTATACTTTTGAAGTATTTCATTACGACACTAGTATATACCATTGACTTGGTTTATGACCAGCTAGGAATCACCAAAGATATTGATTGAATTAACATCTAAGGCATAAGTAACCTAGAGACCTAATACGAGTGCTTCGTATTTGGCAATATTGTTTGTACAATCAAAATCTAGTTTGAAAGATAAAGGCATAGGTTCACCATCAAGAGGAATGAGGATAACACCAGCCCCACCTCCATGCTGACACTTGGAGCCATCAAAGAAGAGTGTCATTTGGTAAGCGGTTTCATCTAAGGAGAGGGTAGTTATGGATTTGTCTAGGAAATTGAAGTTAGAGGGTTGATTCCCAGAAAGAGGTGCGTCTGCTAGTTGGTCAATGATGGTTTGGCCCTTGATGGATTTTTGATGAGTGAATTCGAGGTCGAGGTCGGAAAGAGAATAAACCAACATATGACACATTGATTTTGATAGGGTATGGGGCATATATAGTGTAGGGGGTCAATATTGGTAACAATGAAGGTTTTTGGTTGAGTAGGTAATGGCGGAGTTTGGTGGCGATGAAAACTAAGGCTAAGAAGAGTTTTTCGGCATGGGTGTATCTAGTTTTGTAGTCCAGAAGGGTACAAATTATGTAATAAACTACTTGCTCTCTATGTTGCTCGTCGCGATGAGCAAGCATGGCACCTAAAGAATGGTCAGTGGTGGAAATATATAGGTAAAAGGGTTAGTCATCCTTAGGAGGAATGAACATTGGTGGTTGAAGAAGGTATTGTTTTAAGGCATCAAAGGATTTATGGAATTCATCATCCCATTTGAATGAAACGTCCTTCTTGAGAAGATGATGAAATGGTTGACAGTGGTCGGAAAGCTGCGAGATAAAATGATGAATGGATTGTAACTTACCTTGCAGGATTTGAAGTTGACGGAGATTAGTAGGCGGAGGCATTTCTAGAATAGCCTTTACTTTAGCAGATCAACTTCTATGCCACACAAAGAAATGATGAAACCAAGGAGTTTTCCTAAAATTACCACAAATACGTACTTCTTTGGTTGAAGATGAACACAATACTTGATGAGGCGGTCAAAGATGACCTTAAGGATGGTCGGTGTGTTTGCTTGATGTTTAGATCTAGAAAGAAGATCATTTACGTAATCTTCTAATATGCGATGCATGATGTCATGGAAGATGTAATTCATGGCTCGTTGATATGTAGCACCAACATTTTTAAGGCCAAAAGGCATGAATCGATAGCAGAAGGTCCCCCAAGGAGTGATGAAGGTAGTTTTGTGTTGATCTTCTGGAGAAAGTAATATTTGATTATAACTTGAGAAACCGTCCATGAGTGATAACATTTCATGGCCGGCGGTGAGATCAACTAGTTGGTCAATGCCTGGTAGGGAAAATCATCTTTGGGACAAGCTAGGTTGAGGTCACGAAGTTTGTGCAAATACGAGTCCCCCTGTCACCTTTGTGATAGGAACGATGTTAGAAATCCATTGGGGATAGTCAATGGGTAGGATGAAGGAAACTGAGAGAAGGCATTGAAGTTATTCTTTAACCAAAAGAGCAATGCGAGGATGCATTTTCTCGCAGCTTTTGTTTGATGGGTTTGACATTAGGAATGGTTACGATATTGTGGACCATGATTTTTGGTCAATATCGGGCATATCAGCATATGACCAGGAAAAGGTGTTGCTATGGTCTCGAAGGAAAGAAGTAAAAGCTTCTTGTTTAGCAACATCTAAAGACTGACCTATCTTTAGGATGTGTGGGTCATCTTGAGTATTAATGTTGATTTCGATAGTCAATTCGTTCAACATGGTTTGTGTCTCAGAGGGTAATGATCGGTGAATATAAGATTCTTCCGCACCAAGGTAGGTGAGGATGGAATCGTCATCCTGACATTGAACAACGTTAATAAAAGGCGTATCATCATTGATCATGTCAAGATATAGGAAGGGGAGAGAAGAGGGAGCCTCGCCATCGTGTTGATAGGTCAGAGGTCCCAGGGAAATTATGTTTACGAAAAAAAAAGTTAGGAGGAATAGATTCGGGATCTATGGACTCCATGGGTGAAGATGGTGACATGGGTGAATGAGGTGGAGAAGGTTTGTCTTCCTCAATGAGGTCGACGGGACTTCTTGGGAGGTGGTGTGGCAAAGCCAATGCCACTACGATCATTATGTTTACGAGTGGTATAGGAAATGATAGTATGGTGACCTTGTTCATAAAAACTAAAGCCAAAGCCTTTCCATGCGCAATGGTGGAGGAAAGTGTGGGCAAAGCGGCGGTTAGTAAGGGATTATAGGTCAAATGAAAATGGTCATGTTTGGGATGGAGGTTCGGGTGAATAAGTGGCAATATCAAGTCCCCCATATGTTAGATTAGTGTGAAGGTGGGGAGGACCATAAGGAAAAACCTCACCTACGCGGTAGTCATAACTAGGGTGCTAACATGCAAGTTCCCATACTCTTGCAGAGTGAGGAATGTGTCGATATTGTATAGCGGTACTCCCCCAGAGTGAGGCATTGAAAAACACCTTCTAAGGGATCAGTAGTTGATATGTGGGTAGTGGGGATAGATGACTCGCTAGATGATTGGGAAGTAGATGAGTTAGTTGTAGAGGCTGCCACGAAGTAGGAATAACAGGGTTAGATGTGGGAGAGGTGGCGGAAGAATTGGTGGATGGGCTTATGGGTGAAGGTGAAGTGGGGGTAGTGGCAGATGCCTTGACTGGTACAAGCACATTGTTGGGCCAGGATACAACATGTTACAGGTCTTGAATGGTGATGGGTTAGTGGGGATGGTGTAGTTATGTCCCTCATGCTTGAATTTTACACAACGGTGTAAAGTTGAAGGGACACAACCCATGACATGAATCCAGGGTTTTCGAGTAATAAGTTATACTGAATTCCCCTCTAAGATGTAGAATAGTTCTAGGACAGTGTGAGGGCCTACACGAACATGAAGGATAACAGTGCTTGAGGGTGGAGGTGATGGCGTCATTGAAAGAGCGCAACATACCTAGGTTATTATGCATATAGTTAGAAGGAATATACATTTGATTGTATGCGTGAGAGGGGATTATCTTAATGCTAGCACCACCATCAATCATGACGTGTCATACGTGTATGTTATCGATATAGATAGAAATGAATAGGGTGGGATCAGGGTCATCTGACTAGAGAGGTACAATCTCCTCTTTAGAGAAGCTAAGGGCGGTGACTTGAGGAGTGGTTATGGGGGTAGAAGGAGGAGATGATTTGGTTAGCGAGGCCACATGGCAAGGGGTGATAATCGATGCCACTGTGTGGGGTCATTGGGCATAACTTTAATGGATTGTAAAACCTCGATAAGGGCTTGTCTGTAGGATTTAAAAGTTTGGATGAGATCATACAAAGACATCTTTATAGGAGACTGATGCAATTGCTTTTTATCATTGCGCGATGGGTGACCCTGTCAGAGATAGGGTATGTAGGTCTCGTAGATGGTGATTTTGGGAGTGGGTGTAGATGGTATATTGGGTACAAGGTTGGTTGATGGGCTAGTTGATTTTTATTTTCCTTTGTCTTTCTGAGCGCGGGTAACAACGTGAACCATGTTAATCTGAGGGGAGGTGGATGGAGAGGGTGTGTCATGAAAGGTATAATGACATGAGGGGTAAAATCCTAGTGGTGGATAAGAGCCTTGTGAAATGAGTAGGGTGCACTAACATTTGGGTGGTGGTTTGGCCAACTCTCTAATATGGACCATGTTGATCTCAAATTTTGGAGGTGGGAAAAATGGTTGTGGGGGTGGAGATACTTTGATCACTGAATGGGTAAAGGATGATGATGTATGGTGACAGGTGAAGGTGGAGCATGGTCCTCATCAAGAAGGTCATCATCATCAAAATTTTGTTTAGGAGGACAAATTTGAAGAAGAACGGTCTTCAGAGCCTTACAATTTTCAACATCATGTCCTGACACACGATGATAGGCACAAATCTTGGTTTCATCAAACCCTTTTGGTTTGGGTTTGAGAGGATCGTAAGGTCGAAGTGGTGGTAATGTGATGACGGAAGTCTCTAAGAGATTGGTTAAAATGTTGGCATAGGACCCCGCTAACGGATCACAATGGGAAGTGAGTGTGGGTTTGGGTACAAGTGTGGCTGATTGTGAGGGAAGAGGCTTTATAGGAGGGGGAATGGGTTGGTCTACTAGTTTGGTATGTGGAGTGGTCTTAGGTCTTACTAACATCTGCTTGGGTAAAGGTGGGGTAGAAGAGATGGTGATGGAAGGTTTGGTTGGTTTGACTACCTTATTAGAGGGTAGCGGATTCTTATCTTTGGGTTGCACCTTCTTGGGTAAAGGTGACACAAGAGTACGAGATGTAGAAGGAAAAACAGATGGTGGAAGAGGATGGGTTACCCACGGGGCAACCGAGTTGTGGTGGAGGTGGTTGGTAGAGGTTGGGTAGGTGACATTGGTTGAAGTCGTATAGGCAAGGTTGGGGTTATAGTAACTGGTGGAGGTATAGGTGGCAAGAAGTGTACGGGTGAGGGTGAGGAAGTTTGGTTTTTGGGTGAATGAGGTGTAACAAAGGCTCATGAGGTAGGAGTAGGTTGTTTAGCTTTTAATTGGCCTTGGGTATGAGATTTTTGGTCAAGGTTGATGGATGAGGCCCTAGGATGGACAAAAGGGGGAAGGTGACAAAGGTGTGGTAGGCGAGACCGGTGTACGCAACCTAGAAGGTTGGGTTTTCCTTTTAGGTAGGAGGATAATGTTGTTACAGACTTGGGAAGACATGGATAAGTCCAATCTGACAGGTGGGTGAGTAAGGCTTGATGTTGGCATAACACCCAAAGTAGTGATGGGTCTAGATACGGGTGGGGGGATAAGTGTGGGTAGGTTTTTAGGTTTGGGAATAGTTGTAGTGATGGGTAGAAGTTTGGATGGAGGTAGGGATGATGAAGAAGAAGCCATTTCAATTGGCATGGTTAGTGTATTTTTGGTTTCCGAAAATACCTTTGGGTAGATTGTGGAAGTATCTTCAAGCAACATTTACATTTGGGTCAAAATGGGGAGCCGAAGACGTCCTCGAGTATGGAATGATAAACGTAATCCAAACAATCGACCAACCGTGAAAACGAGACTATCAAGAAGAGGATTGAATGGGATGGGCTGCAATCCCTGTAAAATATATTTGTGAGACAAGGAATTGGCTAGCCTTGGATTCTATAGGTAAAAGAGCCGAGATCATGTCAATAGGGTCCTGGGATGCTAGGGGAAAACTATCTCCGAAAGGTGGTGACATGTCTGAAGAATCTCCCATGGGTAGGAGAGATAATAGGTCGAGTGAGGTAGAATTCTCTCTTGGTGGAGGAGAAGGTGATGATGATTCTCTTGTGTATGGGAGAGTAACAAGTGTTGACGGTTCGAGAATCTTTGGGAAGAATACGATGACATGACATTGGTAGAAAGTGTGAGTTCCTCCGTGAGAGAAAGGAGAGATGAGGGGGACTCCTCTCTGGGTGGAGAAGTAGAAGAGGCATGCTCCTCTGTGGGTGGAGGAGCTCATGCCAATATTTCCTCAATAGATGAAGTAGGTAGGTTTTGAGGAACAATTGATATGATATCAAAAACTACGTGAACCTCATGGACATTGTTGTCACTGGATGAAGGTTCACTATTTTGATTAGACAATGGTTTATGATTAGGGAATGGATTTTTGAAGATGTGAAAATTTTGATTTGTTGGCGCGTTCGGGTTGTCTACGACAAGGTCTCCATTGTCTATCATCTCTTGAACAATGTTTTTAAAAGTTATGCAGTTACCATCACTATGTCCTTTAACGTGATGATAATTACAGTAGTCGTGTTCTTTATACCATGTGGGCATAGGATGAGCGGGATTGAAACTTGTATGAGGTTTTATGGGAGGAAGTGTAATGGCTCTAGCTTTAAGAAGTTTTTCCAAGATTGAAGAATAGGGATCTCCGATTGAAGTGTACTTCCGTTGCTCCTACCGGAGTTGAAAGGCCTAGACAGGAGAAAGATTGGAAGAAGGTTGGGCCTGATTAGAAGGATGAGGTGGACCCGCCTTGAGGACTACCACATTGGTAGATCCTTTGGGATTTGAATAGTTATTTTGAGTTTTGAAGATGAAGAAGAATCGTTTGATTTGAATGGGGTGTTCTTGTTCCGTAATTGGATTTTCTTTTCTTCAATGGCATGAATTTCTAGTTTTCAGGCCATGGTGAACGCTTCATCAAAGTTTCGAAGGTTTGGACTTGCAGAGTTGGTGAGATGTGTCTAGCACAAGCTCTAGTGAACAACTCAATAAGTTCATTCTGAGGTAGTTGGAACATCAATTGGTTAATAAGACTCAGTGCAATGGGCAACGAAATCTACGATAGATTCGTCTTCATACTGTCGAGTTGAATAGAGATCGGTCATGGTGACTTTCTTGGTAACATTGATTGAAAAATGATCTAGGAAAGCTTGGGATACTTGATTAAAGGAATAAATAGAATGTCGAGGTAGTCCACTATACCAATCCAATGCTGGTCCTGTCAAGGACATTGGGAAATTTTGTAGGAGCAAAGCGTTATTGTGGCGATTAGGTAACACCCATGTTTGAATGACCACAAGTGTTGTTATGGGTCTTCTTTACTATTGAAGTGATTGAATTTAGGCATTTCCCAATGTATTGGGTAAGGACGAATGGGAATAGATGGATGGATATGCTCGTTACAGATTTCATCATATGTTAAAGAATTACGGGAGCCAGAAACAGATGCTTCTAAGGTTTGCATCTTCTCCACCATCATTTTATTGAGGTCGTTAGTAGGTTGGGATGAATGGATGCCCCCTGTAGAAAAAGGGGGTTGATGCTTTGAATGTATGAGGTGGGTGGTATGCTAGTGTATGGTGGCACTGAGTATGAGAACTGTGTAGGAGGAATAGATGTAGGTAGCACATAGCCAACATAAGCGATAGATGAGGTCGGGGTTGTTAGTAGTATGTGTAAGCGGGTGGGGTAGTTGTAACAACTCTAGTGGCGATTGGGGGTAAGGATTGTGGGATAGAAAGGACAAGGTTTTAGAAAGGGGTGTAAGTTACCGACACTAGAGGTGGTTGCGATGCAATGGGTATATGTGAAGTGGCGGGTGTAGATGAAGCTATACTCATAGAGGCTATCGGAGGGACAATCGATGTCACGGGTGCGATCGATGACGTAGATGCTGTAGTTATAGTGGTACATGGGATTTATCTAAGACACCACAGGTGATAAAGTGGATGACGTTAGCGCAAAATGGGCTAGGCCGACACGAAGTGGGGGCTAGAGCAGGAGGGATAGATATGGGCATGCCATATATTAACTATCCTAAGGAATCCGGGTGGAAGAATGAGCAAGGTAGTACTGGAGGGTAGCGAGGATTTTGGTCGAGGAGTCTCGCAAACTCCTCGTTACCGGTAGCGATGGGGATAAGATGAGTCGAGATCCATAGGTGACAAAATGGATGGTGGTGATGGACTAGGTGGGAGTGGTTGATGGCTAGCATGAAATATGAGGGCTTTACTTTGGTTGAGTCAACTCCATATGAATCATCGTATATCGTGTGAATTGTGACTTGTGTAAATGACACAAGGAACAACAAAGATGGGACAAAATAGATTCTAAGAGGGAAATTTGGTAAATGTTTTGATTAAAATCCAAATAGAATGACCAATGCCGGTCGAATTGATCGATGATGGTTAAGGGGTGACCGATGTTGGTTACAGGAACTGATATTGGTTACTGTGAGAAAATGACAGTTTCAAAGCAAATGAGGCAAAAACTGATGATTTTCAGATATGAAAGGTGTATTTGATGACTGTTATTAGAGTACAAAGAGTACAATGATACATAGAGACTCTAAATAGAAGAGAAGATGAGATAAGTGTCTTTTGGGTAAATTAACCAAAAGAACAAGGAACCGACGTTGGTTTGGTAAACCAATGGTGGTTAGATGTAAACCGATGGCGTTGTTGGACCGATGCGGTTCTTATAAAATTTGAAGAATGAGAAAAAATGATTTTTTGAATTTAGATTAGATGAATAATCAACCCATAAGTCTGGGGATGATAATATGAGGTCCTGACACACTCTGAGAAAGTCAAAATACTCCAATTGTGATGGCGAGTGTGAAAGGCAAAAAGAAAAATGAAGAATCGTATCCTCACACCTCAAAACGCAAGTCAAGCACAAAGCTAAGAAAAATACGTAACCCAACAAGTGATTTTAGTGTGTTTAGCTTATGTTATTTAAAAGATTGACTTGTGAATTTAGAGTAGAGTTTTTGGTCGGGAAGGTTTCCTACGAAGAAGAAAATTTTAAAGGTGAAGTTTCAACTTATGTTATGGCGGGGGTGGGTTGTTCTCTGAGGTGATGACTAGATAGAGATAACCAGCTGGGTGCCCATTATCAATCCTCTGATCATGTGAGATAACTTCTTCTGGGTGGGATGTTGTTTAAGAAGATGTATATATTCCAATTTGTGTAGTTTGGCAAAGAGAGAGAAGAAAGAATGTGCTTTTCTATGATTTAGTTATGTCAACCATCAGCTGGGCATGACTTCCAACGCATATAGGTTGCCCTCATTTTTAATGTGAGCTAAAATGCAACAAATCAAAATGCTATGCAAGTGTTTTAAGCCCAAATCGAAGTGTGATATTCGATGTAGCAAGTAGTGAACAAGAAGAGGGATGCTCTTTCACTAATGTAATACTAATGAAAGAAAAGAAGTATTCTTTTTATAGCACCAAAAACACGATTGCTTTTAGAAAATAGAAAGAGAGGAAGATTCCAGAGAGGAAAATTAATGTGTAAGCTTTTTAGAAGGGAAACAAACACACAACTTTTACCTAGGAATGAATAAAATGCAAGGAACCCTAGATGGGTCCCACTGGCATGCCAAAATGTTTCACCATTTTCTTTAAGTTTTTAGACAAAACAAATAAGGGTGTGGGCCAAGGAGGAATACATGTTGCGATGGTCGGTTTGAAGGTCGTTGCGCGTGTTCTGACTTCTTGATCCAATGTTGATTGTGAGATATTCCTTTTGGCTAGGAGGAACTACCTGAAATACATAACAAGACCATAAGAAATAGTTAAACAATATATGTCAGTGAGCTTCCTATTGTGTGCTAGATCTAGGAAGTGTGATACCTCCTCGGTGGCAGTCAACCCACTGTTTAATACAATTTAATGCAATAAATGACATAAATAAATAAGGTTATACTATAGTTGATATGATTTAGGTATCTCATCTAAATACAATAAGTAAATCTAACATAACATGCTAGGATATGATCAGATCTGGAAATAAGGTAAATAATTAAGGTCTTGGAACAGTCAGGGTCAGATTCTAGGTCACTTGAGTCACTTGGAAAAGGTTATTGGGATATGGTATTAGCAAGACTGCCAAATACAAAGATCGACGTCGGTCTAGTATGACCGATGACGGTTTAGTAAGAACCAATGATGGTTTAGTAAGAACCGACGATGATTACTGTGGGCTAGTAATAACTCAATAGTTCATGGTTTTGGGGATTTGTCTAAGACTTGATCAAAGATGGTAAGGAGTTGGTTTAGGTATGGGGAGGTGTTGGGAATATTCAGAGGTACTTAGGAGTAGACAAAGGTGATTGAAAGGGTTATGAGTGATGGGGATGGTCGGGTTCAAAGGAAGGCAATATTGGTGGGGTAAAATTATAAATGGTGGTTGATAAACAAAGGTGAAGAACTCTTATAAACTGAATAGACATGAAATGGTGCATGTTAGAGAGACACTTACTACTGTGCAAGTTCAATGGCTAGGTGGTGGTGATGGTTTATCGGTGAGATGGCACTCAGTGCCATGGCAATGCTTCCTAATGCTCTTATGAATGAAAATACCTTCTGATCAATGGTTGTGCTGGTTATGGCTTCCTGGATGTGCGAAGAGCTCTGGTTCTTGCTTGTATGCCGATCTCCTTTGCTCCAAAACTCGAGAATGTGTCTAACCTCGAAACAAGGTTACGAAAATGGTTATATAATGTAACCGATGATAGTTTAGGACGATCGGTGTCTATTTCGGGTTGACCGGCATCGGTTAAGGCGAGATATCCTAGGTTGCCTAAAATAGCAGATCTTGGCTATCTTTTTTAGCTTTGCTAGTTGGTGCCAGGTCTAAATGGAACGTTGCGCTTAGATATGCGGGAATGTGGTTATAGGAATAATAGAACGTTCTTTTAGGGTTATACTAAGTCTTAGTTCATTAAGGTAAGTAGGGCTAAGTCTTAGTTAGTTATGGAAACATGTTATGAATAGGTCTATGGTGAGGTGTCTAGGTGAGGTGGCTAGGTGAGGTGTGCATCCATTTAATTAAAGTAATTAAATTAATAAATGGAGTGAGGGTGAGTATTGATTTAATTATGGATAATTAAATTAATGTTAATATGGGGTGAAAGGGGGCTAATGTTAGGTGAGTATGTTTAAGTTAGTTATTCGAAAGGGGACCAAGGGGAGTGTGACCCAATTTTTAGCTCATAGATGAGCTCAACAACCTTCCAAGATTAGACAAAGGATGATAATACATCCCAATATTCTCTCCACTCGCTTGAAACCTCTATGACAACTCATGATATATCTACATAGGCTTAACTAGGCCTAAAACAACCAATTCATACACCTAAACTACATTTTACAAGCTTGTTCAACTTTCACATTCACCTACTCGGGTAAAACACTCATTTATAGTAGATCAACATGCTATGATAGGTCTCCTATATCCCTATAACATTCTAAGGTCTTAATGCCCCCGCATCATCAAAGCCGACTCAACTTAGTGTCGAGAAAAATTAGGTTTCATCCATCTCGCAATCTATTTGAGAACACAAATTCAATATAATAAATGAGTTGCACAAATTATATGGTGTCTACATTTATCAGAACCTAGTGGCAGTATAGTCACCAAATCTAATAAGAGGGGGTGGCCATTTTGTGTCCAAATGGCGAGAGAAATTTCTTTTCCTTACATTGAGCTCATTCACTATAAGCTTAGAGTTTTCCATCCCATGAACTTTAGGGTAAGTGGTATTAATACTCCCTGCATCCACGTGGATCATGTCCTCCACAATTTGATACAGCAACCCCCTCAGCCCCTCAGCCTCTAGTCCATCAACGCCGATTTGTGCATATGAATGTCCTCCAGCAAGGACGTGTGGATTCACCGCTGCCACCAAATCCATGTACTGACCCTTCAACTCCATTCCACTTGACACCTCAGACATCACACTCAACACTCTCCCATTGCTATTCGTTCCTTTGTCCTCGCAGCTTTTTCTATTTCTTGTTTGTCGACAATTCCATTTTCAGATGCACATTTGAGGCTCAATCCCACCTTCCACTCTTCTACTAACACCTTTTTGTTTATCTACTGCTCTGACCAATGAGGAAATGAAAGCATGGGGCAAAACATTTGAGGATTTAGAGTGGACAATATCCATCCGGACTACCCACAGAGCGTATTTTCAATTTTCCGCTTTGTAAGAAACCCATGACGATCTCCTCCAGCTGGGATTTTGGCATGTGAATGAGGCTGCCAAAAGAGGCATACAAAACTGAGCATTTGGGCTTCGAATCCAGCCATGGAATGCAACTTTTGGACTCCTCAAACAAGCTGGACATTACTGTGTCGTCCTTTTCGTCATTAAAATAAGCAGACGGAAGCAAAGAACCCACTGAAATAAGAACTTTGTAATTACGGGTTGAATCAACTGCCTTGGTTTCCAGTTCATAAACGGTGTTCCCCAAAATCCAATTTGCTTTGTCCAGTAATTTGAATTGGAAAAATATGAGCTGCAGAACTGTATCAGAGGGGTCGCATTTCTGGATGAACGATGGGAGATCCTCAGTATTCAGCGTTGGAAGCCCTGATATGAAATCTATTTTATTTTAATCAAAAACACCAACGGTGACAGAAAAATGTTATCACACAGTTTTTTTAAGGGTTACATGTATATTAATAATTTTTTAACACACCTGTCTTTTAGGGCGGAAATGTACAACACACTCTTCACAAATCTCATCCCTTTTCCTTTTATGCTGCAACAATAAAATATTGATCGCAGGAGACATATATTGAGAAGTCCAAAGCAGTCAACAGTGTGACAGTCTGCAGCGACCACAAACGTTGGATTTCAACGTATATCTTCTAAATGAAAACTCCACCATTGATTTCCTCACTGTGTCAGATTTAACAAGGCTTCAGTCATATAGCATTCTGAATGAGTATATGCCTTCAGCGTAACAAGGCCAACAAATATAAAAAGAAGAGCAGAAAACAATTTTAGCTGGAGCTTCCATGGCTTCATCATGATACACATAACATTTTATTCAAAAACAAAGTAAATAAGCAATTTTTTTATAGATTTAATCCTCACGACCATTTAATTGGCAATGTTTTTCACTCTTTACATATTTTGTTTTTCTCATACTGAAGATGAAAGGAAAAAACAGAAACTTTCAATCCATCCAAGGGTTTGCAAGCGACAAACATATCAATTAAAACAAATGTTATAGGGTTCAACAACAGGGACTCGGGAGGTACACGTGGTATAGATTGACTCACGGTGACCTCAAATGGAAATGAAATATTTCTACGTGGACATTTGGGATTACACTCCTATGTGAATGACCAAAGAAAGTGTATCGTTGATGTCTTTGTTGCATGTGTCAGAATGGGAGGTTGTTTCTACTAGGGTATGCCTTCAATGTAAATAAGTTAAAATTTGTAAATACCATGTCAATTTTATTGGTTTGGTGTTTTGGTTTGGACTTACATTTATAAGTTAATTGGTACCAAGCAAGTCTAAACCATAAAATTTGTACATGCCTTACTAAGCACCTCGGTTTGGTGTTTTGGTGTGGGCTTACATTTACAAATTGATTGACACAGGGAGACTGGTAAAAGGGGCCACATTTAGGCCATGGAAGTTTCTCAAGGATTGAGGAAATTTAGGAACGTTTTCCATGCAAATTATTCCATGAATTATACTTAAAAAATTCACAAAAATAGTTGAGAAAAATTAGGTGAGAAATTATAGGATTATGGAGCCAAGGAGTCAACTATAATACAAAGTTTACATGTGACAATGTCATATGAATAGAATAAACCTTAAACACTAGAGGGTAAATTCCAATGCCACCACCCAAATAGCCTCTCAAAATAAGAAGGCAAAACTTTTAGGGCTCTTATTTTGTAGGGGAAGATTCATTTTTTTCCTTTAGCATTAAAATATCCTTCAAAGGACATCACGTGGCTACATAATTTTTGTAGCGAAAGCCCCTTTATGGGATAGTACCCTTGTTGGAATCTCATAATGGGGGACAAAGTGAGGATTTTTAGACTCGTAAAAGCAATGTTAAAATATATTGAAAATGTATATCCTACATATATTCATAGAAGTAATTTCAAAATGTATTGAAGAGGTATGATGCACAAGGATTTTGAGAGTCACATAAGCAATTTCAAAATGTATTGAAGAGATATATCCTACTTGGGTAGTAAGACATATATTTATAAGTAATTTTACAAGAGTGTAGAGTAGTCAACGATAAAGCAATAACTTGTCCAATTGTACTAACTTTGTCCAAACCTTATAGAGTCATAATGTTGGCTAATTCTACTAATCATAGCCTCAACCCTTATAGAGCCACAACATTGGCCAACTCTAATAACCTTGGCCATAACCCACAACGTTAACCGGTTTTACTAAACTTAGCCACAACCCTCATAGAGCCACAACATTGGTCCATTCTAGTAACCTTGGCCACAAACCTTGTAGAGCCATAACATTGGTCAACTCTATTAATCTTGGCCACAACCCTTATGATATTCCATGTGCTACCAAAGGGGATTTTAACTCCGAAACATCTTATTGCTAGTTTCCTCATTTTTCATTACACCACAACCATTTGGGCCTCCCTAGGAATTTATAAGTCATTATAATGCATGATTATGGAATGTTTGTGTATTTGTAGATTATTGGTTTAAATTAGGTGGTATTGGAACATTTGTTAATTTTGATGACAAGCGTATCACCCTCAGTAAATATCTCTGTCTCTCATCTACCCATATTCCTCTCCTATGACTTTGTGTCTAGAGTATCCCCAATGCTTTGTACATTGTATGGAGGATTGTGACCAGCCGGATTCGGGGTTTGAGCACCCTATGCATTACTTGGTCAACATCCCCTCTAAATATATAAAAACATTATATCGTAGGATTTTTAACAATACATAATTAAGAAGAAAAGGGCTTTGATCTTGTTTTTACAAAGAGGGAAAATAATAGTGTTTTTTTCCCTAGCTTTTGTGGGTATTTTTTCAAGTCCTCGATTGGAGAAGGTTTTCATTGACCGAGCACATCAATGTTAGGCACAATGAGATTTATGCTCAATGTTAAGGACAATGAGATTGCTACATGTTTAAAGAAAATAATCTCCACCTTAGAAAAAGTTCTCCATTTCACTATTTGTCTGCTAGAATAATTGGCATTAATCTGCTTAGGTGATTTTTATTAGGTTCATGAATTTTAAAAAGATTTTTTTTTAAATTTTGAACTTGGCTTAAACAATATATCTACACTTGACTTTAATAATATACCTAATTTATAAAGAAATGTAATATTTGATGATAAAAATAGAAATATGGATATAGGAATGTGTTTATATTTACAATTCCTTCAATTATAACGGGTTAGTGAGAACTTGTGGTATTGGACCAATGAAAGCATTCCTTGTTTAATCCTTGTGAGAAAAGACAAAAATGTTGAGTTGTGGAGCTTAATTGCTTCACTGGCATGCTTTTACAGAACTTGCTGGAAAACACATGAACCGATGTTGGTTGACGAGTTGACGTCGGTCACCCATGGACCGATATTAGTCGGAAAGAAGGAACAAACATTGGTTAAGGCTAATTGACATCGGTTTCTGTGTGTGACTACTATAATTAAGTTGTGGGAATTAGATCTATCTTTAGTTGTAAAGTGAATCTAATGGTTGTAATTACATAGCTAAAGTGCCCTAAGATTATAGATGCATATATAAGCATAAAGCTAGGGTTAGAAAAGTGGGAATTCAATTAAGAATTAAGAGAAGTTTCCTTTAGAGAGAAAAAGATAAATTGATAGAGAAAAATTATAGGACATCTAAGAAGGTGTGAAATATTAAAAATCTTCATTGTATTTCCTCTGTGATAATAAATTGGTTGTTTCTTGGTGGACGTAGCCCACACTGGGTGAACCACGTTAAATCTTGTGTATTGTTTCTTCTTGTTTATTTCCGTATTGATTGCTTATATGCTTAGATATGATTAATATATCTGTACAACCGGTGTGCTAACCCCAACAACCAATATCAAAGATTTTTTGTTTGAAGGTTGTGTGTGTTGATAGATTTACTCACAAAGGGATTTATGATTGAGTGGGAGAAAAACAATGGGAGAAGAAAGCAAATTCAGAGTAGAGAAATTTGACAAATGACACTATCTATTATGGAAGATGCAGGTGGAGGATTATCTATATCAAAAAGATTTGTACTTACCATTGTATGAGAAGGTCAGCAAAGATGATTGATGAAGAATGGAAGATTCTTAATCGGAAGGCTCTGGGATCTAGAAGATTGAGCATGTCAACATATGTGGCTTCAATATTATCAAGCAGGATCTACGGTAGAGTTGATGAAATATTTAACAAATATATATGAAAAACCTAGTGCTTCAAATAAAGTTTATTTGATGAAAAAATTGTTTAATTTAAATATGCAAGAAGGTGGATTTGCATCAAGTCATTTGAATGATTTCCAGTCTATTGTAAATCAATTAAAATTAGTTAGTATTCCATTTAAGGATGAAGTGAAAGCACTTTTATTATTATGCTCTTTTCCAGATAGTTGGGATAACTTGGTAATGGTTATTAGTAATACAGCGTCTACTACTAATGTTTTAAAGTTTGATGATGTGGTTAGTATAATCTTGAATGAAGAAATATGTAGGAAAAGTACAGGAGAATCATCATCTAGGAATTCTTTGAATGTAGAAAGCAAGGGAAGGCAGAAGGAGATATCCAAGAGCAAGAATAATGGGAAATAAAAGTCTAAGAATAGCATATCTAAATCCAAAGGTAGAGGAATAACTTGTTGGAATTGTGGAAAGAAAGGACATGCAAAGAAGGATTGTTGGTTTAAGGAAAATAAAGAGAATGTACCATAGAAAGGTAAAGAGGCAAATGTAGCTGCAAAATAGGAAATTAAAGATGCCCTAATTTTCTCCTTGGATAATAAAATTGAGTCATAAGTTTTAGATTTAGGAGCTTCTTTCCATGCAACCCCTAACAAGGGTTATTTCAGAAATTATGTCCAGGTAATTTTGGGCATGTTTATCTAGGAGATGATGAACCACAAATATTATTGGTAAAGGTGAAGCTCATCTTAAATTGTATAATGGAAACACATGGATATTGAAAGATGTGAGGCATGTTCCAAGCCTTAAAAGAAATCTAATTTATGCAGGACAATTATGTGAAATTGGTTGCATGGTTACACTCACAACTGAATCTTGGAAAGTTACCAAGGGATCTCTTGTTGTAGTAAGAGGTAAGAAGGTATGATCATTGTATTTATCTACCTATATTACTGATTCCTTTTATGTTTTATCTACTTCAGATTCAGATACAAGCATGTGGCACAATCGGCTAGGCCATATGAGTGAAAAGGGAATGCAAATCTTAAAGGAAAAGGGTAAGTTATCGATCTAAACGTGTAGATCTTGATTTCTATGAGCATTGTATTTTTGGAAAGCAAGAGAAAGATATTTCTCAAAGTTGGGGAAACAAAGAATAATAATAAATTAGAGCTTGTACACATCCAAGAAGAATCATAAATTAGAGCTTGTACACTCAGATGTGTGGGGACCAACCCATGTAGCTTCTCATGGAGGATCCCAATACTATGTTACTTTCATTGATGATGCCACAAGAAAGGTATGGGTTTATTGTATTAAACATAAATATGATGTTTTTGAAACTTTTAAAATATGGAAAGCCCTTGTGGAAAATGAATCAAATTCAAATTTAAAATGCTTTAGATTTGACAATGGTGGTGAGTACTGCAAAGAATTTCAATGATTATTGTTTAGTAAATGGAATACGCAGAGAAAGGATGGTTCCTAGAACACCACAGGAGAATGGTGTTGTAGAGAGAATGAACATGACAATCATGGAACGTGCTAGAAGCATGAGGATACATGTTGGATTTCCCTTACAGTTTTGGGTGGAAGTAGTAGACACGATAATTTATTTAATTAACCGTGGACCTTCAAGTGCACTAGATGGTGGAATACCATAAGAAGCTTGGATTGGAAAAGAGGTAGATCTTTATTTTCTTAGAGTATTTGGCTCAGAAGCTTTTATGCATATTGATAAGGAAAATAGAAAGAATAGATGCAAAATCCAAAAGATGTACTTTCATTGGTTATGGCTCTGGTGATTTCATATTCGGTTTTGGGATTTATAAGGTTCTAAGATAATTAGGAGTCATGACATTGATTGGAATGAAAAGAGAATGTATAGGGATCAAGTTTTGGTACCCAAAGGTGAACTGGTGGAGAAGTTTGTGGATGAAAATGAACTCTCAGATTTAAAATTAACACCTACAAGTTTACACAAGAACCTGTATCGGTTTACCTCGACCGACATCGATCCCTTGTACTCGTGTCCGTCTACAAAGAGACAGACTAACGCGGTTAGAAAATCAAGGCGTCGATAGAAGGTGACTAACGTTGGTCACTGTTAGAAGTAGATACAAATCTACATGATGAGTAGATTGAGCCTCTGACACCCCAAATATCAGTGAGAAGGTCACAAAGGGTAAGTAGACCTCCAAAAATATTTTCACCTTCCTTGTCTTATTTATTATTGACTTATAGTGGTGAACCAAAAATATTTGAAGAAGCAATGTAAGATAAATCCCACAAGTAGTGGGAGCATGACATGAATGAGGAGATGGAATCCTTAGAGCATAACTAGACATGAAATTTGGTTAAGTTTCCAACAAGTAAAAGAGCATTGCAGAACAAGTGGGTTTACATGATCAAGGAAGAAGAGGGTGGATAGAAGAGATACAAGGAAATTTTTGTAGTAAAGGGATTTGCACAAAAACATGTACTTGAATTTGGTGAAATCTTTTCTCATATTGTTAAGATGACTTATATTTATACTGTATTGAGTTTAGTTACATAAGAGGATTTGCATTTAGAGAAACTTGATGTCAAGATGACATTTCTTCATGGTGATTTAGAGGAAGAGATTTACATGAATCAACCACTTGGGTATGAAGTCAAGGGTAAGGAGAAATTTGTGTGTAGATTGAAAAAGAGCCTATATGGGCTCAAGTAAGCTCCAAGGAAATGGTATATGAGGTTTGATAGTTTCATGCATGAGCATGGTTATTTGAGATGTGAATCTGACCATTGTGTTTATTTCAAGATGATTGGAAATGAGAGATATATTATTTTGTTATTGTATGTGGATGATATGCTTATTACAAGATCTAGTATGCGGACATTGGTGAGCTTAAAGAAAATCTAGCTCACACATTTGCAATGAAGGATTTGGGAGCTGCAAAGAGAATCCTTGGCATGCAAATTCACAGAGACAGAAAAACATGAAGTTGTATTTGTCTCAGGAGCATTATATCAATAAGGTGTTGGAAAGGTTTAATTTGTAAAATTCAAAACCTAGTAAGTACACCTATGGCTGGACACTTCAAATTGAGAAAAGATCAGTGTTCTACATCACACGAGGAGGTTGAGTACATGGCACAAAGTTACCTATGCTTCAAGCAGTTGGGAGTTTGATGTATGTTATGGTTTGTACTGACTGGACATATGCATTGCACATGCAATGGGAGTTGTGAGTAGATTTATGGCTAATCTAGGTAAAAGCATTGGAAAGTAATCTAATGGATTCTTAGGTATTTGAGAGCGACATCCAACATCCAGGTTATGCTATGGAGGGTCGAGATACTTCCTTATGTGGCTATGTGGATTCGACATGGTGGTGATTTGGATGGTAGAAGGAGCACCACCGGGATATGTTTTCACAAAGAGGTGGCATGACGCTTAGCTAGATTTCTATATTGTATAAGGTTTTGGCCCCGTCTACTACAGAGGCCGAGAGTATGTTGTAACTATAGAAGCTAGAAAAGATATGATATAGATGAGAATGTTTATGGAAGAGTTGGGAAAGGAGCAAGAGGATTGTAGATTATACGTAAATCAAAAATGATATTCAAAGTGTAATTCATCTAGAAAAGAACTTAGTGTTTCATTCTAGAACAAAACACATTCAGTTGAGGTATCACTTCATACGATATGTATTGGAGGATGGGAAGCTAAAGTTGGAGAAAATTCATACAAAGGAGAACCCTGTAGATATGCTAACGAAGCCGTTGGCAAAAGGAGAAGTTGGAGCTACACTCCACTTTTGTTGGTCTTCAAGTTTGAGACTTGAGGAGGGAGAAACAGGCCAAGGAAAGGATCAAAGGATGGAGTTGTATGGTACAATGCAACAATTTATCTCCAAGTGGGAGATTGTTGAGTTGTGGAGCTTAATTGCTTCACTGAAATGATTTTAAATAAGTTGTTGGAAAACATAGTAATCCGGCGCCGATTGATTTAATGGCATCGATCACCATGGACCGATATTGGTCAGGAAAGAAGGAACCGACATCGGTTGCCTGTGCGTGACTACTATAATTAGTTGTAGGAGTTAGATCTATATTTAGTTGTAAAGTGAATCTAATGGTTATAATTGCATAGGTAAAGTGCCCTAAGATTGTAGATGCATATATAAGCATAAAGCTAGGGTTAAAATAGTGGGAATTCAATTGAGAATTAAGAGAAGTTTCCTTTGGAGAGAAAAAGGGAAATTGATAGAGAAAAAGTACATGACATCAAAGAAGGCGTGGAAGATTGCAAATATTCATTGTATTTCCTCTGTGATAATAAATTTTTTATTTCTTGGTGGACGTAACCCACACTAGGTGAACCATATTAAATCATGTGTATCATTTCTTCTTGTTTATTTCCATATTGATTGCTTATATGCTTAGATCTCGATTAATATATATGTACAACCGGTGTGCTAACCCCAACAAAAAACACAACTATTTAAGAAATCAAAAGAAACTAAACATTTAAACAAAAGATATAAAAACATAAAGGATTTGTTATGAAACACTTAGCGAGAACATAAATGTGTCATGTGATTCACTCCTTTTACATGTAAACATATTTAGCTCACATGGATAACTTTCTACTAATGGCATTAATCAAATCAAAAATTAATTTTTTTGGGGAGAAGACTTACACTAAAATTAATTTCATAATGAATATTGATAGTAATCCACCCAATCGCAAGAATATTTCTTTAGTAGATAAGGATCACCTATCTACTTTTTTTTCAAATTAGTTGTTTTACCATGTTGGCAAATTGTAGACACAAAATCATGCACTTTAGACATTTTTAGTCCCGATCTCATACTATTATTTAGAAGGTTTTTGAGTGAAGAAAGTACTAATTAACCCCGAATTTTGGCCATCTTACTCGTATTTTCTTTTGTTGTTCCCGACCTCTTGCACCCACATGCCTAGTCAAAATTTTTCATTTCGGGTTATTTTAGCTTTGACTAGTTTTATGTTTGTGGAGCCTATTTTCATGTTAGAGTGTGGTACACCTTCTATGTGTTACACTCGGGTATTTTTACTGGGTCCCGATCGCGGTGAGTGGGTCGGGGGGTTCAAGGGTGAAGCCCTCAAATCCAATTTTCATGGGTGGTTTATTAACCCATGGGTAATGGGTAACCATTATGGGCTATTTTTGGGCCCATGGTTTTTCGGTACCCATTATTTTGATACCCATGGTTTTTTGCCCATGGTTTTGATACCCACGATTTTGTATCAAACTGCTTAAGCAATTATCTATTTATATGGTCTTATGCATATAATACATAGATAATAAAATGCATTGCAGATGTGCTTTGAATTCGGTGTGAATTCTATAGAGTTTGTTGAGCATAGCTCCAAATGGATCTGGTATTGTATTAAAAGAGTGGAGGCTTGTAATAAAATATGAGCAAGTGATTCTTGGTGGACGTAGCCCAAATTGGATGAACCACATTAAATACTCGTCTTTCGTGTTGTGTTATTTATTTTGCACTTTTATTTGAGATCTGTAATATTTTCTCATATTATTTTCTACTTATTGCGATTCTGTAAGGGATTATTCTACATATTTTATCTCTTATTTCCTAACAATTGGTATCGAGCTTGGTTTTGGTTTTACAAGTGTTGAATCGCAAGGAAAGTTTTATCTTGAGTGGGAGCTATGATAGATGATGGAAGATCTAGGGTTGATAAATTCAATGGGCATAATTTCAGTCTTTGGAAGATGCGAGATGAAAGATTACCTTTATCGGAAGGATCTTTATACTTCGCTTGTAAGAAGGTGAACAAACCCTCGAGTATGACAGATGCGGAATGGGATTTGTTGGATCGAAGGCACTTGGAATGATCTGGCTATGTCTTGCATCTTCGGTATTATTTAATGTTTCAAAGGAAAAGACTACAAAAGATCTAATGGATGCATTAGGGAAGTTGTATGAAAAACTCTTTGCCTCTAACAAGATATTTTTAATGAAAAAGTTGTTTAATATGAAGATGTCTGAGAATAGTTCAGTAGTAGATCATTTAAATGATTTCAATACGGTTGTGAATATGCTAGCTTCGGTTATAATAGAATTTGATGAAGAAGTTAGGGCTTTATTAATTCTGTGCTCTTTACCTGAAAGTTGGAATAGCCTAGTAATGGCGGTAAGCAACTCGGTTCCAACTAACTCGAAGTTGAAGTTTGAGGATGTTGTAGGGGTGATTCTAAGTGAGGAAATGCAAAGAAAAAGCTCCGGGAATCTTCTACTTCAAGGAATGCTTTGACAGTGGAAACTAGAGGGAGATAGAAGAATAGAGGAAATCGTGGAAAATCAAAAGATCGGGCAAGGTCAAAATCCAAGAGCAAGATTATATGTTGAACTGTGGAAAGTCCGGGCATGTAAAGAAGGACTGTTGGGAGCTTTGGGACAAGAAGAAACAACATGAAGAAAACAAGGAGGCAAATGTGGCAACAGGTGGGTAATGTATGTTAGGATGCTTTGATTATTTCTTTACATGATATTATTGAATCTTGGGTTTTAGATCGGGGGCTTCTTTTCATGCTACTCCACATAGGCATTATTTTGTTGATTATGTTCAAGGGATTTTGGGCATGTTTTTGTTGGTGATGATGAGCCTTGCAAGATAGTTGGAAAATGTCCTATTCAGAGTTAAGATGTAGAATGGGAATACATGGCTATTGAAGGATGTCGATATGTGCCTACATTAAGGAGAAATTTGATATCGGCGGGGCAATTGGGAAGTGATGGTTGTACTGTGATATTTACAGCTTGACTCTTGGAAGGTTACCAAGGGTGCTCTTGTGGTGGCAAGAGGTAAGAAGGTTGGAACCTTGTATTTATCCACTGATAGTACTAATGATGGTAATCTTGTGGATTCGATGCGTATACAACATTATGGCACTATAGGCTTGGTCATATGATCCATAAGGGCATGGAAATCATAAAGAAGAATTTTCCTAGATATATAGAAACAAGTTTGGATTTATGTGAGAACTGCATATATGGGAAACAGAAGCGAGTAAGGTTTCTCAAGGTTGGACCTACGAAGAAAGACAGTAAGTTAGAGCTGGTACATTCTGATGTGTGGGGGCCACTGGTATCATCTCTTGGGGTTCAAGTTATTATGTTACTTTTATTGATGATGCAACAAGAAAAGTTTGGGTTTATTGTATTAGAAACAAATCTGATGTATTTGATACTTTTGTTAAATGGAAAGCCTTGGTAGAGAATGAAACAGATCTTAAGTTAAAATGTCTCAGGTCGGATAATGGAGGGGAGTATTGCAGCAATGAATTTGATATTATTTTTCTAAGAATGGAATCCGCGAGGTAAAAGATGGTTCCAGAACCTTGCAGAGAATGGGGTGTCGAAAAGGATGAATAGAACAATAATGGAACGTGCTTAGGAGCACGAGGATACATGCGGGATTGCCTCTTTATTTTTGGGTAGAAGAGGTGAGCATAGGCTGTGTACTTCATAAACAGAGGACCCTCAAGTGCCTTGGATGGAGGCATACTTGAGGAGGCTTGGTACGGTAAGAAAGTCAATTACTCATTTCTTAGAGTCTTTGGATGTGAGGTGTTTGTTCATATTGACAAAGATGATAGGACCAAGCTAGAGGCTAAATCGAGAAAAATGCACTTTTATTGGTTATGGTGGTGATGACTTTGGATTTAAATGTTGGAGTGTTAAGGAAAAGAAAATCATTTGGTCAAGGGATGTGGTCTTTAATGAGAAAGTCATGTATAAGCAACATTACAGAAAACAAGGAAGAATCCCGGAAAGAATATGCAATGGTAGAGGATCTTCCGGATGGGACAAAGTGACCCATGAATCGGTTCAGAACCTACTCAACAGAACCCCAAACTCCTTCATTGAGGATATTTTCTAGGGTAAGAAAAGAACCCGCACGTTTTTCTCCTTCTCTTTATTATTTATTACTCACCGATAGTGGAGAGCTAGAGAGATTTGATGAAGCAATGCAGGTTGATGCCGGTAAGAAGTGGGAGTAAGCCATGGATGAAGAGCATAAGTTTCTTATGGAGAACTAGACTTGGGATTTGGTGAAGCTATCGGAAGGTAAAAGAGCATTGCAGAACAAGTGGGTGTATAGAGTTAAAGACAAAGAAGGAGGAAAGAAAAGATATAAGGCCCAGTTGGTGGTCAAGGGGTTTGCACAGAAAACAAGGTATAGATTTTGATGAGATCTTTTCTCCTATAGTAAAAATGACTTCTATTAGAACTGTTCTTGGAATAGTGGTAGTAGAAGACTTGCACTTAGAATCAGTTAGATGTAAAGACTGCATTTCTCCATGGTGATTTGGAGGAGGAGCTATATATGCAAAGAGCTGAGGAAGGATATGAAGTCAAAGGTAAAGAGGAGATGGTGTGCAAATTGAAGAAGAGCTTGTATGGCCTGAAATAAGCTCCACATCAATGGTATAAGAAGTTTGATAGCTTCATGATGGAGCAAGGTTATATGAGATGTCATTATGACCATTGCGTGTACAAAAAGAAATTTGAGGATGGAAGTTATATTATCCTGTGTTTGTATGTTGATGACATGCTTGGTACAAGTAAAAACATGCAGAAATAAAAGTACTCAAGAAATAACTAAGTGAATCAATTGATATGAAGGATTTGGGGGCTGCCAAAAATCCTTGGTATGAGGATAACTCGGGATAAGAAGGAATGGAAGCTGACTTTATCTCAGGAAGAGTACATTAAGAAGGTATTGGATAGGTTTAACATGCATGATGCTAAACCGGTTGGGACTCCTTTGGCAGGCCATTTTAAGTTATCAAAGGAGCAGTGTCCCAAGACAGAGCAAGAAAGAAACCATATGTCCAAGGTACTTTACTCATTAGTGGTTGGCTTAGATGTATCCTATGGTATGCACTAGGCTTGGTATTACCCATGCAGTAGGAGCTATGAGTAGATTTATGAGTGATCCAGGTAAAGAGCATTGACAAGCGTAAAGTGGATGCTTCGGTATTTGAGAGGGACCATGGGGACAATTTTATGCTACAAAGGATCGACACCATTTTACGTGGTTATGTATATTTACACATGGTGGAGATGTAGACAACATGAGGATCATGAAAGGTTATATTTACATTGTAGGTGGGACAGCGGTAAGATGGATTTCACACTATAGAAACTAGTGGCTTTGTCAACCATGGAGGCTGAGTATGTTGCTGCTATAGAGGCAAACAAAGAGATGATTTGGCTATAACAATTGTTTGAGGAGTTGGGGCATAAGCGGGAGGAATGTAAGCTGCATAGTGACAGGTCAGTACTATACACCTAGCTAAGAACTCGCTTTCCACTCCAAGACAAAGCATATACAGTTGAGATATCACTTCATCAGGACAGCTTTGGAGGAAGATAAGTTGAAGTTGGAGAAGATTCATACCAATCAGAATCCTGCAGACATGATGATCAAGGTGGTCACAAGGGATAAAATAAAGCTATGTTTAGCTTTGGTTGGCCTTCGCGGATGACAAGAAGGGTTGAGAAGCTTGCTCGGTGGAAATCGGTCTCAAGTGGGAGATTGTTATGTTTGTGGAGCCTAATTTCATGTTAGAGTGTGGTACACCTTCTATGTGTTACACTCAAGTATTTTTACTGGCGGTCCCGCTCACCGTTGGTGAACGGGTCGGGGGTTTGGGGTGAAACCCCGCAAATTTTCATGGGTGGTTTATTAATCCATGGGTAATGGGTAATCATTATGGGCTATTTTTGGGCCCATGGTTTTTCAAGACCCATTATTTTGATACCTACGCTTTTTGCCCATGGTTTTGATACCCACGGTTTTGTATCAAATCTTAAGCGATTGTCTGTTATATGGTCTTATGCATATGATACATAGATAAGAAAATGCAGTGTAGATGTGCTTTGAATTCGGGTTTGAATTCTCAGAGAGTTTGTTGAGCATAGCTCCAAACGGATCTGGGTCTGCATCTTGAGAGAGTGGAGGCTTGTAATAAAATCGAGCAAGTGATTATTGGTGGACGTAGCCCAAATTGGGTGAACAATGTTAAATACTATCTTTCGTGTTGTGTTATTTATTCTACACTTTTATTTGAGATCTGTAATATTTTTGCATATTAGTTTCTCTTTATTACGATTCTATAAGGGATTATTTCACATATTTTATCTCTTATTTCCTAACAACTAGGGCACCCATGGGCACCCTGGTCCCACTAGGGGCACCCCGATCCTTTTTGAACTTTCCCCACTTTTTGGGCACTTTCTAGTCGTTTTAGCTTCTTATCTTTTTGGTGGTTGGCCATTTTAGGGTTAATTACGAAATTAGATCAAGAGAACCCTATAAATATAAAGTTATGAGACCATAATGAGGGACCAAACACTAGTCACTACTATCATCCACCTAGGGTTGCATTCATCTAAGGCATTTGGAGATCATTTGCATACATTTAGCTCCATCACAAAGGACAAGGTGGTTCATCTACATCACACAAGCATATGAGGGGATTATATTCTATTCCATCCACCATTATACTAAATTTCTACACATAGTTATTGCTCATTACTTCACAAAGTGCGACCGACACAAGAGCACCTAGGGCACATGATGGATCCACACACTAGAACTACATTTGGTTATAGAATGTAGTGTAGCACTCAATTAGTAAGTCCACTATTGTGGTAGATGAGGTCATTTTGACCTATTCATTTGCATTTTTTAGAGTTTTGATACTTCTTATGGTCTTCTATTCATTTTGGACTATCAATGACACTCAACGTGGTACAACGAATTTGATGCGACACACAACAAAGGTCTTAAACCACTTATAGACTGTGAAACTCGATTCTAGACCTTTCGCATAGACCAGTACCTGATACAGACCTGGGCACCCATAGGTGCCCAAGTCCAGAGAATCACCATATCTATCCTTTTTTAGGACCTCATCACAATCATTCCTGCTTCCAGATTATTACTTCATTCGGTGATACTGATTCAAAAGCTCCTCTAATCAGTTGAGTCACTTCCTTACTCTTCTTACATATTAGGGTTTCTATTTCTATTAGCTTAGTTGCTTAGGTCATTTTACATAGTTGTTTATTACATTCATTTACTGTATTTACATGTTGTTCTAGATTAGGTTAATTATCATATATCCACAATTTTAGTTAATAAAAATGCATATGTTGCATTATATATATATATATGAGAAAAATATTTTTTTAACCTTAAATCAGACTTCAATGCAACATTCACAATCTCTATTATGTGTTTTGGTTAGTAGCATGTTGCTAAATTGATAGATTTCTCCGCATTTAGGAAAAGTTGCATGCATATTATAAATGTTCCAAAATATATAGACACCGCTTTGCATACCCCCAAATGTTGTACATCCCCAAATGCTCATAGATTCATATTTAATTATATATAGATAACAACAATAACAATCATTGGCTAATAGCGAGCAATCAACATGTGAAATTCTAGTGAATTATGTACCCCAGAGCTACTAACGCCTTCTAGGAAACTAACTAGTTTTCCCATGGTGTAATACAACATTGGTTGTGACACACCTAGACCTCTTAATGTGGTTCCTTCCAACTCTTTCCAAAATAACCCATATTCCATCCTTTTCACTTTTTTCGATCGTTGGATGTCAAAGGATGAAAGCTTCTAAGTTAGTAAGATGTGTTAGTTGTATGTAGGTCATGAATGATGCAAGTTTTTTTAATAATATATTCATAAAGAATGCAATTGTGTTGAGGCTATGATATAATTTATAACATTACCTTCATTTGATATATTTCATCTAATTTCTTGGAAGTGGAACCATGGCATAACTATAACACTACTCAAATATTAGTTTCAAACAATATATAAATTTTTAAAAATTAAATAAGGTATGGACTCCAACTAAATAAAATAAAATCTTGAAGGGAATTATGGTTGTTTTACAAGGGCCAAAGATGCATACTTTATAAACCCATGCATAAACCACTTCTAACTAAAACATGGTCTAACCTAAACAACTAGTAGTTTATGTATGGTTGATTTTCCATGTAAGCTCTTTTATCCTTTTTACATATGTAATTAAATTTTAAACTTGACCAACTTAGAGATTTATAGTGAACTAACAATATTGGTCCCAATCAACCCCTAAATTAGTCTCAATGGGCCCATAAATTTGGTATTAATGGATCCAAAAATAATTATGTAATACAAACAAGGTAGCGTTGACTAGTAAAAATATGATTATCATTGAGAACTATAACATGCTTCAACGGTTAATTGATTTTTTTAATGGTTGGTTTTCAAAAGATGAAATCTTCTAAGTTTGGAAGATGTGTTCGTTGTATGTTGGTCATGAATGTGTAGACACTCAAATTTGGCAATTTACTCTTTGACATTAATGGTTTTGATAAAGCACTCTTAGTAAGACAAATGCACTCTTTCTATAACCACTTAGTACATCTCGAGGTCTCTTGTCTAACTTTTTTATTCATACACACTAATATGTTGACAGATTCTGAGAATTAAATGCATAAAATCCATAGATAATATCCATTTGACATGATGGAACCTTTAATTTTCATGTTTTTAATCCTTGTCCGTAAACTTCCACTTTGGCCGGCTTGTGGAATCCGGTCTTAGATGACTTGTACGATTTTGGATTGATATATCCTCAATTTGATATTCTTTGTTAGATCTTCTTGATGCACATGCATTTAATTGAGATATCTCTTCCAAATCCATTATGAAACATACTCTTACCACACATTTTATTACTCGACATTCGGATCAATCACTTCATATTGTCTATCTAGTTGTTTCTCACACTCTACCTCTTGTGGCTACATCTATTGTACCCATGGTGTTGGGAGCATCTCATATTCCACTTCAAAATGTCACCATGACTATGAATTTCAAATCAGTTACTTGGAAAAATTATAGATACACATCTAACAATCATACACCTCCTGAGTTTCACAACCACATTGACACTACACTTGATACTCGGCCTCCATGTTCCACTTTAGCAATTTACGTATTGTTTCCATTATGAAATTAGGCCTAAATATCTATATTGTAGAGTTACGTTATTTGCACGCATATAAATTTCTTGTTATACTTAGACGTAATTTTAACACCCTAGATTTGTCTTGAGTTTTGTGAGTGTTGAGGTTACTTTGTGAGCATTGTTATAATGCCATTTTGATACTAAAATATTACTTTCTCATAAAGTTTGATTATGTGTCCAAAGAGCATTGTTACACTACTCACACTTGTATTGTACATTTTACAAAGCTTAGAATTTGTTAGTGTTTAGAAATTGGTTTTCAATATATCTTGTTAGAAGATCACGCCAACATTTTCTTATCATTTAGGCCTTGTTTGTGGTAAACTTGACCTAACAGTGATATTGTGTTTTCACTATTTGGTTGCAAAACCTATCTAGACAAATCTTAGGGAGTAAACTATTTGGTGTGACTAAATTTTGAACGTTATACGTCATTGTATTATTCTAATGAAAACTTGTGTCGTACATTACCTCGCTTAGGGTAGCTTGTTCGTTATTCTTTAGTTCACACATTTGCTTTGACCAATTAAATTTTGGGCTTGTTATCCCGTAAGATTGACAAGGAAATTTTACGAGTAACCATACCGAAATTTTCCTTGGTCCTCGTCGAGACTCCTCTGCGTTGAAACGATATAAAATCCCTTTCTGGGAAATCTAGTTCTCCAAACTTAGTCATTTTGGTCCCTTTTTTGGTCAAGGCGCACCTTTTATATGTGTAACACAGAGTAAATTTTGCCCCCTTCATTTCCTTTGGTGCACACTTTGATGTGTTGACACATCAATTGATGCGCCTTCCTGTGATGCACCTTTCTTGCATGCGCCAAGGCGCATGTGCCTTCATGTTAACAACTAAATTGTTGCGCCATGTTTTGGTGCGCCAAGGCGCTCAAAATGAAGTGTTGACAGTAGTAAATTTGTGCCAATGGTGCAAATATTTCCGTGTTGACACGTGTTTATCCGCGCCAAAGGGCACAAAGTTTTACGTGTCGACACATGTTTTGGTGCACCTCTTGAAAAAGTGGTTGGCACATTTATTGCACCTTTGCCTATATATAGGCGCACCCGCCCTGTCACTTTCACAATTGAAAACACGTGATAAAATTTATTCCTCTACACCTGTCAGCATGCCCGTCCTCCTCGTATCACATTCATGGACCCCGCTTCGTCTCTCACTTTCTATATATTTCCGGGTAAGTGGTCCTCATCCCTCTTGTGTTTTCTGTTGTTGGTTGTTTGTGAGGTTGAATGCATTGTATCTGAGGCTTAAACCCCCCACCGTTCTTGCAAATCTCTCTTCCCAAGCTGCTTCCATCCTCTTTCCAGATCTGCAGCCAAGAGGGCTCTGCCTCGAAAACAAATCCAAACCTCTTTGTTGTGTTCCTCCCACTTTGTCAAAATATGTCAAAGAAAACCTATAAATCACGAACAGAAGTGTCAAGAAACCTAAAAATTGTTTCTAGGCTGTGTTTCCCCCTTGGTGTAATCACCACTCCTGCTTTACACAATACACAGTCATGCTTAAGGCACACTGTTTCTGCTTACAACACGCATTATTCTTACGCAATAAAAAACTAAGCGTCTTTGGCGCCAGTGCATTCCCATTTACAAAAACAAAGTGTCATGCAAGCTTTCCATGTGCCGTGCCAAAGTCCCCTTTGCACACTTGCACAATTTTGGTGTCACACATTATTCTTGTGCTCTTCTGGCGCACCAAAGTCTCGTGTTACACGTAAGTTGCATGCGCCATTGGCGCACCCCCCTATGCAACACCAAGATTAATTGTGCCCAAATATAAAACTGCATAAATGGCATAGGCGCATCCCCGCTTACAATAACAATAATGTCATATGCAAAATCCTTTCACCTTGTGCCCTTTGGCGTTGATTTGTTCCTTGTAACACTCCGATTCAGTGTGCCATTCTATTAACTCTGCAGCCTGCAGTGTCCCTGCGCCCTGCGCCCTGAGGCCTTAAAATTGCTAACTCCTCATTTTGTAGTACTTTAATGGAAGATCTAACAGCTAATATAGCTCTTTGGCATTGGCCTTCTCTTCTCCTTCTTACAAATTAAAGCAATCGAACTCGGATCCATATATGTCTACATCAAGCAAAAAGCCAACCAAGTCAAAGGGTAAGGCTAAGCTTACAGAAGAAGAGATGAAGTATAAATACCAGAGGGTCAGAATGCCCGAGTCCCAGGTAGAATGTGACCTAGACATAAGAGACTCGAACTTGGTCACATCGACATGGAGGATTTCAGGGCCAGAACCAGGAGAGTCACAGGAAGTCCTTGGATGGACAAGTTGGGCGGGCGGTGGATCGCATTTTTTCGGGGATCCCACAAGGTGCGATAAACAACAAATTTATGATGGTGGTGGCCCGTTGTTACAACAAAGACACAAGGTGTGTCGAAAATGAAAAGGGCGAGGTCATAATCAAACTCAATGCCCAAAGACTTGAAATCATGCTAGGCATCCCTCACCACCGACACTTTGTGGCTATAAGCCAAGAGGACTACACCAAGGCATGGGAGGATAATGAAGACAAGTGCATGCAACTGATGAATGAAGTATACTTGAAAACAAGAAGGTAATAACCAGATGGCCATAGGTTATTCACCGTAGTGACTTCTCCGAGGAATTGAGCGACACCATCACATTCCTAAGTAGAGTTTTGGGCTTTCGATGCCCATTACTTTCACATGGGATGGTTAGGTACCTTGAAACTATGAACAAGAATGTGCCGATCAACGCTTTGAGTGGGCGGAGATCATAAGCAAAGCACCATATCCGACCAGCTCCAACAACTCACCACAACGGGAGGTTCTACATGAACTCCTACGTAGTCTACGCCATGCGTCCTCGAGAGGGATTATCCAAGACCGAGATGATTCGGGGTTTGGCCCTAGGTAAAAGTATATGAGTACTACCCGAGCTCAAACCGAGAACAACATCCCATGCTTTACTAAGATCAACGATGCTTTCTTCTATGGCATCGTCTACCTTTTGAGGCCAAATATGACTCATGGTCAGACGACCAAGAGCATAGTCACAGCGACAGAGAAGTGGGGGGAGCACTATTTACCTAGTTCCCCACCTTCACCTATCCCAGAGTGGCCAACTTCTTGGGGGAGCCCACCAAATTGCTGAGATACGCTGGCCCCAAGTTGATCCTGTTGGAGCTATCCAGATAGCTCATAACCTACCATGAGAAATGTTTGAAGAGAAAGAAGGGTGGAACTCCTTTCCCCCTTACAGTGGGCAGATACACCTGCGTTTCTCACCACAAAGCCCGAAATGTTTGCAGAGCTAGAACTGCTCAATCTAAAGCACAACTTCCCGGCGAGGCCCACTTTTGATCCAAGGAATTTCCTTCCCAAGGAAAAACTCGATCCAATCCACATTCCATAGATCGAGGACATCTATATCGACCTGTATCATGAGGTCAAACTTAGAAGGAAGGACCACTCCCGCTTGGCCTTGGCAGAGATTATTCAATATGGCGTGGCCATTGTTCCAAAGGGTTATCAAACTACCGATCAAGAAGTTGATCAGGTGTATCTGACACAGATGGGAGACAACTGGCCATTTGCCGCAATTGACAGGACAAAAGTGCCCCAGACCATTGAAGAAAGGGTCAAGGAGACATTGTGGAGGACAGAACACTGGTGCAGAATGAATGGCCTTATCTACCTCGGGGTAGATTTCACTACATCCCCATTGGGCAATGCACATGTCAGGCCTAAGCATCTGCCAAAGGTCAAAGGCAAGGATAAAGAGGGTGAATCAAGCTCTGCTCAAGAAGGAGCTCCTAAAATCCCTCCTTCCACCGCACAAGAACAGGTTGTAAGTCTGGTATCCCTAGAGAAAGAAGCGGCGGAAGGTGTTCCAACGGGCACATCCACCCAGGGTGTCGCCACTACTACAACTATGTTGAGGTCCTTCTATCCCTTCTCCCTCTCCTCCTTCCCCTCCTCGTGTGACCCAAGCGACCATTCCTTTGGTCGTATCCTCTCCCCCATCTTCTACTATTCCCCCTTCCTCGTCATCCATCTTCTCTTCTCTCATGCGAGCTGTCCCCCACCATTTCTTCTCTCATCTCTCAGCTCCCTTCCATTCCCGCGTCTACCTCCCCTGCAGTATCCCTTCCTCCCATGAGCACTTTCTCGGCCTCCCTCTCGATGCCACCACCAAGTGTCTCTACCTATTTCCCCTCATCCACTGCAGCCTCTCCTTTTCTACCTCTCGGTCCCATTCCCTTAAGTCTAGCATGGATATCTCCAAAGATCCGAACTAGCAAAAGAGGAAAGTCCCTATCGTCGATGGACTTCTCCGTCATCCCAAAGCAAAGGGGGCTAAGAAGCAAAAGCCTATAACCCACTTCTCTCAAAGTGCATCGGGAGAAAGAGTAATGGAGATTGCATATCCCGATCCTTCAAAGGGTAAAAATATCTATCTCCGACAGATTATACAGTGACCCAAGTCACAATGGGAACGTCTTTAGAAAGTCTTCAAGGAGAGGCCCTATCTGCGGTGGATGCCCTTTGCAAGAAACTTCAAGAAGCAAAGGAGGAGAAGAGGTTACTAAAAGAACAAAACAAACATCTTCTCCACACCCTGCAAAAAATGGGCAATGCACCTCCTACAACTGCCACTGAAACTCCTGGGTCCTAAGCCAGGATAAGATAAACGAGTACGCAAAAATTGGTGAACAAGGTATGGCAGTTTCTGCCTGGAGAGATCAAATCCTCAAAGACAACGAGGAGGTAATAGTCAAGTTCACCGAATTATATCAAAATATCAGTCGGGCGAACAAATATCTCTAAGCGATCGTAGGACCTATCTCCGAAGAGTTGGACCATGCAAGGTTGCAACACGAAACATTCCAGAAAATGCTCACTCGCTCGACTTGATGATCTAGTGAAATTCGGCATTTTCAATCACCCCAGGGTACCCAACGCAAGATCCTTGTTGCATTGGATTACCGGGTCGATCAGATGGAGTTCATCCTGGAAAAGATTGACAAAGTCAAGGAGGAAGCCCTGGATGTAATGCATCAAATGGAGCAAATTGTTCTGAGAATGTCTCCAGGCTTACTTACTCCTTCTTTCACCTTGAGGAAGGCAGATGAAACTATTTGGATCTTTAAGGAGATCGTCTCACAAGGGTTAGGGCCAGAAGCCACTTTTGACACCGAATGCATCAACAACCTTCTGGCTTGCCATGATTTTGTGGGATTCTTGATGGAGGCAGCAATGAATATTTCAAACTCCCTGAAAAACTCAGAGATGAGTGGGAAACTTGTGAGGTCATCGCAATCATACGAAGGGTCCCGCCCATGATCAACTTCAGCCAATGATCAATAAATTCATGGAATATCGACTCGGCCCACATCACCTCTCCCGAAAACAACAAGCAAGATACCCCCTTTCACCGCCGCAAGACGATGATGAATAGCTTTCTTCCTCTTGGCTTCCTTTTTGTAAATATCTAAGAGTATGTTGGTACAAATGATGACCTCATCCATGTTACATCATGGGATGTTGTCATCCACTGTTGTCCAAAGTCAACATTGACTTTTAGATATTTTAGATATTTTGTAATTAGTTTGTTGGTTGCCTTTTTCTCTCTCTCTCTCTTCTTCTATATATACTTGGATACTTGTCGTATGCCAAGGTGGTGGATACTTTTAGATGAAAATAGAAGTAAGAAGAAAAGACTTTGAGCTTTTTGTAACAGAAGAAAATATTAATACAAATATTAAGACTTTGTGCTGAATATGTGTGTTATGAGCATTTAATCTTTCTTATGTCAGATTTATGCATTTATTTTGTTGAATCTATCTCTACTTTTTTGTCATTTATTCATCAGTATTGCTTTGTTCGTCTATACAAGTAGGTTCGGCTCTGTTTACTACCAGCCCAAAACATAGACCCTTTGACCTTTCTGCTTTGGAATTCATTTCTTTTCTCCCTTCAGATCTTTTCTATCTCCCCACCTCGTTTCTTTCCCTTCTTTTCACAGTTGGAAATACCTCTACTGGGATGAGATCCCAACCCCAAGGAAGAATATTGTGAGACTTGCATGATTCCCGCTTGGTAGAATAGCAATAAACCAGCCACTTTCGCTTCTTTGACTCAAAGAGGGGCTATGCCCTGCACACTATTGGCTCGTCTATCCATAGATCTGTCCACTTGACAGATTTTCAGACCAACAGTTTTTGGCGACTCTACTGGGATCGAATGCATCTATCTATTAGAATCTTTGATAGTGGTATGATAGAAAATCAGTAAAAATCAAAAATCACTACCTGTTTGCAAATTTTAACTTTTGTTCAAAATCCACAATTTTTGCAAAAGTGATCCGAACTGAAAATTTTCTTCGGGGATCCATAGATCAGGACTAGTTAGAGATCTTTAGTTTGCTGAGTTTTTACAAAAACCTGTATTTTTCCGTAGATCTGAGTTCTTGACTGTTTTGTAAAATTTCAAACCCTTGCCAAAAGTCAACTCTAAAATCTGAAAATCAGCCTACTAAGTTGGCCGTTATTTTATCCTCGTTAACATTTGTCATTAAACCGCAATCGGTTTTCAAAAGAGGAATAAAATTTAATATTTAGAAAAGTACATGCTGCTGGTTTTTGTCAGAAAATTCTGAAAATCAGCAAGTACAACCAAAAAGAGTTTTTAGGATTTGCTCCAAAATATTGCAGATCTGGAAGGTACGCTGGTGGGTGAACCGTTCACTCGTAGCAGAAGAGCTCATGGAGTAATCGATCCTACTTTTGATCTACTTCAAAGGCACAACTTCAGTGTTACACCGGCACACTTCCCATCACTAAGTTCAGCTAACCGGTCATCCAGAGTGTCTCACCTCCACGAAGGAAGCATCTCTCACAAGGAATATCCTCATCTCTTTGTAGCGCCTTGCTGCTTAGTGGAACTGTGCTTCCGGCTCGCATCCTTTTTCCAGCCATCCAAATGGCAGTGCCATGGGGAAATGCTATGGGCCCACTCGCTTTGCCACATCCTGTTCATGCGCTCCCTCATGGAAACCGAAAGAATTTTCCTAAATTTGATGGTAGCGGAAACCAAAGCATGGATTCACACATATCCATGTTCATCATGTCATGTAGTATCCTAGATGTGACCCATGAAGATGTGTCAGTTCACCTTTTTCTGGAAACCTTGCAAGGACCAAGCAATGAAATGGTTTCAACATTTGCTGGCCGGATCTATTACTAGTTGGGCCACCTTGTGAACTGCATTCAAGAAAGATATAAGCCTTCAGAGGACGCATTTGCACGTTACTATCCAAGATCACTCACCTAAAGAAGGAGGTCAATGAAACCATGCGCAATTTCATCACCCGTTTCAATTCACTGATCAACCGGGTTCCACCTACCATGCTGCCAATGCCAGAAAATCAGAAATGTTTCTTCGTGAATGCCATGAGCTCAAAAGTAAGTTTCTTACTCTTACAAGAATAGGTCACTACTTTGGTTCTCGCCCAAGCTGCTGCCATACGAATTGAAGATAACTTGCTAATATCTAGCGAATTAAGGCGAGAGCCATCCAAGCCAAAAGTTTCAGCTCCTTCTCCCACCACTTCATCCGATCCGGCATTTCAAAAGATGGCAAATGACTTGCTCGCGTTAAAAAAGTAGCTAGCTCAGTCTTCTCCCGCTCTTCATAACGGGATATCCCACGAGAGGAATTTTACTTCTAATAACGTCTCACAAAGGCCGCGCTACTACCCGCAAATTGCTCCCACGGTTGGTGCTCAAGCCCCTCCGGTCAATGCTTTAGCCGAGATCAAAGAAGAGGAACAAAATTATGAAGAATCTTCATCACCAGGTGAAGATGATCAAGATGTTGGTGAACCAACTGGTGACTCTACTATCGGGTATATGGAATTTGATGAGGAAGAATCTGACGAAGAAGAGGGTACCCAAGGATATGCAAGTGGGCAAGTCATATGTTGTTTTTACCTACTCGCAAGGAAAAGAAGTAGAAGTGGCTGCCAATATGCAGAAAGAAAAGGCCGTGTCACACACGCCTCCAACCATCGCTAAACGAGGTAGTCCCCTTTCGCTCAACCTGTTATTAAGTCTTTTTCAAAAATATCTTTTTCCCCTATCTCCCCTCCGCATCAGTCCCCACATATTCCTATCAAGACCGGTAATCCTACCCTACCATCGCAAAATGAGGGACTCATTCCTTCATCAACGTAACCCTTGGCCGCATTTGACATAATCGATCACGCTAAAAAGACCAAAATCCAAATGTCTGAAGCCGAATATCTTCAGTCAAATCCCGAGCAGCTTGTAAGGTTGACCAAATACATCCAAATCCAAGCTATCATAACTACTCAGGTTTCCCCAAAAGGAATCCTTTCTACTCCTTTTGCATCTCGCATAAATGTTGCCTCGACATCTACGTCAGGCAAGATAGAACCTTTCTATCTCTCCCTCCTAATCAATGGCCACAAACTAAGCAACTGCATAATTGATTCTGGGAGCTTCCGATAACATCATGCCAGCAAAGGTCGCCCATGCCCTGGGCCTCACCCTTACCAAGCCTTTTGGCAGATGTTATTCCTTGGAAACCAAACGCAGGTTCCGCTGATCGGTCAAATTAAAGACGCGTAATTTGCATTTGCGGCGTTCCTAGAGAAAAGAGTAAAAATGACCGTCCTTGTTGCCGATATTCCGGCAGCATACGGAATTCTATTAGGAAGGAGTTTTTGCAGTGAGGTTGGTGGAGAGATTCATATGGACTAGTCTAAGGCTAGAATCCCCGTCAAAGGTATAATGCAAACGTTGGAGCCGGAATCACAAAAGAAGTACTTGGTTACTAACTCCGATGACCCCAAAGCCCAAATTCTCTTTGAATCATCAGGGATGGGAAACTATTTCTTGTTACCGAGTCTCGACAAAATGGAGGTCCTCATCTCAAGCAGAAGATCTTAACAAGATCTGGACATTACAGTTTGATGGCAGTTCATGAACTAGTGGGTGCGGCGCTGGAGCCGTGCTAATATCTCCCGAGGAAGAGATTATCCCTCTCTCTTTCAAGTTGTAGTTTTTCAATACGAATAATACTGCTGAGTATGAATCTTTGCTACTTGGCATGCAAGCCACAAGGGAAAGAGGAATCAAGAATCTGAAAGTACAGGGTGATGCAGAGCTAGTCGTAAATCAAGTTAAAAGGATATACCAAGTGAAGAATGAAAGGCTCAGACATTACCGCAACGCAGTATGGGACAGTATTGAGGAGTTTGACACTTTTTCAATAAAATCCATTCCGAGAGCTCAGAATGACATGGCCGACTCATTAGCCATCTCAGCATCCCTCATGCTCCCTCACCCAGGTTTGAAAATAGACACATATACCATTGAGGTGGTTTTCCGCCCAAGCATGCTGGACAATTCTCAGCACTGGCAGGTATTCAATGATGACAATCAACTCATTGCCTTTCTTGAAAAAGTAAAAATTTTAGTGAGCTTCATTTTGAAGGATCCACTTCCGCATGCCGTGAGTCTGTTACTGATCAGGATGGGGAATCCGAAGGAAGCGATGGCATATGTCAGCTCAAAGGAAATAAAATTCCAAAAGGCCTGGTTTCTCTAGAGCGGTTGTTCGACAGGCACGATCATTTTGTCAAGAAGAAAAGGCAAGATGATCCTAACTCCTCCCCAGAAACCGAACCGGTCAATCTAGGTTCGGTAGAACATCCACAGTTTGTGAACATTGGAAAATGTTGCACACCCAAAGAGAAGTAGAAATTCATCAAATTGCTGAAGAAATACATGGATGTATTGGCATGGTCCTATGCTGATCTAAAGTATTTCAAGCCAAAAGACGTCCAGCATGACATCCCGTTGAAAGAGGGTGTCAAACCCTTTCGCCAGAAACAGAGGCACTACAATCCTAAGATCTCAGGTACTATCCAGGCTGAAATTCAGAAAATGCTGGATGCAAGGATCATTTTTCCTATCCATCACAGTACCTGGGTGGCAAACATTGTGCCAGTACGCAAGAAGAATGGTGAGATACGCATATGCGTGGATTTTTGTAACTTGAATCAAGCCTCCTTGAAGGATAACTACCCCCTTCCCATAATGGATCAGGTTCTGCAAGCAGTGACTGGATCAGAAATGTTGTCCATGCTTGATGGTTTTTCAGGCTACAATCAGATTGAAGTCTCACCCGAAGACCAATTCAAAACAACATTCACTACCCCTTGGGGTACATTCGCTTATAGCAGGATGCCTTTTGGTCTGACCAATGCCGCGCCACTTTTCAATGGGGCCATGGACTTTGCATTCAAAGGTATGATGGGAAAAGTCATCGTAGTCTACTTGGATGACTTAACTGTGTTCTCTAAACAACGAAATGATCATTGCGATCATTTGGAGCAAGTATTGATTAGATGCCGGAACATGGAATCTCCCTAAATCCGAAAAAGTCTATTTTCGAGTCACAGAAGGAAAGTTGTTGGGACACATTGTAAGCAAGGAAGGGACGAAGATAGATGCCGAAAGGGTTAAGGCTATTCAGAGCCTTACTTTACCCACAAGAAAAACCGGCGTTCACTCTTTCTTCGGAAAAGTGAATTTTCTCAGCACTTTGTCCCGACTTTGCTGAAAAGACTCGCCACATATCAAACATGATGAAAGGATCACCAACTTTCCAGTGGAGTGAAGAAGGAAAGAATTCATTCAAGATATAAAAGCCTCCGTCGCTCACGCACCAGTCCTGGTATGTCCCGATTTCTCCAAGGATTTTATCATGTATAGCTATGCATCCGAGCATACTGTATCGCTATCTTAATGCAAAAGAATTCTGAAGATGTTGAATCCCCGATTGTGTTCATGAGCTCTCCTCTCAAGCCTCACGAATTAAAGATGTCTCAGTTGGAAAAGCATGCCTTCGCCATTGTCAAAGCAGTCAAGAACTTCAGGTACTACATTCTAAATTCTCACACATTGGTACTGGTCCCTGACATAGCAGTCAAGTCAATCCTAACTCAACAGGAGTTAGGGAGTTTGTGAGGAAATTGGATTGCAAAAGTCCAAGAGTATGATCTAGATATAAAACCAACCAAGCTGGTAAGAGGCAAGGGCCTATGTCAGCTCATGGCTGAAAACCGGGATTCAGAAGGCCCTGAGGAAAAGATGATTGCACCAAGGGAGCACAAAGCCAGTTGGAGAAAGCCGATTCTCTACCCATGGTCCTATTTGTACCACCAATGACGAATGGTATTCTGATATCGCTTTCTTTCTCACTTATGGTGAGTGTCCAGCTCATCTAACTTCAAAGGAGAAACGTGCTATAAAGCTCAGAGCGGCCAGATATGTCATCTGGGATGACTATTTATACAAACGCGGAATAGATGGCATCTTCTTGCGATGTGTTGACAAGCCACAACAGGTAAAGTTACTTGAGAGTTTTCATGATTCCGCCTGTGGTGGTCATTTCTCCTCTTCCGTGACAGCACACAAGATCATTCGGGCCAGGTACTATTGGCTGACGCTATTCCAGGATACAGCCACCTGGGTAGCAAAGTGTGAGCTCTACCAACAATTTGTCGGCAAGCCAAAATTGGCTGCTTTTCCCCTCAGGCCGGTCATTATTGATGAACCATTCAGATAGTGGGGAATTGACTTTATCGGAGCACTCCATCCCCAATCGAGTGCTAGGACATAGTTATGTCCTGACAACAACAGATTACTTCACCAAATGGGTGGAAGCCATTCCTATCAAGAATGCCACTTCTGAGGTTGTTTGTAATTTCATCAAAGAGAATATCATCGTGAGATTTGGCGTCCCACACAAAATCGTTGCTGATAATGCTTCCAACTTCTCCTCACGAGAAGTTGTTGGTTTTTTCTATGAACACGGGATAACCTTGGCCCACGCCTCGATTATTACCCCCAGGAAATGGTCAGGCAGAATCCAGTAATAAAAACTTAGTGACCATCATATGGAAGCTAGTTGATGAGAGTCGTCAATGGACGTGACACAAGTCATTGTATGACGCTTTGTGGTGGACCGCATTACTCCTAAAAGGTCTCTCGGTATGTCTCCTTTTCAAGTGTTATATGGGATTGATGCCGAACTTCCCATCTCTGCAGAGCTCCCCGCTCTGCGCTTGGCACGAGCAATCGAAGATGAGACTTTCCAAAATTCTCTAGAAAAGAGGATCATGTATCTATCAGAGCTCAAAGAAAAAAGAGTAACAGTGGTCGACAGGATCACCGAACATCAGAATCAAGTAAAGAGATTGTTTTATAAAAGGGCTAAGAAAAGAAATTTCCAAGTGGGAGATCTCATCCTTTTGTGGGACAAACAAAGAGAGCTGAAGGGCATGCAAGGGAAATTTGATTCTCTATGGAGGGGGCCTTTCAAGATCAGGAAGCTCAATGAGAAAATAACTTCTATCTCTCATATCTAGATGGAACTGATCTCCCGCTTCCCCATAGTGGGTGACATCTCAAAATATTCAGGAAGTAGAGCTTGCTCTCTCCTTGTACAGTTTTCTTTATGTTGTGTGTTTGTTTTCATCATCGCCCTTGTTTTTGACCCTCTTTTGCCCAATGGATAGGCACATGTTGATATGGGGTTCTCTACCCTTGAGCTTCGCTCAAAGATAGTCCCCAGAAAGAGCCAATTGTTATCCTGTAAGATTGACAAGGGCAATTTTATAGGTAACCATACCAAAATTTTGTCCTGGTCCCTCGTCAGGGACCCTCTCGCATTTGAAATGTTATAAAATCCCTTTCCGGGAAATCTAGTTCTCCGAACTTAGTCATTTTGGTCCCTTTTTTGGCTAGGCACACCTTTATATGTGTAACACAGACTAAATTTGTGCCCCCTTCATTTCCTTTGGTGCACCCTTTGATGTGTTGACACATCAATTGTTGCGCCTTCCCGTGATGCACCTTTCTTGCATGCGCCAAGGTGCATGCGCCTTCATGTTAACAACTAAATTGTTGCGCCATGTTTTGGTGTGCCAAGGTGCTCAAAATGAAGTGTTGACAAGTAAATTTGTGCCAATGGTGCAAATATTTCCGTGTTGACACGCGTTTATCCGTGCCAAAGGGCACAAAGTTTTACGTGTCGACACATGTTTTGGTGTGCCTCTTGAAAAAGTGGTTGGCGCATTTATTGCACCTTTGCCTATATATAGGTGCACCCACCCTGTCACTTTCACAATTGAAAACATGTGATAAACTTTATTCCTCTGCACCTGTCAGCATGCCCGTCCTCCTCGTATCGCGTTCGTGGACCCCGCTTCGTCTCTCACTTTCTATATATTTCCGGGTAAGTGGTCCTCATCCCTCTTGTGTTTTCTATTGCTGGTTGTTTGTGAGGTTGAATGCATTGTATCTGAGGCTTAAACCCCCTACCGTTCTTGCAAATCTCTCTTCCCAAGTCATTTCCATCCTCTTTCCAGATCTGCTGGCCAAGAGGGCTCTGCCTCGAAAACAAATCCAAACCTCTTTGTTGTGTTCCTCCCACTATCAAAATATGTCAAAGAAAACCAGAAATCACGAACTAAGTGTCAAGAAACTAAAATTGTTTCCGGCTGTTTTCCCCTTGCAATCCACTCTGCTACACAAAACACAACACCTAAGGCACACTTTTACGCTTGATCGACACACGCATTATTCTTGTGCAATACAAAAAACTAAGTCGTCTTTGGCGCCGGCGCATTCCCGTTTACAACAACAAAGTGTCATGCAAGCTTTCCCTGTGCCGCGCCAAAGTCCCCCTTTGCACACACAATTTTGGTGTCACACACATTATTCTTGTGCCCTTCGGCACACCAAAGTCTCGTGTTACACGCAAGTTACATGCACCATTGGCGCACCCTGCCCCCATGCAACACCAAGATTAATTGCACCCAAATATAAAACTACATAAACGCAGGCGCATCCCTGCTTACAATAAAAATAATGTCATATGCAAAATCCTTGCGCCCACCCCTTTGGCGCTGATTTGTTCCTTGTAACACTCCGATTCAGTGCACCATTCTATTAACTCTCGCAACCTGCAAAGTGTCCCCGTGCCCCCCGCGCCCTGAGGCCTTAAAATTGCTAACTCCTCATTCTCTGTAGTGCTTTAATGGAAGATCTGACAGCTAATATGGCTCTTTGGCATTGGACTTCTCTTCTCCTTCTTGCAGATCAACAACTGAACTCAGATCCATATATGTCTACATCAAGCAAAAAGCCAACCAAGTCAAAGGGTAAGGCTAAGCTTACAGAAGAAGAGATGAAGTATAAATACCAGAGGGTCAGAATGCCCGAGTCCCAGGCAGAATGTGACCTGGACATAAGAGACTCTGAACTCGGTCACATCGACATGGAGGATTTCTAGGCCAGAACCAGGAGAGTCACAGGAAGTCCTTGGATGGACAAGCTGGTGGGCAGTGGACTGCATTTTGCTGGGGGGATCCCCGTCAGTGCAGTAAACAATGAATTTATGATGGTGGTGGCCCGTTGTTACAACAAAGACACAAGGTGTGTCGAAAATGAAAAGGGCGAGGTCATAATCAACCTCACTGCCCGACACTTCAAAATCATGCTAGGCATCCCTCACCACCGACACTTTGTGGCTGTAAGCCAAGAGGACTGCACCAAGGCATGGGAGGATAATGAAGACAAGTGCATGCAACTGATGAATGAAGTATACTTGAAAAACAAGAAGGTAATAACCAGATGGCCACAGGTTATTCACCGCAGTGACTTCTCCGAGGAATTGAGCGACACCATCACATTCCTAAGTAGAGTTTTTGGGCTTTCTGATGCCCATTACTTTCACAAATGGATGCTCAGGTACCTTGAAACTATGAACAAGAATGTGCCAGATCAACGCTTTGAGTGGGCGGAGATCATAAGCAGCACCATATCCGAGCAGCTCCAACAACTCACCACAACGGGGAGGTTCTACATGAACTCCTACGTAGTCTACGCTACGGCCTCGAGAGAGGGATTATCCGGCACTGAGCCGATGTGGGGTTTGGCCCCAGGTAAAAATATATGAGTACTACCCGAGCTGAAACTGGAGAGAACAACATCCCGCAGTTTACTAAGATCAACGATGCTTTCTTCTATGGCATCGTCTACCTTTTGAGGCCAAATATGACTCATGGTCGAATGACCAAGAGCATAGTCACAGTGACGAGAAGTGGGGGCACTATTTACCCAGTTCCCCACCTTCACCTATCTCAGAGTGGCCAACTTCTTGGGGAGCCCACCAAATTGCCGAGATATGCTGGCCCCAAGTTGATCCTGTTGGAGCTATCCAGACAGCTCATAACCTACCATGAGAAATGTTTGAAGAGAAAGAAGGGTGGAACTCCTTTCCCCCTTACAGTGGGTAGATACACCTCGTGTTTCTCACCACAAAGCCCGGAAATGTTTGCAAAGCTAGAACTGCTCAATCTAAAGCACAACTTCCCAGCGAGGCCCACTTTTGATCCAAGGAATTTCCTTCCCAAGGAAAACTCGATCCAATCCACATTCCACAGATTGAGGACATCTATATCGACCTGTATCATGAGGTCAAACTTAGAAGGAAGGACCACTCCCGCTTGGCCTTGGCAGAGATTATTCAATACGGCATGGCCATTGTTCCAAAGGGTTATCAAACTACCAATCAAGAAGTTGATCAGGTGTATCTGGACACAGATGGGGACAACTGGCCATTTGCTGCAATTGATAGGACAAAAGTGCCCCAGACCATTGAAGAAAGGGTCAAGGAGACATTGCGGAGGACAGAACACTGGTGCAGAATGAATGGCCTTATCTACCTCGGGGTAGATTTCACTACATCCCCATTGGGCAACGCACCTGTCAGGCCAAAGCATCTGCCAAAGGTCAAAGGCAAGGATAAAGAGGGTGAATCAAGCTCTGCTCAAGAAGGAGCTCCTGAAAGCCCTCCTTCCACTGCACAAGAACAAATTGTAAGTCTGGTATCCCCAGAGAAAGAAGCGGTGGAAGGTGTTCCAACGGGCACATCCACTCAGGGTGTCACCACTACTACAACTACTGAGGTCCCTTCTATCCCTTCTCCCTCTCCTCCTTCCCTCCTCATGACCCAAGCGACCATTCCTTTGGTCATGTCCTCTCCCCCATCTTCTACTATTCCCCCTTCCTCGTCATCCATCTTCTCTTCTCTCGGAGCTGTCCCCCACCATTTCTTCTCTCATCTCTCAGCTCCCTTCCATTCCCGCGTCTACCTCCCCTGCAGTATCCCTTCCTCCCATGAGCACTTTCTCGGCCTCCCTCTCGATGCCACCACCAAGTGTCTCTACCCATTTCCCCTCATCCACTGCAGCTGCTCCCTCTTCTACCTCTGGTCCCATTCCCTTAAGTCCAACATGGATATCCCAGCATCTAAGCCAACAAAAGAGGAAAGTCCCTATCGCACCGATGGACTTCTCCATCATCCCAACAAAGGGGGCTAAGAAGAAAAATCCTATAACCCACTTCTCTCAGAGTGCATCGGAGAAAGAGTAATGGAGATTGCATATCTCGATCCTTCAAAGGGTAAAAGGATCTGCTCTCGACAGATTATACAATGACCCAAGTCACAATGGGAACGTCTTCTGAAAGTCTTCAAGGAGAGGCCCTATCTGCGGTGGATGCCCTTTGCAAGAAACTTCAAGAAGCAAAGGAGGAGAAGAGGTTACTAAAAGAACAAAACAAACATCTTCTCCACACCCTGCAGAAAATGGGCAGTGCACCTCCTACAACTGCCACTGAAACTCCTAGGTCCTAAGCCAGGATAAGATAAACGAGTACGCCAAAATTGGTGAACAAGGTATGGCAGTTTCCCTGAGAGATCAAATCCTCAAAGACAACGAGGAGGTAATAGTCAAGTTCACCGAATTATATCAGAATATCAGTCGGGCGAACAAAGATCTCCAGGCGATCACAGGACCTATCTCCGAAGAGTTGGACCATGCAAGGTTGCAACACGAAACATTCCAGAAAATGCTCGACTGCTCAGTTGATGATCTAGTGAAATTCAGCATTTTCAATCACCCCAGGGTACCCAGCAAGATCCTTGCTGTGTTGGATTACCGGGTCGATCAGATGGAGTTCGTCCTAGAAAAGATTGACAAAGTCAAGGAGGAAGCCCTAGATGCAATGCATCAAATGGAGAAAATTGTTCTGAGAATGTCTCCAGGCTTGCTTACTCCTTCTTTCACCTTGAGGAAGGCAGACGAAACTATTCGGATCTTTAAGGAGATCGTCTCGCAAGGGTTAGGGCCAGAAGCCACTTTCGACACCGAATGCATCAACAACCTTCTGGCTTGCCATGATTTTGTGGGGTTCCTGATGGAGGCAGGCAATGAATATTTCAAACTCCCTGAAAAACTCAGAGATGAGTGGGAAACTTGTGAGGTCATCGGTGATCATACGAAGGGTCCCCAGGATCAACTTCAGCCAATGATCAATAAATTCATGGAATATCGGACTCAGTTCCACATCACCTCTCCCAAACAATAGAAGCAAGATACCCCCTTCCAGCCGTGAGACGATGATGAATAGCTTTCTTCCTCTTGGCTTCCTTTTGTAAATATCTAAGAGTATGTTGGTACAAACGATGACCTCATCCATGTTGCATCATGGGATGTTGTCATCCACCAAGTTGTCCAAAGTCAACATTGACTTTTAGATATTTTGTAGATATTTTGTAATTAGTTGTTGGTTGCCTTTTGCTCTCTCTCTTCTCTTTCTTCTATATATACTTGGATACTTGTCATATGCCAAGGTGGTGGATACTTTTTAGATGAAAAATAGAAGTAAGAAGAAAAGACTTTGAGCTTTTTGTAAAAGAAGAAAATATTAATACAAATATTAAGACTTTGTGTTGAATATGTGTGTTATGAGCATTTAATCTTTCTTATGTCAGATTTATGCATTTATTTTGTTGAATCTATCTCTACTTTTTGTCATTTATTCATCAGTATTGCTTTGTTCGTCTATGCAAGTAGGTTCGGCTCTGTTTACTACCAGCCCAAAACATAGACCCTCTGACCTTTCTAGCTTTGGAATTCATTTCTTTTCTCCCTTCAGATCTTTTCTATCTCCCCACCTCGTTTCTTTCCCTTCTTTTCACAGTTGGAAATACCTCTACTGGGATGAGATCCCAACCCCCGAAGGCAGAATATTGTGAGACTTGCACAGATTCCTGCTGGTAGAATAGCAATAAACCAGTTTCGCTTTGCTGACTCAAAGAGGGGCTATGCCCTACACATTGTTGGATCGTCTATCCATAGATCTGTCCACCCGATAGATTTTCACCAACCGGGCTATCATATGTCACCTTGTTTTGAAAATTTAGTGTTGTTATGCTACAAAAATTTGACTAAGGTCCCTTTTCTAGTAAACCTTAGTGGAAATGTTTTGTGTTGTATCTCATATCTCGAGTATGCCTACTACTAGGAAGAGATCCTGAAGATTAGGAACCAAAATATTTTGATGGGAAAACCCTCTTTTAGAGGATAATCTCATGGTTTACCATATTGGTGGAGAGGAAGATTCTCTCGTATGAATATAGAGCATTGTCCCGCCAATTTTGACGATTACATTTTTCAAAGTAAACATGAGGTCCTAAGACGTGTCATAGAGATAGGAGAAAAATTACCCCCTACAATAAACCCTTCTCTCGTTTCTAGTATGGTTCATGGAGAAGAAGAAATGAAACATCCTCCTTAGAATATTGATGATATATTAAACCTAGGTCACACCTCTACTTTTGTACGATGGAATGGTGTGGAGATACCATTAGAAAATGATGGGAACTATCACCAAACTTCTATTAGAATTCATTGTGAATACAATAAAGAGCATGATCATCATGAACCATCTCCTACTTATGAAATTCGTAAAGAGATACCTACTAAGGAGGTAACCCTAGAGGAAAAAGTGCAAGTCCTCACTCGCCAATTGGCTGTTTGGCTTCACACATAAATAAGGAACAACCAAAACTTGTGAAACAAGACATCCCAAAAGCCAAACCTAAGGCTTCATATCATGAAAACCAGAACAAATACTCCTCATCGAGAAACACGTAGAGACCCTTATGAAGAATTTATCATAGATAATAGAGGTGGGAATACACCTAGATTTAACCCTTTGTATAGACCTACACCACCAACACAAGATCCACTCTTCAATCAAGAGTGGTCCACTTATGAAGACCACCCTTCTAGCATTGAAAGAAGGTAAAATGAGTAATAGTAAGAAATATAAGTTCAATGAGTTGTTCCTTATCTGTTTAATAGGGCCATGCTTATAAGTACCTTTCCCATGACACTTTTATTTTCTGAAATTTGACAAGTATAAGGAAAAAGTGACCCTCGTGACCATATAAAAGATTTTTATATGGCATGCCAAGAAGTCACATATAGCAACAACTATCTTATTCATCTCTTCCCATGGAGTTTAGGAGGACAAACGTTAGAGTGGTTTGTGTGCATCCCCAAGGGATCTATATCTACATGGCTGGAATTAGTTGAACACTTTGTATGACACTTCTCATTCAATATTGAGAATGATGTCACCATGTTAGATCTTTGCAATGCCAAACAACAAAATAATGAAAACTTCACTGCATTTTTACAATGATGGAGAGGATTAGCTAGCCGTTTTCCTTGCTCCATACCTGAAAAGTAGTTAATCAATATATTTGTTCCCAACCTCCATCCAGACATTACATTCCACTTGTAAATGCATTGTGGCAACACATTTGAAGAGGTCATCGAAAAAGGGAGTCAAATTGAAAAAACATTGCTAGCTAAGGGGACTGTAAAGACTTTCTCCTATGATCATAATGATTCCAAAACTAATGAAAAACAAAGTTTTTTCCTGATAGAAATTTTTTTGTTAGTGATGGGATAGTAGACTCTAAACGAGTAGATGCGATTCAAAATAACAATCTTTTGAAGCTTGCAAAGGAGCTCCGCCTATGGAATATAAGCGTCGTAATTTCACTCCTCCATCTAAATCAATTTCATCAATACTAGAACAACTATAGGTGGTTAATATGGTTAGATATCCTGAAACTATGCCTTATAAATATGTCACGGCTAAACCATCATGGTTTAGAGATAATGAATATTTACAATTCCACCGTGTTAAAGGTCACAAAATAGATAAGTGTTTGAAGTTTCAACACTACATCCAGGACTTAATCGAAAGTGGCGATGTGGAGATGGATTCATCGACTTTTAACAAATCCCCCAATGTAAAGACTTATCCTAAACATAATCGGGACAAGAATGCTAATTATTTGTCTAATGAAGATAATCATTTTGATGCTCTCATTGGTTGTGTAGATACCCCTGTTGAACATGTCAACACAATAACCCCTGTGATATCCCCTAGACTATCTATGTCTAGGCATGTGCCGAAAAAAGATTAATTATCACACGCTTTAACATGCTTATGACATAAGGAACCTATATTTTAGAATTCCCATCAAAGGACACATATCACAACTAGACCTCATTTGATTCTTCACGCTAAAGAACCCGTTCACTTACCTCTTCCCCATCTTCAACTCATGGTAAGTGGTATGATTATGATTATTTTGATTCTTCCAAAGATTCCAATCCCAATGATTCTAAGTCTTCTAATTCTTCTGAATATTCCAATCTGAATTATTCCTCTAATACAACTCCTAAGTCATGGTCCTCCCTGTCTTCGTAGGACCCCATTTCTTAGTCACCTCAATGACCCCTTCTTTCGTCGAAGAGCTCTTTGACTTAATTTCCTCATAATAAATCATTCAAGTTGCCTCCCATGTCACATTCATCCAATCGACCTCTTTTGGTAGTAAAACTACCCACATTGATTTATTCATTTGAGAATGAAGAAGCAATCAAAGAATTTATGAGGGTGCATGAAGACATTCCTCTAGAAGTTTGCGAGCAAGAAACCTCTTTAGACCTCGATACGTTCGCATATTAGGAGGAAGAGATTGATGCCTTTTTTAGAAAACAGAGGAAGACCCTAAGATCATCAAACATGATCCTACTCTTATTCTTCCATCTCCAAATTCTTCACCGGGTGATGAAATTCATCGGTCTAACATTGATCCACGACCTATCTTCTCATTACATAATCATTCTTTATCTATCGATTCCTCCATCGCAATCTTACCTTGGGTCACCACCTGATAGCCCATCATCTTCTTCTATATGTGGGCCACCTCCAAGTATCCCCACATCATCTATATGTGGCTCACCTCCTGGTAGCCCATCTTCACATATTCTTGGGCCACGTCCTAGTAGCTCATCATCTTCTATATATAGGACACCACCAAAAATTCTTCATCTTATTTCTTAGGGCCACATCCAAGTAGTCATTTACCTTCGCCTTCAAGACACCTCCCAGGTATCCCATTCTCTTAAATTCTTGGATCGTATCCTTCGTGTCCATCACATTTTTCTTCTATCAATGATTGCGGCAAACCCACCATCACATCTCACATAAATTTTTTTCATCCACTTTCTTCTCCCACTTCTCGGGATCAGACAAGTCACATATCAACTTACAAGAAACCCAAATGGTTCCTTCATCCAACTAAGATCAAAACTTGCAAGAGCTCTAAAGCTCCCAATAATTCAAATGATCTTAAAGTTCAAAATCAAACATTATTCAAAAATGTACATCAATGCAACCATCAAGCATGGAAAAAGTGCATAAAAATCTGGATAGGGAATTCAATCTCCCACTTAAAAATCCATGTTTCATGATAAAATGCATTCATCTATTGAGTATGAGCTCACCACAATCATTGAGATTGGGGATAATTTGACTCTTGATAAGCAAACACACCTAGTCTTCCTTATCAAGTAAATCACTAACATTGTTTTTGGATCTTATCACGCCAAGTGACCTTATCAGTCCCACTTTTCAAAAAAATTAAAAAATACAAAAAAATGAGAAAACATTTCAAAAAATAAAAGGTAAACGAACACACATTGCAATCAGGTATTGCATACACATGGATGTTCTTTCTTCTCTTCCTTGTTATTATTCTGCGAGTTTCATTTCTTCGATGATATTTTGGTTAGCCAATTCACATGCATATTGTGACATTTATCTCTATGGTATCTGTTTGACCTTGTTATTTTATCACCTTGGTAAATTAAAGAATGATTGACCTCTTAGAGATCCTATCACAATCAACATCTAAAAAAATTGTTGCGAAGAAATTTTGGATATATTATTTAACACTAGCCAATGTCATCATCACAATCACTTTTTCCTCTTTCCATCAAGCCATTAGTGGTTCTTAACCACTTGTTAAACTTGAGAGAGCTGAAATAATTTTTCAAAAAGTAAAAGAATCAATCAAATCAAAAATCACAAAGCTGAAAGCAAACGCTAAAAGACAAAAAAATTGATATATAAATCTCCCTTGGGGTATTTCCAATAATCTCTACTAGGGCTATGGACGCTTGACTGACAATAGAGAAATGTTGTGATTAGAGTCAAATGTATCTCCATTGGGGCTATGGACGCTTTGGCTGGAAGTGGAGCAATGCACGACTCTCTTTTCGCAAGCCATTCATAAAAATCAACTTTGAAAAATAAATCATTCCTACACATTGGCTAGGGTGTCTTCACTTGTTTTCTATCAAATCTTCCCTCCAAGAGATAATAAATTTCCACATGAACACATGAGATCTCTATGATGAAACATGATTAGTATGTTACCAAGTGTCTTTTTTGGATCTTGTTCGAGACTCTTACTCTGGTTCGTATCTTGTCTCACAATTCGTGCCTTTGGCTAATCACTTCTTCATTGTGAGGCTTCTAAGATACATACATTCAAATCATTATTCTACTTCATTTAGAACATCCATGTGTATAAGATTTCCTTTTTTCCATGTTTTGGACACCTTTGTCACCTTCACGAAGAAATCTTCCACTTCTTTCTATCATGTGCTTCTTGGCCAACTTATATTGGGGGCATCCTTGCTCCTTCCTAGCACGTTATTGGGTTACGTTCATCATCATGTTGAACCTATCTATATTGGCCCTGATCCAACTTCTGCACGTGAAGAGTTTGCCTTTGAATATTCCCATCTAACGTTGGGGAAATTTCACATATTCACTTTCTTGCACATACGCATAGGATTCGCCCTTATACATCCCATATGGCACTCTGGGCATCCACATTTCTTTGTCTTCCCGCACATAGCTTGAAAAATTCTCAAAAATTAAAAAAACATTCAAATATGTTTCAAAACTCCCAAAACATTCAAATATGTTAGTTGGAAAAGTCAAAACATCCAAATAAACATAAAAACCCAAAAATTGGTAAGACAAATTCAAAAACCCAAATTTATCTTACCATTGCATATTTCGCTTCAATACCTTTCCAACACAAAAAATGGAGTCAAAAGATAGGTTGGAAGCAAAAGTTATGGCCTTCGAAAGATAGGTAGTGCACTCGGTGTTGCACAACCGACTGTGCACCCTTGCATTTAGGCACGAGACGTTCAGGCGTCATTTCATTCATGCACAAGTGCCTAGGCACTTTGCATTCATGCATAGGCACCTAGGTGCTCTTGCATTTCTTCTATTGGTTACACATGAGCTCACTAAATTCCCTAAATTCTTGGTAACTCTAAAACCAAAATTTTATCTTACCATTGCATAAGTTAGCTTCAATACCTTTCCAACAAAAACGGAGTCATTTGTAGGTCGGGGAAAAAATTTATGGCCTCTAGAAGATAGGTTATGCACTCAGTGTTGCAAAAGTACCCCATGTGATGCACAGGTGCCCTAAGTGATGCACATACACCTTTTCTTCACCGCAAGCACCATTTCTTTAGAGTGATCACCTTTTCCTTATGCGGTGTGTTTCTTGCCCTTAAAGTGCCCCTGAAACCACCATATTTCTTCTAAAAGTTTTCTAATACTTTTCGTGATGATTATTTTTAATAAATAATAATTTTTGCGCCCGCTTTGGTACGTTGGGGCATGTTTTTGCTTCCCACCACCTTTTCTACTAATCATGGAAATATTTTGCCTTATGGTCACTTTTAGCAATGTCTCAAGATTTCTTTATCTCTTCTATAATAGTTTCTTCCGTAAAATAAAAAAATTAAAACAATAAAAAAATTCAATTTTTTTTTATAAAATCATTAAAAATCCAAAAAAATTACAAAAATTCAATTTTTTAAAAAATGGTAAACATATACACAACTAAAGCTTGTGTCAATTGCATTATCCTCAAACATTGAAATATGTCTTACGAAAACATATTTCTATGATTCTTGCTTGTTCTGGTCTCAAACGACTTGCGGATCATTGTGATCTACCTCCATTAACAAACACTCATTGCATGTTATGTCGGTACTCTGCAATGTGATGAGTTGCCAGAGACCGTGTGTCGTCATGCACGAATTTTTTTCCATGGGACTACTTGTGTCCTCTGTTATTCCCTTGAATGTATCCTTTCTTAGGGCACCATTTTCAACCCTTTCCATTACAATGCAAACATGTGGAATCAGTAGTTTGATAACAAAAACATTGGTGCAACTATCTTAAATGTTGTTTGTTTGAATGCGTGTGATTGTACCGGTTTCTTTGTTAGGTTAGTTGGTTTACTTTCTCATATTGCATTGCATTATATATGTTGCATGAAGTTACGTAGCAATGGAAAAATGTTCGTAATTTAAATTTTCATGTTATCTTACATTTTTGTTCATTTCAATAAAGGTCGATGATGTAAACCTAGGGTAAAAATGATATAAACATGTTTTTATTGAGAGACTGGATGCAAAGATTAGGCTTGTCCTATATTCTCCATTCGTCATTTCTTCTCCATTATCCTTTATTACCATTACTAATTTTTCTTCCAAATCTCCTGGGGCAATAAAAACCCAGGTTTATCCTTGTCCTTATTCCTTCTCAATACCTAAGGGTTTCGCGCACGTTCTAACCTACTTTCTTCTATCCATTTTCAATCATCGATTGACTTCTTCTATCACCCCATCGACACTCTAGGGGAATCCTTCATTCCACTAATTTTTCTTCAAAAATTTACTTGTTTATGATTGTCTACTATATTTGAAGTGAATTCACTAACTTCACCTCAAACAGGGCACATATAGACACCTAAATTTTGCTTTTACAATCTTATTGCTAAACAAACACAAATCACTCTCATTCTTACCAATTCAGTTATAATTAGTCATTTCCACCGTAGTGCCCACTTCCCTTTGACACCTTTTGATACTAATCATGATACCACTGATTATATTATAGACATGATTATGGACCTTATTATAGTATGATGATAGATGCGAGATCTTGGATTATTGTTGACTTGATTTAGTTATGATGCATGATGATTATTAGAGACATTTTATATGTTGATGATGTTATAATGTTGGACATGGTTATATGATGGATGTTGTTCGGACTTGTGATATTTGGATATTGTGAGTAGACCTAGAAATGGAAAATTATTGGATGATGATATAGTTGTTGATAAAACTATAAATGATATTGTTAGATTGCTTTGATGTTGTTGTGATTCATATATCTAGATGATTTTAGAATTTTAATTATATTTATATTATTTTAGACATTTTGATATGGCCATGAGGCCAAAGGAGGTATTTGTGTTTTGTAGGTTAAAATATCACAACAAACATCGGGGATTGGAGACCAACCTCATTGGAATTCTAGATGAATTCAACAATGTCACCATGGCAACTAGTTTTGTTTGTGTGTGTGTTTGTTTGTTAGTGTTAGGGATTCCCATGGGGGGATCACCTTTAAATGTGACCAAGGGATTTTATGTGTTTCTTTTATTTGGTCCCTTTTGTTATGTTTGCATGTGTTTATTTTGTGGTGCACTTACCCCTTTCATTATTTATTTAATGGTGTGTAAATATTGTGAGTAATCATATTGTTTAGTTAATTAATTAAAAGATGTCATAAGAATGTAATTAATAGAGTTGTTGGCCATGTTTTAAAGTGTTGTAAGTAATGTGTAAGTGACTTTGTAAGTGATGTGTAAGTTAACTTTTGAGTGTGAAACACTCCACCTTCTTGGAAATTCGAATTTGTCCTTGGAGGCTGATTTTGGAGGCTTGTGGGACAAGTTAAACTTGTCCCATGCCTCTTAAATTTACATACCAACCTTGCCTATGGTTGGAGGGTTAAATTTATACCTTTTTATGCATTTTTACAAGTCAAGTTGAATGTTGTAATTGCACTTTTCTTACATGATTTAATTTCATTCCTTTGGGGTGTGGGTTGGATTTGAGTGTATAAGTAAACTATCATATTATTCACCCACCTATTTATTATGCATTGGAGAATGATTTTGAATTTGTGTTTGGGGTTGAAGATGTGTGATGTGGCATCCTACATGGATCCACCTCATCCTCTTCTCTTCCATCTTCTATAAAATACGAATTCCTTGTCTTGTTTTGGGTTGCTTCACTTTTGGGAGACCTCATTTCAGGAAAATTTTCTTGTTGTTTTGGGAGCTCTTGCTTAGAGAAGTTTTTAGAAGATTGTTGCATGTTGTGTTGGGTTGATTTTTGGATTTCTTGTATTGGAAGGAGCTTGATTTTTTGAACTTGGAACAACTCCATCATGGAGAGGTAAGAGCTTGGCTCTTGAAATGCTCTTCTTTTATTTATGTAAATGTTCTTATGTGAATGTTTTGATATATATTGTGGGCTGTTGGGTAGATGGCCTTAGAGTGGTGTAGGAGAAGACTATGGGGTTATTTTTTTGGGAGGCACAAGTGGTTTTAGGGAGGTATAAGGGTGGAGGGAGTTGGGAATTTAGGTTCCACCTTACAAAGAAATAGCTTGCAATTCTTTACTCATTATGGGGTGCCATAAGAGGTTAGGGAGATATAAGAAAATGTGAGGAATAAGGGGTACTTAGGGGAAGCGAAGGGCATGATAGGGTTTGAAATGGTATTCATATATAGATATATATTTGGTGGGTTATACTCAAGTGGTGATACCCATTTTTCCCCTCATGAGGCATAAGCAGCATCCCCCATAGCTTCTTGCTCCTTTGGCTTGCTTGATGAAGCCTTAGTATTGTTTGTCATGTGTTAATGTAGTTGTAAAACTACATTCTATTTTGGACTGTGTTTTATTGTGAAAATGCTTTGCTTGTATGTTTGTGGAAGCCTGTTGTTGCCATGAGTTGGATCACATCTTTTATTACATTGTGGTTGGGGCTCGGGGGCCAATGAAGAAGGATGGCTTCTCCTCTTCATTGGATGTCTTGGTTGGGTGGAGAGTGTTGCCTTTCCCCTACTCTTGTTGTGATCAAATTGGAGGAATGAGAAGAATGCATGTTGTTGTTCTGGAGCTGAGAAAAGACAGTTGATAGTCCCTTGTGAAATAAAATCTCATTGTAACCTTCCCACTTGAAGTGGATGATCTTGTAAATGTTTGTAATGGAAATATGTTGTATGCAGATTTGCAAGTGAAATTTGAAATATAAAAGAGTTATACTCGTATTATGTTTAGAAAGAATGATACGTGTTTGGTATACTATATTTGTAATCAAATGGAAAGAAAGTTATAAGAGTTCAATTGAATACATGAAAATGGTGTTGTCTTTTCCATATGATGTTATTCCATTGGAAATTTGTGTTTAGCATGCTCTATGAAATCTCTATTTGAAAAATGGTAAAGTGGAACACGTGAAAAGAAAATGTAATATTCTGCCCTATGTTCAATAAATGATTTTGGAAGGAATAAAAGAAAGAAGTTGTAAAATTGCCTTTGGAAATCAATAAATGAATGAAATGCTTTTCCCAAATTGCATTTTTAAATTGAATCTGATCATATCAATGTATTGAAATCTCTGTTTGAAAGGAAGAAATGTGTGTGAGAAAAATACAGTATTTTGTCTCTTTGAAATGTGAAAAATTGGAAATCAGTATTGCATTTTGGTCTTGAATGGTTTGTTTTGAATCAACTAAAATGTGTTAGATTGGAATTGGAATGTATTCTAAATACTTGGAAGAAGAAATGGAAAATAGATCCATCAAAATTTGATCCCTGTTATTTGTAATTTCAAACTGACAATTATCTAAATCAAAAACACACATTTCAAAACTGCAACAATAAAATGAAAAATTAAATGATTGAATTGAATTAGTAGGCCCTAAAAGAGTTCAAATAGACAAAAACATTTAAGGAAATATCTCAAAACTTAGCAAAATTGGGCTCAAACCGTTTTGCAGTCATTTTTGTTCAATTATTACAGTCGTTTTCATTTATTATTATTACTATTATTATTACCACTTATTAATAATTATTAATTGTATTAACAAGAACCAAATTACGAGCTTGATAAATTGAGCACACAATTTTCCTTTAATAGGAGGAAAACGTAATGGACGAGGCGGGGCCAACCACAGAAAACATCGACACGACACAAGAAGACATGACGGAGTGGGAGAATTCCAATCATTTTCTGTGACAAGGGCGAAGCCAACAAGAGATCAACAAGAGCACCACAATGTTAAAAGCTTAGCGACATGGTCATTGGAGAATGGGGCATTACATTCTCCTCCCCTTAAGAAAGCATCGTCCCCGATGCGACAAAGCATAGAGGAAAAGGAATGATAAGCAACAAGGAATGGAAAAAGACAAAAGTGCACTCTATGGTTAAAACTCAGTTGATTAAAGCACGGCCACGAGGTGGCCTTAGGAACATTTGGTGCAAATTTTAACTTTTAAGGTTCTGTGAAGATTGGTAGTTCCCTCTTATTCATTGTTTCATTAGACTCCTCCCATTTCATTACTTCTAGTTTCAATTCTTCAAAATTTTATTGTTGTAGATTTTTTTTAGTTAGTTTATTCCTTATTGTAGGTGCCCAACATGAACTGCCAACACAACACCCTACCGGGTTCAGACAAGACACTACAAATTCATGAACACACAAGTATATACTTCATGACTGTATTACACCACAAAAGATTACTCAAATATGGAAGGGAATAGGCACGGTCCACATAACATAGTACTTGTCACACAATCATGACTAACAAATAGAATACTTGAGCAAGGTGTACTACGACAACAAGACATTTCCTCAATTCCACAGATGAAAAATTCACATAACTCCGAACAAAAGCTACAGGTACATAGTGTACACCAGGGAGCCACAACCATAACCAACTCTCATGAGCACACATACATCATAACACTACCCCCTAAAACACTACCAGCAACACCATATACCACCCGAAGCATCAAAAAATAACCACCTATTCCCAAGTATTACAAAGCAACTCCATATAAATCCCACAGAGAAAGAAACATAGTGCCAAACCAAGTCGGGTCACTCAACCATAGAGCCCCATCAAGAATATCAGGTCACTCAACCATAGAGTGCCATAAATAATATCAGGTCACTCAACCATAGAGGCCCATCTCCTTTCTCCTTTTAATGAGGCCGGGTCACCCTATGGCCCTGGGCACATAGAGCCCCGTCACCCCCAACCCAAGTGACATAATAACTCGTGGTCCAACAACCCACTAGTTATCTGTAACTCCTTGGGGCGTACCCCCATACAACGAAGCGGGTCCATGGGCCCAACCATTCCATGGTGCATCCCATGACCCTATTCCACACATCACGACAATAGAACCAACATAACAATCCGATCAGAATGCCAAGTGGCAAAGTACAAGCCTTGGGAAAGGCGGTAAAATCTTAAAATTTAGAAGAAGATCCAAAACCAAGCAAGACAAATGACCAAATGGCCATAGTTAGTGCAAAAATCTGTGTGTTAGTACCAAAACCAAGGAAATGCCCAAAATGTAAAACATGGAAATCAAGAAAACTGTTGGTCCTTGCAAAAGTAAAGTAAAAAGGTTCAATTTACGAATAAAATACACATATAAGAATAACACATTACTATGACTACATGGCCTTATCTGGCCACCAAAGGGGTACTCAACGAGTTGCTAGCACTCGAACATCGAGCCTCAGCTCGTAAAAATACATATCAATAATACAACTGTCATCATCTCAATCTGAATCATCTCGCCACAACTTCAACAAGGCTCAACATAGTCAAAATCACATAGGTAGAGTCCATACGACAACCATATCGGAGAGAGAAAGAAAGTACATGTCACCATCTACTGAGCCTAAGGTGTCTCATGAACACAATATGCATGACACCCGTTGAGCAAGTGCCACACATACCAAATGAACAAAAGTGGGTTTTTAGCCTATGTAAGGATCCACTTCCTATCTCGTACTCAACTCGAGTGACTGGTCAATGGTACACATTTTCTCACTCCAAACATACATAGTTTACCGATTTCCCTCAGGGTCGGTTAGTGTAAGGTTCACAACATAACATGTAACTACATCACTAACACAATGGTGGTACACACATAACTACCATAACATCTTATGTATGGTATGTATACAGGGTAGATCACAATCATACATTCACTGGGTGCATTACATCACTTTACCACATTCTGCACCCAAAGTGCAATCACTATACGATAGGGTTCATACACTCACCGTATGACCCTAAATCACGACATGAATCATTACATATCACACAAATCATACATATGATGGACATAGTAACATCACAACATAACATTCATTTGCTACATACAAGGTGATACACACATTTCTTCAAAACATGGTAAAACATCATGATACAACTCAATTCACTTTACATCAATCCAGTCATACAACATATCGACACACCCACATATCACAATATGCCACAATGCTTCAACACTCCATCATCCACATTAGAATTCTTTTCACACATCACAAGCAGTAATTCACACGTGAACTCTTCATAGAATCCACAAGAAGGAGAGAGAATACTCCCATCCCCAACACATCAACATGATAACAAATACGCACTAAGTGACATACACATCATGTGCGTTCACAATATCACAATTACGACATGGATCACATCACGCCTAAAGCACATTACTCTTCCAATATCAACACCATCATGTAACACCATCATCACTCCAATCTGGCCCAAAGGTTTGAGAGCATGAACCTTTGCTCTGATACCAAATGTAACGACCCAAAAAAATTCACACACACTTAACAACACAAAAAAAATATGATAATTTTTTTGGACTTGAATTAACACAACACGATACAACATGTCATCACCAAGGTTACAACTAACTCTGAACAACTCAATACAAGGATGACCACAAGGGTAACACGGAAATGTTCACACCCATCAAGGGTAAATCACTTTTCTTTTGACAAGACGACATAGAAACCACCACATAACACACTTACAGCTTAGGGCAAGCCACGGTGAGAAATTATTGAAGATTATTTATTTTGATAAAACATCCTTCAATCCTTAACTTAAGTTTTCCAGGACTCAGGATATGATTCACAAAATTCCTCTTACAACGCTAAGTTTCTTTATTTTACTCAAGAGAATTTTGCTTTAAGTCTTCTCTATTAGGACCTTTATTTGTTTAATTCATTTATTAATAAAAAGGGGGTAATTTAGCTCCGCAAGGCCAACTATTCACACTTACACTACTAGAACTCATTCATAACCTTATAACAACATGGGTTCACGTTCAACACACTTAAGAGGAGAAATACAAAGAACCTTGAAAAAAGTTAGAGGAAGAGGGTCGAGTTGAATTCAACTTTAAGACCTCATTATTTATTACCAAGATTTAATTGAAGCTTGAGAACTTATCCAAATTATTAAAGATTTTACTTAGGCTTCACTGAATGAGTTTAATAAAATGAAACAATTTACCTTCCAAAGGCTGAGAGATAGGTTGAGTGGTTTCTAAATTGTTTTCTTTGGCTTATTAAATCTTATTATCTTCCAGAATTAACCTTAGATCTCCCTTACGTTCGTTTAAGAATTTCACCATAAAAGGGATAGTGTTCACTAGTGTAGCTAGGGATATCAAGTTATATAATGTTACTTAACAAAGGATAGTTTCATCTTTGATCACTTAAGGAATTACATGCTCTCAAGTTGGTCACCGCTACATTAATTTATTTGCAATATAAATTTTAGTTTAACTTCTATAAGTATTAAACAACCCATTTTATTTTACTTATGACACATTATTACTAAGTCTTAGAAAAATTTAACTCAACATTTATTCACAAGGGTAAAGTTTAACAATACTCATTTACGAAAACAAAACAAGGTTACATCAACTCTTAGAATACCGATAATCCATTAAGGCCACTCAACAAAGAGGTAAACCAATTTTCTTATATTTTCCAAGATAGACAGAGACAATCCAAGGTTTCCAAAGTTAAGATGACATAATCCACAATACAATATACTAAGACATTGATCCTCTTCTAAATTTTCCACTGGACGTTATCAATAGTTGAACAATATAAAAAGGATTCATGCAAAAGAACTTCTCAACTGAGGTTGATGCAAAAGTCTACAAGTCTATCCCTCATCTACCCACATAAGCCATCTGCAACAATTTTTTTTTATACAAGAGTCAGTTCGCGAGAACTGAGCAAGATAAGGCTACACAAAGCCACCATAACTAAAGTCTAACAATACCATGAAAGAAACACTCTATTACGAGAATTGGGTCAATGCCCTAAACACAACAACACCTCAAATTATCATAAAGTCTCTACCATGCCAATCAAAGAAGAAAAGGCCTTGTACTTCCATTTTGAACAAAAGCAACAAAAGTTTAACAATTGTACGAGAATGGCTCTTGGCCTTATAAGAAGGAATAAACAATCTATAAGAAACAAGATTCCCATCAACAATTAAATATTTACAAGATTGAAGTTTGTCACACATGCCATCCATCTAAAATTACCAAAAGATACCAAAAGCATAGGCTTTAATATGAGATTTCTAAAAGACAAGAGCTGATCAGCCTAACCAAGAGGAACCACAATGTTCACAGATTAACATGAAAGGCCAAGCATATTAGAATTTCATTCCTATAATCACATAGAGCATATCACTGAAATTAGATACACGGACATGACACGACATAAGTTTTGAAGCGAAGGCAAGGTATACTAGTCTTGACCATTAACTCCAAGAGATTCCCAAATCATTCAAGAAGGGCCAATGCCTTAAAGGCTAGTAATAACACACAAGAGAAGAAGGGGACTCACAAAAAAAAAGAGTATTCGAAGTGAAGGCAAGGTATACTAGTCTTGACCATTAACTCCAAGAGATTCCCAAATCATTCAAGAAGGGCCAATGCCTTAAAGGCTAGTAATAACACGCAAGAGAAGAAGGGAACTCCATCAAACAAGAGTATACAAAACGTCATCCAAATTTTTATATCACTAAGGATTTACAAACCTCCACAGTAATTCTAAAGTTCGGTTAATTTAAAATAAATTACTTTTTTTTTTAAACAACAATATTTTAAGTCAACCCTTCATAACACAGTCAACCGTCACACATAGATACAAACATAAATTTCTAAGTGACATTAACAAAACAAAACCTTCCGCTATGAATCCATAAGACTATCAAATGCAAGATGAGTTTTCCCGAAGATTAATAACGTTTAAGGCAATTTCCATCACAAAATATTAAGGTAATTACGTGCATGGAAAATGACCAATATTAATTAATAGCATTAAAATTATAAAAGAGAAAGAATGCAAGTTAGGAAAATAGAAAGAAACACCATCAACAATAATTCTGAGAGGGGGATTAGACCCAAACTATCCTAGTGTTAATGAGGTATTGGATTCGCATGATAGAAACCCCAAGCTTAGCATATCCGAAAAGCTAGTTATGGTTCAAGTGGATAGGGATGGTCAAGGTACTTCCTGAGGATGGCCTTAAAAGCCTAGGAACAAGATGAAAGATAATACAAGAGTCTAAGCACATGAGATCTGATACACATTGCACACAAACTTTTCATTCTAAAAGTTTTAATACCGAAGCTCCAACCCGGATAGCCCAAGCGGTGATCACTCCAATTCTACAACCTTTCTTTCCCGATGTCAAGAAGATTATCAAAGGGGTTTGAGGAAGAGATTTAATAACTTTCAACGAAATACAAAGAAAAAGAAAATAAACTCAGATGATAGGGAGGAGCTACATAGTTATCGCAAACTTATTTTAACGACAACGAAAATACTAGTTGGGACAACATAATAACTTAAAACTCAATCATAGAGAAGAAGATATACATAAACGAAGGGATGAAGGTTGAACACTCAAGCAAGGAAAACATAACACCTAGAGATGACGACACATGCATGCTTTCCACTAACACACTCGATAGCGATAAAAGTGAAAACAAGAATAGAACAAGCAGAAAGGAGAGGTCTCCTAGTAAGGCGTCCAACTGACAAACCAATACAAGGAAATGGTGGTTCGATTTCATGATATATAAAAAATATAGCAACAGTAGCAAAGTGTAGAGTTATTTTTCCTGCTCCTCCAGCTTTGACGAGGCATCCAAACTCCCAAGGTCCAACAACAACAACCCTCTAGTTGAATCTTCATCCACAACATGCAAGGCACCAACATTCCTCTAAATCCCGAACTCCACTAGACACCTCTTCTTACAATCTGATTTATCATCTCCAAAGAAAAAGGAAATCTCCCTAGTCGCTGATTCGCATGAATTGAAACCACAGGTGTAATTTTTTTTTTTTTCAATCTAACCCGCATAATGCTCTAATGCTTTGAGGGTGTGAAATATTTTCTGTCCTTGCATCTGCAGGGCCAATCAATGCACACCATTGAGAAGAATGATCCTCTTTCTCCAGTATCATTGCAAGAACCAGACCGTTGGTCATAAATTTCATAAGACTGTGAAAGAAGTCACTTTGAGAATGTTTTGCATAGAGATTTCTAGCAGCAGCTTGGTCAAGCTGGAGAAGTTTGCATGTTACTTTGACGAATCCCTTTGCTAATATAATCTTGTTGATTTCTTTGTTGTGATTTCCCATCATCCCATCTGGCTTCACTATTACCAAGGTTCTCTATCTTTCTACAAAGCAAGATGATCTGCAACCCACCAAACCACACAAGGCTCCACACCCCAAAATCTCCATGTGGTCGGTAGGTAGAAGGGCGTCCAAAGGTTCTCGTGCACTAAGCAAATCAACCATGCAGCAAGGGTGATGCTATAATAAACCCACAAATGTGAGGTTCCAGGGAAGGCGCACAACCCACAAGTCGTTAAGCATGCGAGATCCCAAAATGTGGCTAGCAAGCCATTATAAATCACGAAGCCAAAACGCATGCAAAACCTAATAAGAGTTCAACCACGCTTCCCCAGCTCCCAGGTAAGATCCAACACGTTTTCCCCTTACAGGAAGGTGCAGAAATGACAGGCTATTACTTCCTCATGCGGCCATTTTCAAAACTGATGTGAAATCCTTCAAAACGTATGCCAGGTTGGTCATTAATAATCAACACGGTTCACCAAAAAATGACGTCTATTTTGGAGGAGAGATCTATGTGATACGCAAATCCTATATTTCTTCCCATTCGAGCACGTCTTTTATGATTTCACGAACCTAATCTATATTTAATTAGTTCTCCTTAAATGCTGAGCAGTATAAAATTCCATCCTCATTTCTCTGCATTATTTTATATGATCACTTTGTTTCAATAAGTCTGGTACTTAGATCTGATCTGAAATAAATAAAAGCATACAAAGAGTATTATATAATGCCTTAAGCGTAAATATTCATGTATAGTTTTAGGCCAGATTGAAAGAAGCCCTAACCTAATTCGATATTGACATCTCCAATGACACTTAACGCGATAGAAACAAGGAATAAATAATGGATCCACAATATCCATTTTAAAAGACATCCATTTTATAATCATGTTGTACACGGTATCTCTGAGAAACCGAAACGTGAAGCGAAGAGTATAGAGGTGAGCTGGGTTATGGCGGGAGCAGCGTGTGTAACACGTACGGAGATGAGGGATAGAGGAGCCTGAAAGGAAACATAATGAAATCGGGAGAAGAGTGGCGGTGATGGTCAAATTCACCACTAACTTGATAATTATCTAACTTGGCATACATGGACCAATTTTATCACAAGGGGAAAAGAAGAAAAAGTGGTTGAAGGCATTTACCCAAACATTTACAAAGCATACCAGGGCACCTAGACAGCCAAGGATAAAAACTTTGAACCTTAAACAAGAACACTACGTCCTTGACGATGGCACCACCCATGAACCAGCTTCCCTTGCACGAATCAAGGCTTGATCCGTGAAGTGACCAAACTAAAACAATAAAATTGCTTATCAAAAATTAACAACAAGGTTGATAACAAATCGACGATCAGATAACGAGGTTAACATTGATCGATAAATAAAAATAATAATAATAATAATATTATTATTATTATTACTATTACTATTATTATTACCACTTATTAATACTTATTAATCGTATTAACAAGAACCAACTTACGAGCTTGATAAATCGAGCACACAGTTTTCCTTTAATAGGAGGAAAACATAATGGACGAGGCGGGGCCAACCACAAAAACATCAACACGACACGAGAAGACATGACAGAGTGGGAGAATTCCAATCGTTTTTTGTGACAAGGGCGAAGCCAACAAGAGATCAACAGAGCACCACAACGTTAAATGCTTAGCGACATGGTCATTGGAGAACGGGGCATTACAATATGTTTCATAGCCAAGTTCAATCCTTTCCTAAAGCCTTCAACAAGGTTAGTAGATGAATATATAAAGTGTCTTAACAAGTCATTTTGAGAGGTCATTTAACCATTGTTTGAAGTAGTAACCATACCAATTTAATTTACCTCTTAGGTCTATTTAGGATCATGTTAGGTAATTGAGCATATTAGTAGGCATGTTTAGTTAGATTTTGAATTGTATTCATGTTAGTTAAGAATTCCTTTAAGATTTTATCTTAATGTTACATTCCTAGACTTAGAACCTTGACTAGAGATTGCAGTGGTGTTAGCATTCCTTAGTTGATCATGCAATTTTCTTTGTAGAGTTTAGGGTGCTTTCATTTGGCATGCCCAGTGGGAGAATACCCCATTGCATTCAATTTTTAAGCTTTTTAACTTAGTTTCAAAGTTTTACATTTCAAGTTTTTTAGAGTAGTTTCAAGTTTCCTAGATTAAATTCAAGTTTTCTAGTTTAATTTCAAGCTTTCTAGAGTACTTTCAAGCTTTTTAGATTAGTTTTTCAAGTTTTGTAGATTAATTTCAAAGTTTTAGAGTAATTTTCAAAGTTTTAGATCATTTTTTCAAGCTAGGTAGTTGTTTCAACTAGATTAGTGGTAGAAGTTATGTTTTCATGTTCATTGCAAGATATAGGGAGGTGAAGCCCTGTCAAAATTGACCCAAAATCCCAAATATTGGACCTTTTTTCAAGAAATCTACTCAAAACCTAGATTTTTGACCACCTACATGAAAAAGGCACTGTGCATCCAAAGGAGCACCTGTACATGATCAAGCGAGCACCCTTGCGGCAAAGACCGCATTTTGCTGTTCTAAGTGAAAAATGGGTCTCTACATGCAGAAAGGTGTTTATGCCTCATTGGAAGTGCCCATACAAGATTGACTATGCAAAAGTGACAGAAGAGCACTTTTTCATCACTGTAAGTTGTTATGTATGACTATGAGCACTGTGCATCTAGAGGGGTACCCATGCATCAAGGTAAAATTTTCTCAAACTTCAAAATTTCAAATTATGTGTTTTTGGGGTAGCTGTCATTTCTAGAAATGTTTAGTTGTTTTAGTGCATTTATTGATTTTAGAGAAATATTTGCAACAAAATTGGCTTAGGGTTTGATAGATGATATGTTTTCATACTTTGTTTTGAGTTTGGAATAGGGTTGTGTATGCTCTTCTCTTGCACCTAGTGTGATCTTGAGAACCAAAAACACCCCTAAACCACTTTTTTTTTCTTGGGAGTAAGTAGGAACAATCATCATTCATTTTGTGCTTAAGAGAATAAACCTTCATTTTTGGCATGTGCTTGATCTTTTAGTTTAAGAGCTTTTTCACTTGATAAATAATCAAGGCTAAAATTTGTGTATGCTCTTCCCTTGCACCTAGTGTGATCTTGGGAATCAAAATCAATTTTAGTCTTTCATTAAGAAGCACTTGGATTAATTGGGAATAAACCTTACTTTGCAAATTTTTATGGTAGTTAGTTGATTTACAAGCTTTGCATTTCTATTTAGTTGGATTATTTTTTGTGTATGCTCTTCTCTTGCACCTAGTGTGATCTTGAGAAACAAAAACAACACTTAATCCTCTTTTTATGATATTGTGAACCTTTTTGAACTACTAATCATTTGTTTGAAGGACCTAACACTAGTCAAAGAAAGGAGAACCTAAACATTTTTTCTAACTACACGTGTGATTGTAGGTTGCCAAAAGGAGTGTGACAAAAACCACATTAAGTATAAAAGATAAAAAATACACCACATTGTATTTGAAGGTTTCGATTAAGAGCTATGGCTCGTCTCGCTTAACTAGGACATAACCTCTTTGGCATAATCCTTAAGTTACAACAATGGGGGTGCTCATAAGAACCATAAAGTGATTCACGCAAGAGGGAACCTTGTGAACGAAATAGGAAGTGATCCACACTATTGACTTGATTACTACATCTTAGTAAGATTAGAGTCAAAATTACTTTCATTGCAACCCCAATGATAATACAACTAAACACACTAGTTTCTCATTGTATTCGAAGTGGGTAAAGTAAATTCAAGATACTCCTTGGGAAACCTTGGTAAATCGAGCTCACATAAGTAAACTTGTGAAACAAAGAGAGAGAACCAACTAGGAAGCTTGCCTACTGGAGCCATTGTTTTTATCTTAGTCATTATACTTGAGAGCTTTCACAAAGTGACAACTTTGTTAGATTCAAAATCTTGTTTTTGAGCAATGGAAAGAATCTCTTAAAGTTGAAACCACATGATATTTCATCACTAAATCTACTTAGTGTCATTTTGTCCTAGTTTTCACTTGTCCTAAGACAAGGAAAACTATGCCAAAATAACACAAAGTTTATTTCAACACCACTTAGTCTACACCCTTGTTTTCTTGTTTCCATTCTTGGAAAATGGAAACAACATATACAAATACCGCTAGATATCACATGTCCACCAAATTTTTATTCTACTTGCGGGACTAAGTTTCAATGCTAGAGCACAAGTGTTGAAAGTGTGCATGGTATGTACACATGATCTAGTAGGCCCCTTTGTCTCAAAAACCCATATTTGAGACTTATTATCATTATAGTTAGGTGATTTCATCCTTGTCTTCTTTTGAGTTGTTACAATGCCCACATTGTAGCCATACAATTGAGATATTTACGTCTTGTTTCCATTGTGAAATAAGGCCTAAATCTCTATATTGTAGAGTTACGTTGTTCACACGCATAACCATTTCTTGTTATACGTAGACCTAGTTTTACACCCTAGCTTTGTCTTGATTTTTGTGAGTGTTGAGGTTACTTTGTTAGCATCACTATAATGCCATTTTGATACTAAAATATTGTTTTCTTGTAAAGTTTGATTACGTGTCCAAATAGCATTGTTACGCTGCTCGCACTTGTATCGTCCATTTTACAAAGCTTAGAATTTGTTAGTGTTTATAAATTGGCTTTTAGTATATCTTGTTATAAGATCACACCAACATTTTCTTATCATTTAGGCCTTGTTTGTTGAAAAATGGACCTAACTAGTGATATTTTGTTGTCACTATTTGATTGTAAACCTATCTAGACAAATCTTAGGGAGTAAACTATTTGGTGTGACTAAATTTTGAATGTTATACATCATCGTATTATTCTAGGGAAAACTTGTGTCGTACATTACCTTGCTAGGGTAGCTTATTCATTATTCTTTAGTTTGCACATTCGCTTTGACCTATTAACTTTTGGGCTATCATATGTCACCTTGTTTTGACAATTTAGTGTCGTTACACTGCAAAAATTTGGCTACAGTCCCATTTTTAGTAAACCTTAGTGGAAATGTTTCGTGTTGTATCTCCTATCTCAAGTATGCCTGCTACAAGGATGAGATCCCGAATATTAGGAACCAATATATTTGGAGGGGGAAACCCTCTTTTAGAGGATATTCTCGTGGTTGACCATAGTGGTGGAGAGGAAGATTCTCCACATATGAATATAGAGCATCATCTCGTCAAATTTGATGATTACATTTTTCAAAATAAACACAAGGTCCGAAGACGTGTCGTAGAGCTAGGAGAAAAATACCTCCTACAATGACACTTCTCTCGCTTTCTGCTATGGTTTGTGGAGAAGAAGAAATGAAATGTCCTCCTTGGAATATTGATGATATATTAAACCCAGGTCACACCTCTACTTTTATTACGATGATGGAATGGTGAGGAGAAACCATTTGAAAATGATGGGAACTATCACCTAACTCCAATTAGAATTCATTGTGAATACCACAAAGAGCATGATCATCATGAACCACCTCTTTTTATGAAATTCGTAAAGAGATACCTACTAAGGAGGTAACCCTAGAGGAGCAAGTGCAAGCCCTCACTCGCCAATTGGCCAGTTTGGTTTCACACATAAATAAGGAACAACCAAAACCTATGAAACAAGCCATACTAAAAGCCAAATTTAAGGCATCATATCATGAAAACTAGACAAATAATCCTCATTAAGAAACACGTAGAGAACCTTATGAAGAATTTCTTATAGATAATAAAGGTGGGAATATGCCTAGATTTAACCCTACGTATATACCTACACAACCCACACAAGATCCACTCTTCAATTAAGATTGGTCCACTATGAAGACTTCCTTCTAGCATTGCAAGAAGGTAAAATGAGTAATAGTAAGAAATACCAGTTCGATGAGTTGTGCCCTTATCCATTTGATAGAGCCATGTTACAAGTACCTTTCCCATGACACTTTGATTTTCCAAAATTTGACAAGTATAAGGGAAAAGGTGACCCTCGTGACCATATAAAATATTTTTATATGGCATGCCAAGAAGTTGCATATAGTGACAACTATCTTATCCATCTCTTCCCATGGAGTTTAGGAGGACATGCATTAGAGTGGTTTATGTGTATCCCCAAGGGATCTATATCTACATGGAGAGAATTAGTTGAACACTTTGTATGACACTTCTCATTCAATATTGAGAATGATGTCACCATGTTAGATCTTTGCAATGCCAAGCAACGAAATAATGAAAACTTTGTTGCATTTTTACAACAATGGAGAGGATTAGCTAGCCATTTTCCTTGCTCCATACCTGAAAAAAATTTAATCAATATATTTGTTCCCAAACTCCATCCAGACATTACATTCCACTTGAAAATGCATTGTGGAAACACATTTGAAGAGGTCATCAAAAAAGGGAGTCAAATTGAAAAAGCGTTGTTATTCAGGGGGACTCTAAAGTCTTTCTCCCACGATCATAATGAATCCAAAACTAATGGAAAAACAAAGTTTTTTCCTAATAGGAACAAAAATATTGTTAGTTATGGGATAGTAGACTCTAAATGAGTACACATCGTTCAAAATAACACTCCTTTGAAGCTTACAAGGGGAGCTCCTCCTATGGAGTATAAGCGGCATAATTTCACTCCTCCATCCGAATCAATGTCATCAATACTAAAACAACTATAGGTGGTTAATATGGTTAGATATCCTGAAACTACACCTTATGAAGATGTCATGCCTAAACAATCATGGTTTAGAGATAATGAATATTTCCAATTCCATCGTGTTAAAGGTCACAAAATAGATAAGTGTTTGAAGTTACAACACTACATCTAGGGCTTAATCAAAAGTGGCAATGTGGAGATGGATTCATCCACTCCTAACAAATCCCTCAATACGAAGAATTATCCTAAACATAATCGGGACAAGAATGCTAATTATGTGTTTAATGAAGAGAATCATTTTGATGCTCTCATTGGTTGTGTAGATAGACCTATTGAACATGTCAACACAATAACCCATGTGATATACCCTAGACTATCTATGTCTAGGCATGTGCCAAAAAGACTAATTATCACGTAGTTCGGCATGTTTATAACAATAAGGAACCTAGATTTTAGAACTCCCATCAAAGGATTCCTATCACAACTAGACCTCGTTTGATTCTTCACGCTAAAGAACCTGTTCACTTACCTCTTCCCCCATCTTCAACTCATGGTAAGTGGTATGATTTTGATTATTCTGATTCTTCCAAAGATTCCAATCCCAATGATTCTCAATCTTCCGATTCTTCCGAATATTCCAATATGAATTATTCCTCTAATACGACTCCTAAGTCACGGTCCTCCCTATCTTTGCAGGACCCCATTTCTCAGTCACCTCAATGACCCCTTCTTTCATTGAATAGCTCTCTAACTCAAATTCCTTCTAATCAATCATCCAAGTTGACTCTCGCATCACATTCATCTAATCAATCTCTTGTGGTAGAAAAACTACCCACACTAATTGATTCATTTCAAAATGAAGAAGCAATTAGAGAATTTATGAGGGTACATGAAGACATTCCTCTAGAAGTTTTCGAGCAAGAAACCTCTTTAGACCTCGATACGTTCACATATTAGGAGGAAGAGATTGATGCCTTTTGTCAAAAAATGTAGGAACACCCTAAGATCATCGAACATGATCCTACTCTTATTCTTCCATCTTAACATTCTTCATTGGGTGATGAAATACCTAGGTCTAACATTGATCCATGACATATCTTCTCATTACCTAATCATTCTTTATCTATCGGGTTCCTCCATCACAATCTTACCTTGGGTCACCACCGTTAGCCCATCGTCTTCTTGTATATGTGGGCCACGTCAAAGTATCCCCACATCATCTATATGTGGCTCACCTACTAGTATCCCATCTTCATCTATTCTTGGGCTACATCCTAGTAGCTCATCGTCTTCTATATATGGGACACCACCAAACAGTCCTTCATCTTCAATCTTAGGGCCACATCCTAGTAGTCCTTTATCTTCGTCCTATGGGACACCTCCTAATATCCCATACTCTTAAATTATTGGATTGTATCCTTCCTTTGCGTCCATCACATTATTATGCTTCTATCAATGATTATGGCAAAACCACCATCACTTCTCACATCAATTCTATTTGTCCACTTTCTTCTCCCACTTCTCGGGATCGAGAAAATTCACGTATCAACTTATAATAAATCCAAACAGTTCCTTCATCCAACTAAGATCAAAAATTCCAAGAGCTCCCAATAATTCAAATGATCTTAAAGTTCAAAATCAAACATGATTCAAAATTTACATCAATGCAACCATCAAGTATGGCACAAAGTGTATAAACCTCTGGATAGGGAACTCAATCTCCCACTTAAAAAATTCACGTTTCATGATAAAACACAGTCATCTATTGAGTATGAGCTCACCATGATTATTGAGATTGGGGATAATATGACTCTTGATAAGAAAACATGCCTAGTCTTCCTTATCAAGGAAATTGCTAATATTGTTGTTGGATCTTATCATGCCAAGTGACCTTATTGGTCCCACTTTTAAAAAATAAATCAAATCTACAAAAATGAGAAAGCATTTAAAAATCCAAAGCTAAACGAACACACGTTGTAATCAGTTATTGCATTCACATGGATGTTCTTTCTTCCCTTGTTATTTTTCTACAAGTCTTCCTACCATTTTCATCCCTTCAATGATATTTTAGTTAGCCAATTCACACACATTTTTGACATTTATCTCTATGGTATCTATTGAGCTTGGTCTTTTATCACCTTGGTAAATTAAAGAACAACTGACCTCTTAGAGATCCTATCACAATCAACATCTAAAAAACTTGTTGCGAAGAAATTTTGGATATATTTGTTGATACTAGCCAATGTCATCATCGCAATCACTTCCACCTACTTCCATCAATCCAACAATGGTTCTTAATCCCTTGTCAAACAAGAGAGCTGAAATAAGTTTTCAGAAATTAAAAGAATCAATCAAATCAAAAGCACAAAGCTGAAAGAAAACACTAAAAGAAAAAGAAAATTGATATATAACTCTCTCTTGGGGTATTTCCAATAATCTCTACTAGGGCTATGGACACCTGACTGGTAGTAGAGAAATTTTGTGATTAGAATCAAATGCATCTCCGTCAAGGATATGGATGTTTGACTAATGATGGAGCAATGTACGGCTCTCCTTCCGCAACCATTCATAAAAGTAATCTTTGAAAAAAATCATTTCCTACACATTGGCTAGGTATCTTCACTTTTTTTATCAAATCTTCCCTCAAAAGGTAATAAATTTCCATGTGCACACACAAGATCTCTATGAGAAAACAAGATTAATATGTTACCAAGTTTCTTTTTTTGGGCCTTGTTCGACTCTTACTTTGGTCCATATCTTGTCTCACATTCGTGCCTTTGGTTAATTGATTCTTCATTGTGAGGATTCTAACCTACATAAATTTAAATTTTTCTTCTACTTCATTCAAAACATCCATGTGTATAATATTTCCTTTTTTCCATGTTTGTGGACACCTTTGTCCCCTTCACAAAAACAATCTTCCACTTCTTTCTATCATGTTCTTCTTGGCCACTTACACTGGGAAATATTTTCTCTTTCCTAACATGTTATTAGGTTGCATTCATCATCATGTTGAACCTATCTATATTGGCCCTGATCCAAATTTTGCAAGTGAAGAGTTTACCTTTGAATATTCCCATCTAATGCTGGGGGAAATTTCACATCTTCACTTTCTTGTGCATATGCATGGAATTTTTCCCATATACGTCCCATCCGACGCTTAGGAGATCCAAATTTCTTCGTCTTCCTTTACATAGCTTCTAAAAAATTCTCAAAAATAAAAACATTCAAATATCTTTCAAAAATACCAAAACATTCAAATATGTTAGTCGAAAAATTTAAAACCTCCAAATAAACATAAAAACCAAGAAAAATTAAAAAACCCAAATTTATTTTACCATTGTGTAGTTCGCTTAAATACCTTTCCAACGCAAAAAACAACATAGTCATTTCAAGGTGGAGAAGAATTTATGGCCTCTGGAAGAGAGGTAGTGTACTCGGTTACAGACACAGGCACCCAAGCGCCCTTGCATTCGGGCATAGGAACCTAGGTGCTCTTGCATTTCTTCTATTGGTTGCACATGAGCTCACTAAATTCCCTAAATCCTTGGTAACTCTTAAACCCAAATTCTATCTTAGCACTACGTATTTCACTTCAATACCTTTCCAGCAAAAAAAAACGGAGTCGTTTCGGGGTCGAGAGCAAAAGTTATGGTCTCCAGAAGATAGGTTATGCACTTAGTGTTGCACAGTGCCCCAGAAGTGATGTGTAAACGTCTTTTCTTCAATGTGAGCACCTTTTCTCCCATGTAAGCTCCTTTTCCTTCCGTAGTGTTTTTCTCTCCTCCTTGAAGTTCCACAAACCGCTCAATTTCTTCTAAAACTCTCCTAACACTTGCCACAATGAATATTTTTAATAAATAATTCATTATTTTTTCACCCATTTTGGTACGTTGGGGCATGTTTTTGCTTCCCGACGGCCTTTTCTACTACATGGGGCATATTTTTGCCTTACGGTCACTTTTAACGTTGTCTTGCAACTTTGTTATCTCTTCTATAATATTTTCTTCGTAAAAATAAAAAAATTAAAACAATAAAAAAATTCAATTTTTTTGATAAAATCATTAAAAAATCTAAAAAAATTGCAAAAAATCATTTTTTCAAAAAAAAGGTAAACAACATATACTGCACTAAATCCTATGTCAATTGAATTATCCTCAAACATCGAAATATTTCTTAAAAAAGCATCTTTCTATGATTCTTGCTTATTCTACTCTCAAACGACTTGCCGATCATTGTGATCTACCTCTAATAACAAACTCATTGCATGTGTATGTTGGTACTCCCATGTAACAATGAGTTTCCAAAGACAAAGTGTAGTAGCACACAAACTTTTCTATGGGACTACTTGTGTCCTCCGTTATTCCCCTTGCATGTATCCTTTCTTGGGGCACCATTTTCAACCCTTGTCCTTACAAATAAGTGAACATTTAGGAATTACATTTTGATAACAAAAATTAGTGCAACTGTCTTCTTAAACATTGTTTGTTTGAGTGCATGTGATTGTATTGGTTTCTCTATTAGGTTAGCTAGTTTAATTTCTCGTATTGCATTGCATTGTGTATGTTTCATTGAGTTAGATATCATTTTACTTTCTCATATTACATTACATTATGTATGTTGCATGGAGTTACGTAGCAATGGACAAATGTTAGTAATTTAAATTTTCATGTTATCTTACATTTTTGTTCATTTCAATAAAGGCCGATGATGTAGACCTAGGGGAAAAATGATATAAACAAGTTGCTTATTGAGAGGTTGGATGCAAGTATTGGGCTTGTCCTATATTCTCCGTTCATAATTTCTTCTCCATTATCATTTATTATTATTACTAATTTTTCTTCCAAATCACCTACGTATAAACAACTAGGTTTATCCCTATCCTAATTCCTTCTCAATACCTAATGGTTTTGTAATTCTTCTAACCTATTTTCTTCTATCCATTTCAATCATATTTTCAATCATCGATTGACTTCTTCTATCACCCCATCGACACTCGAGGGGGCATCCTTCATTCCACTAATTTTTCTTCAAAAATTTACTTGCTTATGCTTGTCTACTATATTTGAAGTGAATTCACTAACTTCACCTCAAACAGGGGCAAATGTAGACACTTAAATTCTGCTTTTTTAATCTTATTTCCAAACACACACAAATCACTCTCATTCTTATCAATTCTGTTATAATTAGTGATTTCGCTAATTAACTAACGCTTTCCCTTTATTCTGGTTAATTAACACTACTTTGCTAATTATCCACCCTTTTCTACATTCGGGATGGCAATCGACGTCAAATCATAAGTTAATCTCTCTCGGGAAACAATTAGTGTTATTAGCTAATTAAGCCTATTTTCCCCTTGATTTGGTCAATGTGCCCTAATATTGTCTCGAATCCCTCTTATAACCACTCGAAAATCACCCCATTCATCTCCACAATTTCTTAACAAGACTCAAAAGCTTATCCTAGCCTCCTAATTGACACTAAGTAGTTGATTAAGGCTCCACACCTCTTAATCACTTGGTAATTCACTAATTATGATTAACAAAGCTTCATCATGATTAGCAATCCTAACCTACTTTGGTCTTTTTAGTCCCAAATGCACTAAAATACATGCTTTTCCGAAATCGAAAACTATAAAAATGGTACACCTCATTCCTCTATACTTTACACCATGCTTTGAATTGCATCTCATATAATACATATGATTCATAACCAAGTTCAATCCTTGCCTAAAGCCTTCAACAAGGTTAGTAGATGAATATCTAAAGTGACTTAATAAGTCATTTGGAGAGGTCATTTCACCATTGTTTGGAGTAGAAACCATACCAATTTTATTTCCCTCTTAGGTCTATTTAGGCCCATGTTAGGTAATTGAGCATATTAGTAGGCATGTTTAGTTAGATTTTGAATTGTATTCATGTTAGTTAAGCATTCCTTTAAGCTTCTATCTTAATGTTACATTCCTAGACTTAGAACCTTGACTAGAGATGGCAATGGTGTTAGCCTTCCTTAGTTGATCATGTAATTTTCTTTGTAGATTTTAGGGTGATTTCATTATTTTAGTTTGATAGATAGCATATTTATTTACTCTTTACACACATACATTCACGCAGAGTATATTGATCTTGATTGAAAACATACACATAGTGGTATATGATGACAAGTATTGGCCCATTCTTTACCAAAATTTCATATACATTTTGGGGCATCTATTATACACTATACATATGATATTGTTTCATTATAGTTCCTTTCTCATTCCTCATTACACTTGATTACATATATTATGTACATGTTAGATTTTGAGCTAACAATAGTAACATGTGTGTCTTGTGCAACGTTGACACCTTTTGTTTCACATGTTTCTATCTATATCGATTGTTATATTATTTCATCACATTATAATACTCTTGTTTGTTTTACATGTTTTTTTATTTGTGTGTGTTACTATTTTCTTACTCTATTGATTGTTGCATATGTTCCTTGTTTGTATTGTGACACCGTGGGTGTCTGTGTTTGTGACTTTATACCTATCTTGTGTGATCTTTCTTCTCACATTTGTAGACATGAGATCCTTGATTATCTTGTGACATTATGGGTGTACCATACTTGAGGCTATTGATTTAACAAATATAGATATTTATAAAACCCTAATTGCGCAGAGTCACATTGCGGTGATAAACAATAAAGTAAAACTCTAACCTAAGTAATAAGTAATTGAAAATTAAAACCCTAAGTGCAAGAGAAGGAACAAGAGACTTAGCTGATTTCACAATAATCCTTAAATGTGCTGAGTTGGAAAATTGATGGAACATGAAGACGAGAATGTCGCGAAACAAGCCCAAAAAAATGTAGAATTGTCAGGAATGTTGGGAATAGGGTGCCTAGACTAGGTTAAAGGCGCTAGGTGCTAAAGAATTTCAGTAGGCACATGTGACTTCACAAAACCTCATAAAATAATTTTCACTATGTCACACAAGTGTCGCTAGCCTTCACTTTTTATCCCCATTGGTCATTGGAAGATCACCGAATTCTCCTGTAACTGCGAAAAAAAAAAAGACCTCTTACAAAACCCTAAAACACATCAAATATTAAAATGAAAAAGATACAAATGGGGAGTCGATTGACCTAGGTGGTCACCTGATAGAGTGAACTTACAATCGGGCACTTTACATTTCAAAATCTATGTAGTTCTTGTGTGTGTGCAAGAATCGTGCCTTACTAGGAGGCTCTTGTGTAAGATGCACTTAATAGCGAGAAATAACTAGATGTAGCAATGTGAATAGATAAGTGGATGTCAAAATTAAATTCCCCTCCTATGAAGTATATGTAGAAACAACATTCCCTTGTCCCTTGAGTGAAGCTAGATGGATGCTTTGATGCTCTTAGAAATGCCTTTGGATGCGACCTTAGGTAATGATAGTAGATGCTTAGAGCTTAGTCCCTTATTTTGATCACATAAAGACTTTGTATTTATATGATTCCCTTATTTGAATTTTATAATTATGCACTAAAAGTCTGACCTATAATAAATCAAGATGCCCAACAACTAGAAGAGTCCCAAAAGAAGAAAGCAAGATACAAAGAGGTGGGGGGCACCTAGGAGGACGAGGGTGCCTAGGCGTTATCGTCTGGCTAGGTGTGTTGGTGTCCAGACTCAAGTAAGATGAAGTGAAAAATGTCAAAATAGGTAGTGGGGTGTGTAAGACCAAGAAAGAAACCAGAAAGAAAGCAAAGATGCCAAAAACAGTGGCCAATTAGTAATTTTCTCGCTTAGGAATCATATGAATGCAAGTATGTGATTAAGACCTATAAATGTACCCAAAGTATGTGATTTAGTGTCTACATTTTCCCCACTTTAGCTTTGTTGAGAGAATTCTGATAACATAAAGTATATAAGAGATGTGTACATGATAACCATGTAGATCGATGGAAAAAGCATGCTTAGAGGAGACCGAGAAAAAGCATGAAATGAATAAAATTAAGCATGGAAGCTAGAGAATAGGAAATGACCCTAGGGGTGAAGCGTATGCAATGTGTCATGTTGTACCCATTTTCGTTGTTGTGCTTGATGTGTTTGATGATTTGATTTCTATTTCCCATAAGGAAATACCTATAAAGAGAAGATTAAAAGAGTAGTCAAATATGTGTATATGTGAAATTTGATCCAAATATGTAAAAAGTTTGTAAAAATGTGAAAAATTAGTAAAATGAACATGTGCACTTGATCTGTAATGAGTGAAAAAGATAGAAAGTGTCTTGGACTACTTTGTAGAAGGGTTAGTTTTTCGGGTGATCTCACGCCATGATAGAAGAAGATGTTGGGATTTAGGCCTTGCACGGAATAGTGCTATGATTTAATAACAAACAAAATCATGCACACAGGATCTAAACAATTCCCCACAAAATCTACAGTAGTGGGAGGATAAACTAGAATAATCCAAATCACATAAAAGTACACACACATAACAAGCATGTACCGTGGTTCACCAAATGTGGGCTATGTCCACCAAAAAATAGAGATCTCATATATATATAATATAACAAGAGATTACAAACCCACTCTTCTGCACAAGAGTACATGTATCTCTACAAGAGTATCTCCTCCTCCCATATCCCCAACCAGATCTACCTGAGTACACTAAACCGTGCCTCCATACCACCACTTACATCTCCTCTAGATCTCTAACCTGAATCTACCTGAGTGCACTCCAACCATGCCTCTCAAACATAACTAGATCTCACATACCTGAAGCTACCCTGCATCTACCACTATGCAGCCAAGCTCTCACTGTATTGTGAATCTGCAAACGAGACCTCTACAATATCTAGATCTACATGGATCAATAATACAAGATCTCATGGATCTACAATGCAAGACTAGATCTACATAGATCTATAATACAAGATCTCACCAACATGTGGATCTACAAGAAGAAACGCTATGTGCTTTGCATACTATGCAAGCCATTACATGAGACTAAACAATACAAAGGAAATACAGTAGCCTGCTATTTCCTTCTGTCCAACTCCTCTCCATGGAGTCTTTGTCTTCATGTAACCTGTTCCTTTTTCCTCTTCTTCTTCATCTTCATCCTCTCGGTCTTAGAGAATCAAGGATCTAATCCGATCCTTCTCATTATTCCACCTAAGCCCTAACTTTCACGCTTATATATAAAATATATAAACTTAGGGCACCTTAGCTATGTAATTACATCCAATAGATTTGCTTTAAAACAAAATCTATATTTAAATCCCGTGACTTAAAATAAAACACATCGCACAGGTAATCGACACCGGTTAGACCTAACCGTGGATGGTTCCCACTTGCTCTGACCGATGTTTGTCTTGTTTGACCAATGACGGGTCATGGTTCCCAACTTTCTATGACCTGAAGTTAGGCCTATCGACCGATGACGGTTCTAGGTGACCATGCCGGTTCCCCCTTGACCGATGACGGGTCGCTGTATTTCTAGTCACTTTCCATTGCATGCTAACTGTGAAGCAATCTAGCTCCACAACCTAACAATCTCCCACTTAGAGATAAATTGTTAAATATCACCATCCTCTACACATCGTGAAGACCATCTATTCTTTCCTTCAACAATTCTCTCAAAAAATAAAACCAGGAAGATCAAAACCATCTTCTCAAACCAAGAAGATGAAACCATGACTTACCAAACCTACACGAAGCTACAACTGATCCGTGACACCAAGCCTCAAGCTCCCACTAAATCGTAACACCATACCAATTGTTGGTATCGAAAAATAAGCCAACCTAGCTCCTCATGCAATAAGAAATGATGACTAACACACTGCAAGAGCTCCCACTCAAAATAAAGTTCTGAGCCTCAATCGCATCCGTAGCCATACCTATAAAACCAACCATGTTCTCCATCCATCTATCCATGTCTCCATGCAACCGCTAATGCAATTGACCAAGACAGGTCAAACTAGAATATGCAAAAGCAAAACAAGATCCTGGGTAAAGACAACCCACATGAGTTCTACCTGCAACAGTGGGTGATCAATCCACAAACCTGCATAACTCAATAGAATCCAAACACTACAATCTACAAATCCAACTCTACATAAACAACTAGCATGTCCAAGACAACCATCTATAGATAACATCTCTCAAGGAGTAACATAGTAACAAGAGGAAATACAAACATCCCCTACTCATGCTCAAGGCATCCATGTGCAAATCAAACATTTGCATCATCATAGACTCACAAAACTGAATCTATCCAATATGTACAAACTCACCATGTACATCCATCCATATCACTAGCTCTCCAGAAGCTCCAAGTCTGCCACCGACTAACTCCAAAGCTGAATATGAATCTTGTGCTCATCAATGTCAATAACAAACATCCATGCTTTGAACCATGCCACTAATACCAAGTGCAAATATCAACATACATGTCATCAACATACTACATAGATCAACCAAGATGAAAGAAAAACAAGGGCACCATCTAAAAATGGTAAATAAACATTGTTGTTAAACTCAGTGACCAAACCAACCACGGTTTCCTAACCGACCCGATCCTTTACTGACCGACCATGGTTACTGATGATCGACCACGGTTAATCCTAACCGACACCGGTCTCTGTAACAGTCAGATTTTCTCTTTTAACCCTTAAAACTTTGAAAAATTACTCTATCATCTTCACCCAGCTGAATCTAACCATCAACTATAATCCCATAGGGATATCCAAGCACCACAAAATAAACCAGAAGTGACATCACAAAGCAATAAACTCAATATACCTGCAAATCCTTGACTATCCTCCAAAACCAACTAGTGCCTTTACCACTCTGAATAGTAGCAATCTCCTCTCACTCTGCATGTGCATCATGTATCCAATCCTGTAATGCCAACAACCATGGCTTGCTCCCATTGAACATGAAATCCCCTGCACTGCCTGCTAATACGTCAGTGAGAAATAAAACCAGATGAAAGACCTATAAAATTGATTCCCTTTCTTCTCTGAGAATACTTCTACATCACAAAAGTTTGGACTTCTTGTGAAGTAGGTGAATCACCTTCTTTCCATCCGTATGTACTCAACATCTCTCGTTACCTGCAATTGTGTCTAACCATGAATTTTCATTGAGGATCTCATCCTTAGACTAGAAACCCTTGTCCTTAAGATTCCACACAACCGGGAAGTAAAAGTCAAACAACACCAAGAAACCATGGTGTAAATTTGTGCACACAATCCAAACATAATATCAGTTTCTCCAAATGAAAGAAATAAAACATGAACCATATAGAGATACCTAACTCAAAGTCTCAATGGACTAACCAAGCCAACTTTGTCCTCTTTCTGATCCAAACCATTGAAGTGATCAACACGGTTTCGCCTATACACACTGTTCTAGAAACCTGATCCTCCAAAATAGGACATTAAACCATCTACCCTCTCTTGCTGCAAAAAACCCTGTACAGATAAGTTGCCACAAAGACCAACCATAGTCATCCCCTAACAAACCATGGTTAGCTAACCAATATCGGTTCCTCTGTGACCGACCTCGGTTCTCAAACCGATGTCAATGCTATTGGAATGAACCCAACACCACACAATTTGGCATAGCACACCACACCAGGTGCCTACTTCAACTAAAGCCAATAGTTGAGTTGAGCTAGTCATTTCAAGAAGCATCCAAATCTCGTACAAAAAACTTAACAGCAAGTCCATGCAATAAATTGCATCAAGATGAAACACATCACCTTACCAGCACCAAGATACTCAACCACATCTTCAACTGAAGTACATGCTTCTCTGATGGAAGCCCCATCTTTGTTCTATGCTACTACCTCTCTACCGAAGCCCGTGCATCTAACTGCACCAAAGGATGCATAACTGCTCCTTTTTCTCTCATTCTCAGATCTAGATCTGCAGTCCCAAACATGCATGTGTAACCAAAATAATATAAGCACTGCAATACCAAGGTAAAACCATACCTCAATAACCAGATCTGTAATCTAACCAACATGCTTGTGCCTCCAAGAACTGGGGACACCTCAACAAACAAGATACAATCTATGTATCTTTCCATTTCTTCATATATGTGATTTTTGTTTATAACCAGGCTGCTCAGTAACCGACCATGGTCACCTTATAACTTCTAGCAACCTTATTCTTCCAACTCCCACTTGAGATTAAATCTCTTCCTGTGATCTTCTCATCAAGAAAAACAAACACTTCTCTAATACAAGCTATTGGGATTTAGGGGCAGCAGAATAGTGCTATGATTTAATAACAAACAAAATCATGCACACAGGATCTAAACAATTCCCCACAAAATCTACAGCAGTGGGAGGATAAACTAGAATAATCCAAATCACATAAAATTACACACACATAACAAGCATGTACCGTGGTTCACCAAATGTGGGCTACATCCACCAAAAATAGAGATCTCATATATATATATATATATATATATAACAAGAGATTACAAACCCACTCTTCTGCACAAGAGTACATGTATCTCTACAAGAGTATCTCCTCCTCCCAGATCCCCAACTAGATCTTCCTGAGTACACTAAACCATGCCTCCATACCACCACTTGCGTCTCCTCTAGATCTCTAACCAGATCTACCTGAGTGCACTCCAACCGTGCCTCTCAAACATAACCAAATCTCACATACCTGAAGCTACCCTGCATCTTCCACTGTAGCCAAGCTCTCACTATATTGTGAATCTGCAAATGAGACCTCTACAATATCTAGATCTACATGGATCAATAATAAAATATCTCATAGATCTACAATGCAAGACTAGATCTACATAGATCTATAATACAAGATCTCACCAAAATGTGGATCTACAAGAAGAAACACTATGTGCTTTGCACTTATGAAATCCATTACATAAGACTAAAAATACAAAGGAAATATAGTAGCCTGCTATTTCCTTCTATCCAGCTCCTCTCCATGGAGTCTCTGTCTTCATGTAACATGTTCCTTTTTCCTCTTCTTCTTCTTCGTCTTCATCCTCTCGATCTCGAGAGAATCAAAGATCTAATCCGATCCTTCTCATTATTCCACCTAAGCCCTAACTTTCACACTTATATATAAAATATATAAACTTAGGGCACCTTAGCTATGTAATTACATCCAATAGATTTGCTTTAAAACAAAATCTATATTTAAAGCCCATGACTTAAAATAAAACACATCGCATAGGTAACCGACACTGGTTAGATCTAAGAATGGACGTTTCCCACTTGCTATGACCGATGTCTATCATGTCTGACCGATGATGGGTCGTGGTTCCCACTTGCTCTGACCGAAGTCGGGCCTGTCTGACCGACGATGGTTCTGGGTGACCATGCCGGTTCCCCCCTTGACCGATGACGGGTCACTGTATTTCCAGTCACTTTCCATTGCATGCTAATTGTGAAGCAATCTAGCTCCACAACCTAACAATTTTGGGGAGAAAGGTCTAGTGTTATTCTCCATCTTTGACTACTTCCCAAAATTTATACACCACTGTAGATGGTGTGATCCTGATTTGTTCCAATTCAATCTATTTTTATCCAACAAAAATAGAAAAGGGAGATAGAATGCATTATGATTATTGGAGGATGTGCAAGATCTTGTGAAAATTGTTGTGTAGACTACCTGACAATTGTGTTGATATGAGAAAATTATTATAACTCCCTTGGTCATAGGAACCCAAGAAGGGTCAAGATTTCCTAGGTGCTCATTTTTATATATGAGCACTACCGTTTGTGCTAACCGTAGGACCCAAGTTAGATTGTAGTCCACTTCGTGATCAAGACTGTGTTTTTCTGTATTGTGCGAGTCTAAACTATGAATGTGTGCTACTAAATGGGGCGACTAATTCACCCAATGTATTCCCCCTCATTTGAGGTGCATGCAACTTCACTCGGAGTATATGGCCAAGAGGAGATGACCGTATGTTGATATGAAACTCGATGCCTTATATGGGAAGGGGATGTGCTTGGTAGAAACTAAGGGACATGTAAACAAAGTGGCTAGAAGCATGTGTTAGTGCAAACAAGAAAAATACACATGTAGAAGACAATGTGTAATCTAGGAAGCGAAGAGATAATGTGGATTCAAAAATCAGGTTGTAAACATGCGACATAGATCACAATGTCGCAAAATAATTAGGGCCGAAGACGACCAAAAACATATAGTGCGCACAAGATAAAGGGCAATGCCCACAAACAATAACAAGCAAAATATTAGACCACCATGGTGGAAAATATTTCCTGTAAGACAAATGTTACACATGAAGCACCCGTTAGCATGTTAGAAAGATATAAAGTATGTCAAAAACATGTATGATCCGATATAGTAGTGTGCTAGTAAGAAGATGAAATAGTATAAATGAAACAATAACACTTGTAGTGTATGAAAGTAGATGCCCCTAAGATCCTTAATAGGAATAGTAAGAGGTACACCGCTAAACATCCATGTTGCGTGAAAAGATATGTGTAAAATTCTACATTCACAACTAGAAGGTAAGTGAACGTGCATGTGTGTATAAAAAAAGATAATGACATATGAAATATCCATCTAACATATTAAGCAAAGTGTAACATGTGAGTATAAACAAATAAGAACAATGTGAAACCAAGATATGTAGTATGTTGTGAGTGAGAATGGAATGGTATGTAATGTGGATAGGAGCAGCATGAACCCCGAGTGGATGTTAATGAGCATGCGTGAAATGAGGTTCATTTATAAAAGACCCCTCGATAGTCAAGAATGAACCATAGAATAAGAGTGTGTCATCGGGAAATGGTTTGAAATGTGTGCTAGATAGATATATCAATGAAGCATAGAGCATAAAAGAGTGTGAATGTGGTGAAGTTTATTTCATATTTAGACCCTCAACAAATTAGAGTATGAACCCTAGAACTACATTGCGTCATCGAGAAGTGCATTGTGATGAATGTGCGCTAGAAATATGTGTCGTGAATGTTCCGAGTGTAGAAGTGTGTAGTGTGTGAGGTTCGTGTATATAGTATTCCCTAAACAGTCAAGTGTGAATTATAGTAGAAGAGTGTGTCATTGGGCAATGATAATAGAAGTTGTGTGTATTGATATGTGGAAGATGAGTGAGGAATAATAGATGCGAAGCAAAAATGAGAGACACTTGAGAATGTTAGAAAGGGGGAGAATAGTCATGATGCCCCCAAGTGTATGAGGTGAAGAAGTATCAAGTAATGTCATCTAAGAGATCATCATTGTCATGGTCAAAACCAAATGGAGATGCATAAGAGACTTGGTAAGAAATAGTATGTGGTTGATCATATAAAGAGCCATTGCAACGTAAATTGTACATGCCCATTGCATATTATTCATTAGTGAAAGGTGGTAGTGGACATCCATGTGCATACCATCGAGTAATATTTTGGGAGAATTGAATCATTGCAAATAAAAACATGGCCGAAGGGCATAGGGAATGAAATGTCGATATGATTAGGATCTAAAGTGCCGCCAATATAGTTAAGCCAAGACTGCCCAAGAGTAAGCGGAGAAGTGCGATAAATACGTGAAACATAGATTGATAGATGAAAAACATGAAGACTATATGAAGAAGTAATTTGGACATATCTGCAATAGGATGAGGAGACCAAGGCGAAGGGAGAAGATCGTCAAGTCTAAATCTGAGTTGAGCCAAGCCATCATATGTGAAAATAGTGTCAGAGTAAGTGGGATTGAATGGAATGTAATGCTAATAAGAGTTATTCATGAACAAAGTGCATGTAAAATGTGGAAGCGTTATAAGTTTCTCATGAGAGGGTGAAGAAGGTGAAATGATTTCCAATATATGGAAAGACCCCCAATAAAGTATCATAACATTAATAGAAGGAGGGGTTGTTTGAATTGATATTCACTAGGGCCAATAGAAACGAAAGTATAATTGAAATATGATTCATCTATATCGAGAGGAGTAAAATTGAGATTGCACAATTTTTCATCAATAAGCTCAATGATATCGACCTCATCATCATCGAATCATCGGTGTTGACATTGTCATGCTCGATTGCGAGATCAAGGATATTGGTAGGGGTGAGCTAGATACGGAGCAAGAGGGATCCTCAATGAGCGGAACAACATGTACTATTAGAGCTGATACATGGGTGAAATGATATCGAGTAGTGTGTGTGGAAATAGATAACATGTTTGTAGAAGTGGCAAAAGGCATGTGAAGCATTAGATTGACCAATATCATATGTATCTATAGTGCTATATGGAATGGGATGTGATGGAAGAATAAGCATAGTCATAATGTGAGGTCTATGCAATAGAACTTGAATGGATCTCGGGTTGATAGTAATGGTATGTTCATAGTAACCATGTAGGAACTTAATGCATCATTGAAAAATATATGAGACATCATGCATTGTGTGTAAGTAGAGAAAATTACTATAAATGAAAGAAACAAACAAACATGCAAACCTTTCCAACAATTTTTGTGTAAACCTCAGATAAGGGTCTCCTGTGAAACCTTGTAGAAAGAATGTTAGAAGTGTTTTGTGGGTGCTCTTGAGTGCTCTCCAAGATTTGAAGGCAAATGCTATAGACACAGTTCAACAGAGTTTTTGTGCTTCAAATTCAAGAGGGATTGGAAGGAAGGTAAGCTTGTAATTTATAGAAACAAAAGGTAGTTGGAATTGGTTACACAGATAAATGAACATGCTAAAAATAACATTATGGGTAGTTGCAATAGTGTCGGGGGAATAATGAAATTAATTACAAAACTCTACATCTAGAAAGGTGGTTGTACATGCATTTTAATTTCCCCACTTTTCTAGGATTCTAGAAGTGCGGTTAATTAGGGTAGTCAAAGTGGAGTCTAAATGGGGCTTGATAAAGTGGTAGATGACTAGGATGTGCACACACTTAATTATTTAATTAATAAATAATAATTATTAATTTAGCCAAAGGGGTACAAAGGTTATGTGGGATTTATTTAATTAATCCAAAGGGGTACAATGTGTATTAATTAATTAATTTAATTAACTAATTGCAAATGGGTAAATAACATGGTGTATTAGCATAATATTGGGAACAAGTGGAAACATGAATGCAAATTTGGGGTGTCTACATTTTGCCCCTCTTTAAAGTTCTATTACGAGTAATAGTGCTTTAAAGATAATATACGCATGCGGATCGACAAGTGGAAAATTTTAAAGCATTGGGATGCCCCATAAAATAGAATGGTAGAGGAATTCCCCTTGAGGGGATGGATGATGCAACACGGTTGTAGATAACCACTTGATAGGAAGAAAGGAAGGGATTAAAATAAGGATGGGAAAGGACCGTGTTCATAGGATGAGTGTTATTTGGGGATTATTTTTTTCGAGCAACCCAATTTTTGTTGTTGCACAATAGAGTTGTCACCATGATTATTGAAGAATCAAGATGGTTAACCTAGATGCGTGTAAACAAACACACACAAAAAGAAAAGATAAAAAGGAAAACAAACCCAATATACAAAGTAGGTGCTGACATTAGGGTTATAAAGGAACCAAGATGTGATCACATTGCTTATAAGTGGTCCAAAAAGAGTAAATATCAACAATGCAACACAAAGTCGAAAAAGAAGACAATCATCTATGCCCCTAATGCATGCCACAATGATGATTAAGTAGATACAAATGTTCCCAAATGGGAATATGATCAAATTAGAAGAACAGAGTTAAAATGAATCCTTATGAAACTCTTGTTGAATTCCGTTGTCTGCAAATGATCAAAGTTGAAATTTCCCCAAGTGAAGTTATATCATGAAGGAAAAATAATTTGTGTGACTTGCCCCAGCGAGTTAGCATATCATGCAAAGGGAAGAAAGTGATAGTTATAAGATTGGCATGAGCACTAGAGTAATACATAAAAGTGTGACATTTATCAATATTGTATTGAGATGTTGAATGGTTTACTTCAAGGTTTTTCCAATTGCATGTTTTCTCGTGAGAAGTGAATGTTTGTTCAATTTATTGTGATTTTTTTTTTTTTTTTTTTGGATTTTTGAAATATTTGATTTTTTTGATTTTCACCAATTTGGAAATAAAAATGCAAAAAAATGAAGAAATACCATGGCTTAAATAAACTAGGAGGAAAACAAAACACGTGTAAATGACAAAAAGATATAAAAGAAGTAACATAAATAAGCCCAATATCAACAAGAAAGAACCACACCAAAGTTATATGTGAACTAGGATGTGAATAAATTTCTTTTGATTGGTCCATAAGCGCATTTCGGATACACAGTAGTACTGTTATTCAAACTATCACACATAAGAAACTAAGATAAGAATAGACAATACAAAATTCCATATGTACAAATGTTAAACAAGAAAACAAGATAGTGAACAAAAACACACTAATGTACAAATTCTAATAAAGAAGTGAATATATACAGATGTCAAGTTGCCCCAAAAAAAAGCCAAAGCCAAGTGATGTCCCTATGCAAAAAGACATTGCAAAGAGTGGCTTGATTGATTGGAAAAGATGATTGGGAACAATCGGTGAAGAAAATGGTGAACAAAATTATTGCCCCCGACTTGAAAATAGTGTCGAGACATTTTTTTGAATGTTTTTTTAGTTTTTTTGAATTTTGAACCACACGCCAAAGAAGAGGGAAAGCAAATTCCCAATTCAAAACTCGACATGCTAAATGGAAGGTGAACAATGGTGGTAGACAATGTACACGACAACCCTCGCCAAGGAAAACATATGACACACGACGAGGTGAAAAGTTACAAGTGGGAAATAAAGTGAAATGATAAAATAGGTGGATGCACTGACATGCCCCTAGTACAAGGGTTACTCTTCAGAGACTTAGGAGTAGAAATTATTTAGATGAATGGCATTCATAGGCTCCTTCAACTCTTTTCCATCCTTGGTAGACAGTTTTTATGCACCAGATCCAAATTTAGCAATTATAACATAAGGACCCAACCAATTAGGCTCAAATTTTCCATATTTTTCTTGTGGTTTTGTTGTGTTCTTTTGATTTTCCTTTAGGACCAAATCACCAATTTCAAACTATTGAGGTTTGATCTTACGATTATAATTATGATGCAGTCTATTATGATACACCTGCATATGGTATAAGGCACAAAGCCATCTCTCATCCAATAATTCCAGCTCTGTAAAGTGTCCAACATGGTAATCCTCTTCATGAATGAGATGTTGGAGTGATACACTATTAGGAAATAAGAGATAAAATATGCGGAATAATCCCTTATAGAATCGCAATGAGCAGAGAAACTAATATGCGAAAATATTACGGATCTCAAATAAAAGTGCAGAATAAATAACACAACACACGAGAGACAAGATTTAACATGGTTCACCCAATTTGGGCTACGTCCACCAAGAATCACTTGCTCGGATTTTATTACAAGCCTCCATTCTCTCAATACAATACCCGGAGATCCGTTTGGAGCTATGCTCAAAAAAACTCTACAGAATTCACACCCGAATTCAAAACACATCTGCAATACATTTGCTTGTTTTCCTATCATATGCATAAGACCATATAAATAGAAAATTTCTTAAGCGATTTGATACAAAATCAGTGTAGGTATCAAAACCAAGGGCAAAAAACCGTGGGTATCAAAACAATGGGCAAAAAATTGAAAAAAAACCATGGGCCCAAAAACAGCCCATAACGGTTACCCATTACCCATGGGTTAATAAACAACCCATGAAAATTTTCTTCGGGGCTTCACCCCAACCCCCTTGACCCACTCACTAGCAGCGGGACCGCCATAAAAATACAGAGTGTAACACATAGAAGGTGTACTACATTCTAACATGCAAATAGGCTCCAAAAACATAACAATCTCCCACTTGGAGACTGATTTCCACTAAGCAAGATTCTCAACCCTTCACTGTCATCTGCGAAGGCCAACCAAAGTTGAACATAGCTTTAGTTTATCCCTTGTGACCACCTTGGTAATCATGTCTGCAGGATTATGACTGGTATGAATCTTCTCCAACTTCAACTTATCTTCCTCCAAAGCTGTCCTGATGAAGTGATATCTCAACTGTATATGCTTCGTCCTGGAGTGGAAAGCAGAGTTCTTAGCTAGGTGTATAGCACTCTGACTATCACTATATAGCTTACATTCCTCCTACTTATGCCCCAATTCCTCAAGCAATTGTTGTAGTGAAATCATCTCTTTGCTTGCCTCTATGGTAGCAACATACTCAACCTATGTGGTTGACAAAGCCACCAACTTCTCGTAGTCGTGAAATTCGGTTCACTGCTTTGTCCCACCTACAGTGTAAATATAACTGTTGTTGTCTCCTCCTGCTTCTACATCATCTCTAGCCATGTCTGAATCTACATAACCACGTAAAGTGGTGCTTGATCCACTATAGCACAAAACTATCCCCATGGTCCCTCTCAAATACCAAAAATCCACTTTCTCGCTTGCCAATGCTCTTTACTGGATCACTCATAAATCTACTCACAGCTCCCACTTCATTGGCAATATCGGGCCTAGTGCACACCATAGCATACATCAAATTGTCAACCGATGAGTAAGGTACCTTTGACATCTGGTTTCTTTCTGCTCTGTCTTGGGACATTGCTCCTTTGATAACTTGAAGTGGCCTGCCAAAGGAGTCCCAACTGGTTTAACATCCTGCATATTAAACCTCTCCAGGACCTTCTTAATGTACTCTTCCTGAGATAAAGTCAACTTCCTTTCCTTCCTATCCCGAGATATCATCATACCAAGGATTTGTTTGGCTGCACCCAAATCCTTCATAGTAAAGGATTCACTTAGCTGCTTCTTGAGTACTTTTATTTCCTGCATGTTTTTACCTGCAACTAGCATGTCATCAACATACAAACACAGGATAATATAACTTCCATCCTCAAATTTCTTTGTATACACACAATGGTCAGAATGGCATCTAATATAACCTTGCTCCATCATGAAGCTATCAAACTTCTTATACCATTGACGTGGAGCTTGTTTCAAGCCATACAAGCTTTTCTTTAGTTTACAAACCATCTCCTCTTTACCTTTGACCTCATAGCCCTCTGGTTGCTGCATATATAGTTCCTCCTCCAAATCACCATGGAGAAATGTAGTCTTTACATCAAGTTTTTCTAAGTGCAAGTCTTCTACTACAACTATTCCTAGAATAGTTCTAATAGAAGTCATTTTTACTATAGGAGAAAAAATATCATCAAAATCTATACCTTGTTTCTATGCAAACCCTTGACCACCAACCGGGCCTTATATCTTTTCTTTCCTCCTTCGTCTTTGACTCTGAACACCCACTTGTTCTGTAATTCTCTTTTGCCTTCGGGTAGCTTCACCAAATCCCATGTCTAGTTCTCCATGAGAGCCTGATGCTCCTCATCCATGGCTTGCTCCCACTTCTTCCTAGCATCTACCTGCATTACTTCATCAAAGCTCTCTGGCTCTCCACTATCAGTGAGTAATAAATAATAAAGAGAAGGAGAAAAATGTTTAGGTTCTCTTCTTACCCTAGAAGACCTCCTCAATATAGGAGTTTGGGGTTCCTGTTGAGGGGGTTCTTGAATTGATTCATGTGTCACTTTCCCATCCAGAAAGATCCTCTACCGCTGCATATTCTTTCTTGGATTCTTCCCTATTTTCCTGCAACTGCTTCTTATATATGACTTTCTCATTAAAGACCACATCCCTAGATTGAATGATTTTCTTGTCCTTAATACTCCAACATTTATATCCAAAGTCATCACCACCATAACCGATGAAAGTAAATTTTTCTGATTTAGCCTCTAGCTTGGTCCTATCATTCTTGTCTATATGAACAAACACCTCACATCCAAAGACTCTAAGAAATGAATAATAAAATTTCTTACCATACCAAGCCTCCTCAGGTATGCCTCCATCCAAGGCACTTGAGGGTCCTCTGTTTATCAAGTACACCACTGTGCTCACCGCTTCTACCCAAAAAGAAAGAGTCAGTCCTGCATGTAACCTCATGCTCCTAGCACGTTCCATTATTGTTTTGTTCATCCTTTCTGATACCCCATTCTGCTGCAGAGTTCCTGGAACTGTCTTTTTCCTGATTCCATTCTTAGAACAAGAATCATTAAATTCATTCTTTGCAATACTCCCCTCCATTATCTGACTTGAGACATTTTAGTTTAAGACCTGTTTCATTCTCTACTAAGGCTTTTCATTTAACAAAAGTGTCAAATACATCATATTTGTTTCTAATACAATAAACCCAAACTTTCCTTGTTGCATCATCAATAAAAGTAACATAATAACTTGAACCCCCAAGAGATGATACCTGAGATGGCCCCCACACATCAGAATGCACTAGCTCTAACTTACTCTCTTTCTTTGTAGGTCCAACCTTGAGAAACCTTACTCGCTTTTGTTTCCCATATATGCAGTCCTCACAGAACTCCAAACTGTTTCTGTATATCTAGGCAAATTCTTCTTTATGATGTCCATACCCTTATGGCTCATATGACCGAGCCTATAGTGCCATAATGTTGTAGCTGCATACGAAGCCACAAGATTACAATCATTAGTACTATCAGTGGTTAAATACAAGGTTCCAACCTTCTTACCTCTTGCCACCACAAGAGCACCCTTAGTAACCTTCCAAGAGTTAGTCTGTAAATATCACAGTACAACCATCACTTCCCAATTGCCCCGCCGATATCAAATTTCTCCTTAATGTAGGCACATGTCTGACATCCTTCAATAGCCATGTATTCCCATTTCGCATCTTAACCTGAAAAGAACCTTTTCTAACTATCTGCAAGGCTCATCATCACCAAGAAAACATGCCCAAAATCCCCAACATAATCAACAAAATAATGCCTATGTGGAGTTGCATTAAAAGAAGCCCTGAATCTAAAACCCAAGATTTAGTAATATTATGCAAAGAAAGAATCAAAGCATCCCGACATGCATTACCCGATGCCACATTTGCCTCCTTTTTTTCTTCCTGTTGTTTCTTCTTATCCTGAAGCTCCCAACAGTCCTTCTTTGCATGCCCGGGCTTTCCACAATTCCAAAGATACAATCTTGTTCTTGGATTTTGACCTTGCACGATCTTTTGATTTTCCACGGTTTCCTCTATTCTTTTGTCTCCCTCTAGTTTCTCTTGTCAAGCATTCCCTGAAGTAGAAGATTCCTGGACCTTTTTCTTCGCATTTCCTCGCTTAGAATCATCCCTACAACATCCTCAAACTTCGACTTCAAGTTAGGCTGGAACCGAGTTACTTACCGCCATTACAGGCTATTCCAACTCTCGGGTAAAGAGCACAGAATTAATAAAGCCCTAACTTCTTCATCAAATTCTATTGTAACCAAAGCTAGCATATTCACAACCGTATTGAAATCATTTAAATGATCTCACTCTTGAACTATTCTCAGATATCTTCATATTAAACAAATTTTTCATTAAAAATATCTTGTTAGAGCGAAAGGGTTTTTCATACAACTTCCTAATGCATCCATTAGATCTTTTGTAGTCTTTTCCTTTGAAACATTAAATAATACCGAAGATGCAAGACACAGCCCAGTTGTCCCAAGTGCCTTCCTATCTAGCAAATCCCATTCCGCATCTGTCATACTCGAGGGTTTGTTCACCTTCTCGACAACGGAGTATAAAGATCCTTCGATAAAGGTAATCTTCCATCTCGCATCTTCCAAAGACTGAAATTTCGCCCATTGAATTTATCAACCCTAGATCTTCCATCATCTGCCATAACTCCCACTCAAGCTAAAAAATTTCCTGTGATTCAACACTTCAGCAAACCAAACCAGGCTCTGATACCAATTGTTAGGAAATAAGAGATAAAATATGCGGAATAATCCCTTATAGAATCGCAACAGTAGAAACTAATATGCAGAAAATATTACAGATCTCAAATAAAAGTGCAGAATAAATAACACAACACAGAGAGACAAGATTTAACGTGGTTCACCCAATTTGGGCTACGTCCACCAAGAATCACTTGCTCAGATTTTATTACAAGCCTCCACTCTCTCAATACAATACCCAGATCCATTTGGAGCTATGCTCAACAAACTCTATAGAATTCACACCCGAATTCAAAACACATATGCAATACATTTGCTTGTTTTTCTATCATATGCATAAGACCATATAAATAGACAATTTCTTAAGCAGTTTGATACAAAACCGTGGGTATCAAAACCAAGGGCAAAAAACCGTGGGTATCAAAACAATGGGAAAAAACCAAAAAAAAACCATGGTTCCAAAAACAGCCCATAACTGATTTGCGAGTGTAACACATAGAAGGTGTACCACATTCTAACATGCAAATAGGCTCCACAAACATAACATACACAAAGTGAAGGAAGCTCAAATTCGATAGGTAATATGGCTTCAGAGCCATATACTAGGGAAAAAGGAGTAGCTCCTGTAGGTGTACGGAAGGAAGTGCGGTAGGCCCAAAGGGTAGGATATAACTGTGTATGCCAATTACGTCCGTGTTTATTGACAATATTTTCTAGAATAGACTTGATAGTCTTATTTGATGCTTCAGATTGGTCATTACATTGTGGATAATAGGGTGTAGCCCATTTTAGGCAGATATTATATTTTTTAGCTAGGGCCTTGAGATCCTTATTTTTGAAAGAACCACCATTATTAGTGACAATAGCAACGGGGATGCCAAAATGACAGATAATATGGTTGAAGATGAATTTAGAAATATTGCACCCAATAACGTTAGTAAGAGGCATAACCTCAACCCACTTGGTGAAATACTCAGTGGCGGTTATAATAAAAGTGTGGCCATCAGAAGATGTGGGCTTTATTTTTCCAATTAAATCAAGTCCCCATTTTGAAAAAGGCCAACGTGAAGTAGTAGGGTCTGCAAGGCTTAGGATGGTGCATGAATAATATTACTATGTTTTTGGCAAGCCTAACATTTCTTCACAAATTTGCATGCATATTCCTCCATTGTGAGCCGAGTAGTATCCAATATGTAAAATATTCTTTACAAGGACTATTCCACTAGTATGGGCACCGCAAATACCTAAATGTACTTCACTAGCGTCGATTAAATTCATCCTAATTGAGACATATTAAGAGTCCCATCATAGACTCTTTGATACAAGGTGTCATTAAGAAGAGTGTAGTGTGAAGCACATTGTGCTAAGGCTATTTTATTAGTTAAATTAAAATTAGGAGGATAGGATTTATTTTGAATGAAGGTGTATATATCATGGTACCATGGATGATCGGGATCAAAAATCTCACAAACCATGGTGGACTTGATGAATTTGTATGCAGGCACCAAAGATGTTCAACAAGTAGCTCGTTGTGAGTTTGATTAGTGTCGAATAAAAGAAGGGAATCGATAGTTGTCATGCCATCTACTTTGCTTTGTTTTGTACGTGAGGAATTTGTTCAAAATTGATAATCCGAAATACCCTCTAAGGCCATCAACCATTCTTTATAAGGTAAGAGCCTTTCATCTTTTACCTAATATTCTCCATTAACTTGATTAATGACTAGAAGAGAATCACCAAGAGAGAATAATAATTCCAGGACGAGCTCTGGAAGAGCGAGAAACTTTGTGTGCCTAAGGGGAAAGAGTTTAGTTGATGAGGGAAGCACACACTTCTAAGGTAGTTGTTCACTTTGGTGTGACAAAGACTATTGCGCACTTATAGAGGTGTGTTTATTGGAAAAACATGTAAGCAAATTTTTCTAAATTTATCAAGGGTTATGTTTTATGTAGTATAAGTAAGCCTAGTAACAGAAATTTGGGTTTATATATGTCATTACCAGTTCCTTCCCGACCATGGGAAAACATCTCCATGGATTTTTTGGGTGGTTTTCCTACTTCCAAGAAAGGGTATGATTATATTTTTGTGGTAGTGGACCAGTTTAGTAAAATGTGTATTCTCATTCCTTGCAAAAAGACCATTAAAGCTAGTGATGCAACTGATTAATTTTTGCTAATGTGTGGGTTCATTTTGGTTTGCCTAATTCTATTGTGTTAAATAGGGACTCACGATTCATAGGAAATTTTTGGTCTACTTTGTGGGAGAAGATGGATACTAAGCTGAAAAGGTCTACCACTTTTCATCCACAAACAGATGGGCAAAGAAGTGGTAAATTGTACCTTGGTTTAGCTCTTGAGAGGGTACAACAAGAAACATCTTAGGACTTGGGATGAGAATTGGTGTATATCCAACATTCTTATAACTAGGAAATTCATGCTTCTACCAAGTAAGACTCATTTTGAAACATGTTTTGGTTATTTTCCTAAGAGTGTATTTGATGTTTTTATGATATTACCATGAAGATACAACAGAAATTGGATCTAAAATTCCACAAAGTCGAAAGGTTCGTTGAAAAGATTCAACAAATACACCTCCAAGTACAGGAGAGGTTGAAGGAGTCATAGGAAAAGTACAAAACAAGGCATGATCAACATAGAATAGAGAATCATTTCCTTGTTGGTGACAAGGTATGGTTGTACTTGAATAGAGAAAGGATATAAGGTAAAGCTAAGAAACTCAAACCTCTTCGATATGGCCCATTTGAAATTTTGGAACAAGTGGGTAAGAATGCATTTCACTTGGATTTTCCTCCTTATATGAGAATATATTCAATTGTGAATGTTGAGAATTTACATCTCTTTGAGCCCTCCATGTTAGATCAGGAAGAAGAGGGATTTTACTTCCATCCATGGAGGATCTTTCTCCTGACAGCCGGTTGGAATTGCGGGAAGATGTGATATTATAGTGGAAAGAGAGGACAACATAGCAAGGAGTACAAGACAAGTGGTTGATTGGGTTGAAAGGTCAATTTCCTACCAAGGCCAAGTGGTATTCCAGAGAAGATGTGGGGAAGAAATTTCCTCACCTCATCATTCCTTGAAGATTTTAGGGACTTAAAGCCTCAAATTGGGGAGGTATGATCCAAAAATGGATATAGAAGTACACAATTCTACATATTCTCTTATTGAAACTTATAGTGCATACCCTCAACATGTTCATTATTTTGGGAATGATTAAGTCATGATGACAGTGATCTAAACACCTTCGAATGATGAAAAATGCCATTATTTTTCTATTACGTATGATAACCGTGAGGCGAAATCACGAACCATTTTGATGGATGAAAAACCACTACTCTTCACAGAGTAACATTTGTGTAACCAACACAATGGTTACAGGACCACATCCTTTAGGCACTATTGGTTACGCAACACCCCTATATATAGTGGAAGTTCTATCCTGACGAGGCCAAAATGAGGAATCCAAATAGTTGCAAATGTTTTGGCTTCTCAAATCGGTTAGTTTCTCCTTTCCACTTGTACTTGGGTAGAGAAACTATAAATACAAGCACATTTACTCATTCTAGGCAAGTGGTTTTGAGAGAATTCACACGTGAACAAAGGAGAAAGTATGAATTGTTTTTTTTTTTTTCATAAATAGTTGAGTTATTCATTAATGAGGATTATAAGCAAGTAATACAAGTAGAGAGAAGCTTGAATCCTTCTTTAAGGTCATTTATTTGAAGTGAACTTGTAATTTTTGGAGAATTACATAGTGAAAGGGAAGTAGTTACTTACCCTACTAGATTTTGTTACGATTCTAGAGTGTGAATTCACTAATGCCTCGAGGTTTTGGTGTAACAGTTTGTTACATTTGGTATCAGAGAAACCACCTAGGTTTGAGTCCCGACGTGGGTGGCTACACCGACATTGTAGTTTTCTCCTGGGGCTCATATAGGTTTGGGCATGGTCTGTTATACATGTGTAAATCTAGCCCATGGTATGGGCTAGGAAACGTTGTGGGATGTTACGATCCTTGAGTGTGAATTCACTAATGCCTCGAGGTTTTGGTGTAATGGTCTGTTACAATTTTTTTCCCACCTTGGGTTTCTCTAGGATAAAAATATTTCCTCCTTGTCTCTTTTCTCTTCATTTCTAAAAATTTATGAGTGATCTTGCATAATATACTATCCTAGTAAGAACTCTAGCAATTTCTCATTCAATATCACTAAAATAGGATATGTACATTGTTGAAAAGAGGTATTTTATAGATCTTATTTTCTTTATGGCCACCATCTTGATTACCTTTCCCCATGCACCTTTCAATATCTTTGTGTTGGTTTTAAATCACTTTGAATTCATCGCTTGCATGCCTAGGTCTATGTTTTCTTCATTCACTAGTATGTTCCTCCATAGGCCTCAAGTCAAAATTTGGCTCCTTGGTTCAATTCACATGTACCTCCATCAAGTTATCAACTCATTCGGACCCTATCTCGACTCGTGCTCCAAATATTTGGATCATCACCATATGGTAAACTTGCATTGTTTTCCATCAATCTCACCAAGCTTTACACTACCATTATTATCCGAATTTTAACCAAGCATCTATGTTACTTCTAAGCATTCATAGGAAATGAAAGGTTTTTTTCTTGCATATTATTAAACCTTATTGCTTCGTATCAACTCATGAGATACTCAAATTGTCACAATATTTGAACTCAATTGATCTCGTTTAAAAACCTCTTACGCTTGTAATTTCTAATATTCTCAATTTTTGTTTTGCCCATATCGAATGAGTCATGGTGAAAGTGGTGTTGGAAATATTGTCATTAATGTCAAAGGAATATTGATAAGTATATCTTATGTTAGAAATATTGTCATTGATGTTAATAGTTGTGTGCCCTTATGAAAAGGATGATTTAGTGTGAATTCTACATCACGCACACCAAAGAAAACTATTTTATAGTGTTATGTGGGTTTTTTTAGTGTTCCACTAGTTTTCGGAGTGTTCCACATGTTTTGTAGTGTTCTGCAGTTCATAATGTTACGTAGGTGTGCAGTAGTGCTTCATGGATTTTAAAGTGCTCTGTGAGTGTCGGTAGTGCTTTAGGGTTTTGTTTGAGTTGAAGTGTTCACCTTTGTTAAGTGGTTCGGGTTATTTTCCACCTACTTAGTTTTAGATTTTTCACACAACTTGTGAGGATAAGCTTAATATGGGAGTTTGTTTTATATTGTTAGGATTTCTCCACATATTTTACACGTACTATTTTGTGTGCACAATAATAGTAGATATTCCTCTTATTGAGGATATTTCCCTTATTAATTTTTATTGGGAAATCATCCTCATAGGCCTATTTCATAAGCTATTTCATAGGCATAACCTCCTTGTAAATTAAGAAGGGTATTGTACATTTGTGAGCTGATTAATAATATGAAGACCATTATTTTGATCAATTGTTGGTTATAATTATGGTTTTTCTTATGTGTGAAGCTTTCATGGATGTGTTAATGGTAGTTCTATTGAAGAGATAGGGTTGATATTTTTCATCTCTCCGACATGGTATCAAAGTTTCCTTCATGCATCCATTACCCAATTGAAGGTCTACATCTGGATTTGCATTGTTTTACTTTACATTTGGAAATTTGTAGATCTACTCGGTGGTCTATGTTGCATGATCTTGTTGCATTTTGTATTAGCTTCATTTAAGAGGTTGGAGATATTCATTATAGTACAAATCATGTATTTTTAATCGACATTAACATTGGACTTTGATGCTTTGCATTTACATCCAAAGGTTTTGCATTTTCTCCATCTCAACTCATACAAAAACAAACTCGGCTTGTTGGTGTAGCTTAGATTCCCATTTTCAAATAAGGTCAATTCCCTGTTTAACGGCTTATTTTTTTCATTTCAAGCTCATGCACCTTTTTGTTTTGACCTCTGCAACATCTTTTTAGACCTTTGTATTGTTTGGCATCGTTGTTCTCCTCTCATGAGGATCTGTTTTGAGCTCTTGATCCGGTTGGAAATTACAATTTTTGGGAAGTATCTAATTGTTATATACACATAGGTTAGTTGTAACTCGGTGTTGGCCTCTCTGGTCACTTTACATTGGCTACCTTGGTGGTGGCTTGATGACTTCTTGGGGGTAATTCGGTCTTCTTTGATCCTTAATTCGACATCATGCCCTTTCCTTGGCCGCATATGTCTCTTGCTCGTCCTCTCATTTTTCTTTATGCCAATTAGGGTTAAAACCATAAATCGGGCCTTGCTTTTTATTTTTACCTACTCCACGAAAAAGATATAAAATGTATAATAATGGGATGTAGAATGTTCTTTCCATTTTTATTATTATATACCCAAGGATTCAAATCCCTTAATGTATAAGGTATTAGTATAAAGATTTAGGATCAGTAAACTACTAGCGGATTAATAGAAAATTACTAGATAGAATAAATAATATTTGTAGATTCATATCTATAAATAAAATGGAACAAGTTCACGGAGCTTGTTGATATGTACTCCGATATGGAACAATAAATTGACCCCGAAGGGATACATATATCTTATATCTTATGTATATAGTTTGTATTATATGATACTATGTATATGCATATATTATCTAAATATGTTAATATATCTATAGAATTTTTCTATAAAAATAAGTTCTTACGCAGGATTTTTTATTCCCTAACTAAAAAAAGAATAAAAATAGGCTTCTGTTTCATAAAAAAAAAGAATAAATAAGGGTATTTTAATTTTTTTTAATATCGTTATTTAAATTCTTCTCTAGTTGAACCTGAACGAACAATCAAATCAATAGATCTATCGTATTATCCACCATTTATAAACCTTAGTAAGAGGAGATTACTATGAATCCCTTGATTTCTGCTGCTTCTGTTATTGCTGCTGGATTATCCGTAGGCCTCGCTTCTATTGGACCTGGCATTGGTCAAGGCACTGCTGCGGGACAAGCTGTTGAAGGTATTGCGAGACAACCAGAAGCGGAGGGTAAAATACGGGGTACCTTACTGTTAAGTTTAGCTTTTATGGAAGCTTTAACTATTTATGGATTAGTTGTAGCGTTAGCACTTTTATTTGCTAATCCATTCGTTTGATCTTGTAAAAAAAAATCTGTACCCGTCGGGATTCTAAGTACCCTCCTCTAATTAAATAGTATAACATATTATGTTCTCTTATTCATACCAAATCTAGTAACTTGATTCCTAATTAATCCCACCGTAACTAATTATACAGTTCCATAAGTTTCACTTATATAAGTGAATTTTATCGATAAGTATTGGATATGCAAATATAGAAATATTTTTGTTTGATCAAATCTTTGTCTCAATCAAATATTACGAAGGTTCATATTTGATCTGAATTGCCCAGGGATAGAGAAATATTATAAATACTTCTCGATGAAGTATATAGCTTCATCACTAGGAATTCCTTGGTAGTACATACCCATAGGGATATATTGTTAGTAATCGATCTTACCACATTTCTTTCACTTTATTCACCCTAACAAGGCGACACTGTATTTGAATTGGGGATGGGGATTTATAGTACCCTACCTTACCACTTGGCTATGTCACCATCCCCGATCAATTAGATCTTAATTTTTTAGATTTTGAGTCCCTGCTTTATCACTTGATTATTTTGTAGGGGATTTAAAGTCCCCTTTCAAACAAATTTAATAAGGGATTTAAAGTCCCCTTTAAGGTAAGGGATTTGAAGTCCCCTTTCAAATAGATTTAATAAGGGATTTAAAGTCCCCTTTAAGGTAATGGATTTGAATTCCCCTTTCCAACAAGTTAAATTTTAATAAGGGATTTAAAGTCCCTTATTAAGGTAAGGGATTTGAAGTCCCCTTTAAGGTAAGGGATTTAAAGTCCCCTTTTCAAAAGTTTAATTTTAATAAGGGATTTAAAGTCCCTTATTAAGGTAAGGGATTTAAATTCCCCTTTAAGGTAAGGGATTCACAATCCCTTGCTTTATCACTCGGCTATTTCGAGGGGATTTGAAGTCCCTTTCAAATAACCTTAATAAGGGATTTGAATTCCCTTATTAAGGTAAGGGATTTAAAGTCCCCTTTAAGGTAAGGGATTTGCACTCCCATGCTTTATCACTCAGCTATTTTGAGGGGAGTTGAACTCCCCTTTCAAACATGTTTAATAAGGGATTTGAAGTCCCTTTTCGGATGTATAACTGAGCATCATACAACTTGTTTGTTTTAAGATGCCAAACATAATGCGTAGAAAGATCCAATTTTCATTTCATGTTTCACTTCTCATTATAGCATAGTGAATGCACATTTGTCAACCAAAAAGGAAATAATGGCAAAATTGTTCTTTTCCCTTCATTTAATCTTATCATTTAATGTGATAATGCATTGAAATTATACCATTCGACGATAAGTAATCCGCCCTGTTTTAACCTTTAAGAAAGATTAAAAAAAGGACCTCTCCTTTTTATTATATATATATATATATAATATAGATATATATTATTTGTATATGGGTAGAATTTTACGGGATATAATTAACAAAACTACATGGCAATTTTTGTCGTATTTATTCGTATAGATCAATAAGGAATAAATAACGAAATTTACTTTTTATAGGATTTATAGGAAACTTCCAATGCGATTAGATGAAAATAAGGGGATATTTACAATCCCCGAATTTGGTAAAATACAACTTGAAGGATTTTGTCGTTTTATCAACCAAGGCTTAATAGAAGAACTGAATAAGTGTTCAAAATTTTATAGCCCAAATAAAGAAATTGAATTTAGGCTTTATGGGAATGAATATAAATTAGTAGAACCTTTAATTAAAGAGAGAGATGCTGTATACCTATCTGTTACATATCACTGTAAATTATATGTACCAGCAAGATTGATTCAGAGAACTCGTGGAAAGATACAGAACCAAATTATATTTTTGGGAAATATTCCTTTAATAAATTCTAAAGGAACTTTTGTAGTCAATGGAAATTACAGAGTCGTGGTCAATCAAATATTAAGAAGTCCCGGTATTTATTACACTTGGGAACGAAAAACGTTAGGAAACATTATCTATCTCGGCACTATAATTTCAGATTTGGGAGGAAGATCAAAATTAGAGATCAATATAAGCAAACAAAGGATATGGATTCATGTAAGTAGAAAGAAAAAAATATCTGTTGTACTTCTATTGTTGGCTATGGGCCTAAATCTCAAAGAGATTCTAAACGATACTCGCTATACGAATTTCAAAGCATTTATCCTTTCCGAGAATGGAACGAAGGAGTACAAGGAATGTTGCGAATGGACGAATTTTGGGAAGGAAGATGCGATTTTGGCACTTTATAAGGAACTCTACATAAGTGACGATGACCCTAAAAAATACACTTTGGAATTTTCCGATTCTATATGTGAAAAGTTGCAAATAAGCTTTTTCCGAACTAAATGTTTATTAGGAAAGATTGGTCGACGAAATCCGAACAAAAAACTGAATCTTGATATACCCGAGAACGAAATTTTTTCATTACCACACGATGTATTGGCTGCTGTGGATTACCCTATTAGAGTGCAATTTGGAACGGGTACACTCGATGATATAGATCACCTACAAAATCGATATATTCGTTCTGTAGCAGATTTATTACAAGAGCAATTAAGATTAGCTCTATATCGTTTGAAAGAAGGAATTTCAAAAACTAAATTTAAATTATATAAAAAAAAAGATCCTAAAAAAAGTTTAGTAACTCCTAAAAAATTGGCAACTTTACTCCCATTAACAGACACTTTTCAAGATTTTTTTGGTTTACATCCCTTATCACAATTTTTGGATCAAACTAATCCATTAGCAGAAATAGTTCATAGCCGAAAAGTTAGCTCTTTAGGCCCTGGAGGATTGACAAGTCGAACTGCTACTTTTCGTACAAGGGATATTCATCCTAGTCATTATGGACGTATTTGTCCTATTACGACGTCCGAAGGAATAAATGTTGGACTTATTGCATCCTTATCTATTTATGCAACGCTTAGTCATTGCGGCTCTTTACAAAGTCCATTTCATAGGATATCTGAGAGATCGAAGGAAGAACATATGGTTTATCTATTATCGGGAGAAGATGAATATTATCGGATAGCTACAGGAAATTATCTGGCATTAAATCAAGGGGTTCCAGAGGAACAATTTACTCCAGCTCGATTTCGACAAGAATTTCTAGTTTTTGCATGGGACCAAATCCATTTCAGAAGTATTTTTCCTTCCCAATATTTTTCCGTTGGAGTTTGCCTTATTCCTTTTCTCGAACATAATGATGCGAATCGTGCTTTAATGGGTTCTAATATGCAGCGTCAAGCAGTTCCACTTGTTCAACCTGAGAAGTGCATTGTTGGAACAGGGTTAGAGGGTCAAGTAGCTCTAGATTCAGGAAGTGTAGCTATAGCTAAGGAAGGGGGAAGAATTCAGTATATTGATGCTGGAAATATAACTATCACTTCATCCGTTGTTCAAGACACTATAGGAACAGAATTGATTGTATATCAACGTTCTAATAGTAATACTTGTATACATCAAAAACCCCGAGTTCGTCAAGGGGAATATGTAAAGAGGGGACAAATTATAGCAGACAGTGCGGCTACAGTAGGGGGAGAACTTTCTTTAGGAAAAAACATCCTAGTGGCTTATATGCCATGGGAAGGATACAATTTTGAAGACGCAATACTTATTAGTGAACGTCTGGTATATGAAGATATTTTTACTTCTTTCCAGATCGTAAGATACGAAATTGGAGCTTATTGGACGAACCAAGGCCCCGAGGTAATCACTAGAGAAATACCCCATTTAGATGCTCACTTACTCCGTCATTTGGACGAAAACGGCCTTGTAATGATAGGATCTTGGATAGAAACAGGTGATGTTTTAGTGGGCAAATTAACACTTGAAGCAGAAGAAGACTCACTATTAAATACTCCAGAAGGAAGATTATTACAAGCTTTATTTGATATTAAGGCACCACCTACTGGAAAAGAAAATTGTTTTAGAGTCCCTAAAGGTGTGAGAGGCCGAGTTATCGATGTGAGATGTATAGAGGAAGAAGATTATTCTGGCGATATTGTGGAAAAAGTCCATGTATATATTTCACAAAAACGTAAAATACAAGTGGGTGATAAAGTAGCTGGAAGGCATGGTAATAAAGGTATTATTTCAAGAGTTTTGCCCATACAAGATATGCCTTATTTACAGAATGGAACACCAGTGGATATGGTATTAAATCCATTAGGGGTACCTTCACGAATGAATGTAGGACAGATCTTTGAATGTTTGCTCGGTTTAGCAGGAGAACTAATGAACAAACATTATAGAATAGCACCTTTTGACGAAAGATACGAGCGAGAAGCTTCTAGAAAACTAGTGTTTTCTGAGCTTTATAAAGCTAGCGAGCAAACAGCTAATCCATGGGTATTTGAACCTGATCATCCTGGAAAACATAGATTAATTGATGGAAGAACAGGAGAAATTTTTGAACAACCTGTTACAATAGGAATAGCTTATATATCGAAATTGTGTCATCAAGTTGCTGACAAAATTCATGCACGTTCCAGTGGACCTTATACAATGGTTACACAGCAACCTCTGAAAGGAAAATCCAAACGAGGAGGGCAACGACTAGGAGAAATGGAAGTTTGGGCTCTAGAAGGTTTTGGTGTTGCTTATATTTTACACGAGATGCTTACTTTGAAATCTGACCATATTGATGCTCGTGAAAAAGTATTTGGTGCCATTCTCACTGGAGAGCCAATGCCTAAATCTAGCACTCCTACAGAATCTTTCCGATTGCTCAGTCGAGAACTACGATCTTTAGCTCTAGAATTGAATCATACTATTCTATCTGAGAAAGACTTTCAGATAGATAGGAAGGAAGTTTGATCAAAATCAATCAAAATTTTTTTTTATGAGTGAACAGGATAAACATCAACAACTTCGAATTGGATTAGTTTCTCCCGAGCAGATTCTTGCTTGGTCTGAAAGAATTTTACCTAATGGAGAAAGAGTTGGAGAAGTGACTACAGACTATACTTTAGATTATAAAACTTATGAACCCGAAAGAGATGGGTTATTTTGTGAAAAAATCTTTGGGCCTAAGAAAAGGGGAGTTTGTGCTTGTGGAAAATCTCGAGTCATCGATAATGAAAAGGAAGACCACAAATCCAATTTTTGTGCCCAATGTGGAGTTGAACTTGTTGTGGATTCTCGAATTCGAAGATATCGAATGGGATACATTAAACTGGCATGCCCCGTTGTTCATATTTGGTATTTCAAACGGCGTCCCAGTTATATCGCGGATCTATTAGATAAAACCCGTAAAGAATTAGAAGACCTAGTATACTGCGATGTGTGACTTGATCACAAGCTCCTATTAATACAGATCCGTTAAAACTGTCATCCTATTAAATCTAATTGGGATGCCCTTAGCTCTGACACGTCCCTCGGGAAGAGTAGCATGAAGCTCAGAGATGTTGATAAAGAGGCATGAATCTAGGGTTAATATCTTGTATATTAAATTGCTAATTGGACTTCGTAAAAACACTTCTTTTCTTATAAGAATGGTTCATTTTGTTTCAGATTATCCTTTATTTCTTCGAGACCAAAAAGAATATATGGTTATAGGAGTCTATTCATCGCACATATGCTTCAAAAAGTATTGTAACCATCGAAGTAAAGCAGAAACCTACAGGATCAAATAGAACGAGATACAGACAAGTAAATCCCTTATGAGTTTCAAATGAATTGAAGGTCTTTAGCAAAGAAATGTATCGTTCAAAAGGGAGGAGACTGCTCAATAATTCCGTATTTATGTTTTAATACGAATCGTAAACGAATATTTGAATGAACTTGTAACTTGAGCAAAGAGTAACTATTTTATTTAAGAGCAAAAAACATTATTATGCATAATAATAATTATGCATAATAATACAAAATTACTTTACGTTTTGTTATAGTTATATAGTTACTTGAGCCGGATGAGAGAAAACTTTCATGTCCGATTCTGAGGGGGGGAAATCCTAGAATAACCTATCCAAATGTTTGTATTACTAGGCCCATAGCTAATAAGCCAACTTTATTGCGATTTCAGGCTTCACTTAAATCTAAGTATCAATCCTGGCCAGAGATTACTGCTTATTATCTCTCTTGGGATTTTGATTTTGGGCTATTTCAAGAGAGAGAAATAGCCCAAAATCCAAACGAGGAGGGCAACGACTAGGAGAAATGGAAGTTTGGGCTCTAGAAGGTTTTGGTGTTGCTTATATTTTACACGAGATGCTTACTTTGAAATCTGACCATATTGATGCTCGTGAAAAAGTATTTGGTGCCATTCTCACTGGAGAGCCAATGCCTAAATCTAGCACTCCTACAGAATCTTTCCGATTGCTCAGTCGAGAACTACGATCTTTAGCTCTAGAATTGAATCATACTATTCTATCTGAGAAAGACTTTCAGATAGATAGGAAGGAAGTTTGATCAAAATCAATCAAAATTTTTTTTTATGAGTGAACAGGATAAACATCAACAACTTCGAATTGGATTAGTTTCTCCCGAGCAGATTCTTGCTTGGTCTGAAAGAATTTTACCTAATGGAGAAAGAGTTGGAGAAGTGAATACAAACTATACTTTAGATTATAAAACTTATGAACCCCGAAAGAGATGGGTTATTTTGTGAAAAATATTTAGACCTAAGAAAAGGGGAGTTTGTGCTTGTGGAAAATCTCGAGTCATCGATAATGAAAAGGAAGACCACAAATCCAATTTTTGTGCCCAATGTGGAGTTGAACTTGTTGTGGATTCTCGAATTCGAAGATATCGAATGGGATACATTAAACTGGCATGCCCCGTTGTTCATATTTGGTATTTCAAACGGCGTCCCAGTTATATCGCGGATCTATTAGATAAAACCCGTAAAGAATTAGAAGACCTAGTATACTGCGATGTGTGACTTGATCACAAGCTCCTATTAATACAGATCCGTTAAAACTGTCATCCTATTAAATCTAATTGGGATGCCCTTAGCTCTGACACGTCCCTCGGGAAGAGTAGCATGAAGCTCAGAGATGTTGATAAAGAGGCATGAATCTAGGGTTAATATCTTGTATATTAAATTGCTAATTGGACTTCGTAAAAACACTTCTTTTCTTATAAGAATGGTTCATTTTGTTTCAGATTATCCTTTATTTCTTCGAGACCAAAAAGAATATATGGTTATAGGAGTCTATTCATCGCACATATGCTTCAAAAAGTATTGTAACCATCGAAGTAAAGCAGAAACCTACAGGATCAAATAGAACGAGATACAGACAAGTAAATCCCTTATGAGTTTCAAATGAATTGAAGGTCTTTAGCAAAGAAATGTATCGTTCAAAAGGGAGGAGACTGCTCAATAATTCCGTATTTATATTGTAATACAAATTATAAACGAACATTTGAATGAACTTGTAACTTGACCAAAGAGTAAATATTTTATTTAAGAGAAAAAAATTATTATGCATAATAATACAAAATTACTTTACGTTTTGTTATAGTTATATAGTTACTTGAGCCGGATGAGAGAAAACTTTCATGTCCGATTCTGAGGGGGGGAAATCCTAGAATAACCTATCCAAATGTTTGTATTACTAGGCCCATAGCTAATAAGCCAACTTTATTGCGATTTCAGGCTTCACTTAAATCTAAGTATCAATCCTGGCCAGAGATTACTGCTTATTATCTCTCTTGGGATTTTGATTTTGGGCTATTTCAAGAGAGAGAAATAGCCCAAAATCAAAACGAGGAGGGCAACAAGTAGGAGAAATGGAATTTTGGGATCTAGAAGGTTTTGGTGTTGTTTATATTTTACATGAGATGCTTACTTTGAAATCTGACCATATTGATGCTCGTGAAAAAGTATTTGGTGCCATTCTCACTGGAGAGCCAATGCCTAAATCTAGCACTCCTACAGAATCTTTCCGATTGCTCAGTCGAGAACTACGATCTTTAGCTCTAGAATTGAATCATACTATTCTATCTGAGAAAGACTTTCAGATAGATAGGAAGGAAGTTTGATCAAAATCAATCAAAATTTTTTTTTATGAGTGAACAGGATAAACATCAACTTCGAAATTGGATTAGTTTCTCCCGAGCAGATTCTTGCTTGGTCTGAAAGAATTTTACCTAATGGAGAAAGAGTTGGAGAAGTGACTACAGACTATACTTTAGATTATAAAACTTATGAACCCGAAAGAGATGGGTTATTTTGTGAAAAAATCTTTGGGCCTAAGAAAAGGGGAGTTTGTGCTTGTGGAAAATCTCGAGTCATCGATAATGAAAAGGAAGACCACAAATCCAATTTTTGTGCCCAATGTGGAGTTGAACTTGTTGTGGATTCTCGAATTCGAAGATATCGAATGGGATACATTAAACTGGCATGCCCCGTTGTTCATATTTGGTATTTCAAACGGCGTCCCAGTTATATCGCGGATCTATTAGATAAAACCCGTAAAGAATTAGAAGACCTAGTATACTGCGATGTGTGACTTGATCACAAGCTCCTATTAATACAGATCCGTTAAAACTGTCATCCTATTAAATCTAATTGGGATGCCCTTAGCTCTGACACGTCCCTCGGGAAGAGTAGCATGAAGCTCAGAGATGTTGATAAAGAGGCATGAATCTAGGGTTAATATCTTGTATATTAAATTGCTAATTGGACTTCGAAAAAACACTTCTTTTCTTATAAGAATGGTTCATTTTGTCTCAGATTATCCTTTATTTATTCAAGACTAAAATGAATATATGGTTATAGGATTCTATTCATCGCACATATGCTTCAAAAAGTATTGTAACCATCAAAGTAAAGCGAAAACCTACAAGATCAAATAGAACAAGATACCTTATGAGTTTCAAATGAATTGAAGGTCTTTCATAAAGAAAAGTATCATGCAAAAGGGAGGAGACTGCTCAATAATTCCGTATTTATGTTGTAATACGAATCGTAAACGAATATTTGAATGAACTTGTAACTTGAGCAAAGAGTAACTATTTTATTTAAGAGCAAAAAACATTATTATGCATAATAATACAAAATTACTTTCCATTTTGTTATAGTTATATAGTTACTTGAGCCGGATGAGAGGAAAATTTCATGTCCAATTCTGAGGGGGAATCCTAGAATAACCTATCCAAATGTTTGTATTACTAGGTCCATAGCTAATAAGCCAACTTTATTGCGATTTCAGGCTTCACTTAAATATAAGTATCAATCCTGGCCAGAGATTACTGCTTATTATCTCTCTTGGGATTTTGATTTTGGGCTATTTAAAGATAGACAATAATGAAATAACATTATTGGTCAATAATGCAGAAAGAGGTATTGACATTGATCCTCGAGAGGCTCAGGAAACTTTTAGATTAGCTAAAGTTGATCTTGGACGAGCTGAAGGCAAGAAACAAGCAATCGAAGCTGATGTAGCTCTCAAAAGAGCTAGAACACGACTAGAGGCTGTTGATGCTATTTTGCCAAAATAAATTGTAATATCTACGCAATATTTTTATTCGAAGTAGATACATAACGATCATAAAGAAGTCTTCGAGTTGTCGATACCTAGATTTCCCTGTATTGCCCATACCCTCTGGGAAATATTTAAATTGAGCCATATTCCATTTTTTATTTTTTCGTAGAAAATTCAAAATTATATTGATATATGCTTATATATATTATATATATATATATATATATATATATATATATTATATATATATATATATAATAAAATTCAAATGAATAAAATGACCTTTAGATACTTAAAAAATAAAATAGAAAAGTCCTCGGCCTCGGGTCAATAGAAATAAGAAATTGGGTTGCATCATACATACATAACATGATACAATATTATTTGAAAATAATAAAGGATAAAATTGTTTTGTTTTGCATATTAGAATTCTTTACGTTCCACACTCATGTCGAGTAGACCTCGTTCTTGATAAGAGCTATTAACTAATAAATCATAGGGAGGGACTTATTTATGTCACCAAAAACAGAGACTAAAGCAAGTGTCGGATTCAAAGCTGGTGTTAAAGATTACAGACTAACTTATTATACTCCACAATATCAGACCAAAGATACTGATATCTTGGCAGCATTCCGAGTCACTCCTCAACCGGGAGTGCCCCCCGAGGAAGCGGGAGCAGCAGTAGCTGCCGAATCTTCCACTGGTACATGGACCACTGTTTGGACCGATGGACTTACCAGTCTTGATCGTTACAAGGGACGATGCTATGATATCGAACCCGTTCCTGGAGAGGAAAATCAATTTATTGCCTATGTAGCTTACCCCTTAGATCTTTTCGAAGAAGGTTCTGTGACTAACCTGTTCACTTCCATTGTAGGTAATGTCTTTGGATTCAAAGCCCTACGAGCTCTACGTCTGGAAGATCTACGAATTCCTCCTGCTTATTCAAAAACTTTCCAAGGCCCACCACATGGTATCCAAGTGGAAAGAGATAAATTAAACAAATATGGTCGTCCTTTGCTGGGATGTACTATAAAACCAAAATTGGGCCTATCTGCCAAAAATTATGGTAGAGCCGTTTACGAATGTCTCCGTGGTGGACTTGATTTTACCAAGGATGATGAAAACGTGAATTCCCAACCATTCATGCGCTGGAGAGATCGTTTCTGCTTTTGTGCAGAAGCAATTTATAAAGCTCAGGCTGAGACGGGTGAGATTAAGGGACATTACTTGAATGCTACTGCAGGTACATGTGAAGAAATGATGAAAAGAGCAGTATTCGCCAGAGAATTGGGAGTTCCTATCGTCATGCATGACTATTTGACTGGAGGTTTCACGGCAAATACTTCGTTGGCTCATTATTGTCGAGACAACGGCCTACTTCTTCACATTCACCGCGCAATGCATGCAGTTATTGACAGACAAAGAAATCATGGTATGCATTTTTGTGTCTTTGTAGTAGGTAAACTTGAAGGAGAACGAGAAGTTACTTTGGGTTTTGTTGATTTATTGCGTGATGATTTTATTGAAAAAGACCGAAGTCGTGGTATTTATTTCACTCAAGATTGGGTCTCTATGCCGGGTGTCCTGCCTGTAGCTTCAGGAGGTATTCACGTTTGGCATATGCCTGCTCTGACCGAGATCTTTGGGGATGATTCTGTATTACAGTTTGGTGGAGGCACTTTGGGACATCCTTGGGGAAATGCACCTGGTGCAGTAGCTAATCGGGTCGCATTAGAAGCTTGTGTACAAGCTCGTAATGAAGGACGTGATCTCGCTCGTGAAGGTAATGAAGTGATCCGCGAAGCTACTAAATGGAGTCCTGAATTAGCTGCCGCTTGTGAAGTATGGAAAGAGATCAAATTTGAATTTGATACGATTGATACGTTGTAATAAAGTAAGTAATCAACGGACTTTCGTCTGTTTGGTCCCTTAATCGAACCAAACTCGGCCCAATCTTTTAAGATTGAGCCGAATACTGAATGGATGGGAATAGATACCTAGGTAGAAGTTATTTACCTCTATCTAGAAATAACTTCTAGATATAAATCATGGATCATTCGGTGAGGGGTTGGTTCGGAAGGGATACAATTTCTTATAGTCCTTAACCATGGTGTCCGAAATGTTGTTTTGGACAAAATAAATTAAATCTTCATGATTTAACAGATTTATCTAATTTCTTCTAATCTATCTAGATGATAGCTAATTCGTAAATCAGCTTTGTCCACGAAGAAGGTAAATGAGATAATACAGTAGAATGGACTTCCAATCCAACAATTCAAAGTATCTATTTCAATATTTAATTATGCTATTGTGTAAAATTTAAAAGTTGTACATTAACGATGAAATAAAGGAGACAAGTAAAATGGGTGAAGAAAACAAGGATCGTGACTATATTGAAGAAAAAGTTGAAATTGAAGAAAAAGTTGAAAAAGACATATTCGATCAAAAAAAATATAAGCATTTGTGGGTTTTATGCGAAAATTGTGAGAACGTTACATATACTAAATCGTTAGTAGAAGAATTCAAAGGTGTTTGTCCACAATGTGGAGAAACTCTGCTAATGACTAGTTCAGATCGAATTGATCTTTTAATTGATTCTGGTACTTGGTTCCCCATGGATGAAGATTTCTCTTCTCTAGATCTTCTAGGTAAAAAAGATAAGATGCATTTTTTTAACATTGTAGCGGTTCGAGAGATTTCGAAATTATTTTACGACATAATTTCTCATAAATATTATAATAATTCTTATAAGACGTTTAAAACGTTAGTAGGATTCAACAATACTATTGTTAATATCCTTAGGGTTGTGATAGATAAGAAAAAAAGAGAATATTTGACACGTTATTTTTATGTTGATTCTCAATTACCTCTTGAGATGCTGCAAGACATTATTTGTACAAGTTTGGAAACAGTTAAACTATTAATGGTTGAAATAGGTATAAGAATAAAAGATGGAATCTCTAGGTGGAACAAACTATATCAAAAAGTATATAGATATTTTCTAGACTATTATTATATATATAATGTAGATTTTGTTGATTTTTTTAGAGATAAAGAAATTTTGCTTTCTTTTAATTTTAATGAATATAAAAAGAATTTTCTTAATGAAGATAGTTTAATTTCTTTTAGTGTACTTTCTTTTAAAGGTTTTAAAGATTTTGATTCTATTCAATCTTCCTATATAAAAAGAAAAGCGAAAAATATACATATACTTTGCGAATTACGTCAAAAATTAGCTGACGTAGGGTATGAATTGCAGGTAATGATGATAAATTTATTGAAAATAAAACAAGACTATGCTGAGCACTATGGAACGTTTATTGACGATGACGACGACCCGTTTAAGAACACAGACGAATTTAGAACGCTTCGTGAGGATGTATTTCACGAAATAGAGAAATCCTATCTCCATAATATGGGTTTTGAAATCGAAAAATTTCTTGACCTTTTTGAAGAAGGGCTCTTCGGAGTAGTCAAATTAGACGAAACAATTGGGTCTAATAATTCAGAGGTGATAAAGTCGGAGTGTAATCCAGAAGAAGAATTTTGTAATATAGAAGAAATAGAAGAAGAATATTTCGGAGATTATAGCAATTTATATGAATATGAACAAAAAGATGATCAAAATGGATGTCCTAAACGAACAAATGATCATAATGAAAATGGACGTCCAACTCTAAAGGTAAATGGATCTTTTAGACAAACAAATGATAATAATCAAAATGGATGTCTTATAAAGAGACGTCATATAGACGGTATATCTTACCAAGATTATGTTTCTTTAGAGTTTGATCGGAATAAAAATATAATTAGAAAAGATACTTCTATAGAAGATATATCTTATATAGAAGATATATCTTACGAAGATTATAACGATTCCTATCAAAAAGAAACAGGTTTACCCGACGCTATTCAAACAGGCATAGGTCGAGTAAATGGTATTACTGTCGCACTGGGAGTTATGGATTTCAAGTTCATGGGCGGCAGTATGGGCTCGGTAGTAGGTGAAAAAATAACCCGTTTAATCCAGCATGCTACTAAGAATTATCTTCCAGTAATTCTCGTATGTGCTTCTGGCGGAGCGCGTATGCAAGAAGGAAGTTTCAGTTTAATGCAAATGAGTAAAATAGCTGCTGCCTTGCATACACATCAAAAGGAAAAAAATTTGCTATATATTTCTATTCTAACATCTCCCACAACTGGTGGAGTGACTGCTAGTTTTGGTATGTTGGCTAATTTCACAATTGTCGAACCTAATGCATACATTGCATTTGCAGGTAAAAGAGTAATTGAACAGACATTAAATCAGATAGTAGAGGAAGAATCTCAAACGTCTGATTCTTTATTTGATTTTGGAATGTTTGATGTCATGGTTCCACGAGCTATTTTAAAAAAGTTTTTGAGTGAGATAGTTAAAATAATAACTTTTGGAATTGAAAAGTCTGAATAATTAAGTAGATCCCAAAAACAAGTCGAACTTTTTTGGCTTGTACATACTTAAAAATTTGATCAAGTTTTTAAGTATGTACAAGTGTTATTATAGGCGCACAACTAATATCAGACTCTCGTTGTTAAAGAGTGACTAATGACTATTACATTGATAATATATCATTATATATAAATAGGAGGAACAGTCTATTATGGCTACAGCAGAGCCAAGTATTCCAAAAGTACCGTTTAAAGAACCCAAGGAAAAGAAGGGAAAGAAGAGATTTATCATGGGTGAAGAACAAAAAGTCATCATTGAAAAAGAAGAAGAAGAAGAAAAAAGTAATCATTGAAGAAGAAGAAGAAGATGATGATGATGAAAAAGTAATCATTGAAGAAGAAGAAGGAGAAGTAGAAAAAGGATGAAAAAAGAAGATGACTCAACTTGGGCGAAGTATTCTATCAGCTATTTCGCGGGGGAGTGCTTTTTTTAGGTAAGCCACTCGATGAAGAGAGTGCGAGTCTAATAATGAAAAGTATGGTCTATTTAAATCAAGAGAATAGGGGAGAAACAATAATGTTTTTTCTTCACTGTCGGGGTGGAGCAATGGCATCGGGAGTCGCTCTTTATGATCTTATGCAATACGTAACAGGACAGATAAATACAATAGGCGTCGGTTTAAATGCTTCGATGGGAGCTTTTGTCCTACACGGGGGGACTCGTGGTAAACGGGCAGTAAGCGAAAATGGTAGAGTTATGATTCACCAACCTTTTATGTCTCCTTATGATAGTGATAAGGATAAGGATAATGAGGAGGAGGACTCCACCGATTTCAAGTTTGAAGATCCTGGCTTCGAGGCATTTTATCTGCGCTATTTGCGGCAGTATATTACAAGTACATATCTAGAAACATCAAAAATGGATTATTTTATGATCCATAAGCTAATGGAAAGAGATCATTTTCTGGATCCAGATACAGCGGTATCTTTCGGCATTGTCGACCAAGTTGGCGTAGTTGGCCTTTGGCCTCGACTTAAAAAGAAATCAAATGATAAAGATGATAAATCATCTGTTAAAGTTAAAAATGGTGAATATGGTAAAGATGATGACGATGGTAAAGATGGTGAAGATGGTAAAGATGGTGAAGATGGTAAAGATGGTGAAGATGGTAAAGATGGTGAAGATGGGAAGAAGATCGTGTTGACCTATCCCGACCGAGGAGAACAGGCCATTCGACAAGGAGATCCTGAAATTGCGGAGGTTTGGTTCGATCAAGCTGCTGAGTATTGGAAACAAGCTATAGCGCTTGCTCCAAGCAATTATATCGAAGCACAAAATTGGTTAAAGATTACGGGACGTTTTGGAGAATGAAAATATATTGATTACCATACAATCGTCAGAATTATGAAATATTTTCTACATCCAGGATAAATTAATGTCTCATACTATTCGATCGAATTAGCTTCTCTTATTGAGTTGTCATTTTAGACATAATTATATTGACAATATAACAAAGAATACCTTTTATGGATCGTTAATGAAAGGGATCTTTTGAATAGGGTTAAATCCCGTCCGGAGATATAAATATTGATTTATTAAAGATCTATTAATATTTTGAATAATTCAAAACTTTTGTGATTAATAAATGTGATCTAGGACATAAATCTGGATATGAAGATAATAATGATATTACAAATTACACCAATAAAATTAGAAATTATTTTACTAGTGTAATAATTTTATATAATAATGGGATGTAGAATGTTCTTTCCATTTTTATTATTATATACCCAAGGATTCAAATCCCTTAATGTATAAGGTATTAGTATAAAGATTTAGGATCAGTAAACTACTAGCGGATTACAATGGTTACACAGCAACCTCTGAAAGGAAAATCCAAACGAGGAGGGCAACGACTAGGAGAAATGGAAGTTTGGGCTCTAGAAGGTTTTGGTGTTGCTTATATTTTACACGAGATGCTTACTTTGAAATCTGACCATATTGATGCTCGTGAAAAAGTATTTGGTGCCATTCTCACTGGAGAGCCAATGCCTAAATCTAGCACTCCTACAGAATCTTTCCGATTGCTCAGTCGAGAACTACGATCTTTAGCTCTAGAATTGAATCATACTATTCTATCTGAGAAAGACTTTCAGATAGATAGGAAGGAAGTATTTTCAACTCTTCCGGTTGAGAAAAGGGCTTTCACAATAATCACAAATTGGAGGTATTTTTGAAGAATTTTAAGGGCTCATATAATAATATTTTTGGGGCATTTTTATTTTTAGGTGGAAATTATTATAAAGGGAGCTATTTTTGTTTGAAAAGAAATATTTTCGAGGTAATATTTTATTGTGAAATGGGAGAATTATAAGAGATGCATTCAAATATTGTAATAAAACTGTGTAATTATAAGTAGTTTAGGGGTTCATTTTGTGTTGAAAAAATAATTTTCAGGCCATTTCAACATTCATTTAAAGAGATTAAAAAAATTGGCTTGGGGCGCGCCCTCGACCCCGCCCCATATCATAGGCTGGAGCGTGCAAGGGGCATTGCCCTTGAACCCACCGGGGTTGCCACCCCCAAACCCTTGATGTCTGATTTGTTGCATAGTATGTTCCCAACACCCCTTTTTTCTCATGTGTCAAATACCTAAGGGTGAGGCTTGGTTTGACAGGTGGTCAAACCCCTCACCAAACAATATTTTTTCTTCTTTCTTGCTTCATTTTGAAGGTAGACTAGTGGTTCAGATCTCCCATAGTATTTTTCGAGCTACACATATTTGTTTAGAGTTAGGATATAAGAAAAGATAGGACTCCACAAAGTGTTTTGGACACATTTTCTGTGAGAGCCCGACATCCTATATTTTCTCGGGTGTTGCATTTTGTTTGAGTTTATTTCTTGCATCTATCATGTAGTCATTCTCTTACATCTTTACTTTGCAATCTAAAAATGAGATTCTCTTCATTGAAGTTTGTTCCATTCTAGAGGACCTAATAAAATTTGTGGAAGAGAATAGGACACTTAAAAAGAAAAATTCTCTTCTACATACCCTAATCCATGGAAAATAGGTAATTATACATGCCTTACATCAAAACGTGTTATCTTGTAGCATCAACCTCATATTGTGGACATTCATATTCTTGCTCCTAATCCATTAGTAGTTATTGCTCCTACATCCACCGACCTTGATGTGTCATTTTCTGAGTCCGATCCTACTCTTGCTTCGATCTTGATGTTACTATGCCTATTGCACTTGTTATTGCATGTTTACTTCTGCACATATGCCTATCAGTAGTAAAACACTATGTGTATCCCACATTAGATCTTGTTCCTCACCTACCTAGCTCTTTTGAGAAGCATACCACTACATTTGGTTCTCACGTGCTCTGTTTGATTGGTTATTTTGGAAAATTTATTAGTATATATTTACAAGTCATTTGCTTCACCTATACATCATGTTAAATGGCATTCTCACTATGGTATTGGTTTTCATGCAAATACTACTTCAAAGGTGATCACATCATGACAAAGCTCCAATTTTTTCTCGATCGACTCTTTATGAGGATTTTGAGCAACACATGACTCCTATTGTTCCTTCACTCGTGCACGAGAAACCTGATATTTTAGTTGTTAGGCATGATCAACCTGACACACTTTTTGATGTTTCCTTACATGCTCTAGTTTTACACTTTGCACAAAATCATATGCAGGAATATTCTTTGACCATCCGTATTAATTTGAGATGGATTTCTGATCACTTTTGGTGGTGACATAAGCATTCATTGAGATAAATCTACATGTGTGGCTCCTTCACCATTCAACTTCTGATTATTTTTGGCACTTTTGACATCACCTCCGGCAGCACTCCTTCAATATTTTGAGTGTATTATCCTTCTCCGAAGGGTAGTAATTTTGTTGATTACTGATGTCAAAGACTCCGCTTGACAGATCTCCTTGCATGGATATTTTCTTTTGTATCACAAATTCATTTTGAGTTTTGTTATCGAGCATTCAAACCATAGTGTAGACCAAAATTCTTCTTCAACAAAGTATGATTTTTTGAGCCATGATTCTTGGGATGTGTTAGCATATGGATTTTCAATGTAAATGACATCCAGAAAAAAGTACCTCCTCAATGAGGTGAGATGGAATGGAACATCAATGGAAAGAAAATTGAATGAGGGAGATGGAATGGAATGAAGGAAAAATGGAAAGGAATGAATGGAAGGAACATGCAAGAGTTAGGTAAAAGCATAGCCTAATATTGCATGGAGAAGAATAATAAATAACTAACACAAATAAAACAGAGTTTGCATCAGCTAAATGAGAATGAGTAAAAGGGAACACACGTGAGCAAGTAGATAATTAGAGCTTGATCACTATGAACTAGAACAACATATTAGTAGCATTGACAATAAGATCCAAGACAATATTTGCATGCAAGATTCAAACACTAACATCTAATGAACATAAGAACATCAAATGCTATAAGAGACAATGAATGGGACACAAAGTTCATATTTCATTAACTCCAAAATGTCTTCTCAAAAGAACACAAAGTTTCTTTCTTTGAAGTAAAGCTTGCATACAAAAGTATTTTCTTCTCCTCTCTCAAAGTCACCCTTTACAAATGAGCCCCTAACTTCCTTTTATAACCCAAAAGTTGGTTACAAGTAGTTAGGGTTTACATGAACATTAAATAGGGAACTTAAGTGACTTTGAATTTTTCAACCAACTTTATTAAAAGAAACTAAAAATAGAAATCTCTTAAGTTTTTTCCAAAAGTGAATTCAATAATAACATCATTTAAAATACCACTTTCAAAACATATGAAAAAAACCAATGCCTTATCCATTGAAATGGGGTCCACCTATCTCAATCGTATGAGAAATGGACTCTCCCACCCATGAGAAAATATAGGAAATCACCCTACCATGTTGTTGGCAAAACAAGGATCCTGATTCTTTGCCAATTCAAAAGATTTGAGCTTTTGCAATGTCTGGTGCATCTTCTCTTCTTCCGGAAAACAACTTGGGAGAAGACCAACCTCACAAAGTACCTACATTTCAAGAATCTTACCTGGTATGGTATGCAGGTCTACAACTTTAGATTGGATCTCTTCACAAAGGTGTTTGATTCTAAAACATTGATCCATAGAAGAAGTGGAAAAAACATCAACATGAGTATACATTTCATGTATCAATTTTGTAAATCTGCTCCACCAGATGTTGTATTGAATTCCTTTGGCTATGTTCATTGATGAAGGTACAAGGAATATCTTTGATGAAGACTTGAATGGAAGAGAGCACATAGGCTTCATTACACAAACTATCAAACTAAATTACTAAGTCTTCCAGAATCATTTTCCTGGACTTAACATGATTTAACCATAGAATTTGTGTCATGCGATGATCAAACTCAAGTATTCCCTCTAAGGCTAAGAATGTAGATTCCATGCAAGCAAGATCCTGAAGACTTGGAAAAATCTGATCCAGTGTTATTAATTTTGTAATGAGGCATTCCTTGAATGGAAACACTAGATCAAGGTAGGCATAAATATTCTTAGATATTTTTATCACCTCATCAATTGTTCTCAACCCACCACTTTCTATCTCAGAAACCCATGACCTTAGAGTGTGCCCTAGAGTGATCACATCCTTTGATTGATTGAGAATTTCTTGATCCGGGATGGCCACCATCTCTGGAACAGGAAAAGAAGATGCAATTGGGTTGATCAAATGTTGAACATATGAAATCAACTGATTCTTTTCTTCCTTGAGTTGGGAAATTTGAGATTTGTATCTCTCCAACCTTTTAAGCACATTGTTCATTGAATCCTTTTCCATAACAACATCACTTTCAAAAGTGGTCTTTCCAAGGGCTATTTTGGATACTTCATAGTCAGTGACTGTCATGTCCCCACGATCCTTTTTAGTAGTTAGGAACTACAATTTCTACAAATTTATCTCCGCTATCATCAATCACTACTCTGGAGAAGACCTTAGGATTTTTGGGCACAACTTTGTTGGAAAGGGCAGAAAGAGATTCCAAATCAATGTTGGCCACTTTGACCAATCTCTTTCTCTTTTTATTTTAGAGTCAACCCAGGTTGGTGTTTCATTCATTAATTTGACACAAAAAAATTGAGAACTAGAAGAAAATTTCTTTTATCTTTCTCATGACTAAAACCAATAGGAAGTTGTTATGTGGCCTCAATCCTTGGTGAAGTAGCATCTACAACACATTCTTTATTATCCTCATGTTCTTGTGAAATACCCTTATCACTTGGATGCTCGAAGAATTAGATATATGTACCACTGGGATTTGCTTGGACTCTGGTGTATGACATTGATGATTTGGATCTTAGTGGGCCTATTAGAACTCTCAATGATGTGAACAGATGAGTTTGGGGTAGAAATACCCAAAACATGTTCTTTTCCTTCCCGAAGATGCACACTTTTTACCGATCCTTGAGACACCGCTTCTTTATTAGAGACAGGTTTGGGTAACCACCGACTTTTCCTCTGAGATGTGTGTGATGATGTTGGTGGAGACTGGTGTGAAGAAGTTTGCACCACCTTTTTTTGTGTAAGTCCTCCTCTCAGTTGGTAGTTTCTGTATCTTAAACATATGTTCCTAAAATGGGAGAGGATTGGCTATTTGATTCTCATACCACATCATAGTCCTTTTCAACACAAGTTGATTCATGACATCTAGAGAAGTTTCATCTCCTTTACTCCAATCAATACCAGGGAGTGGAGTGAAAACTATCTGATCATAGGCAGGATCCATAAGATCAATTCCATTATCAACAAGGGTCAAAGGAGGATCCCTCAATCCATAATTTTCTATCTGAGCCAGTGTGAGATGAGAAAATTATCGTCATCTTACCTCCCTGTCATCCACACATTCTACCCAATAGTCTTCTATGTTTGCCTTGTGCCTATATCTTGCTCCTAGGGCTTTTTCCATGGATCCTTTAATATCAAATTGAGCCCTACTTGTGAAAGAATGTATAGTCATGAGGGAAAATTCTTTTCCATAAGTTCTGCACTATGGGAATTTGGACATTTGTATTCCCCAATCTGAATCGGGAAATGAATGCCTCCTTTATGCATTTATCCACTAGTAGGCAATGGATTTTGAAAAGCTGACGTGAAAGTTCCATCAATGCCATTTTGTCACTGACATATTTAGGAAGTTTGTAAGGAGCTCCCACAAATCCATCAACTCGTATATAGGAGTAAGAGGGAAACTAGATAAACCAAGTTCCCCATTGTTTTATCACTGCCTTGGCATCTTCTGAAAATCTTTCCTCTGGGTTTCTCCTTAGTGACTGGATTATATAGAAAAGGAAAGCATCATTTACCCTCCGAAAATGGTGAGAACCATTCTTGAACTCCAACTGTGGGTAAAAGTGAAAAACACTATTCTTGCTAGGACCCATTGTACCTCTAGTTGTTAGCCCTGAAAATATCCTCCTTCTTGCTACAACATAAATCAAATATGAGGTCATGTAAAAATGACATGTCATCCTTACCTCAATCAATTTCTTATGGAGAGTATTGCTAATGATACTTGCCCAATCAATGAACATATTTGCATCAAGAATGATACAAATGAACTTGTACATCCAAGGATGAAAATTTCTAGCGGAAGGAAGACCAAAAACCCTGCTGAGGAGAGTAATCATATCTCCTATTTCTTCATGAAACTCTACCCAAAACAACTCTTTGGGAATTCTTGAAGTGTGAGTTTTTGGTTTGACCAACCAATTTTTACCAACCATCTTTGACCATCTCAAAGGATTTTCATCCCAAAATTGTTGTGTCGATTCTTGTGTGATGTCAACATTTTCTTCATGAAGTGGCACTCTTAACAAATCCTCCATATGATCTGAGAATTGAGTAGAAAAGGTTCATCTCTATCATTAAAAATTCCTCGACGCTCAGGATCATAATGTTCGACACAAGCTAGGAAAATTTGGGGCATTGTATGGCAACTGGAAACGCTTACTTGAGGTAAGCCGCAACGATAAAGCCTTTTCGAAAAAATAGTCCTCCCTTCCCATCTTACCCTGTCACAGAATTGAACCATATCCACGTGACCCATATCGGTATCTAAAATATTATCATACGCTAAATTTAAGGATGATGCTGGAACTAATCCTTGATATGTGTATTTTAGCACCGACTTATTAGAGCATTCACCCATTATGAATTTTTAAAATGGAAAGGAAAAGAAAACATACACTGGGAAGGTGGTATGTCTAAGTCTTTGACCATCATTTTCAAAAGAAAAATACGACTCCCCTTTTAAATTATTAAAAAAAAAAAAATATAAGTGGTGTCAATTCAAAATGATCATACAAATAAAATATTGAGACTAAGCTCAAATCACCATCCGAGTTAAAAATACTACAATTTTAGACCATTTTTATTATTTCTAGTAATGCGTGGGCTGCATGAGCCTGGTATTTTTCTTCTTTGGCAGCGAATGATATTTTTCCGTTTCCCGACGCATGGATCTTTTTCTTTCCATAGGCTTGTATGGATTTTTTTGTTATTATCTTTGGACCTGCGTTTTGGACTAATCTTTGACAACTATGCATGCATTTTCTGGAATTTTGGCGTGAATGGTCTTTCTTGGCTTGGGAAAGGTGAACTGGTCTTTGACTTCAAATTAACTCCCTCTTAGCATGTGTGGCATGTTCTTTCTGCATTGGCGTGGATTTTTATTTCAACATGAACCTCCAAACAATTTTTGCATGGATATTTCCTTCAGGTAATGTGTGGGCTTCTATATATTCTTTTTTAAATAATAAAAAAAAACATGAGTATGATCTGGAGAATGCGTTGAACTTCACCTTTTTGTCTTTGTTGCATGCGTGGTCATTTCCTTGGGCTTTCATATTAATTCCTCCTTGTGCATGCACTGAAACGGTGGTCTTGTCTTCTCCTACACGTGGGCTTCTGCTAAAACCAACACATGGTAATAAAATGTGTGGGCTTTGTTATTTGTTATGGCAAATTTGTCTCCTCTTGGTGGCCTCTTCCAATTGTTGTGTGGATCTTCTTCCAATTGTTGTGACAACATGGATCAAAAATGACTTTCTTTGGCGTTGAATGATATTTTCCTAGACACCTCTCTAAACGTATGGGCTGCTTATTTTTCTTGGTATTTAATAAAATGTGGGTATCTCCATTCACCCTTGATGTGGCCTCTTTGAGAACACCGTTGTTTTCAGATTTCCGAAATGTGTGGCTTTAAACAACCTTTACCCATGTTGATCTCAACCTCTTTTACAATGAATGAGGCCTCCACTTCCTTCTTCATTCCAATCATTGGCTGGTTTTTGGTATGTGTGCATTAATCGATCAGGAACTCTGCACAAAGCATAAAGGATCCAGAACAATGGAGAAATATGGCTTCTTATAACCTTGGGATCCTAAAATGGAGACAAGTACCTGAGCTCTCAAGGTTTTCTAGCTCTAGCTAATGCTCGTGCCAGGTTTCTATGTGAAAGCTAAGGAGTGCCTGTAGAATGAGCTTTTCCTTCTTCTGGCTTTGGATGTCTACAATATTTTCTTATTTCTCCTTCTTCCCAATTTCTCCCACTTCTACAACCTCTTGTAACCGTCTCCTTCCCAATTTCCGGATGATAGAAGCAAAATTGAAATTGTCCACGACAATTGGAAGTGGAAGAATAATTGCCCCCAACAATTGCTCACGGCAATTACGACAATTAAATAAAAAAGAAAAGTTCTTCCAAGTTTGTCAAACAACTTTCATGAGTATTAAATTAATATTTATTAATTAAAAACCCTAAAATTTAATAAATATTAATTTTATTAAATAACAGGTAAATATTAATTAAATAATTAAAACACAGTTTGTGTCGTAGCGGGAGAAGGGCTTATTCAAAATGGATGAAACGAAAACCAAAATGACCATGAGAATAAGATAATTTTTATGAGGGAGAAAAAAAATCACGTGAAAGAACACTTTGAAATTTTTAAGGATATTTCCCTTATCACTTTATGATTGGAAAATCCTCCTCATAGGCATATTTAATAGGCACTCCCTCCTTGTAAATTGAGAATTTGTGTATTGTACATTTGTGAGTTTATTAATAATATGGAGAGCATTATTTTGATCAATTGTTGGTTTTAGTTATGATTTTTCTTGTGTGTGAAAATTTCATGGATTTGGTAATGGTAGTTCTACCGAAGAGATTCTCAGTTAAGATTTTTCATCTCTAAAATTTTTGAAGTGCTCCGTAGGTGTCTTTTTATGTATCATAGGTTGTAGTAGTGCCTCGCGTAATGAAGGAATTGACATAATTTTTTTGTGAGTTTGAAATTATACCACTTTACAAGGGAGGATATCCATGCAAAAAGAGAAAACTTCATGATGTTTAGATATTTCCGTGATGGTCATGAAATGTTGCATGGGACCAAGAGAAAACAAGGGAAATCTACGTGAGTCGTGAAAAACTTTAAATATTCAAATTTCAAAGTATACTAAAGTCAACTCATGAAAATTCATATTTGTTCATGAAATGAACATGGTATATAAATGAATTCATGGGTGCACTCACGGTGTAATGATGTCATTTTGAAAAGAAAAGGAAGAGAGTGAGATGAGAGGATAATTTAATGAAGATATATTAAGATGATTTGTGAAGAAAGAGGAAGAGAAAACTCAAGCATATTTGAATGTCAAGTTTTTGAATAAGAATAAAGAGCATGAAGTACATAAGAAAAATGTAAAGCACATGTGTACAAAAACAACAGAAATAATTGAATAATAATTTATATGCCATCATTAGGTTGAAGAAACAACTATAGTGGGTGGATCATTTCTTTGCTTGAGTTGGTTCTTGGCACTAGGGATTGATGTCTCTAGTGAGTAGGTGCTCACAAATCAATATGAGTTGGTGCTTGACATTGGGGATTGGTGTCTCCAATGAGTAGGTGCTCAACATTATGGATTGGTGTCTTCAATGAATTGGTGCTCACAAATAAAGATGAGTTAGTTCTCGATTGAGGATTGGTGTCTCTAGTAGGTTGGTTCCTACAAATATTTTACATAAATATGGTGTTTTACAAGTGTTATATATTTTGTGATTATAATCATGTTATGAATACTAAATTTTAAATTGTAATAATTGTATTATATTGATTCACCTCCCTCTCAATATCAATTTTCTTTCTACAATTGTTATCGAGAAGGTCCCTTCAAAATAGTTTAACCACTGGAAGGTAGAACTCGAACAACACATGACAAGTTAAGAACATTTCTCCTCAAACAAGGCTCCATTTTTGTATGGAACCAATTATGTATTTTGGAGTATAAGGATGTGCACCTACCTAATGGATCTTGGATTTGATATATGGAAATATATTGTTAATGGTTATACAACTCCAACAACTCCTCCAACATATCAAGATGGAAATAAGGAATTAAAAGAAATGAAAAATATATGAATGCAATATTGAGTGGATTATGTGAGGATTTTTTTCAAAGTGATGCATTGTAGTTAAGTGAAGAAAATTTGGTATAAGATAAAGAATATATATGAAGGAGATGATAAAGTAAATAAAGCAAAACTCCAAATACATAGAGGTCAGTTTGAGAGTTTGAAGATGAAGGATGAAGAAAACATTGCATCTTACCTTCTCCATGTGGATGTAGTTGTCAATACTATTAGAGGACTTGGTGAAGAAATTAAGGATGAAACTATTGTGCAAAAGTGCTAAGATCTCTTCCTCTGAGATTTGATGCCAAAGTATTTGCTATTGAAGAGTTGAAATATTTAACTATCCTAACAATGGATGAACTACATGGGATTCTCATAGCATATGAGATGAGAACTGAAAAAGGTGATAAATCATCAAAGCAAGAAGCTACATTCAAAGCATCAAAGAAGGTGAAAAGTAAGAAACTTGAACCACATGATTGCTCCAACAATGAGTCAGATGAAGAAGAAGCTCACTTTGTTAGAAGGATGAAGAAAGGATCTAGAAAATATAAAGGTAAGTTACCATTCAAATGCTTTGATTGTGGAGAAAATAAAACTTGAAGGAAAGTAACATGTATTATCAATCCAAGAAGAATCATAAGAAAATAAGATCTGAAAGTAAGAAGAATATCTACAAGCACAAGAAAAATCTTTGTACCAAGGAGGAAAGTAACTCATCTAAAGAAAGCGTATCTTCCAGTGATAAAGATGAATTGTTGCTCATGGCCTTAGAGGTTACATAAATAAAATAAGAGATGGATTCAAAATATGATGAAGATACTAAATTTTAAAGTGAGTGGATCTTGAAGGTGAACTCACTTTCACCCTAGAAGAACTCAAGAACCTAAGAAAGAAAATTAAAAAATGAAAATAACAATTCTAGAAACTAGAAGATGAGTATGGTGTCTTAAGATCAAAGATAACACATGATCTTAAAGAATCCAATAAAATTATCATTAATCTAAAGATTCAACTAGAAGAGATGAAGAAGATGGATGAGGATGTGAGAACACAATTGAAACAGAAAAGAAGAATATTGTGAGAAACTTGAATGTGAAGTTGTTTCCTTAAGAAAGGAACTTGACTAAAAAAACTACCAAGTTAAACACATGTCTCAAGTTTGGAAATATCTTTGAAGTTTTAGAAAACATCATCAATAATCAGAGATCGTCGTTTATCAAAGCGGTTCTTGGGTATAATGATAAGTCTACAAAATAATATTGTAAAGAGTCTCTAAAGATGATAATTCCAGAGAAATCAAGAAGTTATGCAGATGCTCTTAAAAAAAAATCTAGAGATATGAACAACAAGAAGGAATAAGTGCATGTCCCTTAACACACAAGCAATTCAAATAAAAGCATCAAAAGGAAAAAAAGCCATGTTCCACAAGAAAATAGTACTTCTCCAAAGGGAAACAAGGATTCAACAAGAAGATCATTTCCTCCAAGGCGACATTACAAAATCAGGTTTCAAAATTCCTTTTATGGCTATTGTTTTTCATGTAACCAGTTTGGTCACAGAGAAGTAGACTACAGATCTCATGTAAGAAGTTTTGATAGGAAGAAAATGCAAACTCATATGTGTCCTCAAATAGAAATTACAACTCATTTGCACCTCTGATGAATTTTAATATTGAATGTTATAAGTGCCACAACTATGGGCATAAAGCCCACTTTTTTAGAAGTTGGAATGTGGAATCCTCTAAACATTCTAAGAATGAGGAAGTCAAAGAAAATCATAAGGATCAATTAGTTAAAGTTTGGAAGGATAAACATGAGAAATAATTAAATAAAGAAAAATCCATGATTGTTCAGACAACATTTCATGTACAAAATGAAGAAAATCAATGGTACATTGATAGTGGTTGCTCAAGCCACATGACTGGAGACAAAAGTAAGTTTCTCACTTTGAAAAAGGTAAATGGAGGTATTGTAAAATTTAGAGATAATGCCACTGCAAAAATTTTAGGTAAGGGTACCATTAGCTTAAACAATGGTAAATCAAAAACTGAAAATGTCTTGTATGTTGAAGGACTAAAACATAATCTTTTGAGTGTGAGTCAAATGAGTGATAGGGGATACACAGTAACATTTTATGTTGGAGGATGTGAAATTAGAAAGGAAAGTACATGGAAGGTTGTTGTTGATGCATGCAGGAAAACAAATAATCTTTACATTCTTAGTGATATTAAAGGTGAAAATTATTTCTTGGAAAATATATGAGAGTTGGATGTGGCATAGAATCATGAACCATATGAACTTTGACAATTTAGTCCAAATCAATTCCAAACAAGTTGTTAGAGACATGCTAAAGATTACTAAACCAAAAATACCATTTCCAAACACCAATTTGGAAAGTAGATAAAATCATCATTTAAGACAAATCAATATTCAACAATATTCAACCACAAGGTTATTAGAACTTATGCTTATTGATCTATGCGGATCGACAAAAACTAAAATCATGCAATGTGAGAGATATTTCATGTTATTTATTGATGATTATTCTAGGATGACATGGGTTACTTTTCTAAGAGAAAAGTATGAAGCATTTGAAAGATTTAAGGCATTCAAAGCATTGGTTGAAAATGAAACGAACTTGAAAATCAAGTGTTTAAGATCTGATTGAGGAGGAGAATTCACTTCAAATGAATTCATAGAGTATTGTGAATGTCATGGAATAAAAATACATTATTCAGTTGCAATAACTCCACAACAAAATGGAGTTATTGAAAGGAAAAATAGAACTATGTAAGAGATGGCCAAAACCATGCTAGATGAATCCAAAGTATATGAAAAAATATAGAGATAGGAAGTCAACACAATAGTCTATATTCTAAATAGAGGGAAGATCGAGTAAATAATAGTAAGACACCTTATGAACTATGGAATGGAAGACCAACAACTGTTAAACACTTCAGAGTATTTGGAAGAAAATGTTATATCAAGAAAGATGATGAAGACTTGGGTAAGTTTGAATCTAGATCTGATGAAGGTATTTTTCTTGGTTACTCTTCAATGAGCAAGGCCTATAGATGTTACAATATGAGAACATTCAAAATTGTTGAAAGTGAAAATGTGAAGGTAGATGATATCAAGTATAAAAGAGCATGATACAAGAAATTGATTATTCTGAAGAAGCCAACAACAAAGATGAAAAGGAAGATGAAGATGAAAAGGAAGAAGTTGAGATAAAGGAAACAAAAACACCATCCAGATTAGTCCAAAAGAATCATTCAAAAAATCAGATTATAGGTGACAAAAATCTTGGAGTACAAACCAAGAAGAAGACTGAAAATGCAGCAGAACATGTAAATTTGTCTTTGCTATCCAAAATTGAGCCTAAAAGCTTTGTTGAAGCAAGAGAAAACAAGCACTGGATTGGAGCTATGGAAGAATAAATTGATCAGATAGAGAAGAATGGGCCCCGGAGATTATCCCAAGACCTAAGGAAAAAAATTGATTGGCACCAAGTGGGTATTTAGAAACAAGTTGAATGAAGATGGACAAGTAGTAAGAAATAAAGAAAGGTTAGTATGTAAAGGTTATGCACAAGTTAAAGGTATTGATTTTGAAGAAAATTTTGCTCCTATTGTACGTTTAGAAGCCATTAGAATGTTTTGGCATTTTCTTGTTATAATAACTTTAAAGTCTATCAAATGGATGTTAAATCAACTTTTCTAAATGGGAATTTGGAAGAAGAAGTTTACATTGAACATCCAAAAGGATTCACATTATCAAATGATAAGGACTATGTATGCAAGTTGAAGAAATCTCTTTATGGATTAAAACAAGCCCCCAAAGCCTAATACTCAAGATTGGACACAAGTATCTACAACAACAAGGGTTCAAGAAAGGTATTGCTGATAATAGTATATACATAAAATTGAAGGTGAGAATCAACTGATTGTTGTTGTTTATGTTGATGAAATCATTTTTGGAGGAAGTAAGGATAAGATGTGTCATGATCTTGGTGAGGAAATGAAAAAATAATTTGGAATGCCATGCTTGGTGAGTTTTCATTCTTTATTGGATTACAATTTCTCAATATGAAAAAGGCATATTCATTTCACAAACCAAGTATATTAAGGAAATGCTAAAGAAGTTTAGAATGGAAGATTATAATCTAGTAAGTACACCCATGATCACAAGTTGTAAGTTGAGCAAGGATGATGAATCTCCTGAAGCAAATCAAACTCTTTATAGATCAATGATTGGAATTTTGTTATATGTAACTGCATCAAGACCAGATGTGATGCAAGCAGTAGGCATGGTAACACATTTTCAAGTTGCTCCAAAAGAAACTCATGTGCAAGATGTCAAAAGAATACTTAAATATCTGAAAGGTATGGTGGATTATGGTTTGTGGTATCAAAAAGGTGAATATTTTTCTTTAATAACATATACAGATGCAGATTGGGTTGGTTGTATAGATGATAGAAAAAGTACAAGTGGAGGTGCTTTATTTTGGGCAATAGTTTAGTATCTTGGTTAAGCAAGAAGTAGGCTTTTGTTTCTTTATCCACAATTGAGGTAGAATACATTGTTGCAGTAGTATCATGTTGCACACAAGTTCTTTAGATGAAACAAACACTGAAGGATGTCAAGGTAGAATTTGATTCTCCAATTTCCATACTCTATGATAATACTAGTGCAATAAATATCTCAAAGAATCCAATTATGCACTCTAGAACAAAGCATATTCCCATTAAATATCATTTTCTAGAGAGAACAAGTTGCAGATCAACAGGTTGGGTTGGATTGCATTGCCAAAAAGAGAAAATTGCTGATATTTTTACAAAATATCTTCTAGAAGAAGCATTTGAATATCTCAGATAAAAGTTGGGAGTGTTATCCTTTTCAGCAGGACATTAAATGGAAGCATATTTTCATGGGGAGAGTGTAGTGTGATTCTTTCCTTTGACATTAATGTTAAAGGGGAGAATTGAATTTTAAGAGAAGTAATACATCAAGGGGGAGCAATAGGAGAGTTAAAGCTAGGGAGAACAATAGATCAAGATGGAAGGTTTTGCAAGATAGTTAGTGAAGATGGTTGGTTGCCATCAATGACAAAGGGGGATATTGTTGGAAATATTGTCATTGATGTCAAAGGAATACTTGATAAGTATCTCTTATATTAGAAATATTGTCATTGATGCTTATAGATGTGTGCCCTTATGAAAAATATGATTTAGTTTGAATTCTACATGCCGCGCGCCAAAGAAAAAATTTTTAATAGTGTTTTCTAGGTTTGTGTAGTGTTCCACGGGTTTTGTAATGTTCTGTGGATTTCATTAGTGCTTCGTAGGTTTTTGTTGGAGTTGACATGTTCACACTTTGCTAAGTGGTTCGGATTATTTTTCATCCTACTTTGTTTTATCTTAGTTCACACAACTCATGAGGATAAGCTTAATATGGGAGTTTGTTTTATATTTTTGGGATTTCTCCATATATTGTGCATGTACCATTTGGTGTGCACAATAATAATAGACTTGGCACTCGACATTGAGGATTGGTGTCTCCAATGAGTTAGTGCTCATAAATCAAGTTGAGTTGGTGCTTGGCATTGGGGATTGGTGTCTCTAGTAGGTTTGTGCCTACAAATATTTATAATACAATTAATTTTGTGGCTAGATTTGGATAGTATCTACAAGTAATCTGTTCTCTGTGATTTTTCTCCCAAAAGTGTTTCCACATAAATCTGGTGTTTTGCAAGTGTTATATATTTTGTGATTGTAAGTGTTATGAATGCTAAAATTTAAATTGTAAATTTTTTATTAAATTGATTCACCCCCTCTCAGTATAAGTGTGCTTTCTACAAATGGTGTTAAACCCCAAGTGTTGGGAAGTAGAAATGGTTAAGTATTAGCCATGCATAGAGGAATAGCTGGAGGTCATTATGAAGGAGGATGCACATAGGTAACAAAGGGACATAAAATATTAGGACCGTGCGGAAGTATGTGTGCAAGTAGAAAGGCAATATAGGACAAAGAGGGGCACACGAAGCATGCACACAAGAGCGAGGAAATGAATACGGGTCATTGTGCGAAGGTGCGCCCAATACAGAAAGGAAGTCGGCGTGCAAAGGCTCGGGCATATGCACACGTAATCATGACTTAGCCAATTTCTAAGAAGAGGTTAAAAATAGGGAAACAGACAAACGGTGCAAAGCATGCAAAAAGGTCCATAAATAGGAAAAGAAGAGTAAAGCACACACAATATAAGATAAGGATGATGCATGAAGAAGATCTAATTATAGGATTAAAGCATGGATGAGGCCAAGCTATTTATAGCTCAGTCTAGAGTTAAAGAAAAGTTGTAAAAGGCATGCAACCTATATTTAGGGTGTCTATTAATAGGATTAATGCATGTAAGCGATGAAGGGAAAGTCCCCAATGTGTATAAATAGATGTTGTTCTCATTGTAAAATGTGGCTAAGTGTGATTTTGAGAGATTACGATGTATGTGAAGCATGTTAAGTGAATTTTATAAGTGTTGTGATTACGCACATGGATGTATATATGTAATGGATTATGCTTATGATGAACAATTATATGGATTTTTATGGTTGTTATTGATGAAAGTAATGTAGTAGAGATCCAAGTGTTGTTGTTAATGATCTGTGTTGATTAATTTCCTTATTATATGTGTTGCCATTGCTATATTGTGTTGTATCTTCATTCATGTTATAATGGTTAAGTGTGTTAACCGCATCTTGATAAGTAACTAAAGAGGGACTTGGTGGTTACGCACGTTTCGGGTGAGAGTTCGGATCTCTGTCTAGATGAAGTGTCGGTCTGAACCAACTAAGCATTGGTAAATAAAAATACTACAAAAAGTGTAGAGGAAGGTGCAAATATGATGGAGGGGGTGGTGGGAAAATGGAGAAGCATGAGGAATCGCAGTGTATACAAGCTTCCCCTGTCTACAAGTGGTGGTTAAGGAGACTCGTGAATGTACCCATAATAGAATCGCAAGGGCATAATTCTAAACCTCATGTTCTTATGGATGGATGCAATGCATTTGGTCATTGATGCAAGAATGCATTAGAATCCCCACGTGGATGAGTAGGTGAAAACACGGGAATGCCAATAACATCTCATAAATTTCACATTTCGATCCACCAAAGCTTTTTATGTAATATCTCTATTGTAATTAGTTGCTACATCGAGTCCAAAATATTTATTTTCCCTTTTTATTCTAATTTTCACTTTGCAAATTTTAATTAATTAGGGTTTGGGGATGGGAAGGTTGTGTTATTCTGAGGACATGGTGGCATGCGAGGTTTCATTTGATGTTTACGGTAGTAGGGCGACTATTATGAAATTTCCTTTTGCCTTCTACGACATGAGATGACCACTTGTAATGTTTTTACCCTCCACCGTGACAAAAATCGCTTTTTACTTTCTTTTACTCGTGTCAAAGTGTTGGGTGATTGCGAGCAACCCGTCCCATCGAGTTGAAAAATCTACCATTATTGCCTTTGTCACTTATGAAGTCGTTTGCCCGTTAAATTGTTGTTCCCAACTTATTGGAATCCTTCGAGCGTGAAGAAATTTCCATCCACATTTGCATTCCCGAAGAAATCGACAAAATCATAGAAGATATCGGGATCATCTACCACGGTCACGTTGTAGTAATACTAGCAAGTATGTAAAGAGAAAAATGGTGTGGAGAGAGTGTTTTGGAAAACATATTTATACTCATGTTCTTCTCTATTTGGGCTAGCTTTTCTCTTGGCATTTTAATCATTGGGTTCATCACCACCAATGCCACCTCATTCCCATTGTGTGTGCCACACACGAACTTGCTTCTAATGACCCCAAATACTCCACATATCGATTTATTTTGAATAAATTACAAGCTAATTAGTGTGTTCCTTTCTTGAACATGTCGACCTTGCTAATCTTTTAAGGCTATTTTGTCATTTAGTAGTCATAAATACTCAAATATGTGTTCTACGTTGTATCCAATTTGTAAAACAAAAAAACTCTTTCGCTCCCCATCACCTCAAAGCTTCAAATATGCCATGAAAAATCACAAATAACAACACGAAATAGAAAAATATTTGTTCATGGGATCCATATAGTACACCAATGGGTGCCACTCAAAGACTAATTAGTGTTATGCTCAGTATATCGACCGGGTTGGTGTGGTAATAACTATAAGAATAGTGTCGTGCAACATGTTCAAACCTTTATGATAGCATTCTTAGCAATGGCGAAGTCAACGAAAGAGTCACAATCGTAACGACCTTGCCTCGTATAGATACACATTACAATGTTTCAAATCTTAGGAGTGTTAAGAACCTATAATGTTGATGAAGCAATGTCAACTATGAATCCACAAGGAAAACTCTTGTGGTCGATATCTCGTTGTTCCCAGGGTGAACGTGGAGAATGGTCTATGATAGTGCAAAACAATATCACCAAAGAATGTTTTGTGATTATCTAATTCAATTATCGCATCGACTCGACATGGGATGCCAACTCCACTCAACATATCCACATCTCTATCCTAGGACACGCGTAGGCAAATTTCCCTTCAATTGAGGTGTGCTCGCCAACCCACAAATCACAAGGACTAACATTGCAAACACCAATTTGCACCTCACCCTCTTTTTTCAAGCAATTAACAAAAATGACACGTGGTCCAAGTGTAACTGATCATAATAAAAAAGAGTTTCACATAAGTTCATGCAAACATTTTCATTCCTCCCTTAAACCGCTTCTTTATTACCGTACTTCCTTTTACAATAGTTCATAACTCAAGTTTAACTTCTCTTTCCAACCCTTCCACATCTCGCTCGCATGCAAAAAGAATACAAGAACTGTAACCTATACGGAGAAACACCTGCTAGTAGATATTTTCTAAACAGGATACAGCTAATCTAGCGGCGTAAGAAGAGTGGATATGAGGGTCCATGTTGGCAGGGAAATGATGTAGACACTAAATTTTCCATTTGTTTTACGCAGTGGGCACTTGTTAATCAGATACTGCATGTCATGCAGTTGGATCCGTTTTTGACCGCCAACTCACACAATTACATTATTCTCCCTTACAGTCTAGGCCCTTCCTTTTCTTCTCGTACTCTTGCCGTTGTGAAGAAAACAATTGAACTGCTCTCTCCACGCTTGTATTATAATATGACAGAAGCGACAGCAGAAAAAGATTTAGATTTAATTGAGTTGGCTCTTAGTCGAATACTGAGAGACAACCCACATGTTCATTTTAGGGATGACGGAAATTCTAAGCTTATGCAGGATGAGGAGGACAGGCAATTGTTACTGAGATTGTTGGATCAGGTAGTTTGGTTCTTCTGATTTTGTATTTTTAAGGTTTTGGGTTTCCTTTCAGACCAAATAGGTCGATTGAACCATATCCTATAATTATAATTTTGTGGGGAATTGAATCTCTGCTACCATTTTCATCTTGGGATAACCATGACAAGTTGTTGAAGTGTGTATTTCCTCTTTGTGTTTCAACAGTAGATTTTGCTACAAGTTAGCCTTTAGGCCTTGAAGTTCTGTATTGTATTGGGTTTGTCTGATCAGTTCTTAGATGGATTAACCAGAAAACCAATGAAAGGTCTCCGGCAAGGTACCCATTTAGTTTGTTTTTAGTTATGTAAGGTGCCCACTTTCATTAGTCTACTGGTATTTCTTGTTTGTATGTGGTAGGAACCATTTGACAAATACTAAGGCATGGTCCCATGGAAGGGGGCTCCTTAAATATCTCAGCGGGTGCTGCTGAGAAAATTTAGGAGCATTTTAGCAGTTTTAAGGTCCCATGATTTTTTATTAGTTTCCTCAATAACATCCGCTGAGGTATTATAGGATCTCATTGGATATTTATGGTTATTTGTAGGAAAATAAAATCATATTTCTCTTTAAAATCACCAAAAAATAATGGCGGGAATGCATATTAGATTCTCTCAGCCCTAAACTGTAGGGGGAAACTCCCAGCCCCCTCTCCAGCCACCTCTTAAGTTTAGGGGGCTAAAAAAGTGGAGCTCCTATTTTTTAGGCCTAGATTCTATTATTTCCTGTAGCTGGCTTTAAAAATAAGCATGGGACCTTCTGCTGCACGAAAATAGGAGCCCAAGCCCCTCCATGGGACCTTTGATTCAGCACACAATAATTTCTCTTGGAAATTATAATGGATTCTTTTCAGCACATAACATCTCAAGCCGTCTCTGCTTATAATGGATTCTTTTCAGCACACAATAATTTCTCTTGGAAATTATAGGAAGTCGGAATGATATTTGATTTAGCACTGTTGACGTGTTATTCTAGGAGATGATCATTGTGTGTTGATAGAATGCCATTCTTTTCTTTCTTGATATGAACTCTGTATCACGTTTTATTTAATTCCTTAAATACTTTTCTGTGGCTCTGGGAAGATGTCCTGCAGCAACCGAGGTGTTTTTAGGAGTTCTGGAGAGACACTATGATATCACTCAGATTTTGATTTTTGGTTTTGAACCGGCTAGGTTTAGGGCTCAAACGCTCCCCCACACTTACTAATGGTATTTGGGTTGAGATCTTGTCTGTGGAGAATCTCTCCAATCAGTGATACACACTGGTGGCAGCACAAGGCCAGACCATCCTTGTGGCTTAGTTGCCTGAGGAATCACCCCTGTCCTGCTGATAGCCTAATGGTAGCAGTAGCAGCCCTATGTTCTCATCTCTGAGTTGAAAGCTTGGCTATGGAGAATTTTTGCAACTGGCTGTCGAAGGCCACACAATCCTGGTAATGATGGGATTGCACATAATTGTTAGAGGAATCATCCCATACTATTCGCAGTAGGGAATATGCAATGGCTGCCGAAGGTCAAGAAATCCTGGCACCCCTGGGATTACACCTAATTGCAGTACTTATCACCACAGAATTCTTTTCCAACAGGGTTTTGGTAGGGTAACCCCCGATTATACCTAATCGTACCAGGAATGACCCAACAATTCCTGCTAACTTTTTTGTTTCTTCTAAGTTCTGACGGAAGGATAAACATCTAGGTCCTTCGGAGTCTTTTAGCATCCATTGGTACCGGGTGCACAAGTAATCAATCTTCTTCTTCTTTGTGGTCAGAACTGATGGGTATCCAGTCTGTTATTTAATTTTCTTGGGACTCCGACCCAGCCTCATGGATTTCTACCTGAGTTAATGGCCTGACAATGCACTTTTACCATCATCCACATTAATAGGACTACAACCCTTTCAATATTCCTCGTAACTTTGGGGTATTACACCTAATTGTAGAAGCTATAAAACCATATCATATGCAGAAGGGGTTATGCAGTGGCTGTCGAAGGTCCCAACCTGGGATTAAAGCTAATTGTACAAGGAATTGCCGGATCCCTGTAGATGGCTATATCCTAATAGGCCAACCTCGAAGATGAATTCTGGCTATGGAGGTTTTCCCAGTAGGGGGTACACCCTGAGGACACAGGGATTGCAAATAATTGTAGGAGGAATTGCTCCAGCTCTTCAAATGGTAAAAGCTAATGGTCCCACATCTAAATCGAAATCTTTTCCATGAATAATTTCTCCAGCAGGGGCGACACAGCGGTCACTCGAGGCTAAATGATCCCGGGGATAAACCTAATTGCAGGAGGAATCATCCAACCTCGTGTTAGTCTCGCATCTGTGTGCTAAAGTTTATTGATATGTTTTGTGTATCATCTTTCTTTTGGGCATCCTCTGAAGATATATGGTTCTGATTTCTGAGAAGATGATGCTCTGTATTCACTATGTTTTTGTGGAGGTGCAGAGATGCGCCTTTAAATGTTATTCGGTGTATGTTTTGTGCTGTTGTAGGGTGTTGGACCCTCTTCAGATAAACCGTGTTAGTTTTGTATAAGTGGCTTACCTGGGAAGATGCTATTGGTGTCCACAATGGATTTTGTGGTTCTAGAGGTAAAGTGTACAATATCTACTCTTCATGGAGTGGATCCTCTCTTGTCACATTTGTAGGTTGGTGGGGTGATTTTACTCATAAATTTAGTAGTATTTTTGTTTGTTTGCACCTTGGGATTGTGGAGAATGCTACAAGTACCATACTTATGTCCTGATTGTTCAAGGCTTGTAGAAAATGATAACAATTGATCTCACCTATGTTTTCTTTCAGTTTCTTGGTTAGAAATTATAATTGCTGATGTTTTTAAGTGGGTGTGAGTATTTGTAGCTCTAAACACTTTCATGGACAAGATATAGTTCTCTCTCATTTGTGAATGGGTAAAAACAAATCCTGTACTACATTGCCTCACATTTTTGGCAACATTATTAGAATTGAATTCTTTTTGCTTCCTTATAATCATCTTTCTCTTAATTCCTGTCTTACAGCTGACTTCGTTAAGAGCAGAGAGAGATCAAAAGGCTTTACCGTCCATAAAAGAAAACTCAGGAAATTCTGGTTCAGCAGGCTTGGATGATAAGACGAATGAAATGAAAGATACCTTGCCAACAACAGATGAGCCCATCGAAGATGATAAAGCTATTGATGAAGAGATCATAAGAGAAATAAGAAGTGTGAAGAAGCAAAATAAGTTAACACATGTGGCTCTTGGCATTATACTTGTGTCAGGTGCATTATGGCGTTTATCAGAACTAACATTTGCTTTACGGATAAGTAACAAAATCTCTAATCCTTTTAAAGCAATAGCTGGTATGATAAGTGGCAACTTTAAAGTAACTCTGCCGGAAAACATGAGTTCTCATCTTCCTCGTGTTGGAGCTTCTGAGCGTGAGCTTCCTCGTGGGAAATCCCATCACTCCCTCTCATAGAGATGCCACCATCATTGAACAAAATTTTAAATGGTAGGCAACTCTCTGGATCCAACGGACACGCTGCACGGGTTGAAGAAAATAAGGCTTTGTTTCACTTATATACAAGAAAACTCTTCTAGTAATTCATGATTCAACGCCTTTGCAATATCTACAATCTATATCCATTGTACTCATATGGGGCAGTTTCATTAGTCCAATTTTAACACCATTGGGACACTTGTTATTATGTTATTAGATTTGGATTAAAGCCGATCTTGTTCAAAAATACAGTGAAAATGTATTATTATTGTTATTGCTACCATAATAATGCTATTATATTATATTTCAGAAATACTGTGAAAATGCAGAGGATTAGGCACACTCGAAATTCTTGAGGGGCATGGAATTCAGTGACAGAGCGCCTCATGTTTTAGCTTCACCATGGAAAATAATGTGCTAAAAAGGCGAGCTGGTCCATAGAAAAACATGGTGATAAGAGCCATGATTTGAGATATGCAACAAATTGACAATGATATTAAAAAGCTAAAATTGTTAGAAACATAAGAAAAGAGATGCCCAGGATTTCTAAACAGGGGCAGCACCGGAGTGTGAAATATTAACACAAAACAGTTCCACTAAACAGCAAAAATGCACAACAAGAAGATCATAAAAATTGATATTAAAATTTTGAAAAGAATTACAAATATATACTGGAAATCTTCTGCAGACTGTTGCTGTATACAGTCACTTAAAGTTGCTCTGTTTTAGTTCTTCTACCTGCTCTGTTATTTTGGGTGCCCCTTTTTTCATCTGTTATTGTCTGGAACTGCTTTGCTCATTTTTGGTTTCCACTGCATTCAAATCTCAAATCCAGGTGCTCAAAATTTCCCACCATTTTATTTTTTTCTTCATACAGAAAACAATCAACATTAAATTCAAACAATTAAAAAGTAGGTGCCTAAAATTCATTGGGATCATGCATAGATATGAAAAATAGTCTAGCACTATTTTGTGCAAGTCTGGAGCTTGTCGTATGAGTCCGGAGATGAATTCTGATGTTGTTTATGTAATTACAGCTCAACTGTTTGTATAACTCCGGAGTTGGTTGTGATATTCTAGAACTAGTCTAGAGCTGCCTATATAATTCCAAAGCTAGTATGGTGCGTGCTGCTACAGCATTTATAACACCGAATTAAGTGAAAATATCCACAAGTTGTTGCTTGGATATGTAATATAGAAGTTCTATATCTAAATATTGCACTCAACTCCTTGGTAAAATTACCACGGATCTCAATATTGTTTGTTTTGATTGTGGAAAACTGGATTCTTTGTCAAGGCATTGAATATATATTGTCACAAACATATTTTGTGGCAACTCCTTGTTCTTCATTCAAAATAGCTTGATATGCAACTACATTTGCTACAACATATTTAACCTTTGTTATGGAGAGAGAAATTATGTGATGTTTCTTAGATGCCGATGAAATGATTAGTGACCTAATGTGGAACACATATCTTGATGTGTTTTTCTTATTATCTAAAGGAGAGGAGCGAGTGGTTGTGCGTCCTAAGTTTAGGGGTGTACAACACCCATTAAAAAAATCATAAAATTTGAAAAAAAAAAAACTTTACTAAATTTTGTTATTTTTAATCTAAATATTTTCTTTTGAGCATTTATATTGTATGGAAAGTGGTTTTTTAAGGTATTTAAATCGCTAATTTTCTATACAAAGAAACTTAGGTGGATTATTTGTAGGGCATTATGTGATGTATTTTTTCCTATTTATGCGGCATTATTTGATTGAGTGATTGTTTGATGTGATTTGATGTGACTTATTTTTTTGGCTTTTTTTTTTCAATTTTTAAGTGAAAAATGGACATGTACTAGTCCTTGACTATACATACACCTTTACCATTATTGGTCCATGCTCCACAATTGGCTCCTCTCCCTTATGCTATTTGCTCTATTACTATCAAGATAAACCAATCGCTTTCAAACTTTGTTTTTGTAGCATACAAAATTTCAAGCCTTTTCGTGTCATTGGCATATCTCATGATTCTTTTTCTTGTTTGTCAATGTCTTATTAGGCATTTCCATAAATATGGAAATCAAGGTTTTAAGATGTATTATATCGTTTTAGGTGTTGTCAACTACATTAAATTTTCAATCTTACTCTTGTATAAAGTTGGATTTACCTCATTGCTGCAATTTTTTTCTTAATTTCAAGGCTTTAGTTGTTGGTGAAGGTGCAAGTTTGTTGTTTAATATTCTGATTTTTTAAAAACTTGTGATATACATGGTTTGAGAAATGAATAAGCCCTGATCCATTTGTCTTCCCTCAATACCAAGATTTTTGTTAACGAGACTTGAGTCTATCATTTCAAACTCACTTTCCATCGCTTATTTAAATTCAACAATCAATATGTCATTGTTTCCTATGAAGATCAAATCATTTACAAAACAACATTTAAAATCTTACTATGATTTGTTTTGATGTAGAGTGTGGGGCTTCTTGTTGTTTTTGTTGAAATCATTTTTAGCAAATACGAGTTTATTCGATGTACCATGCCCCAAGAGTTTACTTGAGCCGGTAGAATGCTTTCTTCAATGTGCACACTTTGTCTTGTCTTAGAACCTCATACCCAAGTGGTTGTTAAATGTAAACTTTTTCTTTGAGTACTTAAAAATAGACTATACCTCCATTTAGAATATTTTTCACTTGTGTGGGGTTGTTATTGCCAAGAGAGCTCGCACGGTTTCCATTCTTACAACAAAAGCATATGTTTTATCATAATCTCTTCCATGTTGTATATATCATTTAACAACCAATCTAACTTTATGTCTATCTATTTTGTCTTTTTCTTTACTCTTGGTCTTATAGACCCACGTAACTCCAATCACTTGTTTGCCCATAGACAAATTAACTAGCTCTCATGTTTTGTTCATTTCTATTGCATCTATCTCCTCATCCATGGCCTATAACATTTCTCTTCTTTTATTGCTTTTTCAAAATGAGCAGGATCATTATGAGAAAATAATTTAAAGTTTAAATTTTCATCAAATTCAGTGTACCTTGAGTTTTCATAAATTTCTCTCAAGCTTTGTCTTTCTTGGCATTAGAGAGGCTAACATAGGATCCGAACTCTCTAGAGGGATACCATTATTGAGATATCTTATGAGGTGTCAATTGTGTCATTCCATGACTCATTCTTAATGAATTCAACACTACATTAATGGTAATCATCTTGATACAACGTTATACAACATGTATGCTTTGAACTCTTTGTTGTAGTCGTAGATGCATTTTTCTCCTCTATCATCCAATTTCTACCTTTTCTCCTTTGGCACAAATGCATATGCCATGCACCCAAAGATTCGAAGGTGTTTTACGATGTATTTTAGTTTTGTCCACACCTCTTGTAAAATCTTGTCACAATTTTTTTGTCACATCTATTCAATAAATATATTGCTACATCTTGTAATAACTTCACGCCAATATTCATTTGAAATCCCTTTGGCATTTAGTATGCTTCTTGTCATCTCTTGAATGGTCATATTCTTCCTTTTAGCTATAACATTTGGTTGTGGTGTGTACCTTGATGTAAATTGTTTTTCAATGCTTTCATACTTGCAAAAATTTAGAAGTTTTTGGAGATATGTTCTCTCCCTTTGTTTGTTACGAGGACCTTGATGAAGTGTCCACTTTGTTTCTATATAAGGGCCCTAAGTTCTTTGAACTTCTCAAAGGATTTTAACTTGTGCTTCAAGAAGTAGATCCAAGTCTTTCTACTATAGTCATATATGAAGGTCATAAAATATACACTTTTGGCTAAGGTGGGGGTTTGCATTGTGCCACATAAGTTTGAATGCACCAACTCTAATGGTGTAGTGACCCTCTAGACTTCCTCGAAGAAAGGGTTTCCTATGTTTTGCTAAGATGCAGGGCTTCACTTTTTTATTAGGCTCTACAATAGTTGTTAGCCCCTTAACCATATATTTCTTGGACAAAAGACTTAGTCCAGAGAAACTTAAATGTCTATACATTAAATCCAGTTTGGACAAATACTTAATGAAAATCTTGAATGCTTCCTATTTGGGATGTAGCTCTAAAATATGCAAAAAAATTATATTGCATTATGAGAGGGAACATTTGGTTTTTTTAATTTGTACAACTACAATTTTGTTTTTACTCCCATATTTATGATAGATTATGCACTCTTTGTTCTCCATCGTGGGCTCTATATCATTTTTGAACCAATTGTCCAATGCTTAATAGATTATGTTTTATGTCTAGGGCATAATAGACGTCTTACATTATTCTTTTATCACCATGCTTTGTGTCAACGATTATTGCTCCTTTACCCACAACTAAAACATTTTCCTTTTCCCCTATCTTAATATCAAATTGAATATTCTTATAAATGAAAGAAAACAAAATTTTATTACCACTCATGTGGTTTCTACAAGCACTTTCCAAGTGTTAAATGTCATATTTGCTCTGCAATCCTTGGGTAGAAGATCATGCAAAACAAACATTAGTTGGTTGGAGTGCAATACTTGCACCGCCAATGTGAGCACTACTATGAAGAGGCCTCGAACAACATGTGATATATGAATGAATGCAACTATGATTTGGTAATTGGAATGTGTTTGACAATTCTTGGATTGAGTGTGGCTTTTTCTAGAACTTGAGATGGGGATGTTTGACTATTTTCCAATGGGGAATTTGGACTCCTTGAACTAGTAGAGTGCTTAATACCTATAGTGATTGATTCTCTAATGATTTTGCACAAGCTTTTGCAAGATTTAGAGAGCCTTGGGTGCCTTTGGTGCCGTGTTTATAATAGGAGTACATGAGAATTTTCGGTTAGCAAATGAAGTGAGTTTAACTTATTTATATAGGGCTAGGTAAATTATCAAGGAATTGGAAAGTCCTATACATATGAACTAAATGATCCAACGAAGAATATAAAATTAAAAGATCAGATGGAGGATAAGTCACCCAAAACCATACAAGTCACCAAGATCGATTCCTGACAAACAAACCAAAGTGGATGTTTCGGACAAGGATGAAAAACATGAAAATTGAAGGTTGTATCCTATTGAGTGGAGTTTGTCAATGGATTTTATGCATTTAATTCTTAGAATTTTCTAACATATCAATGTGTTTGAATGAGCAAGTTAGATAAGAGACCTCGGATATACTTAGCGGGATAAATAGAGTGTGTATGTCTTAACAAGAGTACATTGTAAAAACTAACACTATCATAGGGTAAATTTCTAAATTGGAGTGTCTATATTTCCCCCTTTAAGTATTGTTATCCAAAATTCCCCCTTTCATGTATTTTGATAACTCATAGTTATTATTTGGACTTGACAAGGGTAAAAATGATAAAAATGGAAAAATTCAATTCTTTAAGGCTTTCTCGCCCTTTGCATAACTCATTAATTCCATACTTCGGTAAAAACCAAGAAAAAATGGAAAAATGGGTCATTTCAAAGATATTGCGGATATTTGGAGCCCAGGCGTAACAAGTTCCTTGGAGCCTTTGGTTCCCGCATGGGTCTTCTAGTTGCGAGAACAAAGGGGTTAGTGTTATGCGGGCGGGATAAGGAAGAATGAAACAAGTTCCTTGGGACTTAAAGTTCTTTGTATAAGATCTCGGGCCACAACATAGGAGTTTGGGCAAGTTAATAATGTATTGTAGACATTGTGGGTCCAAACAGAACTCAAAGAACAATTTTTCAGTGCTCAAGTTCCACGCACAAGTGTTCAACCCACAGGACAAAGGGCGGAAGTGTGATGTGGATGCAGAGGGAGATGCGGGAACCAAGGGGCTTGGTGGAACGGTTCCCAGTGCGCTTAAGTTCCCATAAGGTGATTTAGGCTACATTAAACAAAATGAGGTGAGGCGGGGAGTATTGAGGAATTTCGGGTAGAGCGTGGAATGAGGGAACGTTGCAGTGAACTTTATATTATAGACAATCAAAGATTTGCGAGCACCGATGTCCTGGCCGGGAACTGTTCCATAATCCCACCCCAAACTAGAATTTCAGCCACCCAAACAAACAAAGACCCTGCGGATAATGCGAACTTTAGCTATGTATTTGGAACTCATGTTCCTCCTTGACCCCCAAACTTGCATGGCCATAACTTTTGCTCCACATTTCTAAATTTGACAAACTTGGACATTTTGAAAAGGTATTTTCATAATCTTCATCATGGAAATTGAAAATATTGATTTTGGTGAGGGTAGATTGATAGAAAAGAGGAAAAAATATCCAACATTAAAGATGCAATCCCAGGTAGCTCAACAACTAGATTTGGTGAAGTATGGTGCCCATTGCTTCTCCTAAAAACAAAGTATCTTTGGAGAATGGTATTGTAAGGTTTCCCATACCTATTTTCAAAAATTTAATGCATGTTGTTGGTGGTTGGAAGGGGAAATTCGAGTTTCTCTCTTTTCTCTCTCTTTCTCATCTTCTATATATTGTAAACAAACCTCTCATTTATGAGGGATGATGTTCTAAAATGTAAAGAAACTCACAAAATATTTTGTGAGCAATTGTGAGTTGAAAACCTTCACTGGGATTGGCAATGTGTTCTTGTGCCTCCTTCTTCACATGTAATGGACTATGCATACTTTGAAAGCAATAAAATATCTTTTTTCTAGTGTTTCTCTCAACCCTAGTTTATATTTTGTTGCATTTGCTTGCCTCTCCATTCTTGTTGTTGTAGTTCCTCCTTGACCCCCCAAACCCGCATGGCCATAACTTTTTCTCCACAACTTAAAATTTGACAAACTTGGACTTTTTGGAAAGGTATTTTCATTTTCTTTATCATGACAACTGAAAATATTGATTTTGGTGAGGGTAGGTGGATGGAAAAGAGGAAAAAATCTCCAGCATTAAGGATGCGAGTCCCGGATGCTCAACAACCAAATTTGGTGAAGTATGGTGCTCATTTCTTCTCCCACAAGCAAAGTATCATTGGAGAATGGTATTGTAAGGTTTCCCATTCCTACTTTCAAAAATTTAATGCATGTTGTTGGTGTTTGGAAGGAAAAATTAGAGTTTCTCTCTTCTCTCTCTCTCATCTTATATATATTGTAAAAACCCTCTCATTTGTGAGGGATGATGTTCTAAAATGTAAAGAAACTCTTCCAAAATTGTTTTTGAGAAACTGTGAGTTGAAAAACTTCATTTGGGTTTGGCTCTTGTGCCTCCTTCACATGTAATGGACTATGTATACTTTGAAAGCAATAAAATATTTGTTTTGTGGTGTTTCTCTCAACCCTAGCTTATATTTTGTTGCATTTCCTTGCCTCTCCATTCTTGTTGTTGTATTTTGTGCATCTTGTTATATTATGTGTATGTATTTCTCACTTGTAGGTTTATATTGTTTTGTTTCATGGAGAATAGATGGTGAATGAAGTCTTGGGTCTCAGTATCACCTTTTTCCGCCTCTCCTTCTCCATTTTCCTTCTCCCTTTTCCGTCATTAGAGTGTTTTCACCCTTTTCTTGGTGTTATCACCTCCTCTTAGCTTAGGATTGTTTACTCTCATACATGTTTCTCTCTCCCTGGTCCCTTGGAATGTTAGAGTATTATTAGATAGTTACATTTCATTCCTTAGGAGTAGTTTAGCATTAGGAATAGGTAGAGGAACTAGCCTTCTCTAGAGGTTTGTCTCAAGTAGCAAGTCCCACAACTTGAGAGACAATCCCATGTTACCCAAAAACATTGATTGTTCATCCATACATTTATGCAAATAAGAGGGTGTTGTTTTTGGTGATAAAAATATGAAATGAAAATTACATGTTTAAATGAAAAATACCCGAGTGTGGAGACATACTTTTTCTTCACTTGGATTTTGTTTTTGCAATGTCTTGGTGTGTTGGTGTATGCACACTCCATGGTGAAACCTGAAACACAAAGTGTATTCAATGTCCACAGAGAAAATTAAACTTTAACCCAAATGTAATATGTAATATTTAAATTTGTATTTTCATAAAGTGAAATAAAGAGATGTAAAATGTGGAAGGAATACACATGTTTTTTTTGTAGAGAGGAAAAGCTCTTGTTCTTTTCTTGCACACGAGAGATTTGGATTTTGAAATTTCTAAAGGATTGGGGGTGATTAGGCCCTAATTTTGCTAGGGATAAATTAGAGTATTGGGTGCATGTAACCCAACAAGTAATGGAGAAAAGAGAGATAAGAAGAGCAAGGTATTGTACCATGCGAAGGAAGAAGACTGTGTATCAAAGTTATTCAACTCGATATCTTCCCTTTAAATGTAACTTGAAAGAAAGCACTTCCTATGAAGAACTTGATTAATTCTATACCTTATGTAACCCAATAGGACACAACACCGCAAGTAGATCTAGGCCCAATTTTCTAAATAAGGACACACAATAGAAAAGAGAAAAAGTGCTCCCATGCACTTCCCATGTTCCTCACAACTAAATAGCAATTGCAATGTACTACAATATAGATGGGGAAAGGAGTCCTATGTGCCTAAGATCCATGAAATGTAATTACATTCGAGTGTCATGGTAAAGAAGGAGTGATGTACTTATGTCCCCTATAACTGATCTAAATTGAGTCAAGTGAGTTTGTAATTGTGTTAAGAAATTATGCTTGAGATGGAAATATGCAACCATTGATAAATTTGGTGTGACTAACCTTGGGAATAACCATGTAAAAATGTTAGAACTGTCTACACAATTTTGACCAAATTGTATGTTTTTGAACTTGTGCATTTTTTTCTAAATTTCTTTGTTTGAGTTTTTTTCCGAGTACTTGTACCTATGTTTAATCCCATAGTTCTATCTATGTCTATTATATGTGTAGAATATACATGGATGAATGCCCCCTTTTTTTAAGCGCATGTGATAAAACATTTGAGTGTGTGACTCACAAGAATAAATGGGTAACCATGTATGATGAGTCTAATAATTTGCGTAGAAACACACGAAAGGCTATAGTGGTAGCCACCAATGATGGTATCCCAAACATGCAAATGGGATGCACATCGTAGAAACCATGGCATGTAACAATAACAACAATATAAATAGTAGAAACAATAGTAAAAATGCATGTATAAGAAAACAAGTGCAGAGAGATAGCATTAGTTAAGTTAGAGTCAATAATATGCAAACAATGTTAAACAAGAAGACATATATATGTAGACACCAAATCACGCACTTTGGGTACATTTCTAGGTCCTAATCACATACTTGCATTCATATGATTCCTAAGCGAGAAAAGTACTAATTGACCATTGTTTTTGGCCTCTTTGTTTTCTTTTTAGTTTCCTTCTTGGTCTTACACACCCCACTACCCAATCTGACCTTCGTCACTTTAGTTTATCTCGAGTCTGACACTAGTGCTCAATCGTAACGAGAGCGCCCAGTGCCCTCGTCCTCTTGGGTGCCCTTGACCTCTTTGTATCTTACTCACCTCTTTTAGGCCTCTTCTAGCCGTTAGGCATCTTCATTTATTATGGGTCGTCCTTTTAGTGGTTAATTATGAAATTCAAACAAGGGAATCATATAAATACAATGTTATGTGATCATAATAAGGGACCAAGCTCTAAGTATCTACTATCATTACCTAAGGTTACATCCCAAGGCATTACTCGAGTGTTAAAGAATCCATTTAGCTTCATTCAAGGGACAAGGGACTGCATTTTTCACATACATTTCATAGGAGGTGAAGTTCATGTTGACATCCACACATCTAGCTATTACTCGCTATCAAGTGCATCTTGCACAAGAGCCTCTTAGGGCATGATTCTTGCACACACGGACATGACAACTACATGGAGTCTAAAATGTAGTGCAACACATGAATCGTAAGTTCACTCTATCGGGTGACCGTTGGGGTCAGTATGACTCCCAATTTACATATTTTTATTTTTAAGATTTGATGTGTTTTAGGGTTTTGCATGGGAGGTCTTTTGATTTGCGGTTTACAAGAAAATTCAAAGATCTTCCAAAGAACCTACAAATGATCAACAATGAAGGCCAACAAAACTCATGCAACATAGTGAAAATCATTTTTGAGGTTTTGTGCATCATAGTGATGCAACCTAGAATTCAGTAATACAAGCCCAATAAGACCCTAGGCGCGCTTAGCCGCATCACTCACCTAGATTGAGAGCTCACATGAAGCACGTAAAGGTACCAGGTCCCTCTTTAGGGTTGTTGTTGCAGGATGTTAGCATGATGAAGAATTAACACATGCAGTTCCATTACTATTACATCATTCTATAGAGCATGCTAGATCTATATCTAAGGGAGAACATAATTAAGTATTAACCATGATGAAATCAAGAACATACTAGATTCAAATACACACAGAACTAACACTTAGATTCAGCCAATTTCCTCCATTATATTAAATGCAATAAGTATACAAAATCTTCATTACAATAACAATAGTATGTGCGTAACAGATTTAGCATCATAATCTCCCTATATATGCACACATATCTCCCTCTTTACTAAACAATTTACTACATACTTATAAGGGTGGGGAATTTCCCTTCACCGCTTATCTAATCCCAAAATAGGTCACATGCTATTACTAGCCACGCGCCATTACAAAAATAGCCACACATGCAAGTGCGCTAACAATAGACTACTGTTAGTTGACTGATAGTAGTAGATCTATTTCCACTGTGTCCATGCAAAGTGCTTCATAGCTAATCCTCAAAAAATAGCCAATGCATGAAACGCAAGTCTCCAATCGATTTGAGTGCTCTACAGGCTATCTCATAAAATAGATCCTTCTCATGAAAATGGCTAAGTCCCGAACCTGTTTCTATTCTTCACATGTGAGCCTTTTCAATACGTCTGCACCTTTGAATGAATTCTCGATCTCTCGCGCAAACCTTACAGTATTTTCTTTACTAAGTGCTAGGCTTTAACTGATCAACATTACCCCACACTAGTTGTATTTCCACCCCAACAATGGTTGTCTCCAAAATGAATCAAAGAATAGAAGAATAGAAATAATTTGGATGAATGAAAGAATGTTTTTAACCTGCAGTTTCTTCTTCTGCAACCTAACAAATTAATTCAGGATATTCCTCCTTAATCTCAGCCTCCAAGGTCTGCCACTTAATGAGTGCTTCCTCTACTTTTTCTGGAATTTCCACAACAATGGACTCCAGTTCATCCTTCGCAATCTCTCCTTTCTCATTCTCAGAAGACCAACACAATGTTGGACATTGAGTCATCTTTCCCTCTAAGAAATCCATATTCTGCGCAATGAGTTTCCAAAGCTCCTCTAGCCAATCCTTGTATGGTTCTTGGGCTGTTATCAGGGCCTCGCGCTTCTGTTTAACCATTTCTAATCTTTCTACGCGCCCAATGTGTCATCCCTCATCACTTTCTAGACCTCATTGTTCTCCTCTAGGGTTTTTATTTTGATGAGTGCCTCTGGAGCTATACAGATGTTCAAGGCTTGGTATAGCTTCTTTAGTTCTACCCACAGTGCTTGCAGTAGTCCTTCATATGATGCAATATTTCACATCACTGAAGCCTTTTCTTGCTCTACATCTTATGTTGGATCCTTCGTGCTGGCATGCATAGAGGTTCATCTTCAAGCACTAAGTCCACCAATGTACTTACATAGTGTATTGCCAAAGTAAACGTCTTTGGTACCTTTGGCTCTAAGTGTGGCCTAGTCTTCATGACATTATCACCAATTTCCTTTGTGATGCTTTGATAAATATAGTGTTCTTCTTCTTTCCCTTAACTCTTACTATAGGTGCCTTCTTTGGTGCCATTTCTACCCTGTAATCCTTTGAAAATACTCGTATTTTGACTTTTGCAACGTGCAACTCAAACCCTAGCTCAAATCTCCATGCCCTAGTGGAAATCACGTGCCCTAGCTTAGTTGTAACGCGTCTACTTCGCTAAAACCCTCCTCCTATGGGAACGCAAGATTCTCCTTCGCATAAACCTCCTTTCCACACCTAGTTTCACACTCTTCGTACCTCAACATGATTTCTCATCTCTTTTCAGCACTTAGCTATTGTCAAATTCTCTTAATCGCAATGGTAAGAATGAACTCGCATCCCATCCTTATATAGATTTTCAAATTTTTGATGCATTTATTACTCCTTCACCTACCCAATCTCCTCTCGCTTTTTGACCAACTTTTTCTTTCCACACGGTACATCTTCGCGCCCAAATATAACCTTTTAGCACGCCTTCCTACCCTTTGTCACAGACTTCTCTTCAACGCACTTCTTCCTTGCCTAAGTACCTTGTCACCGCACCTTCCACTATTAGTTGTTATGGCCTCTGCTTACCTCGCATTATACTTGTCCCTTCATCGATCTCCATCTTTTGTCACTTTTTAGAAGCAATCCTTTAACTTGAATAACACCCAGAGTAGCTTATTCCTTCCATTGTTTAATCCAAACAGTCTTGCACTGATACCAACAATCCACCCCACACTAAAAGTATGTGTAGTCCTGTGTGCATAAAATATTCAAATAGTAATTAGCTTATGCCACATAAATGTGCTTACTTCACGACACACCAACTAAATTGACAAAGCATAACAACAAAGAAGGAACGCAATAAGGGAATGCGTAAGTGAAAACCTAATCTAAATGGCAATACTACCTTATTATAAACACCAAGAAGACTTATTTATAGTAGGGCTTCACCTACTCCGTTGAAGTAACCACGTAGCCATGTTCCATCAAGTGCTTCTAACTATGCAAGCACTGCTTCAAGGATGTACGTGATAAAATATGACCGCAACCCAATGTACCTTAAGTTTTCCTAGATGTCACAAGAACTTAGAGTCATAGAGAAGAGAAGCACCATTTGTCCAATCTCAAACTTCTTGTCCCTTATGTTTCGCTCATGCCTTTTCTTACTTCGACTCCAACGTCTTATGGCTCGTCGCTCATCCAGCTTAATCATCTTTTCAATCCGTTCTTCTAAAGCTTTCTCATCAACTAGAACTCCAAAGATGCGAAATACGTAAAGAAGGTAACATAAATTTCATAGGAAGAACTACTTCTAGTGCCAAACACTAACTCGAAATGGTGTAGCTTTGTTCAACCTTTTATATGTTGTCGATATGCCCAAAGTAATCTTTGCAGAGACTTTACCATCCCAATCCTTTCTTCCAACATCACAAATTTTTGTCAATGTCTGGTTCAAAATTTTGTTGAAAGCCTCGAGTAGTTCCATTTTCCCGAGGATGATAGTGTGTAGTCTTATGGTGTGAAATCATGAACTCATCCAATAAAATTCTGATTGTCTCATTAAGAAAATGTGTGCCCTATATCATCGTCAAACTCAAAGGACATCCATACCTTGTAATAATATTTTCCCATAGAAACTAGGCTTATGTAACCGTTGTAGAGTCCTTTGTAGGTGCTACTTCTGCCCACCTTTTCGGATAGTCATGTAAGTTATGATGTAGCACACATCTAGTTCTCACGTGGTAACTGGTGAAATAGGACCCACAAAATCTATAGCCTATTTCTCAAACAGCTCTGTGCTAGTAATAGGTCTCAGAGGCATTTCATCTCGTTGACTGGTTTTCCAAGACATTGACAATGATCACATGCCTTACAAAATTCCTTACAATCTTTATATAAGGTCTCCCACCATAATCCAACGAGTATTATCTTGTGCGAAGTGGCATCACCTATATAGTGGCCACCTACAATACCACCATGAGCCTCTTCCATAATATTTGTGCGCTCATCCTCCAATATACAATGGCGCAATACCTCATTGTCAGGCCCAATTTATACAAGTCACCACCGATTAACATATAAGGTGTAACGCGTATAGCAAGTTATTTCTTCTCCAAGTATTTCATTCCTTCTAGTGTCATCCCCGATCATGAAAGACATCAATGTCCTCTAGTTCTGATGGCACTCATCAGAATTTGTATAATTGTGCACTGGCATGATATCCTCAATTTCTGTGTTTTCTTCTCCTGACTGTATTCTTGATAGATGGTTTGGTCCAGAATTACTTTTTCCTGGTTTTACCACAACTGTGAAATCAAATTCTTGAAATAAGAGCACCCATCGACATATGTGCCCTTGTAAAACAAGTTTATTTACCAAATACTTCAATGCCATATGATCTGTATAAAAGACAAATGGTGTAGCTAGTAGGTACTAATGGAATTTATGCAATGCATAGATCATTGACAAAGCTTCGCACTCTGTAGTTGTGTAATTCTATTCTGCGGGATCCATCTTTCTACTAGCAAAATAGATAAGATGATCTACAATACCTTCTCTAGGTTGAGCCAACACCACACCAATGGCCATGCCAGAGGTGTCAACATGTACATGAAATGGTTAGTCACTTGAAGGAAAATGCGAGAATAGGTGTGGTAGTAAGTTTCTCCTTCGTGTCTCGAATGTGTGCTACTTACGCTTCTCCCCAATAGAACGTACCTTTCCATTTCAAGAAACTCTTCTAATGGTGTGGAAACTTTGGCATATCCTTTGATAAAATTTCTATAATATTCGTATGACCCAAAAATCTACACACCTAACTTTGACCGGTAGGCTCCCTTAGGCCTATAATGACTGCAACCTTTTTGGATCAGCCAACAAACCCTCCTTGTAGATTATGTGTCCTAAAAGTATCCCAAACGATGTAGAAAATATGCACTTCTTGATGTTCAAAGAAATACTTAACTGTCTAAACCATTCAAACATCAAGTGCATATTGTCACAATGATCCTTAACTAATCCATACACCGTCCAATCGTCTAAATATACCTGTAAGAAGTTGTGAATAAATTCCTTGAATGCTTGGAAAACTATGTGTGAAAATACAACAGGCACATTTTTCAAACCAAAAGGCATTACAGTATAGGAAAATCTACCCCATTCAGTAGTAAATGTAGTCTTTTCTTGATCCTAGGAAATCCAAACTTGATGATACCCAGAGAACCCATCTATAAACGAATAGATTTCGCGCCCTGCAACTCCTAGTATTTCCTTAGTGAATGGCGTAGGAAATGGATCAGTTACACATGCAACATTCAACTCCTTATAGTCCATGCATATCCTAATCCATCCATCCTTCTTGATATTGATCACCATTGGACTAACCCATTCTGACTCATCAAGGGGCTTGATAATCCCATAACTCAACATGTTATCAATCTCTTCTTTGAAATTTTTGCTCAAGTTGGGGTTCATTCGTAAGGTATCTTTCTAATTGGGTACGCACCCTCTTTAAGCTTTATGTTCATCTCCCATAATGATTCATGTATGCCTTTAAGTTCATGGTACCCCCAGAAATAAATCTCGGTAATCCCTTAGTAACTCTATGATTTTTGTCACTTCAAAGTTTGACCAATAGTCTCCAATTATGGCTTCCTTAGGCTCGTATCCGTTTCAATATTCACTCACTTTGTCTTCATAGGTTCATGATATGAACGCGTGGTCTTATCTCGCACTATCCAAGATACCTCATGCATCCTTGTTGAATGGTTTACATCTAGATTATCTACTTCTTCGTCATCCACCAAGTAGACCATTTTTCCTTTCTCTTTCTCAAGGCAAGCGCGTTGAAGTAATGTTGCATCGGCCTCTGTTCTTCACCAAGATGTGCTCCCTGAGTCTTCCTTATCTAATAACTCCTAAAGGAGTTATTCATCCTCGCACTATCACCCATAGTTAAGCACTTGATAACTATCAATGCTTCTTCCACCGAAGGCTTTGTAGAGAAGAAGTCAAATGTCCGGGCAATTCTTGCAATTAAATTCTACCAATTTCAGCTTTCTCTGGAGTTCTACATATACATACCAAGCAAGTGTGCAACCTTGTAAAGTGGAATATAACTCGTGCACTCAAAGAGAAGGTGGTAAAGCTTCTTGCCCTTATGTCCAGTATCTCACACTTCTAAACGTGGTCTTGAATAGGATGATTGCTGTGATAAATACTTATTTGAGTAGGTGCATTGCTCCTGAAGAACATAGTAGCAATAACAATCCTAATTTCATTCCATCCGACAAGATTATCCCCGTGGACCACCCACTAGCATGTTGTTGTCCCATGTAGTGTATATGCTAGCATATTTATTCTTTCCATTGGGTCTATCCACTTTTCTTCTATGGCACATATGAATACCATGGGATCCCCTTCTCCTATGTAATAAGGTACCTAGTTGTTACCTATCCCCTTGACATAACGCAGCTTTTGTGCCTTGAGGAATATGCTCTTTACTTGCGCCACTGCCAACTCATAAGTGTTGTGAGCCCAATTATCACAAGCAACACTTGTAGTATCACTAATAGATTGTGCATCCTCCCACTAAATTAGTCCTTCTTTGGTTAGTTCAATCATCTCTCGGATCTCGGATGGCACATACATAAATGCTCATATAAGTCGGCAAAGATATCTCGCATGTATAACATGTTCTGCGAGGGAACTCACTTCTTCCACCACCATGGCCTCATCCTCCGAATCCACGGTAGTATCCTCGACCTCTACCATGACTTGCGCCTTCAAAACGACCTTCATTCGATCATAGTGCACCTGATTGTGATCCCGATCCTAATGCTCATTCTTTCCCTTAGAGTTATCTGAAACTCCTGTCTATCGTACACCAATATCTATAACATCATGGATCTGTCCAATCAACCAAAGATTATTCCATGTCATGAGTCATGGACCTGCAGATTTTATCAGAGCTTGAAACGTTCTTCCTTATCGCACGTTGTAATAATGGGAAGCAACTAGCATCATGGTTTAAATGGCATATTTCACAATTGATCAGCAATGAGCGTCTTGTTATGCGGGGACAACTATGCTTTGTTTGACCTTCTACTTCACAATCTATGCACCAAATTCCTATGCGTGTCTCATGTGTTGAATTTGCTAATAGTTTCTCTAATTGTTTTGCCATAGCTGTTATTTGTGCTTCTAAAACGAGATCACCCTAGTATCTATGCTTCCAACTACCTCAACGTGCAAGGTTGCTTCAAGTGCTTCACACGGATCAGTGTATGTCTTATGTGATAATGCCCTCCTAAAAGGGGTAATCAAGCCCCCAACGAACCATTGTGCATGTTGGCTTACGTGTATGTCATAAGAAAGCTTTGATAACAATGTTTTAAACCGTGCATCATAATCTCTAACACTTTTAGTAGTGACTTTATTAATAACCTTGAGCACACTTATACTCTTCTACTAAAACTGGGATATGAAAATCTTTAAGGAATGCATCTTTTAAAGTCAGTATAATCTACGCAAGTTTGATCGGGGTTAAAAATTTTGTACCAGCTATGCACGCACCCTTGTAACGTAGTGAAAAATTGGCTTGCCATGCGCTCGAAGTTGTGATCCCTTTTATGTGCCATAATATTTCACACATATGCACATGTTCAATAGCATCTTCTATGCCCCTATACTATAGAATACGAAGAGAAATTTCCATGTAAATATTCTAGGGTTGGTGCGAACTTTTCCCACCCGATCCGAACCTCCAGATCCGCCTCGAACTAAAGCTACCTATGCCTCCTAATCCTAAACTTGTAGCTAGGGTCGACCAAAAGATGTACTTCCTCGTGTCCCAACAAGAGAATCCGAACTATACCTCGACATTCTCGCAAAGCGTTACTACTCCTGGGTTTAATCAAAAATTGGCACGCTTGTATTCTCGATAATGATACACCCGAAAAGGTACTCCCATATAAAAATGAATTTGTTTGTGCTACCATCGTTGTGCTTCTTATAAGACTCACTCCTACTCTCCCACTGCTTGAACTAGCTTATTAACGCTTGTTGTACTAGATGCTAAAAAACCAAACGCAAGGGCAAGGTTACCAGGTGAATTGAGATGCGCGCCCACGGCTCGTAGTCTCTGCTAGTGCGCTTCAAGTGAGGATGAGGAAGGATCCATGTCATGCTTTCCAAGATGGGGAGTTCTCGATGCTCGCTCCACGTCTTCTACATGAGCTTTAAATCCTTCATGATCCATCTCTCTCCTCAACGTTATACTTTCTACAATGTTATGCTACTTCTCTATCTCCCTCTCGCACACCTCATTATACTTAAGCCACCTTTCCTCTCTCTACCTTTCTACCACTAGGTATACCATATTTCACCAAAACGCCCCTACCTCCGCGTGTGGTGAGGTTTAGTTAGCCATCAATTTACTCTCCAAGTTCAAATTTATCATCGGGATCTTGATCGCTAGTGGAATGCTTTGCAGTAAGCTCCTCGGATATCATAAGAACTAGAATTCAGCTACCTTTGGACACTAATATGCTGAAATTGAGTACTCCAAGATATAACTGCTTCAAGACACCATAGAACCACGTATCCATAGCTCGATTCCAAATCATATCAACATCATAAAGGGCCTATAATTCTTCCTACATCCATAAAAATGCGCGATACCTCCAATACCGCTTAGATGCATAAGCAATCAGCCACTCTTACAATTCTACTAGAAAGATAGCAAAAAAGCTCTCATATAAATTTTCATACATATTTTCTTCCACCCACACATGTGCGTTAAACTTAGATCCAATGTCAAATCGCTATGCGTATTCTTCTTCCGATCATATAACCATTCTTTAACACTTTCTAAGGTTAACCAATATGTCTTCATCACGAACCATCCTGAAAACAATCAAAAAGAGGTCCCGAAATGGAACCACCGATGTAGCCTAGTATTTAGTAATACAATCCCAATAAGACCCTAGATGCACTGGGTGCATCACTTAGCCTAAACCGAGAGCTCACCAAGCGCGTAAAGGTATGAGGTCCCTCTTTAGGGTTGTTGTTGCAGGATGTTAGCATGATGAAGACTTAACACATGCAGTTCCATTACTATTACATCATTCTATAGAGCATGCCAGATCTATTTAAGGGAGAGTATAATTAAGTATTAACCATAATGAAATCAAGAACATACTAGATTTAGATACACACAAAATTAACACTTAGATTCAGCCAATTTCCTCCATTATATTAAATGTAATAAGTATACATAAGCTTCATTACAATAATAGTAGTATGCACGTAACAAATTTAGCAACATAATCTCCTATGTATGCACACCTATCTCTCTCTCTACTACATAGTTTACTACATACTTATAAGGGTGGGGACTTTCCCTTCACCGCTTATCTAATCCCAAAATAGGTTGCATGCTATTACTAGCCACGCGCCATTACAAAAATAGCCACACATGCAAGTGTGCTAACAATAGACTACCGTTAGTTGACCGACAAAGAGTAGATCTATTTCCAGCATGTGTCCATGCAAAGCACTTCATAGCTAATCCTCCAAAAATAGCCGGTGCGTGACACGCAAGTCTCCAATCAGTTTGAGTGCTCTCGCATGCTATCTCCAAAATATATCCTTGTCGTGAAAACGGCTAAGTCCCGAACCTATTTCTCGTTCTTTGTGCGTGAGCCTTTCCGATACATCCATGCCTTTGAATGTGCTCTCCTCTCCCAAGTGAACCTTTTATATTTTCTTTACTAAGTTCTAGGGTCGACCGATCAACACATAAGCGCCTACAAAAGGTCTCTTGTGCCTAGAAGCCCTTGACCCGGTCCAGAACCCTATTCTGACATTCCCAAAAATTTGCATTTTTCTAAGCTCGATTACATGAGAGTCAGTCTTCTTATTCCATCAATTTTCCATCTCGGCACATCCTCAGGATTATTGTGAAATTAGATAAGTCTCTTATTCCATCTCTTACACTCGCTTTAATTTTTAATTGCTTATTTCTTAGATCAGAGTTGTACTTTATTGTTTATCATTGCATTGTGACTCTACAATTAAGGTTTTACAAATATCTATATTTTTAAAATCAATTGGTGAACCTAACGCTTTCAAACCGTTCCTTTTGAGCATGTATCAAAAATTTTCTTCTCAAGTCATGGATCAATCTTCCTATCCTTCTTCGAGGCATGGTCACCGCTACTATTGATTTTATGCAATTTTTTACTCATCATCCTCCTCCCTTTGTTATGATTAAGTCTAATCTAACTATCAATGTAGTCACCATGTGTTGCACTTGCCATCCTATAGATCAACTCATTTCTATTCCACCGTAGTCACAAAATCGGACACTTGTTATTACATTTATACTTGCCAAATATGTTATTTTATATATGGATCTCACATAAGAAAAGTATTCAATAATGGCTTATCCCCTAATTGATCATTGGTTAGTTGGTTATCGTCATCGTTTGTCTTCTACAACGTAAATTTGTTACATAATTTCAGTCATCTCTCGGGAGTCTCAATTTATTATTTGGTCATTTGTCATCTCTAGTCTCTAACTAGGGCACCTAGAAAGTACTAGGGCACCCGTTGGAGCCCCAGTCCTCTTTTTAGGTTCCCTATTCTTGTTGCACTTTATTCTCATTTAGAGTTTCAAGGTCGGTCTTTGTGGTTTTTGTCTCATTCCCCTAGGTGCTAGTCAGCATTTCGGGTCATTAGTGTCAAAATTTGAGCAAGAGATCCCTATATAAACATAACATACTCACTATTTTATGGGCGGACTATCTACTATCAAGAGTTAGCTATCTACTAAGGTAAAGGACTACATTTGGGCATCATTTACATCTGCATCACACAAGCATAGGGGGAAAGGTTTGTATTCATTCTATTCCATCCACCATTTGCATTTTACATCTAGTTATTTCCCCCTACTTTTGTGTCACCAATGCTAAAGCACCCTAGGCACACAATTACACACACAAGCACACACGTAACTACATTGGGTCCAAATGTAGTGTAACACTTAGTCATAAGCCCACCATTATGGAAAATAAGGTCGTTCTAAACCCTTCATATGCATATTTATTTTTAGGGATTTGATTCTTTGTATGGGGCTTTGCAAGGAGATCTTCATCACTAGTTTATAGCGACATAAGCAAAGCCATTGCAACAACTACACAACAAATACTCGGATATTGTGAAGATCTAGCGACACTTTTAGATTCAAGTCCTGAGTTTTTTTGTAGACCAGAGCACCCAAACTATAGACCAAGGTGCCCATAGGTGCTCCATCCTCTTCTAGGTGCCCCGAGTTCGATCGATCTTCTTCTCTGTAATTTCTGGTAGCACCTTGACACTTTGCTTCATCTCGCACATCATCTCGTTCACCGACATCACAATGAGGTAAGTCCTTTTCAGGTTAGTATCTTATCCCTACTATTTCAATTATTTCATTTCATTTAAATATAAAATAAAATTATTCAACATTTACATTACACTTCATGTTAGCGATCTCATTATTGTTATTAGTTTAGATTAACTTAAAATAATAACAAAAGTCTACATTTTTAGTTAATAATTTTGGTGAACCCGACCTTTCAAATATATTTCCCTAGGATCCAATCAAACCCTAATGGCTAAGGATAGTTTATCTTCTTTGCCCATCATGTCTCATTTTTGTGTTAACCCTATCTATGATGAAGTTGTCGTCACTGAGCTAAAAAATCTATATAGTACTCATACTACTACACCGGATCATATCAAACAACAACTTCTAGATGACCAGCAATATGTGCCTAACTATTTTGAAGATTCTCCTATAGGAATTAGTATTGTTGAGGATCCAATAGCCTTTACTTGTTGTACACCATGTTATATGACTACTTGTGATCCTCCTAATCTTTCAAAGGAAACTTTAGATGATTCCCTTATTGATTACTTACTCGGTATTGACAATCACTCACCGGTGCATACTGATTCTTCTTCTAGTCCAACCACTAATATAGTATCTCCTCATGATTCTTCTACTTCTAATATTGCTTCCAATGATACATCTCATACTAGTTTGCATACTCCTTCACATTATGTTGATGATCCTATTGATAACATCCTTAGTGATATTCTTATTTTTGAGTCTCTATTAGTGATATTCTTATTTCGATTCTCTATCGAGATCAAGAGGCAGCTCATAGTCATGGTTCTCCTTCTTTCTATAATTCCGAATATGAATCACCTACTTCATTACTTCCTTCCCTTGAGATCACATCTGCCATTGTCCATGAGTCACCACCATCTATCGCTTCTTCTTCTCCTATTGTTTCATCTCCTCTTATCACATCATCTGCATCTCCTAATCCATCTTCTCCTATAGATGTGTCTCCATTGGTCACCTCATCTATTATGGATTTTTTTGATGTTATTCCTACCATAGCTATGGATATTTCATCTATATCACCTACTATAGCTTCCTCGGAACCTACTCCTAGTGTGCCCTTAGCATCAAAATCTCCCTTGTCACCTCTTGATATTCCTATGATCACCCATAATGGCAAGTTACAACCACTTAATACATTATTTCCATATTCCACCATTCCTTCACAAGATGTCATCTCTCTCATGTATGTCATAGGATAGTTACAATCTCAATTTTATTCCCTCACTTTAGAAATTAGGGTTTACTATGCTTCTATTGACAACAATTCATTACATGGTAACCATGTCCCTAAGAATATTTATAACTCTGAATTTCCTCGGGATTTTATCATGCCCACTTTCACATGTTTTTATGGTATTAGTGACCCTCTTGCTCATCTTTTACATTACCATATAACTATGGCCTCTCATTCTCATGATATATTATTACTTAAGGATTTTCGCTACACATGTCTTATTGATGAGGCATTACAATGGTACACTCATCTCCCCTTTGGGTCCATTAGTACTTTCTATGACATAAAGGATGCTTTCCTACCTCATTTTATAATAAAAACGGACCTAAAGTTACTTATGACCACTTACCTACTCTACATTAGGGATCCTCTGAACCTATCAAGGATTATATTTTACAATTCAATGCTTTTATGCATCAATTAGTATTCCAACCTATAGACCTTGAGAAGCAATTCATTTTCTATCGTGGCCTAATTCCTCCACTCAAGCAAAGATTATAGTATGATACATGTGAGTCATTCATTCTTCTATGTTATAAATTCATTGACCTAGAACAAGATCTTCTCTCAACACACATCATAGATCCTCCACACATCTCTACGGTTATTTCCTCATCTAGTTCTCTCGCCAGTGCCTTTGGTTGAGAATCCTACACAATCTCCACCTTTTCCTCACAAGAAAATCAAACAAGCTCAACCCACTCCACCACAAAAATACTCCTTCTCTCGGCTCCGTGACAGATACTCCTCCTACCACTCCACCTAGGTCGTGTGAGCCTTTACATTTCTCTCATCACACTCGACCACACAATGTGCTATGTGTTTTACTTACTAAGAAATTAATTTTCCTACCCTCCAACCAACATCATCCACAACACTGATTACAAAGTGTCAGCGTGACCAACCTTATTGTAATTATCATCACATAAATGGCCATAGGGACAATGATTGTCTTGCCCTTCATGATAGATTGCAACAACTAGAGGATAAGGGCATAATCTCCTTTGGCTCTCGCTCATGTGAGTAATCCATATCTCTTATACCTCACCATAAAATTTCAGCAGCAGCTTGATTCATCTCCTACATCTGGTGTTTAGGCCATGGTACATCCACCACAGCTTTGTTATTCATATGAGTTCTCCATCGTTTCCATACACCACCGCATCATTGCATGCATTGTATTCAATTCATACATCTCATCCATTACATTCACGCTATCCACCGCATCACACTACTCCTTCGCATTGGTTTCCACAACACTCCTCTCTCGCATCCCACCGCAACTCCATACGACATTAAATTTGGTTCATACACTCATACTGCTTCCATCCCATATGTTTCCACTACGTTGTGTTACCTTAGTCTTTGTTAGGTGATTATTATCACCTTACCTCCCGATGACGCACTTGTGTTCTTATGTTTCTTACATGACTACTCAAGGTTTTCATTTAATAACCTTTCATCATGCACTTTGTCATTCATCTAGTGCATCTAATCATTTCCCGATGATGCACTCTTGGAATTTTTTTTTCGTTCTTAACTATTGAGGCATCTTAACTATATGAGCCTAAGAATCCATACGCTAGGGGGCATCACTACTTCCCCATCCTATTAACCTATCACGATTACGTTACATTATTACGACACACATTCATCACAACATGTTAGTTTGATAATCATACATCATCTCTTTTTACATTCATCATCATGCTAACTACATGTTACAAATTCCATTTAATAAACACTTCACTTAGATCATTATTCACATTCGTTATCTATTACACATCCTATTTTCTACTACTACTACACACATGTTACATCAATCAACATTAACAACACTAACCAAAACATCGCATACATTCCAACAATAATCACAAAATCATACAACATTGATACAACACAAAATAAGCTCATCATATATAAGTCACATTTTTCCATACATAAGCGAATACAATCATCACTGGGGGTAAGTCCCCTACATCATATACGATAATAATCATCACACCTCATCATCATTATCACTCTCGTGTACTACAAGATCCATAGAACTAGATGTTGTCGGTGCTCATTTTGAGCTCACTCCTTTTCTTTAAAAGTTCCTTCAAAACATTCCATGTCCTATCTCATTAGAAATTTGAAACACGTGTGTCCAGATGATAAAACTATGTTAAATCAAGAAAATCCCATTTTTGATCATTAATCCAGTGTGAATCCTCTTTTTCAGTCAATGAGGAAATTGTAACCATGTAGTTTTAGAGAAATCTCCATGAAAGCATTGCCGGATAATGGTGTTAATCCTTATAAATTCCCCTTATGTGTCGTTCCTTTGATTTTCAATGCAAATTGCACTTTGTTCTCTAATGCCCAAAAATATGTGGTATGATTTAATTGGTTGTGCTATATTGGGTTTTATTTGCACAATTACAAAAGTTACTTAATGGCTACAAAGTGCAAACCAAACTCGAAACTCCGACAAAATATTCTAAGGAATATTCGAGTCATAATGCGTATAAATATATCCCTAAAGTCCGACGAGGAACAAGTGTTCAAATATGATTGGAGCGGAGAAACAAATTATTGGTTCACTTTCAAATATTCGAGTTGTAATGTAAAATGTAAATGTATCCCCAAAGTCCGACGGGGAACACGTCTCAACTTCTTAGCCAAAGTCAGAGAGCGGATGTTCAAAGTCAACCTTGCGGTTTGGCACTTGTTTGAAGAAATATACAAAATTGCAAATAGACTCCCGACCCCGCAATGTCTCGGATTAAGCCATGTGGATGGCTCACTTTCAAAGGTATGAATAGATTGAAAGGTCAGGATTTAAATCATTAATGGTTGCTGCCATAAATGCATGCATATGAATCAAAGTATGAATTTTAAAGGTTTTTTATCGTTTCCATTTTTCACCTTACACATGAGAAATTTGGATGCCCTAACAACATTAATTCACGAAAGAAATAAGAATAATCGACTATAAAATGTTGAAATCGAGCCAAGGAACTCGAAGTTATGGAAGCAGGGAAAATTTCACAAGAGTTTGCAAAGAAATGGGTAATTCCTTGCTTTACCTTAGTATTCTCGATACTTAAATTGGGATTAAGTGGAATTAAGAGGAAATATAAAAACCACAAGATGAGGTCTCGGAATCAGGTTTCCATGTAACTTCCAATATTTCTAGTGATTTAGACAATGTCATGGATACAAAATTACTTGAATGTTGATCTAGATGACTTCCTGAGAAGACTTTGTGCTCCAAATAAGAGCCAATGGATGGTGGTCATTAATGCCAACCACATTGCCTTAGCAGCTACGTTTCCACCATCTATACACTCTCCCGAGCTTGTATGGTTGTGTGCTAAAAATTATGACCCGAGAAGAAGGAGGTATTGGATGGAAGTGGGGAAAGAGTAATAAATTTGACACCAGAAGATTTTAGGGCAATACTAGGGTTACCAAAGTTGGCTCAACCAATAATTGCTACCATTGAATCAACATAGATTGATTATGACGCAAGACATGATGAATATGCTGAAATGTTAAATACCTAATGGTTGAAAGAAAGGAAGCCATCTATCAAAAGAATCCCCAAGAAATTGACTAAGGCCATGTTTGTTGAAGAGGTTGAGGACCTCATTGTAATGTTAAGTAGGATGACAGGGTTAGAAGGGGTTAACGATTTTCAAGAGTGGATGTGCCCCTTCATAATGGTTATCTTGGAAGAATAGGGAAATTTATGCTAGGAAAGCTTTATATCAACATCCATTCATGCCCAACTCATGACAATAGCTACAAAAATTAGGACAAGTAATCTAGTTGATATTAGATTCTACATGATGTCTTATCTCATCTATAATATTGCATGTTTCAAATCATTCCTAGGTCTCCCACCACAGGCAAGTTTTGAAAACCATAGGGTGTACGATGTATATTCACAATTGATATTGGACAAGTGGAGAGGAAATGTTAGGAAAGTAAATGATGCCTTCATTTCCCCTATAACTTGCCTTTTCAAACCAGAATGGGAGCAATACAAATTATCTGCTAATGCTAGGGCTACAATTATGGAATATGGTTGCATCTTCATATAGTACATTTTTTCACATATTTCAGGGTAAGTGGATTTGAAGGACAACCTATAAGTTTCCTAGATATGTGAATGATAAGTGGGCCTTAATGGAAATTTCAAGACAATTGACCCTTGTACATAAAAAGATTGCAAGGAGACATAAAACAAACATAAAATTCCCTCTCAAAATTGGGAGATATTCCTACCAAACAATAGTAAAAGCTAGATTAATGGATGAAGAGATGGAGAGGTTTCAAATGGATAAATTTACACCAAGGCCTAATTATGACATTCGGTGGGTTGTCAGTATAGGTGAACATGAACCCCATTTTGAAGACTACTGGATGAATTGCATGGATGAAGAAGAAGTTAGACTGAGGGATTATTCTAGAATGACTTTAAGACAAGTTATTGACTTCAAAATTGTTGTAATTCCTCAAGGAATAGAAGATGATAAAAATGTGGTGGGTCAGTATTACCTTGACCAAAAGATGGGGTCAAAATCAATTAGTCCTATAGATTGGAAAAAGAATAATCAGATGATCCTCATGAAATAATTACTAATGTAATGAGGAGAACATTGACTTGGTTGATTGGGAAGGGTCTAGATTTATCCTTACAAAATACAAAAGTGCTAAGGGAGTTCCAAGAATTGAATACTTTGAAGGAAGATCTCCCTCCCCTGAAAGAGGGAGCAGACAAAATGGACCCCTTAAATGGACAAGCTCCCTAATTACCCAATAAAAATCCAATTATTGAGACCATTGATGAATGGACAACAACCATAAGCAGGACTGGAACTTCAAAGATTTCCTTGAATCAAAAAGAAGAGGAATACTCTTGAAGGCTATGCAAGATGCTCCCATTACTTCAGTAGTTCCAATACAAGCCAAGGGGATAGGTTTGACTACACCAAGAATTCCTCTCGTGGTATTACCAGGGTCATCTAGTGCACCAAAGAAGATGAGGGGATCTATGTCAAATGTTGATCCAACACCTATAGTGCAAAGTGCTAAGGGAAGGGAGGGCCCTGAACTTAAGTGTTTTGAAAGAACTGCAAAAAGGGATAAAGTAATATTGCCTTTGGAAAGGGATACATGTGGTCATGGTGTAAAGAAACAAAAAAGAAAGGAGCTAAAGTAATTGATCCTCCTACCCTAACTAAAACTCAAAAGAAAATTGTTACTTCATTAGCTCATCAAGCAATGTCATTTCAGACTCCTGAAGGTATTCATTCTACTCTAGTTGTACCACCACTAGTTGTAACTTCATCTTTATCCCCAACTGAAGTTGTTGTAGGAATAGTTTATGGTGCCCCTGTATCTAGTCACCAAGTGATGTTGTGACAGAAAAAGTGCAAGATAAACCAGTTATTGTACAACTTGAGGAATAGTCAAAAGGACCTATTGAAATAATTGATTTGGAGTTACTTAAAGAGATTCCTAGACTTGAGATGGTTGATATAAAAGTTGAAACTTATACAGATGGAGGGTGCAAGTGTTTCCCAAAAATAAACACACATACAAGATCTTGATCAATAATCAAATATCAAATTGGGGTTCAACCCCAAGGTATTCAAATTGAAAGTGTAGCCCATATTGTGGAAATTGAAATGGTGACTCAAACAATTATGGGTGAAACACCTGTATTAGATGTTTTCTATACTTTGAAAATCAGTTATGCAAGGATTCGATATGATGAAGGAGAGTGAAGTTTCTCAAGTACAAGTACTATAAAGGAAACTACAACTGAGGCTATAAAATAAATAAGTAGACCCACTAGAGACCAATACTAAGGAAAGTACATAGACTGACAATAAAGGTAAAAATCAGAATCAATCCTTGAATCTCACCAACAAAGCAAAAGGTGGTTAAGGAGCAATCCCAAGGAGACTTTTCTACCAAACAACCACTTGTGGAGGATAAAGATATTTCAAATAACAAGGATCCATTTAAGGTTCTAAGTCCGGATAGGGAGATTCCAAAGGAAGCTACGATGTAATAGTCACTTAAGAAAAATTAAAAAGAATATGCAAGTGCAATGGCCACCCCAAATGAAATTTCAATGGAAACAACAAGTGTACATGTAATTTCTCGTATAAGGTAAGGGTCAAGGTGAGAAATCAATGGGTAGCAAGAATCGACGGTATTAACTAAGATCAAATTCGAGACCAAGATAAAGAGCAGCTAAAGATTGTGACACTGGAAAGTGAAAAACAAGTGGTGAAAGTGGAAGGAACACACAAAGATATGTCAATACCTCAAGATATACATGGAACATCAATGAGTTAGTGTTGTACTTTGAAACTCCACACCTCACACCAAAAGGAGTAAAGATGGGTAATGCCCCTATGACTGGTTGATTGGGAGGACTCCTTCAAGAGAAGGAAAAAGAAGTTTTTCAAAGAGGAGTTTTAGATATCACAAGAATTTCCTTCCCAAAACCCAAAAATCTTCAAAGAAAGCAAGGATTCTCACTAAAACACATGTAGATCAACATGGACCCTAGAGATTGCAACTCCCCATCAAGGTAAGTCAAAGGATGAGATTACAATAAGTGATTATGATGTCAAACACATCCAATTGGGAAGCATACTATGGAAACATTAAAACAAGATGTCACAATAACAGTTGAAGGCTTGTTACAGAAGGTTGATGAAGACAAAGTATCTAAGAAGTAGTTGAAGGAGAAAATAAAGACATTGTCTTCATGCTTACAAAAGTTGGTAGGGCTAGTAGAAGAAAGCCAAGAAGTTGCCACTACCATTACTCCAGAAATCCTAGGTAAAATAGAAAAAGATAGTGAGAAGGCCGAGGCAATAGATAAATGGGTGGAGGATTTGTCTCAAAAGGGCAGAAAAATCATTGAAAAAATAGTAAAGAGGTATGCAAAGTTAACCAACATGCTCAATGACATAAATGAATTAAATGATCAATGTGAAAATGAATTATACCATTGGGAAGGGATCCTTCCCAAACTTGACACTATAAACCAACTTGATGAGGACTTAGTAGAAAAGGAAGGAATAGTGTTGCCGAGGAAAAAGGGTTTCAGTATGCACTGGAAGATTTAGCCAAAATCAGGGTAGAAGTTGTGAATCAGGTCAAGGAAAAGATGGAAATAGAGAAGGATTGGATAGGAAAGGGTATTGATACTATAGATAGCAGGTTAGAAGAGATGGTATTTGACAAAGAAAAACCTACTTATGGGGACTTGGAGATTGATATCTGATTCAATCTTTTGATCAATACATCAAAGAGGAACATTGCTCCTATGAGGTCATCAAGAGGCTTATCTCTGTGGAAAAAAATTTGTTGAGCTAACTAAAAATTGAAAGAGTATAAGAAAAGGATGGACAAATGTGTTGAGGTGTTGAATAGGCATAACTTAATATTCAAACATCACATAAGACCTGATGAAGAGGAGTTGATGCAGTTATTCCAAATATTTGATGCTTACATGGACAAATGACCTAACAAGGAGGAAGACAATGAAGAAGGAGATGATGATCATGTTGAACCGTGAGCAAGCTTAGGCTTGTCTTTTCTAAAAAACTTTCCTTTTTCAGTTGTTACTTTCATTCATGATAGTTGAATATTGTTTTAAATTGTGGATTTCAATTATGTATGTAATGTGGAACAATGTAGTAGGATTTCATTTTGTTTTAATAGAATTATATATCTATTATTAACATGAAATTCATTGTAACATCTTAAATCTTTTGCATTTGAAAAAGAAAGAAAATGGGGTTCTATAGGGCCCCAACCCAGGAAAAGGTTTACATACATTCTTGACATTATACCAAAAAGGGACTAAGGGAAAGATACCTAATCTTCTACTATTAAGAAATCCTCTCTGAAAGAAGGAATTTTATTTAAAAACCTATTCTTCCTAGGTACAAATTCTTCTGTCCCAATTTCCATCTGCATAAATAAAATGTCCCTTACCAAACTACGAGACATGCCTAGAGCCATGAGATCATCAACATTTTCCCTAGGACCATCCAACATGCCAATCAACTCTATTTTCTTCTTGTAAGAAGAAACCCACCCTTGGAAAGTGATTTCTTCCCTGATGCTTTGAAGGTAGAGGGTGGAATGGAAGTGTTTGTTGTGGTTGGGAGTGCAATCACGATGGTTTTGGAGTAGATTGAGCAGGAGGTTTGGAGTTGGACTCACCCCTACATTTCTTCATGAAGAGTGATGATGCCCTAGGAGGTTGTGAAGGAAAATATTTTGTTGGCCTCTTCTCCAAAGTAGAAACATGTTGCTCTAACTTAGTCACCTTGCAAAAATAGCAGTAGCACAGTGTCTATAGAAACCCCTTCACCAAGCACATAAGATTATGAAGGAATCTCCTTCACAATGAATTCTTCATTACAAATGAAAGGGCATGTATTATCAATTGCACCCTTCACAGTTGGCCTACTCTTGAGCCAAAATTGTTTCAACACCTCAGGAGTTTTCTGATGCTCCCACCTGAAAAGATGAAAATACATCATTTGGAAAGCAAAAAACAAGACTGATCCTTATTAGTCTTCAAATCAAATCCACTTGAACAAATTGAGTTGTTAATGTCCCATCATAGTCCTTTGGATATGCAATTCCAAATAACATTCTTACAAATGCTTCATCTAGGCTCGACAAATCAAAAACGAGTTTAAATCCTCGGAGGAAATATCTTTCAAACTGGATGCTAATGCTACTCCCACCATATTGTAGACAAATAATTTCACTAAGCTTCTCACACTTAAAAGAAGGGATGTGAGTTTGTAGAAGAAATGGTGGGAATTTATAGTGAAGATGAGGTCAAGTTGAGATGAGAAAAATCATGACGAGTTGATTGCTTTGAGATTGTCTATGATATCCACACGAGGGAGATAAATGTGAAGTAAATTGATATCATACAAAAAGGAGGTAATTGTCCTGATGTAACACAACACATGTGGAAACACTCAGCTCAAAAATATATGAAAATAATTGTGTGTGTTCGAGGTAGATTCCCAAAATGCGGGAATGATTAACATCAAATAAAACTATTTGGGGGCGCTCAAAAAATCATTAAAAATGTTTCTCAACCTACCCGAAATAGAAATGACCAAGTTGATGATGTCAAATGAATGACATAGGCATCCCATTCATCATAAGGGAATGAAACATACACTTGGAAACATTTGTAAAGATCTCTCCACATGGCATGATAGGGAATAAGATATTTTCAAAATAGAAGAATAAGATATTGTTCCTTAGGAATATTCCTTGAAAAGATATGATGTTTGGGGGAATTAAGCAAATAATCAAAGATTGTATAGATATGAGAGGCATGTTCTCATATCGGAGGGTTAATTTTTCTAAAATTTTAGAAGAAACAGTGTAAAATGATAAGCATTCTTGAAAACTTGAATCGAATTGAGATACCTATGATTTGTTTCACCTTTCAAATCTTCTTATGTCAAGATGGTTGTAAGTGTACAGCCATTGAAAAGCATTGAGATCATAGGTTTTATTTTCCCTTGCTGAGAAATCTAAAAATATTGAAATAAATTGTATGTATGTTCATGAGCATTGTTATCTTTGTCTTTGGGTGATATACTTTAAATCAACCATTTATCTCTCCTATTGCAATCTTGTGTTGAGAATTCCTCTAAATTACACTAGATCTTGTCCTGGTGGTGGTGTTTTGGCAACTGCAATTATGCTATGGGAAGAGCTTTCCTTTCATAGTATGGTAAAAAAATTAAATTCATGATGCATCCATTCTATTGAGAATATTTTTGTAAGTCTTTGAGTGAATCTTAGGTGTAATGGATTAGGAATTGTCAATATTTTATTGAGAGGTTAACATGAGATTTTGTGTTTAATTTCTTAAAGATTGTGTGAAAGCATGTATTCTTGGGCTTCCATGAGTGCATATCTTTTAGTTAAAGGGTTGTTTCTGGTTGTTTGATGTGTTCTTTTTACCTTGAGAAATTTTCTAACATTGTTAAAGTTTTTGAGAATTTTGTATAATCAACTTTATTACGCTTTAATCTCCCACTCCTACACAAATACAAACCTACAATTGTTAAATCCTTTTTGAACCACTTTTGTTTTCTTTGTCTATGAACATTTTCCAAGGGACTTTACCATTTTTACCTTCCCTTTTCATAAATATGCAGAAGCACCAAAATTTCCACTATCTAGAGTAACCTGAGTCCTACTTGAGTGACATTTTCATTATTTAGTGTGACAACTCATGAGAGTTAAATAGTGCATACATTGACCATGTTCATTCAAGACTGATCTCCAAATTTCAAAGAGAAGGCTAAGAAACTATGATTCCACTTATTTTTCTCACAAGTTCAAGTTATAAAATGGGTTCTCTCACCCTGGTTAAAGGCAGGACCTAAAGTAACAAGGAAGGTCATCCCCTTTGTACATGTCACCCACCCAAATCCCTCCAACGCCTTGAGTTTTGAATAATTTTATCGAGATATCTTCTCCAACTACAAAAAGACAAGTTTGTCATACTTAGAACATCCCACTCCAAGTGCTGATGATGTATGGCTCCAACAGAGGTGTAAATTTGGGTACCAACGGATGTCTCGCCACTAACTTGACGTCATTGTTCATGGACTTGATACCTCTCCACTTTCCTACGTAATAAGGTGTTCTCCATAGACTGCTATGATAACTAGCACTAAAAATCCATGTATCGAAAAAATACATCTTGCATTAGGAGACCACCACCCAATGCCTCTCTGGCCTATCGAGTCTCCTCACATGCCTCGTCTCTCTTAGATAGCAATACATTACATGTGGTTTCTGTTACAACCACTGGATCAAATAAATGGGCATGCTCTCCCACAATCTCATCCACTCGCTCAAGTATATCTCCACCAATTACATCAGTCGACACATTCCGTCAATGTGCAGATTGATGTGACGACTATCGTGGGACCAATACACATCGCCTACAAAACAAACAACACAACACATTAGATAACCATTACTAAATCATCAACCAATAACAAAACACACAAAATAGACATATATAGATACTTACGCTCCACTATAGTTATTGCCACATTGTTGGGGGCATGTGCTTCCCCCTCTCCTCCTCCTCCTACATGTGGTAACCCGCCTGGACCTACAAATAACTCGGGAATTACAATACCCATCAATGTGTCGTCCATCATACATGGTACTCCTCTGTGTAAGTTACATCATCTACATCTATCACCTCTATCGCCGCATCTACCTCATTCGGACTCGGAGGAACTAGTTGTTCTTCTCGTGGGCCTTAGTATAGCCCTAACCCTCCTCATTTCCCTAATAGGTATTAACCATATATATGGCTCTGGGGCACATCTTGAGCCATACCAAACTGATGAGATACCCTCTCCACCTAAAACAACTTGGCCACACCTAGGAATCGATCCTCTAACCACATAGTCCTTTGAATACACTGCAACTCTATAACATCCTTGGGCCATCCCCCATAATCATGGTATGGCCTCCATGTAATTGCCTTGGGCCCCATCCTATCTATCAGTGCCCTATAGGTATTTGTATCCATCCTACACCCATGAATATTGACCCACCTCCTCACATATATCTTGGGTCTATCCCACTCTTCTTGTGGACCCCCAACTGGCCTCAACACTACTATGTGCTCATATGCCCACATGTGTAACAATGTAGTAGCTCTTATCCCACCTTTGTGCTCATCATGAGTAAATTGGTACAGATCTCTATATAGGTGGGCCAACACACATCGAGCCCACGTGTATCTAGTACTCTCCTCCTCTATACGTTGGCATATATCATGCATCTTATACAAGATTCCTACACCACCTCCCTCCACCGCTATAGATGAAGTAATAATAACTGCTATGAACTTCCACAAACGCGAACACCAGACCTCAAAATAGCATCTAGATTGATATGGGCCTTGGAAGGCACTCGAGTCCCCACAAAATACCATCTCATAGCTCGCATATTCCTCTCCATATCCTCCAATGGCATTACTTGTATTCTCTCTCTGACAACCAACAACCACAATATATACGATACACATCCTCTAAATTAACCGTCATCGAGCCCCCATATGTAACCAAAACGTGCAAGTATTTACACACCATCTCTCAATTAGTGAAGTCAACATAGGCATATTATGGGGCACATCCCCCATCTATGCTATGTGCCATAGGGTGGCATGGTCCATCACATCCCACTCATCATCTGACAGGCCCAATCCAAGCAACGTACTCAAATGACGCCCACCATGGAACTCCCTCGAGTGAATATCCCTATGCACACCACAAAATGACAACAAAACACAACATTATAACACTAAAAATAAAAACACACTCAATTATTACATTATTATACATCTAACATCACATTTTCACCATTTTAGGCCATATACACACCTTCTCGGACCAAGGTGCCCAGGATGCGGGATTGCGGCGCCCAAGAGCGGAGAACATTAGTACCTAGATCTAGGTGTTCATGTCCTAGGGGTCACTAGTGCCCTAACCATTCTTTCCCAGTGTCTCAAACGCTGGGGAAAATATAAATTCTCAAATTTGCAAAAATCAATAAAAACGACTACTACACCATACATTTTTTTCCAAAAACAATGCACTTACCAACTTTGTAGTCATGCATGACACTACGACGATCGCCACCCTCTCAAACCGACTAGGACACGCTACTCTTACTTGTGACATTTTCTATCACCTCGGTATTTAATCTCACAATTGCAAAAATAAAAATTAAGTATCTAAACATTTTTCACTTAACTACTTATAGTTACTTTTTCACCTACTTAACTACTAGTCATTATTTCACTCTTATTCACACAACTAATACACACCACACCGTTTTTGTCATATGTTCAACATTTCTACTCGATTTACACCCCGTTTGCAAATTGTTTTTTCAAATTCTTCCTACCACCATACCATACACATTACATGCACATTATGTATCCTTGAATATGTCTTCCATCCACTTCATACACATTTTTGCAATTTCTATCACTTGCTATCTATTTCGTGCTTACTTTTAGCTTAGCATTCATTCTTCTCATCACTTCCCATTTTTCCGAAAGGGGGCATATCATTATTGTCATCCTATAGTGCCCCTATATCACCACATGTTTAAAAAACACTATCGGTGCTACAATTACAAAGTATTTACTAGTTCACTACGCGACATTTCACCATTAATTCCCCTTAATGACCTAATATGGGGGCAACAAATAAACAAATTTTTCTATGCGCAATTAAATCACTTCCCCCTCATGACCTAACCTAGGGAAACAATTAATTACAAATATTTCCATGCGATCATTCACCAATTTCCATTTATTCCCCTAATGATTTAATCCGGGAAACTAGTGTAAAATCTCTCCACGAGTAACCATTTAGAATAAATTGATCGATCGATCGACGCCAAACCTCTAACAATCAAAATCATCTCATTAATAAAAAAATTAACGTAATTTCCCTCCCGGATGACCTAACTTGAGAAGTAATGTGCGACCTCCTAGATGACCTAACTTGGGAGATTACATCCATTTCTTTCCCATATGACCTAACTTGGGAAGCTATTCTACATTTCACGTTTTCTTCCAAATGAGCTAGCTTGAAACCATCATTCTCGCACTTTCTTCCGGATGACCTAACTTGGAAGCCATCATATAATGATGACACCCATGGGGTAGGGGCAAAATTTCCTTTTCTATGCCACTCTGTATGGGTCAACTGCTTGATCGAAATTATTTGGATCCAAAACCACAAATATTTGATCTAAGTCCATCTCATGGCTAGATCTTAAGGATGTAATTAAAGATTAGAGAATAACACATTTTTCTCTCTCTAAGCTCTTCCTCTAGTGGCAGGGACGTCCAAATCCTCCGATCCATTATTCACATACACTTTTCACTATGTTGCATGGATCAACCCAATGATCCATGGTTCAACACGCTTTATGGTTCTTTCGGCACACTTTTACTACCACATCTGTGTGTTCTACTATAGCATGGGCTTCTCCAAATTTTTCTCAAGTACACATCTCTATCTACTTTATGTTACCAAGCTTTCCACTCACCAACATAAATTGGGGAAAATGTAGTCACAAAATCATACACTTGCTATTACATTTATACCGCCAAATATGTTATTTTATATATGGATCTTGCGTTAGAGAAGTATTCGCTAATGGCTCATCCCCTAGTTTTGTCATCGAGTTAGTTGGTCATCGCTCTCATTTGTCTTGTATAATCGTCGAGTTGTTTGCACAATTTCATTTGTCTCTCAAGGAGTCTCAATTGTCATTATTTGGTCATTTTTCATCTCTAGTTTGTGACTAGGGCACCTAGAAAGATATTGGGGTGCCCATCGGTGCCCCGGTCCTATTTTTAGGCGCCATGATCCTGGTTGCACTTTATTCTCATTTAGACTTTTGAGATCGGTCTTTGTGGTTTTTTTGTCTCATTCCCTAGGTACTATTCGGCATGTTGGGTCATTAGTGTCAAAATTTGAGCAAGAGATCCCTATATAAACATAACATACTCACTATCTTATGGGTGAACTATCTACTATCAAGAGCTAGCTATCTACTAAGGAAAAGGACTATATTTGGGCATAATTTACATCTACATCACACAAGCATCGAGGTACATGGTTGTATTCATTCTATTTCATCCACCATTTGCATTTTACATCTAGTTATTGTCCCCTACTTCTACGTCATCGACGCTAGGGCACCCTAGGCACACAATTGTACACACAAGCACACAAAACTACATTAGGTATGGAATTTAGTGCAATGCTTAGTTATAAGTCCACCATTATGGCAGATAAGGTCAATCCAACACCTTTATATGCATCTTTATTTTTAGGGTTTTGATGCTTTGTATGGGGTTTTGTAGGTATATATTCATCACTAGTTTACAATGACATAAGTGAATCCTTTGCAACAAATACGCGACAAAGACTTAGATATTGTGAAGATCTAGCGAAACTGTCAGATTCAAGTCCTGAGATTTTCTATAGACTAGAGTGCCCAGACTGTAGAATAGGGTACCCACGGTGCTCAAGTTTTCTTTTAGGCATCTCGGTCCGGTCGATCTTCATCCGCTGCAATTTCTGGGTAACACCTTCACACTCTTCTTCGTCCGCACATCATCCCATTCATTTTGACATCACGGAGAGGTAAGTCCTTTCTAGTTAGTATCTTATCCCTACTATTTCAATTATTTCATTTCATTTAAATATCAAATAAAATTATTTATCATTTACATTACACTTCATATCATTTATTTCATTATTGTTACTAGTTTAGATTAACTTAAAATAATAGAAAAATTCCACATTTTTAGTTAATCATCCACCACTTATCACTTTTGCATCTCCTACCACCACTTTTAAGGGTTATGACATTATAGAAAAACTTAAGAATACACCAGCTAAAATGTCTATGTATGATTTATTGTGCAATACACTCGATTGTCTTTATACATTAAAGGCTTCCTAATTTACATTCATGTTTCCACTTGTTCCCAGTATTATGCTAATACACCCTATTATTCACCCATTTGCAATTAATTAATTAAATTGATTAATTAATACACATTATACCCCTTTGGATTAATTAAATTAATCCCATGTACCCTTTGTACCCCTTTGGCTAAATTAATTATTATTTATTAATTAAATAATTAATTAATTAAGTGTGTGCACATCCTAGTCATCTACCACTTGATCAAACTCCACTTAGACTCCACTTTGACTACCCTAGTTAACTGCACTTCTAGAATCCTAGAAAGGTGGGGGCAATTAAAATGCACGTACAACCACCTTTCCGGATGCAAATTTTTGTAATTAATTTCATTATTTCCCCGACACTATTACAACTACCCATAATGCTATTTTTAGCATGTTCATTTATCCGTGTAACCAATTCCAACTACCTTCTATTTCTATAAATTACAAGCTTACCTTCCTTCCAATCCCTCTTGAATTTGAAGCACAAAAACTCTGTTGAATTCTATGTTTGTAGCATTTTCCTTCAAAGCTTGGAGAGCACTCAAGAGCACCCACAAAACATTTCTGACATTCTTTTCTGCAAGGTTTCACAAGAGACCCTTATTTGAGGTTTGCACAAAAGGTTGCTGGAAAGGTTTGCATGTTTGTTTGTTTTTTCATTTATGTAATTTTCTCTGCTTACATTTTGGCATGCCCGATGGGACTCACACCCCTCCTCTTTCATTTTTGTTTTTTTGTTTTATTTCTTTTCGTGTGTTTTTGTTTTTGTTTGTTTCAAAAAAATCTTCTTGTTTTGTGTGCAAACACAAGTGAATCAGGAAGTTACCATTTTTTTTTTTTTTTTTAGGCATTCATTTTTTTTTAAATTTTTGTAGGTTGTATTAACGTTTGGTTTTTTATTTTAGTTTCTCCATTTCTACATTTTATATACATTTTTGTTGTCCTTTCTTTCCAAAACTTTTCATTTAACATAAAAAAATAAAGATATACACTATTTGTTTTACAAAAAACAATATATTTTGATTAGATGTTCATTAAATTTTTGAATATATCTATCTAGATATATTATTTTCCTTTATAAACTTTTTACAATTTTAAAAAAATTAAAAAACAAAAATTTGAAAAACAAAAAAAAAAAAAAAACCTACCCTACCCCCCCTCCCCCCCTACATGGCTTGGCCAACCACTCAACACAGCCACCTCTACCACCACCTCCCCACTCACCCACCCCCTCCCACCCCCACCACCTACCCCCCATTCTCAACCCCATTCCCAAAAACCCCTCATTTCCCATCTGCCACCCCCCCCTCCAACTCACCCCCCTCACCCTGTCCCCTCATCCCCCTCCTCATTTCCTAACTCATTCCCCATCTCGATCCCCTCAACTCCCCATCCCCACCCTACCCTACCCCCCCCCCCCCACCTCTCATCCCTCCCAGCCCTCCCTCTCCCCCCCTGATCCTCAGCCCCCCCCTCCCCTCCCAGTCCCCTCCCCCACCCCACCTATCCAATCTTGTTCCCTTCCCCCTCATTCCTCTAGCTTGCTCCCCGACCCCCGAGCCCTTAGATCTCCCATAGACCCCTCCCACATACCTCTCTCCATAGCCTCCTCAACCTCGCTCTCGCCCCGAGCCCTCTCATTCCTCATTCCCACCTCCCCACTCCCATACCGATCTACTCCCTCCCCCTCCCGACACTCACTCCCGAGCCATTCCCATGCCTCCTCACAACCCCCATTTCCTAACTCAAACCCTCCTCTCCAGAGTCTTCCTATCCTCCACTTTCACCAGAGCTCCCTCTCACTGAGCTTCGCACACACACACACACACAAACCAATAATGCATTAGTTTTATTTTATATTAGTTTATAGTTTATAGTTTTAGGGTTTAGGGTTTGATTTTTTATTTTGTTTATTTTATTTCATTTTATTTATCATTTCCATTTAAATTAATTTATTTGTAGTTTCAATTACATTTAAATTAGTTTCTTTATTTCTTTTTATTGGCCTAATTTGCATGTCATTTTTCCTTTTGCAGGGTTCATGGACACTTTTAATCATTCTCAAGCACTACTTGTCCACTGTTGAATTTTAGTGTTATTGGACTTTTTGGTTCCCTTTTTGTCACATTTTTCCTCACTTGTGCACACATTTCATCATTTTTGTTTATCAAATAACCCTTTCTAACGTGTTTTTTTCATTCTTTTCCTTTATTGTTTTCTTTTGTTTTTGTGAGACTAACACGAATCACCCACGTATGCTCTTCCCTCACACTTTTTAAGTGATCTTGGGAATCAAAACGTGGTCATTTCTTTCTTTTTTTTTTTTGGGGGAATTAACATTTCACTTAATCAAAGCCAACCCACACATATGCTCTTTCCTCACACTTTTTAAGTGATCTTGGAAATCAAAATGTGGGTTCATTTTGTCATCTTGTTTATTTGTTTTTTTATTTTTCCCTCATTCCGGAAAACTTTCTAATCATTGTTTGTAGGACCCGCTCTCACAAGGTGGTTAAAACATTGAAAACTACTAACTAGGTTGCCAAAGGAGTTCAACCAAACCACACCTAAATCAAAAGATAAAAAAACACCACATTCAAAACACTTGATTTGCAGGTTGTTAAGAGCTACGGCTCGACCGCTTAACTAGAACATAACCCCTTGGCATAAGCCTTAAGCTACAATAAAGGGGGTGGTTCTAGGAACCCCAAAGTAGTCCACACCTTGAGGAACTGGTGGATGAAATAGGAACCTTTTCTCCTACCTGACTAGTAAAGCCTTTGTGAGTTAGAGTCATGAATATCCTTAGTGACCCCAATGTGATTCATTTTGAGCAAGGTCTTTTCTCATGGTTTCAAAGGGGGTAAGTAAAGTTTTCAACTAGCAATAGCGTCACGCTCTCACTTGGATATTTTTCTGACACCTAGTTGAGAGAGCCACCTAGAATCCAAACACTTTCCAAGCCAATCTAAGGTAGAGGCCACAAAAAAACATTCAAACAAAAAATTCTTTTTTTCTATTTTCTTCTTTTTTTTTTTTTCTTTTTTGTAGTAGTGTTCCACACTCACTTTTTCCCAAATACTCCTTGTTTGGGATCCATCTTTCACTTTTCTTATCTTTTTTCATTTTTTTCCAAACTATCCTTGTTTGGATTCTACTTTCATCCTCATTTCATCTTTCTCGTCTTCTTTTTTCTCTCGTCATCAGTCATTCACTAACCTTCATTTTACTCTCAATTTTCCCCTTTTTGGAACTTTCATCTCTTTTTCATTATTTCAATTTTCTCTTCTTTTCATCCTCATTGTCTTCTCCATTTGAGCTTCTTTCACTCATTTGGAGTTTTTATTCACTTATTTGATTCTTCCCCTTTCATGATTATCAAATCCTTCTATCTTTCATATTCACCTCCTTGAGTTCATCTCCCATTTCATTCAACACTTAAACATTTGGATTACATTTCCTAAAGTTTAAGTTTTCATCCTCTTTTCGACATCAAGTCTTGAGTTGTGGATATCCACGTCCTCACTCAAGCACTTTCATCTTACAACTCACATCTTAGTGGTGTTGTGTTTCACTTTGCCACAACTTATTTCATCACATTTTATCTTCATTCTCCTCTTATGACCTTTAGTTTGACAACATCATTGTTAAACTGAATATGTTTTCTTTCTTCACGTCTCTAACTTGACAACATATTTGTTGCATTCTAGACACTTCATCATATCTTCTTTTCAACACTTACACTGTCAGTATTTGAGTCTTATCTCTTCATTATCCTCTTCCTTCTTAACTAATTCTTGTTAAGGGTTGAGCACATCGCATATGATTTGAATCCTTTTTTCATACCCTCTTCCCATTTAGCATTCATTTTTGCTAGGTGGTAGAGTGCATTTTGCAATCAATCTATCCTCGCTTCTTCACTCTAGCATTCACATTATTAGAGGTTGAACACATTCAGAATTTTTCACTATAACCCTCCTCCATTCTAGCATTCACTTTTTAGAGGATGAGAACCTTCATCACATCGCGCCACTCTTCCATCTTGGCATTCACTTTGTCAAGGGTCGAGTTTATCAAACACTTTCGCACGCTTCCATCTTGACATTCACTTTGTTAAGGGTTGCATCACTCATATATCTTCCAAACCTCTTTCCCATCTTAGCATTCACTTTGTTAAGGGACAAGTTATTATCAAAATTAATCACACACCTCTCTTCCATCATCACATTCACTTTGCTGTGGGTTGAGTTATCTTTCACATATCTCTTTTGCTCCCTCCCTCTTTTAAAAATGGTGGGAACATGACACAAAGATTATAGTCCTTTTGGAAGGGAGAATGAAATCCTTTTGGAAATTTTGATAGTGATAATGACCAAAACTTTGAGGATGATCAGAATGACATCTCACTCAAAGAATAATCCCACGTTGAAAATATTTTACGTATGAATAAAGACCAATTTTTGCTTCATCTCCTTGAGATGGGAGAAAAATTACCCTCTGACTTCGATGAAGCTAGTTTACAAACATTACTTGGAAAACCACCACCTAACAAGGGTGAACCTTTCATTTCAAAAAAATGATGATGAGGCAAGACCTAGTCACATGAATAATGATGATCGAAACAAGTCCACCTCGAACAACGCCAAAGGAAATGAATCAAACAAAGAAAAATCTGATGAAAGGAACAAAGGAAAATCAAATGATTTTTCCACTGATCCTACTCAAGCCCTCATCATGAATCAAATTAATGACATGGCTAAACAACTTTTATTTTAAATTCCAAAGTCACCAATGAATCCCATGATAAGGAGGCACCAAATAAATCTAGTGATGCTTCATTTAAGAGTCATACCATGCACACCAAAGATAACAATAACTCTACAAGTGATGGCTCCTTATATTTCTTATAGAACAACTCACCATTTTCCCAAGAATGGAAAATGATGAAGGATACCATCTCTAGTATGAAACATCAAGGCAAACAATTCAACTTTGAAGAATTGTGTCCTTACCCATTCGATAAGGACATTTTGCGTGTTCCTTTTCCAAAATATTTTGAGATGCCCAACTTTGAAAAATACAAGGGCAAGAGTGACCCTAGAGAGCATATCAAGGAGTTTTATATGGCTTTCCAAGAGGTGGCCTATAGTGATGTCTTCTTAATGTGTCTTTTTCCACGAAGTCTAGGAAGACAAGCCTTGGAATGGTTCCTACTTCTCCCCAAGGGCTCTATGTAAACTTTTGCGGACCTCTCAGAGAAGTTCATCAAACATTTCTCATTCAACATAGAGTCTAAAATTACAATGATGGACTTGTGTAATGCCAAACAACGAACAAATGAAACCTTCACATAATTCCTACAAAGATGGCATGGGATTGCTAGCCATTTCCCATGCTCCATGCCTGAGAAGTAGCTCGTGAGAATATTTGTACCCAATCTCAACAGTGAGCTATCCTTTCACATGCAAATGCATTGCCTTAATACTTTCAAAGAAGTTATTGAGAAAGGATCGCAGATTGAAAAATCCCTTATTACAAAAGGTTTGATTAAACCTCATTCAAAATACAATGGGAAACATAGTAACCATTCTAATAGCTCTCACCAAGACAAATCTAAACATGTTAACCACAATCATAATATGGTCAATGATGGTATTATAGACAACCGCAATGTCCACAACGTCCAAAACACTGAGACTAGACCAAACAAAGGTAAACAACCTCTTGTTGTTTCTAGCAAAGAGGTTTCATCCTCTCCTATTCTAAATGACATCATTTCACTCCTTTGGGAGAACCTCTATCAAATTTCCTTCAACAACTCATTAATGCAAACATGGTTACTTATCCCATCACCAAACCTTGGGTTGAGGGAGAACCCAAGCCTACTTGGTACAAGGCTAATACTTATTGTGATTTTCATCGCATTTACAAGTCACCCGATTATCGATGCTTTCTTTACATCACTTTTTCCAAGATCTCATTGATAGTGGATGATATCATTTTTGAAGAATCATCACCAAATAAGACACCCAAAAAAATATTAAGGTGTTCTCAAACCCATTTCCCAAACATGGCGGTGATGATAAAAATGTTGACAAAGGTCCTTCTACCAATAACGCTGATTTTAGTTCAATTATCTCATTTATTGAGGAAGTACCATCTATAATGGCAACCATTAAATTCACACCTTTCGAGTAATGTCGTGACCACATGCCAACGAAAGATATGGGTTCCTGTGAAAACCAACCTTCTACGTCTTCTGTAGAACCTCAAATGTCCAAACCAACAACTCCTTCAAATCAAAAGTCAAATTCTAATGCCAAATATTCCACTCCAGTCAGTATGACTTCATCAAATAATTAACAACCACACGCTAGCACATATCTCTCTCATGGAACTACTAAAAGAGTCACCTAGCTTTCAAGATATTCTCACTCATGCTCTAAATGAATCATGTGTTCCTCATACTCTCAATGTTCAACAGTTTTAGGATATGATCACAAACCTTATGCTTGAAAATCCTATCCTATCTTTTCCCCTCAAGATATGTTGAACCCAATCTAATTAACAACAACTCCTTGTACATCGAAGCCTATGTTACCAATCATAAAGTCAAGAGAGTTCTTATCAACAATGGAGTGACCCTTAACATTTTTTCTATAAAAATGCTTTGTTTCCTTGGTCATACAATAGATGACTTAGATGCTAACATCATTACCATTCATGGTTATGATAATACTTGAGTGCTAGTCCTATGGCACCATCACTCTTCCCATACAAGTAGGCCCGTAGCTCCTTGACACTATGTGTCATGTAGTTGATGCAGACACATCATATAACCTTCTTCTAGGTAGACCTTGGATACATGCGATGCATGCGTACCTTCCACTTTCCATCAATGCATAAAGTTTCCACATAATAGAAGAGATTTCACCTTGCGTGGCGATACTGACCCCTTTGAATACTATAATTTTTTTGAAGCAAGGTACAAAAAGGAAAACTATTTTCCATCTGTGATAACACAACCAAACCTAGCCCAACTCCTATTGTTACCAACCATATTGACCCAGATATAATATTGAGCCCTCATGCTTCCATGCCTTCCTTTGAAGCATCTACATCTAAGGTGTCACTTGATGTTACATTCTCTCATAAAGGTTTAGGTGAGTACACACTTGACAATACATTCCTTGTTGGAAAACTCCCATTATCACCTCATAGCTATGGGCATCCTAATGCTCCTCATCTACAAGAACATCCAACTTACTATCTTGGAAAAACTCTTTAGAGACGATATGGATATCTAGAAGATGAACATATTCCAATCTCAACGACTCTTGGCTATACAATGATAGGATGGAAGAATTCTACGAATCCACCGATTACACCAAGGGCCATAAAATGATGAAAAACATGAACTGGAAAGGAAGAGGCCTTGGCCCATAAGGGCATGATGTTCTTAAACCTATGAATATCAAGTCTAACCTTTACACATATGGTCTAGGATATGAGACATATGAGAAGAGGCCTATAGTCTTTGAGGTATTATCTAGCGATGTGGACTCAGATTCTGAAATTGAGACCGGTTCCACACATAGCCTCTTTAAAGACCTAGCCAAAACTACGCTTTTCCTAGACTACTTATCCATTCAAACCCTTGACATTTTTATCCTTCCCTCATTGATCAGGACCAACAATGTCATATTTCCATGGATCTCTTTCAAAACAATGAGGCCATCCAGATTTCCTCGGGGCTCGAGACCCTTTTCCTTGTCGGATCACAAGAAGGGTTTCGATATAAACCTTGATGCTACCGCTTACTTTGGAAAAGAACTTACAATCTCCAGTCCTAAAGAAAAATAAATTAAACACATAAAAAGACAAATTATATCTCACATAGTGAAAACCTTTCTGAGGCATTATACGAGAAGCAAAAAATGAAAAAGAAAAAGAAAGAAAAGGATGCATCTCCTAGTGAAAACCTTTCAAAGGAACTAGAGAGAGGAGATTTGGATCCAGAAATATCTCAAAATCTACACAAGCCTCCAAAGATCATTTCAAATAATGACACTTCTAATTTGTTAGTAGAAGAGATGACAACCATTAACATTGGAACTAAAACCAACCAAAATTGTAACAATTAGGTGCCAGTGTATTAGAAAATGAAATCAAAGCCTTCACAACACTTCTAACCGAGTTTCAAGATGTATTCACTTGGTATTATAAAGATATGCCCAGTCTTGATCCTTCTCTTGTGGTTCATCACCTTGTGGTGCACCCAGATGTTAAACCTGTCAAGCAAAAACTACGTAAAATGCATCCCAAGGTTGCATTGCTTGTTAAGGCCGAACTAAAAAATTATTAGATTCAGGATTCATACGGTGCATTGATTACTCAAAGTGTGGATATCTAATATGGTACTAGTATCAAGAAGACCCCGAATCCATATTTGTATAGATTTTTGTGACATTAACAAGGCATGTCCTAAGGATGATTTCCCTTTGCCTAATATTGACATGATTGTCGATTCTACTACGGGCCATGAGATGTTATCCCTTATGGATGGATTTTCTAGGTATAACCAAATTCAAATTGTTGAAGAAGACCAACATAAATATCTTTTATAACCCCATGGGGACATTTTTTACAAGCTCATGCCTTTTGGCCTTAAAAATATTGGTGCAACTTATCAACGTGTCATGACTGTTATTTTCCATGACCTTCTTCATGACATAATGGAAGATTATGTCGATGATATTATTTCTAAATCAAAGACTAGGGTGGATCATCTAGCAGTTCTTAGGTGTATATTTGAGTTGTTAAGGGAGTACAAGGTTTTCCTTAATCCAAAAAAATGTGTCTTTGGTGTCATTTCAGAGAAACTTCTGGGATTCATTATCTCACGAAGAGGAATTGAAGTGGACCCTACCAAGTCAAAGCTATAATAGATATGCCACCTCCTCAGAACCTTCGCCATTAAGGGGCCTACAAGGAAAAATATAGTCTATTCGTTGCTTCATCTCCCAATTGGTAGATAAGTGCCATCATTTCAACCAGTTGCTTAAAAAGGATGTCCAGTTCAAATGGACACAAGAATGTCAAGACACCTTTGCAAAATTGAAAGAATACCTACATCTCCATCGGTACTCATGCCACCTATACAGATAAGCCTATGTTGTTGTATACATCTACAATAGAACATGCCATTGGGGAATTATTGGCGCAACACAATGATAAGGGTCAGGAACAAGCTGTGTATTACTTGAGCAGAACTCTCCTTGAACATGAGACCAAGTACTTGTAGGTTGAAAAGGCTTGTTTAGTGGTTGCTTATACTTTCGGCAAGTTGCGACACTATCTCCTAAATCATACCACTAAGCTAATTTCATGGGTTGATCCTCTTAAGTACCTACTTTCGAGACCAGTCATAATAGGACACATGTCTAGCTGGATTGTGCTACTTAGTGAATTTGACATTGAAATTGTCAATCAAAAGGCTATCAAAGGTCAAGCACTGGAAGATCAATTGGCCACAACACCATTACTAGGTTCCCAACCACTAAATTTTGAATTTCTAGATGAAGACTTATTGTACATCAAATCAACACCCTTATGGACATTATTCTTTGATGGATCTTGCAATATCCATGGTTTTGGAGGAGGAATTGTCTTGCATGTACACCGATGGAGACCTCATACCTAAATATTATCGTATCAACTTCCCTTGCACAAATAACATAGCAGAGTATGAAGCACTGATAGCAGGCTTAGGATTTGCTATCTCGTGGTGCTTGTAAGGATTAAAATTCCCCTAAATGCAAATCCCTCACTCAGAGGTTTTTGCTGAAATATTTTATGAAAATATGGATCCTTTTTATAACCTCACCGATATGCTTCACACATGAAAGGCTCAAGAAGAGTTAAGGTGTCCATTATTGAAAGTCAAATAGGTTTAGATAACATATCAACTAACTAGTTAGTCACACCTTTCATATATTTTATAATCAAATGAAATTGTTACAAGAAACCCATTTATTTACTATAAATAAATGGGGAGAAGCCATTTATAGTATCTATCATGTTGAAGTTTATTTTGAGCTCCGTATATATTGAAGAGGTTGGTGATCCATGTGTATGATAGTTTTGTTACCCATCAGGTAATGTTTCTATTTCTTATTCTCTTTCACAAGAGCATAAAATTCCTTATCATATGTACAACAAAATGTCTTCTGAAAAATTCAGACATGCCTCGCCTCCTTGAAGTAGGACAACTCCCATATCATAGTCACTAGCATCGGTTTCTACTTTGAAAGGAAGATGTAAGTTAGGTAATTCCAAAACTAGAGCATGAATAATATTTTATTTAAATTAATCAAAAGAATCATGTTATTTCTTACCCCAATCAAAATCCTTACCACCTACTATCACAAAATGTAGTGGTGTTGTTATGGAAGAAAAGTTCTTGATGAACTTTCTCAAATATTGAACCGCACTAACAAAATTCCCGATCTCGATCAAATGAGATGGTGTAGGCAAATTCAAAATTACTTCTATCCGAGCGATCAATCCTCAACCCTCCATCTCTAACCAAATGCCCCAAAAAGACAAGTGATTGTTGAGAAAACTCACACTTCTTCTCATTCAAAACTAGCCATTTCTCCTTTAGAATTTACAAAACTTGATACAAATGGTTAATATGTTCCTCAAACATTCTTCTAAAAACTAAAATGTCATCCAATTGACTCTACTAAAATTTGAAATAATAGCCTAATCTAATGCAAGTTTGCGAAATAAATGAATACTAAAATACTTGAAATAATACCCAAGCAAACTAAGCTAAAAAATATGAAACCCTAATGTGCAAAGAGGGTTAGAAGAGCCTTATTTGATTCATAGAGGTTGTTGTTGGACTATGTTGCAGTGTAGACCGATCTGAAAAAGATGGAAGAACATCTCACAGGCTTTGTAAAAATTTAAATACGATAGATTTAACTGGATTGGGGTGCCTGAAAAGGATAGGGGCACTTGTGGGAGCCTTGGTCTAGGTTTTGGGATCTCTAGTCTACGTAGATGCTCATAAAACCTCCTCTAAGGTGTCGCAAGAGGTTTGCACTTATTCACCTTTTGTTGCATGTATGTCACTGAATTTTGTCGAATGTCTCTATAAATGAAATGAATGAATCACTTATAAAACCCCAAACAATGCATCAAACCCTACAAAAAGAAATATGCAAATGAAGGGGTCGACTATCCTCAACTACCAAAATGATGGAATTATCACTGAGCACTACACTACATCTCAGACCTAATGTAGTTTTATGTGTGTGTGTGTGTGTGCAAAATTATGCCCTAGGTTGCTCTTGTTCCAATCTCACTTTATGAGTACTAAGAAAGTAGATGTAGAATGTAAATAATGTGTGCATGGAAACAATAGACTCCCCTCCTATGAAGTGTGATGCAGATGAACCAACCTTTGTCCCTTGTAATGGAGCTAGATGGATGCAAACGGAGTTATAGATGCCTTTGATGGATGCAACCTTAGATAGGATGCAACCTTAGGTGAAGATAGTAGATGCTTAGTGTTTTGTCTCTTTTTATGATCACATAAATTTATGTCTATATGATTTCCTTGCTTGAATTTTGTAATTAACCCCAAAAGTTCGAATATCAAAAAGATAAGATGCTCAAATGACTAGAAAGGACCTAAAGTGTGACCAAAGTACAAAGAGGACAAGGGTGCCCAGAGGGGATGGGGGCACCCGTGTTGGTGTCTTGGATGGGTGCTAGTGTCTAGAATGACAAATGCCGAAAGGTGAAAAGATAGACTGAGCAAGTAAGAGTGAAAGACTAAAATCGAAGCATAAAGCAAAGAAAGGTGGCCAAAGACATGGGTTAGTTAGTACTTTTCTTACTTAGGAACCATAAATAGTAATATGCGATTGAGACTAGATAATGATCAAAAGTGCATGATTTTGTGTCTACATTTGCCCCGACTTTATGTTAGTGAGAAGAATGCTCAATAACTTAAAGTAGATAGAGACACGTACTAATATCCATGCAGATTGATGTAGAAAGTGTGCCGAGGGACTAGAAAAAGTGTGGAGTGATAAAAAGATGGAGCGTGGAGACTAAAGATGAAAAATTATAAAAGGTGATAAAAATGGACCTAGGGTGGAAATGCGTACATATATGCTGATGTGTGTGATGTACCTATTGTTACTATCATGTTGATGTTGACTTATTTCTTCCCATATGGACAGACTTGCAAAAGAGAATATGATCAAGTAGTCAAATATGCATGTATATGTGTAAAAATCATGTAAGGAAGTATGTAAAAGAAAAATGCTAAAAATGTGAAAAAGGAACATGTGCACCTGATCCATGATGAGGAAAGAGTGTAGAAAGGATCCTATTGATGATGTCGATGCACGCGAGTTTTTGGGTGATCTCACACCAATGCAATGGAAGAAGTATAGGGAGAAACTATCTGGTGTCATCCTCCAACCTTTAATCGCTTCCCGTAATCGCAGAGATCTCTGTACTATCTGTTTTTTTGGGTGATTCGATGTCATGACATAAGTAGTGTAGAGAGGAAGGTTTGGTGTTATCCTCTAACCTTTAACTACTCCCTAGAATAAAACACCACTACAGATGATGTGTACTAATACATGTGTTAAGGAAAATTTTCCCGAACCCAATCATTGTGTAACTTCCCTAGTTATAGGTGCTCTAGGAAAGGCATCGTTGTGCTAAGGACCCAAGTCTAATTATGAGTCATTAACTATTTTGTGTTGTGTAATATGTGTAAACCATTATATGGGGTGACTGATTCACCCAAATGATGCCCCCCTCTTTGGGGGTGCATACGACATCACTTTGAAGGAGAATGTGTCCCAAAAGAGGACCAAATGCTTAAACTATGCCTTGTAGGGGGAATGGGATGTGCTTGGTAGAAACCAAGGAACCTACAAATAAGTGGACTGGGAAACAAGTGCTAGTACAAGAAAAGACAAGCATACATGTATATGACTAATTGTAAGCTAAAAAACAATGTGTAAGCTAAAACACACAAGAAGACAATGTAGACCGTGAAAAATAGGTTACAAACATGGGACACCACTCACGATGTCATAAGACAATCAAGGCCGAAAAAGCCAAAGAAATAAAAGTGTGCACACAAGACAAAGGGAAAATCCCGCATGCAATGACATATAATGATAAACAAGTACAAGTAATGTAATAGATAACAATGGTCTCAAATATTCCTGTAAGAAAAATGTTGCACATGAAGCACCTGTTAGCATGTTAGAAAGATAAAAAGTATAATATGACTTTATTGTTATTAGAAATATTTCTATTATATATGAGTAAAATGGAATTCAAACGTGTATAATTAAATTATACGTCACTACGTTCTGGCTATTTAGGATTAAACATAATGTTATTTGGGTAACATAGAAAGTTATACTCTCTATTGAATCGAAAAATGTTCAATCGTACATCTATTGATAGGAAAAAAAGAATCCTCCGATAAGAAAAAGAATTGATGATATCACCAGACCTATATCACGGATCTATATAAATACTCCAATACTCTATCCTTGTTAGCCATTTTATATTCCACATATAGCTATGTATTAATTACACGCTATATATATTAATATTCATGAAAAAAATTGGATGCCTTGATGGTGAAATGGTAGACACGCGAGACTCAAAATCTCGTGCTAAACAGCGTGGAGGTTCGAATCCTCTTCAAGGCATAATGATAATATTGTAACGCCCATTGAATTAGTCAATGGGCGTTACAATATTGAGGTATACAATAACCTCAATATAAGAATATAAGTCAGTCAATATTGAGTAAGCATAAGTTGATAATTAACTTATCAAGTTAAAGATAACTGACTTGGTTCATATTTGGTACTATGCTTACTGGTCGAAATAGTAATAAGTTTTAAAATATTTAGTCCTTTTTAGATCTTTTTTTTCAATCCTTTCGTTACTAAAGAATTAATATAATCCGGAGAAAGCCATTCTTGTTTAAACAGTTCATTCTCTATTTGTTTCAATAACATTGTGTTAGATATGAACATATTTGCTAAATATTCATAAATTTCGAATAGAGTATTATGAATAAAACATTCATTATATAATAATTCTCTATTTTCCCTTTCGTTCTCAACCAAAAATACTCTGAATTTATCATCCCGTGTCTTTTCACGAAAAATAGCGTCATCTAGTATCTTTGTAGGATATGGAAGCACACGCCTCAATCGGACACCAACTTCTTGAAAACGTTTAAAAGTCTCAAAATTCTGTACCTTTTTCTTCTTCATGGTAGGAGGCAAATCACTATTATCGTCATCGTCATCCTCCACAATTTGATATTTTAGTCCTAGGGCTATGTTCCTAATCTTTTTTCTTCTTGATATAGACTTTATCGTTATTATTGTAACATCCCTTAATACTTCGTTATTTATCGTCATCCTCCACAATTTGATATTTTAGTCCTAGGGCTATGTTCCTAATTTTTTTCTTCTTGATAGAGACTTTATCGTTATGTCGAAGCATGTATAATATGATAATGTACACTTTGCTAAGTACAAAATGGAACAATAATACCTATGATGTATGAAAGTGGATGCCCCTAGAGCCACCGTGGGACTGGTACTAGGTACTGTGCCAAGCATCCATGTTGTGTGTAATGGACTGCATAGTCTATGATCACAACTAGAAAACAAGTGAATGCGCATGTATGTATGATAACGATAAATACATACAAGATATCTATCTAGAATGTGTAATAAAGTGAACATGTACAAGCAAATACAAGCAAGAGTAAATGTAACCAAGATATGCAATATGTTATGGATGGGTGGAATGGAATGCAAAGTGAATGATAGGATCCGTGTTCCCCAAGTGAATGGAATCTTATGAACCAAGGTTCATTTATTATGCCCCTTAGTAGTAAAAAATGAACCATAAAGGAGAGTGTGCCATTGAGAAATGGTTCAAACGATGTGTTGTATGTGAGTTGATGAATATAGCATGGTGTGGTGAATGTATAGTGATAATATATGACATAGAGATGAGGTGTAAAAATGTGTGATGATATAGCCTAAAGTGTATATCATGAAAAAATGATAGAAGAAGTGATGATTTATCCTAAAGCGTATATCACTAAATGATGCAAGTGGAAGTGATGATGTATCCTATAGCGTATATCACTAATCTAGGAATGTCACATGAGAAAAATATTGAATGGTTGAATGTGTGAGTGTGATGAGGTCCATTTGGTTTGTATACCCTCAACAATCCAATATGGACCATGAGACTAGAGTGTGTCATCGAGTAGTGAGTGCAACACGTAAAAGTAGATGAGTAGATTGTGTAGATTAATGTGGTGATGAGGAAATGTCATGATGTGTAAAGTGTGTAATGTAGGATGTATAGTATGTAATCCCGTATGTGTGGATGCTATAATATGTGTAGATGCATAGGGTAAGTAAGACGTAAGTTGTGAAATGTAGGATGTAGGATGTAGGATGTATGTATATAGGATGTGTGATGTGTAGTGTTTATTGTGTAGTGTGTGAGGTTCATCTCGTATAAGATGCCCACAAAATTGAAGTTTGAATCAAGCATAAGAGTGCATCATCGTGTAATGAAAATGTGTATGATGAATGTAAAAGACTAGATGTGATGTGTGTAAGACAATTGAAGATGATAGGAAGTTGGGGGGATAAGTACAATGCCCCCAAGTATATGACGATGATTGTGTTATTCGATGAATGATGTTTGGAAACAAATAGAAAAGTGATGTATGAAGGTGGTGAAGTATCATAGATATTGTAAGATTGATTGAGTAATGGCATAAATGATGAGAGATTGTAATGTATGTGTCATGAGTGATAGATGGTTGTAAATGTATGTATGTATGAGTGATTATGTAATAGATAGATATGTTAATGAAGCATGTAATGCAAAGATGAAATGGGTTTCTTATTATAAGAGATCCCTCAATAGTCATGTAATAATCATAAGAACATGAGTGTGTCATCAGGGGGTAAGGTGACAAGAGTCACCTACCAAAGACCAAGTTTGTGTGAAGTGGTGGAAGCATGTGTGATAGAAGCAACAACATGATTATGCAATGGTGGTAGAAATGTGTCTTGGCTATCAGTAGGAGTAGTTTCTTTGACGAAATTAATTTTAAATGGAAGTGGAGCAGGATGGGGAGGAATCTTGAATGGTGGTAACTTAGGTGGGATTGATGACGTTGTAGATGACTTTATATGAGAAGAAGATGGATTGATTTTGAGAGGTGGTTGTGTATTTGGACTTTGTAATGCCATGGGTGACTTAGTAGGAGGGGGTGTTGGAATGATTTTTAGAGGTGGATTCTTAGGTTGAATTGGTATCTCCTTAGATAAATTGAGAGGAGGTAAAGTGAGACTAATTTTAAGAGGCGGTTTCTTAGTTTGAGTGGATTGAATGGGTGGTGCTTGACTGATCGGAGAAGGCACATTAGAAGTGATGACTTGATGTTCATTAGACATAAGAGAATCAGATTTAGGTTCCCATTGGGATGCAATAAGTGTAGATGGGCATGTAGTAGAATCTTGGGCAGTAAATGAGATAAATCCTTGACGCTCAAGATGCTTGATTCTTTGTCGTAAAGCATATCAATCATTGTCATTATGTCCATTGATTTGATGATAATTACAATATGAATGACCTTGATATTTTACAAGTTGGTAAGGAGGACATCCTTGAGTATGCGGTAAAGTGATCAATTGATGAAGAAGGAGATCAATAAGAATGTCATGTTGTGTGACATTGTAATCAAAGGTGATTATCTATGGTAATGGTATGACTTGAGGCTCACTTATATGAGCACATATAGTAGACATAGAATGAAGATGATATGTAGAAGGAGAACAAATATGAGCTTGAGAAGCATCCTTAAGATGTTGGATTTCAGATTTGAGAGATGTAATCATGGATTCCATAACCTTAAATTTGTCTTAAAATAAAGAATGCAAAGCTTGAATTGACTTCACCGTGGGTTGATTAGATGGAGGATCACGAAGAATAGGGTTTTCAATTAAATGATAAAAATAGCACTTACTTTATGCAAAGGCGTATCTCAGGGAAGATACATGGTGTCTAGGGCCTTTTTAAGAAATTAGCAATTAAGATGAATTTGAAGTAAACTAGACAAAGAAATTTGAGGACTTTTAGGAGCCATGATAAAAAAAAAAGATGATATTCCAAAGAAGGATCCGAAAATCAATCACAAGTGGGGTTCACCAAAATGATTATACTAAAATGTGAAATAATAGCCTAATCTAATGCAAGTTTGCAGTAAATAAATGAATACTAAAATACTGAAATAATACCCAAGAAAACTAAGCTAGAAAATATGAAACCCTAATGTGCAAAGAGGGTTAGAAGAGCCTTAGTTGATTCACGAGGTTGTTGAATGTGTCACAGTGGAGACCAGATGAACAGAGATGGAAGATCGTCACATAGAAGCTTGTTATCTCACCATCCATATAGAGGTTAGGTATCGGCCAGGATCAAACAAACCTATCAATATCGGCCTACCAACCATATATTTATTGATATTGATATTGCCATATACATCTATATAGAGGGGGAGGGGGCGCCTATCTCTATCTAGATCTCTAGTTTAGTTATCACATTACATACGTAATATGATTGGATTGGAGAGCCGGGAGGAAGGGGAAGTCCGGGTGATGGGTGATAAGATGATCCTTTTTTTCCCCTATCTATCCTATAGATAGGGGGGGGCCATCTATTCATATCTGGTTGGGGTTGAGTTCTTAACCGACTAGACTAACTATGGAGATAGGGATAGGTTGCGAAAAATGTAGATTCAACAGATTTGACTAGACTGGGTGCCTAGAGAAGGATAGGGAGCCCCGAGCACCCCTGCCTGGATTCTGGGAACCCTAGTTTGCGTAGATGCTCAAAACCTCCTCTAAGGTGTTAGAAGAGGTTCACACTTGTTCTCCTTTTCTCACGTGTATGCAACTGAATTTCATTGAATTTTTCTATAAATTTGAAATGAATGAATCACCTACAAAATCCCTGAACAAAGCATCAAACCCTAAAAAATGAAATATGTAAATGAAGGGGTCAGACTGTCCTTAGCTGCCAAAATGATGGACTTATCACTGAGCGTTGCACTACATCTCAAACCCAATGTAGGTGTGTATGTGTGTGTGTAAAATTATGCCCTAGGTTTCGCTTTTTATGTCAATCACACTTTGTGAGTAGCGAGAAAGTAAGTAGATGTAGAATGTAAATAATATGTGCATGGAAATAATGGAATCCCCTCTTATGAAGTGTGATGTAGATGAACCAACCTTTTTCCCTTGTGATGGAGCTATATGGATACAAATGGAGCTATATATGCCTTTAATGGATGCAACCTTAGGTGGAGATAGTATATGCTTAGTGTTTGGTCTCTTATTATGATCACATAACTTTATATTTATATGATTGTCTCACTTGAATTTTGTAATTAATCTAGAAAAGGCCGACTACCAAAAAGATAAGATGCTCAAATGGCTAGAAAGGACCCAAAAAGTGTGACTAAATTACAAAGAGAACAAGGACACGCAGAGGGGACAAGGGTACTTGGCATTGACATCCTTGTTGGGTGTTGATGTCTAGAATGAAAAATGTCGAAAGGTGAAAAGACATACTGAGCAAGTAAGAGTGCAAGACTGAAAGCATAAGCATAAAACAAAGAAAGGTGGCCAAAGACATGGGTTAATTAGTACTTTTCTTACTTAGGAACCATATGAATAGTAGTATGCAATCGAGACTAGATAATTACCCAAAGTGCGTGATTTTGTGTCTACACCAAGTACACAATGACAAAGGAATCAATAAAGGGTATCACTACCTCATTCATCAACCTCATAAAGGTAGCTAGTGCATTGCATAGCCCAAACAATAAGACCAACCATTCATACAACCTTTGCCATTCTTAAACATTATTTTCCAAATGTCCTCTTCCTTAATCTGCACTTGGTGATACCCATATTTCAAATCAAGCTTAGTAAAATATTTAGCATGTTGTAATTGATCTAAAAATCATCAATTCAAGGAAGAGGGTACCTATTTTTTATGGTTATTTTATTTAATTCTCTATAATCAACACACATCCTCCATGAACCATCTTTCTTAGGTACTAAAACAATAGGAGAACCACATGGAGAAGTGCTAGGATGGATTATACCTTGATTAATTAAATATTTAACTACTGTTTTACCTTGTTGGCATCCTTTAAGGAATGTCTATACAATTCCAAGTTTGGAAGTAGACTATTGGGTAGCAATTGTATCTTACATTCAATTGGCCTAACCGGGACATCCCCATAGGATCATGGAAAAATTCCTTGAAATTCTAAACATACTCTTTCATATGCTTCTTCTCTTTGTTAGTAAACATGCTACAAGTGGTTTTAGATGCAATAAATTCCTCTTCTTGCATATCCCTCAAAATAAGTAATGAAAATTTCCCACTAGCATTAATAAGCTTCTTAGATTCAAAAGAACTTACCAAAGAGATCTTTGAGTCTCCTATAAAGGATGAAATGAGGTAGTTCTTACCATCCTTCACCAAACGGTATTGGTTGGCTCTTCTCATGAAGATGGCATCCTTGATATACAAGTATGGGCTGCCAAACACTACACCACACACATCAAGAGGAACAATATCCAAAGTAGTTTCATCAATGAACTTCTTATCAATACTAAACATAATTTTACATTTCTTGGTAACCTTGATGTCTACACCTTTCTTCACCAACCTAATGAATATGGATTCAAATGATTCTAAGTCTCTAACTTCAACTTATGAACTAACTCTTTATCAAATTAGCTTGAGAACACATATAAAAAGAACATCCACTTTGGTTTTCTTCACTTGGATTTTTATATGAAAAATCTTAGTAAGTTCATTTTCTTGAACAACATTATTACTACCCAAACATACCTCTCTACGGATGGAGGTACAACACATTGTATCATCCACCTCTTCGTTGTAAAATATTTCCTCTCCTTGGAGGGAATCCATGGCCTTATTTTTATTCTTCTTATTATTGAAGGGATGTAATTCTGGGTGGAGCTTCCAAAATTTTTCCTTAGAATGAGTGTCAACATCACAAGGACAACAATGAATTTTAGTATCCTTATTATAAATGGAAGTATTGTTCATCTTACCTTTCCCTTTTCCTTTCTCCTTTTGTTTGGAATCATCTTGTTTATTTGAAACATGCTAAGAGGTAGATGAACTCTTCTTCTTTTCCATCTCTAGATAGTGGGCTTGAGAACAAGCCTCATCTACATTCACTAGATTGGCCAAGAGGACTAGTCTCCTTAAGTGGCTATGGAGTCCATCGATGTACTTCATTAAAATTTCCCGATCGGTTATATATTTTCCCATTTGGATAGTTTTCCTCCAAAACTCACTGTGTACTCTTGCACATTCTAGCCTTGCTTCTACATGAGGTATTTCCAATATGATGACCTCTCTTCCTCATAACAAATATTATAGAATTTCTTCTTTGTTAGCCTCTTAAATTCATCCCACTTAGAAATAGGGGAAGCTTCTTAACAACTAAAGAATGAACATATATTTCAAAACAAGTTAAAGCACGATTGGTTAATTTTAACCTTACAAACGAAATATGTTGAATCTCATCAATTTGATGCAAACTGAAATATACCTCAAGTTGAGCTATCCAATGGTCTAGCTTCTCGCATTCACGTCCCCATCATAAGGTTGAATTTATATCTTCGCCTCTACTTTGAATGAAGGAGGAGTAAGGTTAGCACAAGGTTGTTCTTACTCATACTCATGAGTGTCTTCTTTATGGTCTCCTAGTTCCTCTTTTTGAACACTAAACTTATCCATGAGCAATCCCATGATGGACTCCAAATTTTCCATAGATAAAGAAATTCCACCTATGTCTTTGGACGACTTACCACATCCACATCTAGCTTGTAGAAGCATTCTTCTTCAGTATGACATGCATATCCGCCATGAGCCATATCTCATATTCCTTTCTTCCACTTCTTGGTTGAAATGTCCGCTTTAAAAGAAATGATGATACCTTCACCCTTTCACTACCCTTTCGGGTGAGGGCATCTAACTAAAAATTCCAACACAAAGTTAAAACACACAAAAACAATTGATTGCAATCGCTTCGATACCATTATGATTCGTAAACTACCTCTTTTCAACAATGTACAAATCCTATTTTAGTGATATTGAATGAAAAATTCCTAGAGTTCTTACTAGGACAATATATTATGCAAGAATCACTCATAAAAATGTTGAAATGAAGAGACAAGAGACAAGGAGACAAAATTTTTATCTTGGAGAAACCCAAGGTGGGAAAAAATCTAGCTGGGTAAGTAATTGCTTCCCTTTCACTATGTAATTCTCTAAGTTTAATACAAGTTCACTTCTAATATATGACCTTCAAGAAGGATTCAAGATCCCTCTACTTACATTACTTTCTTACAATCCTCAACAATGAAGAACTCAATTGTCTATGAACAAAACAAGAACAATTCAGACTTTCTCCTTTTCTCACACATAAATTCACTCAAACCACTTGCCTAGAATGAGTAAATATGCATGTATTTATAGTTTCTTTGTCCAAGGATGAGTGGAAAGGTGAAACAAACCGATTTGAGAAGCATAAACATTTTCACATATTTAGATTCATCATTTTAGCGTCATTGGGGATAGAACCGCCGTTATCTAGGGGTGGTTGCGTGACCGTCGACTCTTGTAGGTAGATTGTGCAATCACTACTATGTGAAGAGCGGTGGCTTCGCAACCGTTGTGGAGGCTCTATGACCACCACACAGCTATCACATAGAATAGAAAAACAATGGATTTTTTCATCATTTGAAGGTGTTCAAATCATCGTCATCTTGACTTAACCATCTCTAGAACAATGAATATGCTAAGGGTATGCACAACAAGTTTTAGTAAGAGAATACATAGAATTGGGTATATATAGATCCATTTTTAGATCAAAATACAATGATTCAAATAATTATGCATGACCATGGAGGTTTCGACATTGTGATAAGGATGATCTCCATTGTAAAATTCCCACATCCAACAAGAAAGATGTTCTTTCCTTGATACTTCGGGCCATTTCAATATGAGGCTAATTTTTGGGGAAAAATCCAATAGGATCCAAGCTCAAAACCCAACTATATTTATTTAATTGAGCCCTTCCAATTTGTGGTCAACCATCATATGAGTGATTGATAGATTTTATCTACCATATTAAAATTTTAGATTAAGAGTGCATATGGTTTATTACGTTGTTTAGTGTAAATTTTTGTTTGATTTACAAACTTTGTGATCATGGACATATTATTATTTTCCTCATTATCACTCACTTTTTCTTGTTTGTTAAATATTTTATTATATTACACATTTTAATTGCTAAAATTATCTAGATAACGTCCATAATTCGGATCTAAAAAACTAAGCACATTAAAAGTATCCGAAATGGCCATGGGCTAAAACAACATTTATCTTCATTTACCAATCGTTGTTTTCAAAATCCATTTAGCATTCAAAAGAATTTTGGACCTACACAAATAACAATGTGAATAATAAAGGCTTGGGGGTAAACGTATAGATCTTCTCATGGATAAGGGGGCCTAAAAGTGATTCCTTATTTTTTTATTAATTGTATTAAAAGTGATTCCTTTATTGTATCATCAAATGATACCATATAAATGTGGTCATGTTATGTCACGTGTGGAGCTTGGCATTATGGGGGTAGCTAATATCATCAGACCCCTAAAAATAGATGAGTTAATCTTATCTATGTGGACAACCTAGACATTTTTAATCAACGACTATGTACTTAATCAATCCTCAACCTCCATTTTGATTTAACATATGGGTAAGTGCACCAAGTTGGAGGGCCAAAAGGGGGTCTTAAGTGGACACATTTTTCTGAAAAAAATAAAAATTCAACTTGTACGAGTTTTTCGAAAATAGTTACACTCAAAATTGGAAGATGTTGTAGAAATATGAATCATATCATTTTGAGTCTAGTTTCTAAGCTACTAAATTTTATTGAAAACGGATAAGTTTAAGTGGGTCAAACAACTAAAATACCAACAGATGCTCCTATTTTTGTTAAAAAACATAATAGAGTGACTTTTGTGCCCCCCACCATTTTTTGAGCACCATTTAGTATTTTTGAAAACCCTTTGGTAGAAAGATAGCTAGGAGCATCTAGTTTGGGCTCCATTTTTTTAAATCTTTTTAGTGGAATTTTTTTATTTATGATTTTTCTAGTACAAAAATTTTATGTTTTGAAAAATAATGGAGCTCCAACCGTGCCCCCCTAACTACCTCAAAAAATATCGAAAATTAGATTTTTTTTTGAATATGTATAGAATTATGCCTAGTTTGGGCTAGTATAATTTTTTTAATTTTGATCACCCCAAAAAAAGATACACCATGAAAGATAGACATATTTACACTTCAAAAAATATCTATTAAAAGCCATAGTTAGAAAATAAATAATATGGATACCTTATATTAGTTATAAAATTTGGAAAATTATATTTTAAGAAAGAAGAGACTCTTCTCTACGTCGTGGTATAATTTTTAAAAATGGATCGATTGTTTTATTTTGATTTCTCATAGAGGAAGTGTCATTTTTACATTTTCTTGTAAAAACTCATTGTTTGTTGTGTTTGTGCAGGTCCATGCCTCAGGCTTGGGGATCCAAACCAGATCCCAAGCCTTGAGGCATGGCTTGGGAAAAGAGAAAACAAAAATGCGCGTACACGCGTTTTGCTTTGTTTTTTATCTTGTGCCCCCAACGTCCCTTTCATCTCTTTCACGGAATTGTGTAAACATTTTGTTTTGTCTCGCAATATATTCTCTACATTCTTGCACGATTTTTTAGTATTTCATTTTTCCCCTACCCCACTAGTTGATTTTTTCTAATCATGGGTGATAAACGTTGAGCTAAGGACAAGAGGAAAGTCAAGAATAAGACACCGAGCAATTGGAAGAGAAGAGAATAAAGAAATTGAAGAGAATGCAAAAATTCGAGCAAGGCAAGGTACATCCGCTATATCAAATGTAGCTAATGTATTAGAAAATTGGGATGAAATACATAATAAAAATGTAGAGAATAATGATTTTGCAATGAATAATGATATTGAATTGAATGATAATGTTGGTATGGATGAAGAAATTGATATGAATCTAATTGTTGAACCCTTACTTGAGAATCCAAATGTTAACCCCGAAATTTGTATGAAAAAATTGAATGAACAAAGTAACCTTGTAAATGAATCTTCACCTCTAAGAACACCTCCATCCCTTTCATGAAGAAAACCAATTCACTTAATTGAAATTGATGAAAACATTATAAAACCAATGCCTAACAAAATGTCTGAAAGAAATGCGAAAAGAAAAGCTAGTGGAATTTGGGATAATTACTTTGAGAATTTAAATGACACACAAAGATGTCAATTATTTGTTTCATTGATGAAGTTAATTAAGATGAGACCTATAATGAAGACCCCAGGGGTTAAGAACATCTAATGTTGTTAATCAAAGTGTGTCAATTGTTAAAAACATACATAAAGCATACCAAGTCGTAGGTGGCAAAATATGCACCAAAGATAGTAATGCTACACAACGTGCACTAAATAATTGAATAGTAAGTGATAAAATATTTAATAAACGATTGATTAGAAAAATAAGCGGTGCTTTGAAGCTAAATAGAAAAACACTAATAAAAGAAATAGAGACACAAAACGTCTTGAGTCAGTCAATAACACTTTGACTATTGGGATTTCTCTAGTAGACTTCCACAAAAAGACAAGAATACTTATGATATTCTAAAAGAATTAATTGTAAAATATTGGAATGAGAACACAAGGGTGTTACCGAATAAAAGAGATACAATAAAAATAAGAATAGGTTCTCGTCATAATCAGAATCATGTGCAAAAATTTCTTAGATATGACTCAAATAGAAATGTTCTCTAAGTTTAAAAATGAAAATACACAAATTAACATTAGCCAAAGATTCTTTGAAATGAACAAACCCTTTTATGTGAAAATCAATCACTCACGTAACACTTGTTATTATAGGCATCATGTTGAATTTTCAATGCATTATGATGTTTTTTGTCAAATACGTAGTGTTTTGCATACTAACATCATGTTGCGAGTGTGGAATAAATGTCCCACAAAAATTTTCAAGGGAATTTATTCCGACAATATTTTGTGAAAAATCAACAAGATAATTTTTTTATAACAAAGCATGTTTGAATGGAACATGCAATGTATGCGGTGGCTTGCCAAATCTGAAAAGTTGTATCCACGAGGAGAATACATCTTCAATAGGAAAATAATTGGTTGATTTCACTAAATATAAATCGATGGCATATAAATTAAAAGATGGAAAATAATCTAAGAGGTGTGAGCTTGTTACAAAACAATTACCTGTATCAGAATATATGGTCAAATTCAGAGAGAAATTTTTTATGAGTATGCAAGGCACACACATAGAGCTCAATGGTTGGATGAACAATTCAAGTTAAGCAAGGACACATTCCCACTTGGTACTATTGTTTCAGTAGTTGACTTCACAGAGAATTACACATTGCAACCACAAATGGAGGTTCAGTCTCAATATTATAACTCAGTGCAAGTTTCTATTTTCATGCATATAACATTCATGCACTCTCTTGAAAGCACTGAGCAAGATCGAAAAATATTGAGAGAGTATCATTTCTACATCAGTGATGATCGGACACATTCTACAAAATATGTACAAGGGTGTTTCCAGGTGTTTTATGCGAACTTGAATGAGAGGAACATTAGTTTCGATCAACATTACATTTGGTCGGACAACTGCACATCACAATTCAAGAATGCACGAATGTTTTATTGGCTAAGAAGGATGTACAAAGAAACAAATGTATAACATATCTGGATTTTTACTAAGGCAGGGCATGGAAAAGGAGAGCATGATGGTGTAGGAGCATGTGTGAAAAGAGCACTTGCAAGAGAAGAGTTAAAGTTCAAGGATGGTGATAAATTTACAGATGCAAAAAATATTGTTGATTGGTGTGTCAAGAATATGGGCCATGAATCTCAAGAGAGATCAATGGTTCATAGATATTTTTGGTTGATAGAGCAACAACATCTGAAAAACTTTGAAGATTGTATGACATTTGTAGGATCAAGTGATATGCACTCATTCCATAGTTCAGATGCAAATGCTTGGAATATTTATACTAGGTGCATGACATGTTTTTGTATATCATGCATTGATTTTACATGTAATGAATGTGAGTCATAGTAATGAGTGGATGAGTGGACTTGTAGACCTCTAACTCCACTCGACACACATCAGTTCCATGAGCATTACAACTTGCGGGGTCTTCGAGATCAAATGACAACATCACCCGACTTTGACCAATTCTCTCGATTTAGTGCAAAAGGTACATACATATATGTACATTCCATTTTTAGATTTATAAATTATTAAATGGTCAGCTCTTAATGTATTTATAAATTGGTGAATCAGATTTTACTTTGTGATACATAGGGCACATTTTTGCAGTTATTGCGATGGAATTTAATGAAGAGGGAACAAACTACTTCTTATCTCGTTGTGTAGAGGGGAAAAAATTGACTTCCACAGTCATTGATGGTGAAGACTTTGAGTATCCCACTGGATCAGTGGTAGTCACTGGAACTTGGCTTTGATGATATCCTATCAAAAAATCAAACATTTGGTTGTTTGAAGACTATGAAGTACATCGGAAGATACTTCACTATTCACATTTGGTCCTCACAACAAATATTAAATTGATCAAATATTGAGTTCGGCCATCAAACAAAATTTTTTTGGGAAGGTTTGTGAATCGGACCATGAAGCAATTCTTGCTCTTGTCAAAGAATAGAGTTGATCCTTGCGTTCATTGGATTGAATTTGCAAAGGTATGTTCTTCATGAATTTAATTTGAATATTTACTTAAATGATTTTGTTTAAATTTTGTATGATTTAAAAATCTATTTAATTTCTTTCTAACATGTTTATGTAGGTTAGTGGTGCCAAAAAAGCTTCCACCTTCACGTGGTTGGCACAATCGATCGAGAGAAATTTATTATTCTCAAAGCCAAGTGAAGCTAAGAAAAATTAAATATTATAAAGGAACAACAAACAAAAATTATCATTTCACCACCTATATTGTAAAAATATCTTATTCAAATTCTTATTTCACCACCTATATTATTCAAGTGATTAGTAATAGACAACCTTACACCGACTCAATCGAATGGAGACGGATAAAACCAATTGAGGCTTTTGTAGTCCTGGACGAGGTAGCCCGAAAGCACATGGAGCATAGGGAATAAAAATGAAGCCTCCACTAGCGTTCACTAGACCACCCTGACGTGTTGGTGTAGTTACTTCGGTCCCACAAGCTTCGTTTACAAACTACACCTCAGCAGCCTACACTAACTTAGACTCGCACTATTTCTCACATTTGCAAACAATAGGATATCAAGAGAATTGGATGGATACGAGAGAAAACCATAAGAGGATTTCATAGAGGGTCTTGACGTGGAGGTCTCATAGTTGACAAGACGTCTCTAGGTGCCACGGAGTCCGAGAAATCACCCTTCGAAGATATGGCATGTTTGGGCCTCGGGGCTCTTAAGCGACTACACCCGGACGAGGTAGCTCAAAATCACGGGGAGTATAGGGAACCAAAATGAAGCCTCTAATAGCATTCACCATGCTACCCTAATGTGTTGGCGTAGTTGGTTTAGTCCCATGAACATCCATTTGTAAAATACAACATCTAAAGAACCCTACACTCGACTCGAGACTACACTATTTCTAGCGTTTACAAACAATAGGATAGTGAGAGAACCGGATGGAGAGGGAGAAAACAAAAAGAGGATTCCTTAGAGGGCCCCGACATGGATCTCTTGGTTCTAACGAGACATCTCTAGGTGCCACAGTCTGATAAATCACATGTTGAAGATATGGCATGTTTGGGCCTCAGGGCTCTTAAGCGACTACGCCCGACGAGGTAGCCCAAAGCACGGGGAGTGTAGGGAACAAAAATGAAGCCTCCAATAGCATTCACCAGGCCACCCCGACATGTTGGCATAGTTGGTTTGGTCCCATGAACTTCCGTTTGCAAACTACAACATCTAGTAGCCTATATCGACTCGGGGATTGCACTATTTCTCGCATTTGCAAACAATAGCACAACAAGAGAACTGGATGGAGATGGAGAAAATTGCAAGATTATTTTGTAGAGGGCCCCAATTTGGAGGTCTTGGATCTCGACGAGACATCTCTAGGTGCCACAGAGTCCCAAAATCACCCGTCGAAGATATGGCGTGTTTGGGCCTCAGGGCTCTTAAGTGACTATGCCCGGATAGGGTAGCCCGAAAGCACAGGGAGCGTAGGGCACCAAGAAGAAATATCCAATAGTGTTCACCAGACACCCCGATGTGTTGGCGTAGTTGGTTCGGTCCCATGATCTTCCGTTTGCAAACTACAGCCTCTGGCAGCCCTACACTGACTTAGATTGCACTATTTCTCGCGTTTACAAATAATAGGACAACGAGAGAACCGGATGGATACGAAGAAAACCAAGAGAGGATTTCATACAGGGCCCTGACATGGATCTCTTGGATCCGATGATATGTCTCTAGGTGCCACGGAATTCAAGAAATCACCAGTAGAAGATATGGCATGTTTGGGCCTCGGGGCTCTTAAGCGACCACGCCAGACAAGGTAGCCTAAAAGCACACGAGAGCGTAGGGAACAAAAAAGAAGCCTCCAATAGCATTCAATAGGCCACCCCAACATGTTGGCATAGTTGGTTCGGTCCCACAAACTTCTGTTTGCAAACTACAAAGATCTAGCAGAACCCTACACCGACTCAGATCGCACTATTTTTCACGTTTGCAAACAATACGATAAAGCAAGAGAACCAGATAGAGACGAAGAAAATTGAGAGAGGATTTTGTAGAGGGGCCTTACGTGGAGGTCTTGGATCTGATGATATGTCTTTAGGTGCCACGAGTCCAAGAAATCACCAAATAAAGATATGTCATGTTTGGGCCTCAAGTCTCTTAAGAGACTACGCGCGACGGGGTAGCAATTTTAAAGCACGGGGAGTGTAGGGAATCAAAACAAAGCCTCCACTAGCATTCACCAGACACCTTGAAGTGTTGGCATAGTTGGTTTGGTCCCATGAAATTCCATTTGCAAATTACAACCTCTCCAGCACCTATACTTGACTCAGATCGCACTATTTCTCGCGTTTACAAACCATCAACCAATCAACCAACATTTGAACAACAACCCATCAACTAGCATTTGAATAGGTATTCCTCCTATGCCCATTACCCTATTTGTTTTGTCAACACTTCAAAGAAAAATCTAAGAATCAGGTGAAACATTTTGGCATGCTCGGTGGGACCCATCTGGGGTTCCTTGCATTTCATTCATTCCTAGGAAAAGTTGTGTGTTTGTTTCCCTTCTGAAAAGCATACACACTAATTTTCTTCCTTGGTAACCCACCTCTTCTTTCTATTTTCTCTAAAGGAAACTTTTCTTTTGGTGTAATTAAAAAGAACCATTTCTTCATGTTTTCTGCATTGTAGTGAAAGAGCATCCCTCTTCCTCTTCATCTTATTGTGTCATCCAATTTCACATCTCGATTTGGGATTAAAAATAAGTGCATTCCATTCTGATTTATTACATTAGCTCACATTAATTGAGGGCAACCTATATGCTGGAATTCATGCCCAGTTGATGGTTGACAAAAGAATCGTAGAAAAGCACTTCTTTCCTTTTATCTTTTTCCGAGTCTTACCAAACCTCGCAAAAATTCAAAATACATACATTGTTAAACAACATCCTACTCGGAAGAAACCGTAGGTGATCTCACAATCACGGTACAAAGCTGGGCACCTAGCTCACTGCTCTATCAAGTCATACTTTAGAGTGAAGCCGCCCCCACCATAACATACCAAACCTCACCTTTAGATCTCCTTCTTTGTAGGAAGCCATCCTCACAAAAAAACTCTATTTCACAGCTTCATGTGTCAGTCCCTAAATAACATAAGCTAAAAAAACATAATAGAAAAGGAACTCCTAGGATCACATTTTTCTTAGTATTTCTGCTTGGCTTGTGTTTTGAGGTGAGAGATCACGTTCTTCTCTTTTTTGTTCATCCTTACACACTTCTCATCACAACCGGTGTATTATGTCTTCACCTGAGTGTGCCTAGGCCATATCACCATCATTCTTAGAATTTTGGGTATGATTCCACACCATATTTCAATTCACAACCACTTTTCTTTCATCACTATTTCAATTTCACAAGAACCATCGCTTGCACCCTCTCGACCATCGTTGGTTATGCCTAACCAATGTCGGTTCCGTGTCCTTTTGTTAACCTATCCAAAATGACATTTTATTCATTTTCTTCCACTTTTCATAGTCTCTGTCATTACCATCATACCCATTGATGTTGTATACCCGTAGATTTTACCTTCTACCCGGGTTTTCACTTACTAACTATTTTCTACAAAGGACTGACCGGTAGTGGTTACCCCCGACCGCGTCAATTTTCCCTAAACGGCATCGGTTATCCTATTTCACATTCCAACCACCATTTGGTACCTAATCCACTTGCTTGCACGACAAATTCACTGTTCTTGCTATTCTCTCGTGTCATTTACAGAGAATCAGCCCTACCCGATTAGTATTGGTTCACATGGCGCCGACCAAAGATAAGCAAGTGCACTTGTATTTCACGCCGCTTGCCAACCACACCCTTACCCATAACCCGACATACATCTAAACCCAAATCCACACATACAACATCTTCCCCAACTAAACCTATTACCAGTTTAGGGGTCACCCCGACCACCACTTACTCATCCACCTATTAAACTAGATTTAGCTACATCCTCCAAAGTCAACACCATACCTACTCCTACACCCAAACAAAAGAACCAAACCCATCGAACTCATACCCCTCGGCCGCGCCAATCACACTGCACCTATCCTATCTGTCTTAAGACCTCACCACCCAACAGGTCAAGAAACCTCCACCCACCAATAAACCAAAAATAAAACAACCCATTCCTTCCTCACAAACCTCTAACCTACCTAGATGCCCAACCCAACTTACACCTACACCTGCAGCCTCTTTACCACCCATACCTCCAATACCCTCAGCTATTGCTTCACTACCCACTACACTTCGGGCCGTTGTCTCTCACACCTAAAGCATGGCCCGTGTCATCTACCTTCATAACACCCCGTTATCCCCATGAATAACTCTCTCTCTTCCTCCATCTACTTTTTCTTCTATACCTCGTACACCCACATCACCTTTACCCAAGAAGGTGTAACCCAAAAACAAAACTCCACTACCCCACAATAAGGTAGTCAAAATAACCACACACCCTCCTACCCGTCCATCTACTATACCCCTACCTAAACAAACATGACCGACACCTAAAACCATATTGGCACCAAAACCATAGTTCGATCCGCTCATCCTCTTCCAAAGACCATTCCTCGACAATCAACCACACCTACACCCAAACCCACGTTCACTTCCCATTGCGATCCACTACAGGTCTTATGCCAAAATTTTAACCAACCTCCTCGAGACTTCGTCATCACATTACCACCACTGCACCTTACGACCCCCTCAAACCCAAGCCAAAATGGTTTGACGATACTAAAATTGGCACATATCATCGTGTGTTAGGGCACAATGTGGAGAAATGTAAGTCCTCGAAAACCGTCCTTATCTAATTATGTCCACCGAAACCAACTTTGACGATGACGACCTTCTTGACGAGGATCCCGCTTCACCGACACCCATTCCCACACTACCCACTCAAAAACCACAACCTCCACCCTCAAAGCTCCTAGAGCCACCCCTAAAATTTGAAATTAACATGGTTTACATCGAGAACTTACCACACCACCACCCCAATGTCATTGTGCCCACTCACCTCATAAGGCTTTTTCCTCCCAGAGGGTTTTTTCCCTTCATATCGTTATATCACTCATCCTACACCTTCTCCATATGCCAATTCCCCTCAAATCAACATGATACACATCACTACACGTGCTCGTAGGATAAGGGTAAAGAAAAGGCAACTGACCCACCAACTAATCCTATACCCAACATACCATCTAGCACCCATACCTAAAATAACTATCCATGGCCCCACGTACCCCATTTCTAATGGTGTCACACATCACACCATGCTCAAACAATTACACCAATCTCCCTCAAAATGTCCATATATGACCTCATTTAAACCTCGTAATCCCATCGTCAAGCTCTCATGGAAGTTCTTCAATCTATTGAGGTTTTACCCAATGACCCTACACCCGTAGCCTTCATTATCACACCCCATCATGTAGCTTCTCTCACCAAATTACCATCTTCATCTTCACCCCACCTTGTTCACCAAGTGGCCTCCCTTAGCTTCTAAGAGGAAGAGATCACACCACACCAAAACGATGACCTGGACCCATCCCTCTTCATCTCTGTCCACATCGATGACATATAGGTACGCCATGTGATGATTGATGGGGCGCAAGCATTAACATAATTTCATCCCATGCATTCGCTCAAATGTGCATACTTGACAATTGCATGCATAAACATCCGGTCATGTTGCATTCATTTAATGATGCTATCACCTCTACACTAGGCACTGTCATCCTCCACATTCGTGGGTCCCCGTATTATTCATGAATTGTTTTACGTTTTGGAGGGGGAATTCCAATATAACTTGTTGCTTGGTAGACCTTGGATCCATGTCATGGGTTGTGTTCCTTCCACTTTGCATTGTTGTGTAAAGTTTGAACACGAAGGACACACTTATACCATTCTAGCTGACCCATCACCTTTCAAAACATGCAACATGCTTTACCGACCCAATGATGTGCTCATACCTATCAAGCCGTCTACCTCTCGTGACCACTACCGCTTCACCTACACCTCCACCTACCAATATAGCCACTACTTCTACCGCACATACCTCCTCCATTCCTACCACTACCATAACCTCCACAGTTGACCCATCAACTTCCCAATCTGTTAACTCCACCTCCGCATCAACCTCCGACACATTATCCATACCAGCTACCTACATACCAACCGTTGATCCCTTGGAAGGTGTTTTTCAATGCCTCACTCTAGGGGAGTACTGCCTATATAGTGTCAACACATTCCTTACTCCACGTAGGAGTATGGAAGTCTTCACCAACACCCTTGCTACAATCACCGTATAGGAGAATGCATCCTTTATGGTCCTCCTCATCTTTGTACTAGTCTCACCTATGGGGGACTTGATACTACCACTTACACACTTGAACCACCATCACAAACCCGCCCATTTTCCGCTGACTTCCAATCACTTACCAATCATCATTTTTCCCACACCTTCCTGCACCGATGTGCATGGAAGGGTTTTGGTTTTGGATTTTACAAGAAAGGCCGCCATACCGTTATTCCATGTACCACCCACAAACATAACAACCGTAGTGGTATCGCTTTCCCAAACCACCTACCAAACAGGCCCACATTGAACTCATTAAGGATACTAGCCCTTCTCCACCATCTTCACCCACTCCACCTTCATCACCATCCTCACCGACGAGTCGCTGGATCCTAAATCTATCCCTCCTAACTTTTTTTTTTATAAAACCATTTCCTTGGTGCCTCTCGACTTATCAACGCGAGGGCGAGGCCCTCCACTCTTCCCTTCCTCGTATCATGAGATGATCGATGATGACACACCTTCAATTAACATCATTCAATGTCGGGATGATGAATCCATACTCACCTAACTTGGTGCAAAGACTCATATACTCATCTTGTCATTACCCTCTCGAGACACAAACCATGTTAAATGAATTGACTATCGAGATCAACATTCATACTGGATGACCCACACATCCTAAAGATTGGACAATCTTTAGATGTTATCTTGAATGATGCCATCACTTCTTTTCTCGAGATCATAACCACGCTTTTGCTTGGTCTTATGCAGACATGCCCGGTATTGACCCCACCATAGTGGTCCACAATATTGTAACCATTCCCGATGCTAAACCCATCAAACAAAAGCTGAGGAAAATGCACCCTCGTATTGCTCTTCTCATCAAAGAAGAAATTTAGTGCCTTCTTTCCGTTTCCTTCATCTTACCCATTGATTGTCCTCATTGGATTTATAACATTGTCCCTATCACTAAAGCAACCAGGGGACTCCGCATTTGAAAGGACTTCGTGACCTCAACCTCTCTTGCCCGAAAGATGACTTTCCCTTACCTGGTATTGACCAATTGGTTGACCTTACCACTGGTCATGAGATTCTATCACTCATGGATGGCTTCTCGGGTTATAACCAAATTTCACTTACCCTAGAAGATCAACACAAGACCTCATTCATCACCCCTTGGGGACCTCCTACTATTGAGTCATGCCTTTTAGCCTTAAAAATGCTGGTGCCACATATCAGTGGGCTATGACTTACATCTTCCATGATATCATGCATCACATATTGGAAGATTATGTGGATGATCTCTTGGCCAAATCTAAATGTCACTCCGAGCACCTTGCCATCCTTAAAACCATCTTTGACCGCCTCATTAAATATTATGTCCGCCTTCAGCCTAAGAAGTGCATCTTCACGGTTCTTTCAGGAAAGCTCCTGGGATTTATCATTTCCCTCTATGGTATAGAAGTTGACCCTACTAAAGTCAAGGCCATTCTCAAAATGCCTCCGCCTACTAACCTTTGACAACTCCGTAGTTTGTAAGGTAAATTGCAGTCCATTCATTGTTTCATTTCACAATTATCTGATTGGTGTCAACCATTTCATCATCTGCTCAAGAAGGATGTCTCCTTTAAATGGGATGATGACTGTCACAAAGCTTTTGAGGCCTTAAAACAATACCTTCTCCAACCACCCGTACTCATTCCACCTAAAGATGATTAACCTTTTTACTTATACATATCCACTACCGATCATTCCTTGGGAGCCATGCTCGCTCATCACGATGAACAACATAGGGAGTAGGTGGTTTATTACATAAGCCATACTCTTTTGGACTATGAAACCCGATACAACCATCCCGAAAAACTTTTTCTTAGCCTTAGTTTTCGTTGCCACAAAACTCCGTCATTACCTACTCAACCACAAAACCTATGTTGTGACCAACACCGACCCCTTACACTTCATGTACACCAAACCTTATCAAAATCAGCATGCCGCACGATGGCTTATGCTTTTAGTTGATCTTGACCTCAAATTCATTCATCAAAATTCCATCAAGGGCCAAGCTATCGCGACCAACAACCAAGAATGCACCTATTTCTCGGGATCAACCCTCTAATTTTGAATTTCCGAGATGAGTCAATTACTACCCTTTCCTTGACAAACCCCTTAGCAAATGACACTCTTATTTGATAGTTCCAAGTGTCGCATGGGGGTGGGGCTAGTATTATCCTCATTCCTCTTAATGGAGAACCCATGCCTTTGTCTTTCAAACTAGATTTTTAATGCACCAACAATATTGCCGAATACGAAGTGCTTGTATTAGGTCTCCAAGCCGCCTACGCCCTAGATGTCAAATCAATCAACATCTTTGGTGATTCTCAATTGGTCATGAACCAAGTCAATGGTATGTACCAATGTTGTAACGAGATACTTCAAAAGTATAAACATCATGTAGACATACTTTTGACCACCTTTGATCGTTACACCCTTCAAACCATCCCATGTTCAACCAACAAATTTGCAGATACCATGGCCTACTTAGCTTCCCAAATACCCACTTCACCCGCCGATTCTACAATCTTTGTCACCATACAATGCCTCCAATCACCTTCTTATTTACCTCATGATGTTTACTCGATCGGAACCACTACCCCTGACCTGAGTGACCTTTGGTATAAACAATACTCTGACTACCTTTCTCTCTCCATCTTACCTCCTGATCTCACCCGTAATGGAAAACGTGCCTTCCTTAAAAAGGTCTCTCGTTACGTCATTCGGGGGACTCCTCTATAAACACGGCTTTGATGGTATTCTCTTACGATGCCTCATAAGTTCTGAAATTCCTTATACCATTAAGGAGGTTCATGATGGCATATGTGGAGGTCACTTTAGTGGCCTTGTTGTTGCTAAGTGTATTCTTTACCTAGGCTATTACTAGTTGACCCTTAACCATGATTGTTGCGACTACGTCAAACGTTGTGTAAAATTCCAACAACATTCCAATCTTCATCATACACCCAATCATGCCTTACAGTCGCTTGTGACCTTTGGCCCTTCTCTCAATGGGGTTTGGATCTTGTCAGAGAAATCAATCCTCATTCTTCCCAATGCCATCAATGGATCATTACTGCTACCGAATATTATACAAAATGGGTGGAAGCCATACCACTCATCTCCATGAAAGTTGAGAAAATATGTGAGTTCATTAACCACCACATCATTTTCTCGCTTTGGTGTTCCTCATCACCTCATCACTGATAATGGAAAACAATTCAAAACAAAACATTACAAAAACTTTGTGACGCCTTTGGCATTCAGCTTAGTTTCTCATCACCTTATCACCCACAAACCAATGGCCAAGCTGAATCCACTAACAAAACCCTCAACAAAATTCTCATGAAAGTGGTTGACAATATTGGGAAGGATTGGCATACGCACATTCCTTTTTCCCTGTGGGAATACCGCACTAGTATTCGCACTTCCATTCTGGCCACACCATTTTCTCTGGTCTACGATACAGAGGTAGTTCTACCTCTCGAAGTCTAGATCCCCTCACTCCACATTTCTCTCCATGACATGCTCATTGATGATGACTTTCATCAAGACCATTTAACACAACTAGAGTTATTAGACGAATGTCATCTTAACACTTTGGATCACCTTCAAGTTTACCAACAATGTATCAAACATGCCTAGGACAAATGTGTTCATGAACGAACCTTCCAAGTCGGTGACATTTTCCTGAAAGAAAATCAACATGTAACCAAAGTAGAAAAAAAAAAAAAATGGGGTAAATTTTCTCCTAATTGGCTTGGACCATACATCGTGACTCATACCTATGGATCAGGTGCTTATCATTTATCTTCTCTTGATGGTAAACCCGAACCTGAGCCCCTTAACACCTTACATCTTCGACCATTCTATTGTTGACTCATCATCCTACCTCACCCTTTGTCTCTTTCCAGGCTCATCCCTTGAGCGCTACCCACTCCATACACCTCCCTAACGATTAAACAAGAATCATGTGAGTACCCGTCACTTGTTATCTTCTCTTGAATTTGTGTATCACGGCACTACACATAGCATGATTCTCATGGATACTTTTTGTCTACCTTTAGATGAGATCCCATGGTCGTTTCACCTTGCCCTTTAAACAAGAGTCCTATCTTTCACCTTGGTCTTGTCCATGACTTCAAAGACCTCACATGGGACCAAACTCCTTGAGTCAAACTTCTAATAAAAATATGACTCCCTCAAAAGGACATCTTCCTCTCAACAATTACTACTATAAATAGACTACTCCCTCGAAGGACAGCTATGTAAAGCTCTTTAAAAAAAAAAAAAAAAGAGCAACCAAAGCTTCCCACATCGATCAGCTTCATGAAGACCTCAAGGAGTTAATTTTTTTTATCCATATAGACTTCCTACATCGATCAATCTATCTCAACTATAAGTCAAAACACTCAACCTTTTTGTCATGGACTTGCCCATTGTGACCTCGGATCTCTTTCCCGAAGTGCATGCTACCTCATACCATATAAAAATTACCTACTCTTCACCCTTTGAACCATGCCCACTCTCATTTCCTACTGCCTCAAGGGACTTCTTGGAACTTAGACATTTGGTGATCATGTGACTACTTTTCACCATAGAATAGTCCATCATGCAATGTCTTTAGGGTCTTATGTTCATCACCTCCACCAAGGTATGATCTACTCGGTATGATCCTACCCAATCAGGTGGCTTTATTGCCCCCTTTTATCTTTTAACCATCTTTGTTTACATTTTGATTACCTTATACAAGACTTGGTCCTCAACGCTTACTTTTGGGGTAATCTCCTTCTTTCACCACAATCACCCCCACCTACATCATTTTACCTATAATCTACCCACACCTAGCAGATCTAAACCCACAACATGCCCAAAAACCTACCAACTCATTTTCACACCTCCTCATTTTCTTCCCTAGCTTATGGGAGAACTACATCGGCCTGAGGTCCCTTTTCACTTTGGGACTATGTAGGCAACACTCCGAGGGCATGGGGCCCTTGGAGGTTAGCTTGGCCATTCTCTACCCTAAACAATTCATCTTCCATGTTCCCCACCATTTACAACACATCTCACTTAGTTTCCCTTTTATATACAAAATTGGAAATTAAGCCACATACATAACAAGTTGCTTCATATTTTATACATTTATTACACCTACCATTTCTCTATCATCACTATGCATAGATTATACCACATCTCACATATGACCCATAGTATCATTCATTGCAAAAAAATAATGAATCACAACTTCACCTACTTTCAACTCCTCGATCCATGCCTAACCAACAACATAACTCATCCATGCCTAACCAACCTAACTCAACCATGCCTAAACCAACCTAACTCGATCCATACCTAAACCAACCTAACTTGATCAATGCCCTACCAACTTGACTCGACCATGCCTACCAACCTGACTCGATCCATGCCTACCAACCTAACTCATCCATGCCTATAACCTAACTCAATCCATGCCTAGCCAAACCTAACTCAACCATGCCTAACCAATATGACTCGATCCATGCCTAACCAATTCATGCCTAATTGACTCGATTCCATCATGCCTAACTCACCTAATTTCCATCCATATCAAAACAACAAACCCATATCTCATCTAATACAAACAACAAATCCATATCTCATCTACCACAAGCCATAAACCAATATCTCATAAACACATCAACAAATCACAAAATACCATGTATCTCATCATATAAATCAATAAATGTGTATCTCAATATACATGCCTATCTCATCATGTCCATCATCTCAAAATGTCAGCACGCAGGCCGATATACAATACAAAATGTCATTAGCATACAAGCCGGTCTCATATATATAAAAAAAGAATGAATCAATACAAAATCTCTTCAGCACACAAGCCAGTATATGCTCAAAATATACAAATCACTCATACATCCTCACTGTCTTTGGCATGCAACTAGGTATATATGTATCAAAAAAATAACTAGTATACATCAAAAACCAGGTGACCACATATCAGGCATCTCACCGGATGTCCTCCATCTCTGTGTCACCTATACCCTCGGCCTCCTATGTCCCTGCTAGCACCTCACCTAGAGCTGGTCTCCATGCGCTGTGGCCTCTCCCTGATCGGGCCTCGGAGCTCGCTGACCTCCTATGCTCTCCACACTATGAGTGTGGGATCTCATCCTCTCATTAGATGCCTTGTTGTGCCCTATACTCAACATAGGATATGAAATCTATCCCGGCTGCCATAAGCTGGTCCTGATAGTATCTCACCTCACCTAGGGCATCCCATAACCTAGATATAGGCATGGTCTGTGGTGGTCCCATAGGTCTCGGCCCATGTACCTACCCTGCAGCAACCTACTCTACACCTTCCTGTGAACTAGGACCTACTCCTGATGCTTATGGTGGTGCCCCTGCCCCTGTGCCTGTATCTGGGCCTGTAAGGCCCCAATATATGCCTGGGTTGTGGCCAACTAGCCTTAAAACCTGCCATTTGAGCTCTGTAAGGCTACCTTACCATCCCCCTCCATCTCCATCTCCTCCATCTCCTCCATCGCCATCTAGGCCTGCAGACTGGCCACCTGTACGTGTAGCTCTGCTACCTCTCCTCTCGAACCCTCCAACTGTGTCTAGTATACCTAACTGGGTAATCAACGTAGCTACCTGCCCCTGTAGGGTGTCTCTCTGCACTTTGTAATGGTAGCTAGGTCTGGCTGCCCTGGTCTAGGTGGTATGGCTCGTAATTGAGCCACCCACCACTACTATACTTTTGTATACATCTGGCGTCATCTATCTGCCGATCCACTGGCTGCTCCTCCTCCCCTGTGGGCACTATAGGCTATGGTAGAGGTAAGGGCCTCTCCACGTCATCTCTCTGATACTGTGGGAAGGGCGGAGGAATGTCCTGTAAGAGCCCGAACTACCATCGGACTCTGTCTACCGGGATCATCTCATCCTCCCGACACACATGACCCTGTATCCACCTCTCTAGCTGGAGCTTAGCTAGCTCCTCATGCATATGCCTATATGAGGGGAATCCCACATATGGCCTCCATATAATGTCCACTCCAGATAATCCCTCCAGTAACTACCAAAATGGGCCACATCATGTGTCGGCCTATCCGATCTCTCGCTCTCCTATCACCGGCACCCATCTCCTATATCCCACCCACACAAATCTAGGTGGGAATGCATCTACTTGGGGCATCCCTATAGGTCACACACACACTATGTGCTCGTATGCCCAATAGTGTAGTATAAATGTATAACACAGCTAAACCTGCGTAGCAACCACCCATATGCCCATAGCTCTCTGTATAGCTACACCAAGAATGTTGGTGCCTAGGTAAAGTGTGTCTCATGCACCATCATATCATGGAGTACCCCATCAGTGATCGGGAAAGCATCCACCCTCTGCATTTAGCAGTGCATAGCAACACACTACCGCCTCATCAATAGAACCACTAGCCTCGTCTCATCTAGACGGGCTAGGTACATCTCTCCATAGCTCAAAATAGCACTATGGAATCTCAGATCAGCTACCCCCTCACCAAAAACTATCCCAATCAGCTCCTCTGAGGCCTCGGAGGAGATAGAGTAAACCTGGGCACCCAATATGGGTAACCAAAAATTTGGAACACGTCCTCCAGGGTGATAGTCATCTCACCCGTCGGCAGGTGGAACATGTTGGTCATGGGATCCCATCTATCGATGAGCGCGACCATCAAGTTGGGCTACAAAAACATGTCTATAGCGATGAACCCCACTCAAGCCCACTGCCTCCACATGTTGCAGCTCCAACGGGTCACTTGTGCCGTGCATGTCACCAATAGAGGAGGAACCCTGTCCCAGCGTATATGTAATCGCTCTCCCCTGCATCTAATCCAAACACGACATTAATCCACATTTACCATGACCATATTCACCAATTATCATTACCCTCCACCCTATTTTCACCCTACCCATCTCAACTACCTAGCCCACATCACTTTTACACCCTTGTGCCTAAAAGCCTGACCGGTACCGGTTCATCCTAACCAACTCTGGTCACCCTTAACCTGGCATTGGTCACCTGCTTGGTGACCGATACCGGTTCACCCTTACTAACCACGGTTACCCCTTAACCGACATCGATCACATGTTGGTGGTACCGATATATGGTTCCACCCAACCGATGCCGCCACACACTTGACTGACGCCGGTCATTGTCACGGAAAAACCCGTGTCTTCCCAAAACCCCCTTTTTCTAAAACCCTCCCCCCCCCCCTTTACCCCACCTACAATGACCTAAACTACCCTTGGACCTCTACCCACCCCACCTATACAATTTACTACCCTCCCCCTTCCTCTTTTTTCCCTTATTCCCCCCATACCCAAATTTATTTTTACCCCCCCACAAAAATAAAAAAACCACAAACCAACATTTTTATATACCAACCTCTAATCTATCCACACAACAATGTAGCATAGGGTGCTTACCTTGTCATGCTTGCCACCATCTCTCGGTGGCACATCGATCCTTTGTATTGGTGGCCTTCCCAATCCCTCTCTCCAGCCTCCACCATCACCGAATAGCTACTCGCAACCTCCGATTAATCAAATCTCTTGCCCTGATCTCGTGGACCTGCTGCTCACCAACCAAACCCTCATCAAATCACACTACTAGCTCACTTCCCATTTTTCTCTAGACACTTTTCTCTCTTTTCTCTCTTTTTTGTCATTTTCTCACTTCACAAATAACAAATGAATAACAAAAAATGTCATTTTATATTTTTTTTTATAACCAACCCGACCTAACCGATGTCGGTTACCCTTGACCGGCATCGGTCACGTGCCCTACCTAACCATCTTCGGTTGCCCTATACCGTCATTAGTTATCCTTGACCGGCAATCGGTCACCACCCTCACCACACATTTCCTAAATTTTACCCTTTTACCCTCCCCTTTTCCCTTTTACCTCACCTAACCTTCACCCTTTGATCATTTACCCAACCCCACCTTTACCCAACCCATTTACCTTACCTTTCCTAACCTCATCATTTCCTACCTCCCTTTGTCCTCCTTTGGGGACTCATTATTTTACCCCTACCTTGGCCTTACCCATGCCGTGACCTAGATATTTGGACCTGGACCATCGCTAGTGACCTTTGACCTCATGTGTTTGCTATACCTTGCGACACATTACTTGTGTGTTGTTGACCTAATGACCTTACCTAGCCTATTGCCATGACCATTTATCCTAAACCTACCTTTGGTGTACTGGAACATACCTAAAATTCCTACACCTAACCTACGTTGTGTTTCCTAACCATATCCTATACCTTGGATACCGGAATCACTTCAACCTTGTTTGGATAAACCTATCGACCTTAGACGATGTAGAGTTTTATTGCTCTTCAACCTGGTAGTGTGCTACAGTTTATACATGTGTGCGTGCATTTGAATGTTACTACCTTTGACCCTGACCCATTACCTAGATTTCCCGAGTAGACCTTTAACCCTTTTTCCCCCATGCCCACCTACCCTTCTTTTCACCACATTTACCTTTTATCAAACCACTCACCGATTTTTCCTTTTGCCTCGTCAGTTCCTAGTTTGAGGGGATCACCTTCACCCACACATGGGGCAACCACATCTTATTTTTGTTAGCATCACTTACCAATACAAGATACACAACAAAAAGGGGCAAAATGTAGACACTAAAATTAGGTCACACTCCCCTTTGGTCCCTCGACAAATAAACACCCTTCATCACATTCACCTAGCCATGGCCCCCTTTCACCCCACTAATATTAATTTAATTAAATTAATTCATTATCCTCACTATATTTATTATTTAAATATCTTATTTTAAATAATATCCACACATACTAGTTCACTTAGACACCTCACCAAGCCAACTCAACCTAAGACCTATTCTTAGTAAGTTGCCATAACTAACTAAGACTTACCCAAACCCTAAAAATCAATGCCTACATTCCCTCTAACCACATTCCCACATGCTTACAAGAGGCTCTTAGTCTAATCCATGGGTTAACGACATGAAATCTGAGGAAATCAAGAGGATCTCCCTAGTTTAGTAAACCTAGGAAATCCCACCTTGACCGATGCCGGTTACCCCTAACCATCACCGGTTAAGCTGAACCACCGTCGGTTACCCTTTTAACCCCAAAACAACCTTATTCTCAAGGTTGGAAGTTGAAAAAGAAGGTTGGTGAGCATTAACACATCTCAGAGAGATAACACATCTTCAAAGAGTGAATTCCAAAGAGAATCCGCATGCAAGGAAGGAGATCAAACATCTTTTCCTACATAACCATCCCAACCATGATCTGATCTAACCAAGCAAAGAGGAATGTACATGCAACCCATGCAGAAGCTTTCCTTCAGTTGGTGATCACTTGCAGCCTTCAAACCCTCATCAACACCTCCATCCCTCACTCACAGGCATTCAGGACGGAATCCAAGTAAGTATAACGTCATACTTTTCTGGTTTATTTCATTTCATCATCATTTTATCATCTATTGTTTACCTAGCCACCTATTGACCTTCTCCAACATTTCCACCTCCATATACCCATTAAAACCTCACCAAAGCCTACCCCAATCACCCAATACCTCATCCTAACCAACCAAAGTCCTTTGTGCAATCACAAAGGAGACCCAAAGCTTGTTTTGTGGCATTTCTAGATTTCATACATGAACTTCAGCACCGATTACACTCCGACCACCACCGTGGTTACCCTTAACCGACATCGGTCTCTTGTATTTTCCATACAGCCCCGAATGAGGACCTACCCACCAAAATTTCATCTCACCCTCATCCACCTGTGATCTACCCGAGACCTCTGTCAAACCTACAGAACCCAGAACCAATCATTTGACCTTTGGATTCTATTCTAGCTTAGCTTGTTAGATTAGATCTATTTCTTATTGTGTTTTAAGTGAGATACCTAAATCATTTCAAATTACAATAGGATTTACTTTGTTTACAACATTAAATTGTTTAAAACAGTGGATTGACAACCATCTAGGAAGTATCACACTTCCCGGATCTAGCATACGCTAGGTAGTTCACTGCCCATATTGTTTAATTCCTTCTAGTGGTCTTGCTTTGCATTACAGGTAGTTCCTCCTAGCCAAAAGGAAGCTCTCATGATCAGCTATGGATTCGAAGTCATACGCGCACAACAACCCATCAACCAACATTTGAATATGTATTCCTCCTACACCCGTTACCCTATTTGTTTTGTCAACACTTCAAAGAAATGATCTAAGACGGAAGCTAGTGGTATTGAACCAACTATGCCAACACATCGGGGTGTCTGGTGAATGCTAGTGGAGGCTTCATTTTGGTTCCCTACGCTCCCCGTGCTTTCGGGCTACCCCGTCCGGGCGTAGTCGCTTAAGAGCCCTGAGGCCCAAACACACCATATCTTTGATGGGTGATTTCTCAGACTCCGTGGTACCTAGAGATGTCTCGTGATCTAAGAGCTCCACATTGGGGCCCTCTATGAAAGCCTCTCGTGGTTTTCTCTGTCTCCATCCGGTTCTCTCGCTGTCCTATTGTTTGTAAACATGAGAAATAGTGTAGTCTAAGTCAGTGTAGGGCTGCCAGATGATGTAGTTTGCAAACGAAGCTTGTGGACCAAACCAACGATGCCAAAACATCGGGGTGGCCTAGTGAATGCTAGTGGAGGCTTCGTTTTGGTTCCCTACGCTCCTCATGCTTTCGGGCTACCCCGTCCGGGCGTAGTCACTTAAGAGCCCTGAGGCCCAAACACGCCATAGGACTCGTGACACCTAGAGACATCTTGTCGGATCTGCGATCTCCACATCGGGGCCCTCTATAAAATCCTCTCGTAGTTTTCTCCATCTCCATCTAGTTCTCTTGCTGTGGTATTGTTTGTAAACACGAGAAATAGTGCAATTTGAGTCGCCAGTGTAGAGGGTGTCAGAGGCTATAGTTTGCAAATAGAAGCTCGTGGGACCAAAACAACTACATCAACATGTTGGGGTGGCCTGGTGAATACATTTGATGGCTTTTTTTTGGTTCCCTACACTCCCCGTGCTTTCGAGCTACCTCGTTTGGGCGTAGTCGCTTAAGAGCCCTGAGGCCCAAACACGCCATATCTTCGATGGGTGATTTCTCAGACTCCGTGGCACCTAGAGACGTCTCGTCAGATCCAAGAGCTCCATTTTGGGGCCCTATACGAAATCCTCTCATGGTTTTCTCCATCTCCATCTGGTTCTCTTACTGTGTCCTATTATTTGTAAACGCGTGAAATAGTGCGGCTGCGTCGGTGTAGGGCTACCTCATCCAGTGTAGTTGCTTAAGAGCCCGAATGACTAGATTGTCTTAAGAATGAATTTGAAAGGGGTATGTATAAGAACACAAGAGAGTTATCAATCACCTAGTAAATCTTTCTTTTTAGTTCCGGATGGGAGTCGGTTGGCCTACGACTTAGTGACCTTCCATTCATTGATAATTTATGTTATGATAAACCCATGGATGCTTTCAAAAGTGGCTTAAAAGGATATGGGTAGTCATCAATCCTAGTCAAGGGTGTGATGTGATTTCCAAATAAATTGACATGCCTATAGATTTAAAGGTAGTAACATGAATTGGACAGATTAGACAATCAAGAATAATTAAGAGTCCGAATCGAGAATGTCATTGCATCTGGAGACATTCTCAAGCATTGGAGTAATGTATATGGAGAGACATTCTCAAAATATCAATAGATGAAAGGCATCAAATTGTGATGATTGTCGGGTGTTTTAACAGGGAGAAGACTATGAAGCATAGAAGAATGTAGTAAGTGCATGATAAGATAGGAACCAATACAAAGAGACCATGAGCAAGAAGAAGTGCAAGTAAGGTAAATACACATATACACATTGATAAATTGAATGAATAATTACTCAGATTAGGTAACTCTTTATATACATACATTATATAAATATTAATTTCCAAATTTTGATGCATATTATACATTGAAAATGCTAGTACATGTACATCACCAATAAATGAAAAAATAATCCATAATGTCTTAAATATTGTCAAGTGCACATCATATTAGATTCATGCGAAAATAATCTCAGAAATGTAAGGTCTCATACAAAATTATCAAGTTCCAAATAGTATTTTAATGTGCATAATAAATACAAAAATTCCCAAATAGGTCATATACCATCAAGTTCAAATGCCATATAGGCTTACATACAATGCCATGCACATAGGCATACAAAAACAATGTCATGTAAGACATATATATTTCCTACTCATCAAAATTTATCCCTCTCTTGGCCTTTCTTGAAGAAGGCCCTCCCTTAGGCGAAGATGGAGATCCATGAGATGAATTTGGATCATCCGAGCCCATGCTTCGAGTCCTCTTCCGCCGAACACTCGCGTATGCGAGATGAGCCTCGTAAATGCAAACAATGTTTTTTTGTCAAAAATTAATTTATATATGTTTTCAATATGTATTTAAGACCATGCTAGAATGAAAGTATTTACATAAATACACAAACTTACCGCAAGTTGTTGATCACACCGAATTTACATCTCATGCTCAGATGAGTCATCGGGAGCTCCTGCAGTACAAACGGGGGTACGAAGATGACGAGATGGAGGAGTTTGTGCCCTCGAAGTCAAAATGGAGGGGGTTGAAGTTCCCTACATACACATAAGATCAAAAAATCTAACATCAAAATTAGCAAAAATAGAGCTAAGTACATGTATCTACATAATGACAATATTTTAACTAATTTTATCAATATAGAACTATTGTTTTTACCCCGCCACGCCTGTGAATCAAATGAACAGGGTTGCGCCCTGTCGCAGGTAACTCCTGCATACACACAATGAAGGACATTATTAACATAATTTAATAATTCTACAATGAAATACATTACTAACATGTAATTTAACATAATATGAATTACATGAGAAATTTAACAAAATTTATGTGTTGTTTGAATACCTTAGTGAGTTGTTGCGTAGATGAAATTGCAGCGAAACACCTTTATCTACTTTTCGCAGAGATGGTGGGGTGTCTAGTGAAGTAAACATCTTTATCAAACATGTATATCACGTGAGTTTGATGGACATACAAGAACATACATATATTTGACTTCAAATACACACACACACACACACACACACATGTATGTGAAAATTTTACATAATTAACATTCTAAATTACCTTTGTGAATGTTTGTGTATGCATGGTGCTCGCTTCCTGTGGTCGGGATGAAGATGTGCCTCCCGCGCTATAATATCAATGCATGTACATGTACAAATATAATTATTTCAAAAATTTAACATATATAAGTAAATCAGGTACTCCAAAATTTTTGTAACACACATAACAAAACATAAAAATTTACTTACGAAGGTGACGCCGATGAATGTAATCCAAATGTATCACTCAAAAGGACATCTGACATAGTGACATTATCGTGTTCATCCCTAGCACTAGGTGCACCAAAATCAGTACGCATGAAAGTATCGTCCTCCTCGGGCCCCAAACATATGCTACCACATGACGAGCAAAAATGTGGCCTCATGCTAGTACTCCCTGAGGGAATACTTTGTGTACCTCCACGAGCATCCGACTCGTAAATCTCCCTCGTATTTCGAACAAGGGTCGTAAATAGCCCCTAAAGTGTGTGGAGTGTCAATCTCTAATGTCTCCTTCACTCGCATGAGGGACAATCTCGGGTGAGGGGGCTTTTCTGCGGGAATCTACCTGCTTGAATAGGTGCACATTGTGCACCAGTCGATCTTGTGCGAGATCCTTTTCCTCGCCCCGAAATATCAAAATCAAAATAATTTGGGATCTTGTTGAGGATAAAATCGCAATAGTTTCCTCGTAAAGTATATCGGCACCTCATTGTTATTACAAGGTGGAAAATCAAACACCATCCACCATTGGTACCAAAAATTATTTCTAATCAAATTATTATTGCACCAATGGATGGGAAATCATTTACATGTCAACGAACAAGAAGATTAGTGTGGGGTTCCATGAAGAAGGCGCATATGAATTCTTTTGAAATTTTTTTTTTACATCCATATATGACAATTTGTTGGAATAATAAACCCTACAACCCTCTCTGTAAGTTGTCCAACGATCAATTTTCCCCGTTGCTGCGTTAATTTAAACAAGTAATGCCTCCAATGTGTTTGTAAGAGAGGCACGGTGGGGGTTTGTAGATTGTGCATCCCTCATTGTTTTGATTAAATCCTCAATTTCAATTTTGTTTTCAACTATTTGGGATGCTAAATATTCTTGACTACCCGAGGGATGTTGAGCAATTATGGGAGTGTCGGGAGGGATGTCAGGAATAACAGGGTTTGGTTGTGGTTGATTCCCTCGACCTCTAACTGTAACAATAAAAAATATGTACTCAATTCAAATTTTAATCTATAATTATCATATTTCAATGCAATTTTGAGAAAAGAAATGTGCTTACCTCTTCTCCGTGGCACCATCATTGATTCAGATCTTCCTGAAATCCAGAAATGATCCTTTGAGCTTGAGATCCAACTGAATGGAAAAACACGAGGGCACAAACAAGCTCTGAAACTCACATTTGAGGGAGGAAAAATGATAGAGGCTCGGGCCTCTTTTTTTTTTATAGTCAACATAACGCGTACGCGTTATGCTTTGGTGATTCCCAAGCCAAACAAACTAAAATGCGTACGTGTTTGGATTTTTTTCACATTCTTGTCCACTTTTTGGCCCCCCAATTTCATGCACTTACCCATATGTCAATTTCTACAACCTTCAATCTAGCTTAAAACAATTCCTTTGGTGTAATTAGCATTGTTTTTACCATAAAATTAAAAATTGTATTTTTTTATGTGGGATATTTTTTTCGCTTAACCATACAAAATTTGCAAATAATTTTTGAGAGGGAATAATTAGAGTCAAGAAAACTATTTTCTTATGTTCTAGGGTAAGTGCACCAATGGGGGGCAAAAGCGGATAAAAATTTGAAAATAGGAAAAATGCGTTTAAATAATGCGTACATGTTTTATTTTTCTTGGTTTGGTATTTCCTTAACCTAAAACAAGTACACGTTTTAGTCCATTTTGAAGCATGTACATGTTATAACACGTACATGTTTCTAGATTTATGATTTTTATAAGGGGAAGGGGACATATTTACTAAAATAAATGTTAAGTATAAGAAATATTATAATTTAAATTTATTTTAGTAAATATAAGAAATTAGGGTCACTCTGCACTTGATGGAAGTGGTCCTTAGCTCCAATAATTATAATCTAGAAGATAGTTTTTCAAAATCTAATCTAGTTAGTACTTACTAATTTTCAGGATTTCAACAAGGACCTAAAGCTTTCAGGCATATATATTGTAGTCGGTCTTTGTTTCAAGAAAACATATAGTAATTTTGTAGGGTTTTTGACCTTTTGGATTGGATTTTGGCCCTACCACTGCTCGAATTGGTACCAATTTTGAAATTTGGTCCACAATTCACTTTAGTGACCATGAATCAACTCTATGATGCTTTTTACTTCTTATTGAAAAATGAGGTCCTCACTTTGTTGGTAGAGTATTGCTCCTGAATGGGATTCCTGTCCTATGACCAAAATGAGGTGATTGTAATGTGCCTCCTCCTTAAGGTGTGATCACACTACTAGGTGTTGAATGAGTTTTTAAGAACACTACACCAAGTGAATTACATCAAGTGAACTGAGATGATTGGTCATTCTTGGAAATAAGGTGCTCCATATGAAGATCATCCCTCACCTTTCATGGCTCTAAAATCATCCTTTGATGGAATAAAATTCATGCTTCTCATACACATATTTTCTCATATGTCTCTCATGGAGATAGATGATGCCTTAATACTTCACACATGATGGTCTTGGATACCTCGGTGGCATGACTAGCTCATTTTAGCTTGTTCTTTGGAGAGATTTGGGTACAATGATAGTGTCAGGATATGATGATCATCAAGTCACTTCTTGAGCTCCACATTTCACCTTTGAACATGATGAATCCTTCACAATTAAATTTCTTGACCAAGATGACACCTGGGTGGAAGCATGCTCAAGGTACCTGGACACCTTTTTTCTCAAGTTGCTCCTCATGGAAATGGGTTTCCTCCTCCAGATAGGGGATGAATCCTTGAATGAAATTTGAGGATGAGTTACATTTTCTTGACCTCCATACTTCACTTAAAACACTAAAATTTTACAATAAATGAAACTATTATAAAAATTAAATTCTACTTGCAACTCAAATTTTGGGTCCTATTTCATTTTTAAACTGGGAGGGGCAACTACAGAGTTTTGATGTACCTCAAGAAGTATTTGAGCCTTAAATAATATTGATTATTATACCTTGTAGAGTATTATAATAGCTTTCCAATGCCTTTTTTATCACAACTCTTTTTGTAACTCTTGGAATCATCCAAAGAAGTCATCTTTCACTATTTTAGCTTTCATTCCTGCATCTAAAAACCCAGTCTTAACAAATTTCTCATGAATGAGATTTTATTTCCTAAAATTTCCTAAATTTACTTAAACATATTCAATTGTATCTAAAATCACCCTCATATTCTTTATATTTTCTCTAAATACTTCCTGGGTGTTCAATTAGCTACAAAATGGCCTTTTAGGCCTTCAACGAAAGTAGTCTCTCATCAATACTAAATGAGTTGATCAATCACCTTAAACACTATTCCATTTACACTAAAACACACTGAATGATATTATTAGGAATTTCCTTTGAGCCAAGGTAAAGGTTGAACTGATGGCAGGATATCCATAGGAAGGATGCATAGTGATTGAGAAGCCTTATTTTCAATTAAGGGCTTAGTTTTCATGCTTCAAAATGTTCAATTTTCATGCTAGTTATTTTGGCAATTCTGAGCTAATCAAGCACCCTCTGGGAGAGTTTATGAAATATCCTAAGCCTCTAGAGATGATTTCATGGAATCCTTTAAGTGTTGGCAGTAATTTAGGAAGATTGAGGAAATGTTTTCTCATTCAAGGACTATATGCTTAACAACAAGTTTTCTAGGTGTAGGGAACAAACACTCTAATGGTGAAACCTAACTTCTCCAAAAGATTCCAGGAGATCTGTAAGGAGTTAGAGGAGAAAAATAGGCATTGGAAAGATATGTGAATCCTCTACATGTTGGAGACATCCATTTTTATCTAAATCTTGAAGGTTTTATGAAGAATTTCAAAACATTGTGGTTGGCCCTTTTGGTTCCAGGACAAAAATGGACCTAAATTTTTAGGTTAAGGAAAAATCAAGTCTTGAAATTTGTTCCATTGATCTTAGAATGTTTTTTCCATTAATATTATGATCTTTCCAATCATGGTCAGGAAAGTGAGTGGAATTTGATATTAACATGAAATAACACCTCAAACTTCATTTCTAAATCTTCCACCACATGGAACACTTCAAGGGTATCCCTAAAAATATAGCATGGTCAAGTACTCACAACCATAAGTCACATGGAGAAAAATCATAAGCATAAATTGTTATAACTTCAATCTGGACAGATGATACAAAGTACCCTATAATCCTCTTTATATAACTTCAACTCAAAATACAACTTCCCCAATTCAACTTTCTCCTTTTCCCTTGTTTCAAGTAGGTATAGTTAGGGTTTGAAAGAAAAATTAAGGGTTTAATGGATTACCACCTGTTTCATCCTTACATCCACCTTTCAACACACCCATACACCTTACTCAAGCACACCTCAATGCTCCATTACTCATTTATCCATCATCTTGCTAGATTTTCAACTTTTGGCTTTTTAAGACTCCTTGTTTGCTCAAGCTCTAAACAATCTTCTCAACTTTTTTTTCACCTTCACCTTGAATTTTACTCAATATTATTTTCACTCATCTCATTATGTTTACCCCTCTCCTAATCACTAATGCAAATCACTCAACTCTTCCTCTTTCACTTAAGGCTTTTCATACAAACCCTTACTCTCTCTAGGCTTCTTTATGGAACTATGCAGGACAGTCAATAGGTCTTCTTGATTAAATTTGTATAAGGATTTTCCCATGTTACTCAAGGATTAAAAATTCTAACACCACTCCCTCAATGATAGATACAAATTCCTTATGATTTTATTTCCTAAGACAACTATTTCTCAAGGTTGGTCTTGATAATCACAAGAAATAAGCATGATTGTACATTGCTTCCTTTACCTACTAACCACTCAATACTCTATCCTTATGCCTTGATTTTATGAGTCCTTAATGCCCTTAGGCCTTCCTCCAACTTGTTAGAGGCTCCACCAACTTCAAACACATGGAATAAAGACTATTTTTCTAAAAGTACATCTTTCCTAGCCCTCAAACTGGGCATTAACACTACTAGACTATATTTACACATTCCTTTGATTTTATTCTTATTCCAACATGTACTAGGGATTTTGAAACTCTTGGTATTCTTATTACCTTCCTCCACACTTATCAAGGACTCTACCAGGCATAAGTATTAACTTTTACAATGAATGTTCTACTCTAGGCCCTTAAGACTAGGCACACATAGTTAGGATTGTGAATGTAAATTTAATTTAAGAAATCCTCCTTTAGATGGCTTATTACCTTTTCTTGACTTTTACAACACCAAGTCCTTGTGATCAATGCCTTAAATAGACTCAAGGATTCCATTGAATCATTATGTTCATGCTACATACTACTAAACTTCTAAAACAAGGTATAGTTTGGTCTAAGTAAGTCTTTCTATCTATTTTCCATTCCCTGGACACTGTGAGGGTTCCATGAAGCCTTGAACACCATTATAGATAAGAAGACAATCCAAAAAAAGATATTTACACGTGAAAATGCTTTGCAAAATAGTCTCTAACCTCCAAATCTGATATCTCGGTTTGAGAGGACTGTGTCACTTAACACCTAAGCCTATAACATACCTAGAGCTAGTTCAAATATTCAAATTATACATTTGGAGGGAAAACTCCTATTCTTTCCTATGGAGTCCAAATGGACTAGTACAAGCTATGACCATCTCAAGTGGACCCAAGATACCCCTAGTCACCTAAGAAATCCAAAATTGATTATTAACAAGATGTTCCTACATCACCAGAGGAAGGATGCATAGTGATTGAGAAGCCTTATTTTCAATTAAGGGCTTAGTTGTCATGCTTCAAAATTTTCAATTTCCATGCTAGTTATTTTGGCCATTCTAGAGCTATTAAAACACCCTCTAAGAGAGTTTAGGAAAGATATTAAGCATCAAGAGGTGATGTCGGGGAATATTGGAAGTGTTGAAGGTAATTTAGGAAGATTTAGGAAAGGTTTGATCATTCAAGGACTATCTGCTCAACATCGGGTTTTCTAGGTGCAGGGAACAAACACTCTAATGGTGAAACCTAACTTCTCTAGAAGATTCTAGGAGCTCTGTAAGGATTTAGAAGGAAAAAATAGGCATTGGAAAGCTACGTAAATCCTCTACATGTTGGAGACATCCATTTTCTCTAAGGCTTGAAGGTTTCATGAAGAATTTCAAAATAGTGAAGCTGCCCATTTTGGTTCCAAACCAACACTTCACCAATGCAACACTTCATGACACAAAACAAGGCACTACTAATCAACCTTCATGCTTCTTGATGATTGACACCTCATGTTGACTCCTATGCCACCTAGACACCCTTTTCCATCAATGCAACTTGACATCAATGACAACACCAATGACACTATGTCCAACACATGTGTTTTGATTTGTTATGTATTATAAGGCATTTCATGAGTGCATATATTTGAGTAGTTGTTGTTTCCTTTGAGAGTTTTGAGGTTTGTAAAATCTAATTTTGACACATCTAACACTCCTACAAATGTTAGTAAACAATCCAAAAGGCCCCAAAACCTAAACAATGACTATATTCATTTCCAAAATAGACATCGATTATAGAATTTAAACACTAAAAGATTTAGGTTGAATGCTGAAATCCTAAAAATTACCTATGTACTACTAGATTAGATTATAAAAACTATCTCCTAAATTGTGACTCATGGAGTTGTGAGACTAGTTCCATAAGGTGTAGAGTGACCCTAATTTCTTATATTTACTAAAATAAATTTAAAAAAAGTTTTTCATAAAATTATACTAAAAAATTATTTTTATTTATTTTAAATAGAAGCATGCCACAAGCACATATAATGTCTATACTTTATGGAACACATACGTTTTTATCCATCTATTATGCCCCCAAACCAAGAATTTACAGGCTTGGAATTACTTTGGTTTCCCAAACCTGCGCCTTGGACCTGCAAAAACACAACCTACGTGTTTTTGACAAAATATGCAAAAACTCACCTTCCACCATGTTAAATCCTACAAAAATGTTTTCTATCTTTCTTTAAAAATTCCTACAACGTCAAGAAAACTATCCTCTTTCTAAATATGTATTTTTATATTTTTCTAACTATTCTAAGGTTTCCATTTATATTTATTTCAAACTATGTCTTTTATACCTCTATTTTTAGTGATTGTAAATGCTTATATTTTGTCATGTATATTTTTTTTCACTTATCCAAATTGAATAAAAATTTTACAGGCCCAAACTAGGACTAATTCTATACATATTAAAAAAAAAAATCTAATTTTTGATTTTTTGAGGTAGTTAGGGGAGGGGGCCACGGTCGAAGCTCCGTTATTTTTCAAAATTTAAAAATTTTGTACTTAAAAATCATTTTAAAAAAAAATACTCACTAAAAATTCTAAAAAATAATTTAGCCTAAACTAGATGCTCATATCTATCTTTCTACCAAAGGGTTTTCAAAAATACTAAATAGTTCAAAAATGGTGGGGGCATAACCGAATGTCTACTATGTTTTTTAACAAAAACAGGAGCACTTGTTGGTATTTTAGTTCTTTAACCCACTTAAACTTAACCATTTTCCAAAAATATAGTAGCTTAGAAACTAGACTCAAAATGCTATGATTCATGTTTTTATAACATTTTCCAATTTTGAGTGTAACTATTTCAAATAACTCGTAGAAGTTGAAGATTTTTATTTTTCATAGAAAAAGTGTCCACTTAAGACCCCTTTTGGCCCCCAAACTTGTGCACTTACCCTCCATAATAACTCAACATACAACTTACCTATGGAAATTTTAGTACGGTGAATTTTCAATGTTGTCTTTCAAATAGTGCACAAAATTGGTTTTCTGTAATATTTAAAAGAATAAAGGAAGCTTCCATTTGATTTTTTTACTATATCAACACATATCAATATCACTTAAATATACAAAATTGCATGTAATGGAGTTTATGTAGCCTACATATATTTATTAAAACCATTAAAAATATATTTGTATTATTTATGCTATGAATACTAATTATGTATAAAAATCACGAGACATTTGTAAAAATAGAAAGAATATTAAATGTTTAGAACATAAATACATAAAGATGTGGGAAGATGATAATTGACCTAAAGATTTCTAATGTGGACATTGAAATACATGAAAGATGTGAAAAACATTCAATAAAATTCTTCTATTGTAAGCTCTTTCTCCTTGTCTATCTCGAAAAAATATCTCCAAACAACTTACAAATCATGCACTCTTGCGATTTATGTACACATATGTTCTCTAAATTTAGATAATAGTCCCCAAAAGAGATCATCAACATTGCAAAGACCAATTCCATATTTATTGGGAAGGAAATATAAATTCAAACTTTTATCAAAATAAGTGTTCCCTTTTCATTTAATTACTTCCAATTGACTATTTTTTTAGTACATTTGAATCCCACAAACATTTTATGTGATTCTTATTTCTATATGGTTCAACATCCATGTAAATAAAAATCGTAGTATAAATCTCTTTAAATACATGGCATGTGGAGTCAAATAAACAGGCGAAGGTCATTCTTTAGTGACTTTGATGGACTGATGTCCCCTAGTCATCATTTCTTAGCTAACTTAAGGCTTCACTACTTAACCAAATGAAGACTTTAACACACACACACACACAAACACACACACACACACACACACACACACACACACACACACACACACACACACACACACACACACACACACACACACACACACACACACACTTGCTCAACAAGTGTATTAAGCTATATGTATACTCCATTTAAACATGGCATAGAGATGACAATATCTATATTAATTTGTTGGTTTCCCATAAAAATAAAATAAAAAATTTAAAGAAAAAAACTAGGCTTGAATTCTTATCTAAACCTTTTAAAGCTAATATTATCTACACTTAAAATGTTATTTTGGAGAGGACAATGTAACTAATTTCATTTGAATATTATCATCAACACATGGTCAAATTGAAGTCGGTCATGAATGATCCAAGCAATTTCTAGACAGGTAGTTTTCATCAATATTCTATCATATTAATATTCTTATAAGATAACTTATTTTTACAATTCCATCTTTTCTATAGTTCTACTTTTTGAATGGGAAACAATGTGTCACCAATATACAATCATGTGAATCAAAAACCAAACCATATAATAATATTGGCAACAAAATTAGAATGTTGTATTGATATTACCTCCAAATTAGGAGTATTTAAATTTCCAACCCTTGTTCAAACATTTGAATTACCACCCTTGTTGGCTCATACTATTAGGAAGTCAAAAATTAAAATGCAATTAGCTTCTGAAAAATTTATTTCACTATGTTAGTTTTCCATTAATTGTTACCTATTTTTTAATTCCATCTTATCATTTATTTTCTAGTTGTCATCGATGGTGTTCTTAAGAGTTGATTATCTTAGAGTTGATTATTATTATTATTTACCCATGTGCATATTCGGTTGGAATAATAATCACATAATAACATACTAGTTCACATCATAATCATCACCATACAATTATAAATACATATGAGAGGTCTATGAATTTCAAAATAGACAAGATTTCTCTTGGGTAAAATTGGTAAAGCCCATAAGGGCTAGCACGGTGGCAGATGTAAATAGATTGCTACTCGGTCGCAGTGGCAAGAAAAATCACACATTTGCGGGTTGCTTGGCTTTTATCACAACCGTAATTACCAAAACGGAAATATCCTTCGTTTAAAAAAATAGGTTGAAGGACGAAAAAACCTACAAGAAAGTCTAGCTATAAAACGCCTTTATGACATACTTAAGGGTTGAATTTGATGACCACATATGCATTGTCGATTTTTTTTAGGTGACGGATAATTTCAAATATTACCCTTCAAAATATAAAATAATGATATATATATATATATATATATAACCATTTTGATATAAATTAGTATATTTTACATATAAATATATATAAAAATGACATTCATATTTAAGCAATCAATTCTTCTTAAGTATATTAAATTTTTATGTCTTAAAATTTGTAATTATATATTTTAATATATAATTACTTAAAAATATATTTATTTTCTTCTCTTTTCGTTAACAAGTGAAATATTCTTATACTCCTTATTATAGAATATTTCATTCAATTAAATAATATAATCATTCACTACTTCTTTGATTGAAAAGAACACTTTTATTAAAAACAAGGATGTACAACGCTAATCATACAAAAAAATAGGTGGAAAAAGTCACACCCCAAAATGTCAAAAGTTCCATCAAATCGAGCCGATGAGGCCTCGAGAGAGGCCAAATCACCTCAAAAAATCAGAATTAAATCCACATAATGCAAGTGTCAATAAAAAAGGAGAACATAAAGATCAAGCAACACCAACGAACATGGTGGCGGTGGGCGAAGGAGGAGGAAAACTATCAAGCTTGTCACCCCAACCCGAACCGGAGGGATGAGCCTTGTCGAAAATAGGATCCCAACCATCCCAACTAGAATCCTTCTTTTGCTCAAAGATCGTACCATCATCATGCCTTGTAGGAGAAATGTCAAGATCCATCCAGGGAGTTTCCCTTGAGACACACCGAGCCAACCAGAACCACCAAGAGGAGAAGATGAAGGAAAAGGAAGCCTCGATCGAGGGGATCACCGTCTCGGTGGAGGTGGTGGGCTTCACCGAGGGTAAGGACCTCCCCAACCATAAACAAGAAGAGGAAAATGGTGGTGCCGAGGTGGCGAGCGGTGGCGTAGACACATCTAGGGGAATCGACTAACAACACAAGGTGTCGAACCCCAATGGTCGAGGAGGCACTAGAGATGCTCCACCTCTAAATACACTTTTCAGCTTGATTTTGAATTTGAAGCATAGCAATAGAAATCACAACCACCTTATTATTAACAAAGAAATCATAATCTAGACAATCATTTTTAAAAATAACATCTTTTTGTCTTTCCTTAAGTGGAACAAAATTTCAGTTTCAAAAATGTGCCAAATTTTATTGTAAATTGCATGTAACATGGCTAAATCCCCCAAGAGAACCACTTTCTAGGAGAAGAAATCAAGAGAAAAGGGTTGAAAAAGGGTGTGAATCCATCTCCAAGCCATCTAAGCACGGGGAAAACCAAAAATGTGTTTAATAGACTTTGGTTGGTTGTAACATAAACAGATGGGGTTAAGCCCAAAATGTTTGAGATGGGAACCAACGAGGAGACCTTGGTGAAGAAGGAACCAAAGGAAATGATATTTTGGGCTCAACAATGGCTGACCAAACCCTCTCGGGAAGTGATGAGATCACACCAAGGTGAGGAAGAAAGAGGCCAATGCCTATTAAGCATGTCATTGTCAAATGAATGAGGAGTCGAAGAGAATAACCAAGGGAAGGTTTATATCTGCGAAAGGGGGTAGTAGTAGCCCAATTCTAGTCCTCGCCACCAAGGAACTCCAGAGGTAAGTCCTATCTTATGTAAATAATCTTTAGGAATGCACGTAATTAATTGTTAGATATGAGCATCATCTGTAGGAAGAAGGTGGAATTTTAAAGCTAAAGTCTCCCAAGAAATCCAAGAATGAGAGTTTTGCAGAACAAATCCCCAAAAAATTTAATTCCCTTTTTAAAAAATAGAGGGCTTTAGCCCAAGGAGCCAAAGCCAAAGGAAAATCATGGTAAGAAAAGAGAGAGGACCACCAAAGAGAGACTAAATTGGGAAATGCTAGATCTGAAACCATTGCCAACCTAGATAAGGTGTGGTTTGAGAGATTCCAATGCCTTCCAAATACTTTACAAAATAAAAGTGCCCTTAATATTAACTAGAATAGACAGAGAAAGAAGGGATTGAAATTTAAGACCCTTCCAAGCCTATCTACCGAGAGGAACACCCTAAAAAATACCATGCCAAGGAGAATTTTCCAAGCTTCATTCCCTTCCAGACTACACAAAATCCATTTAGCACAAAGAGCCTGCCCCTGGTGTTTAACATCAATTAATCCTAGACCACTAGCTTCTTTAGGCATACAACAAATATCCCAAACAACCCTATGGAACCCTTATGCCCTTCAGTGTTGGCCCAAAGGAAATCATGAAGAAGCTTCTCAAGTTTGGCATAAGTAGCATTAGATGGAGCCCAACATGAGGAGTAGTACACATGTGTGGCAGCTAAAACCTTAGAGAAAATATGAAATTTCCTTGCAAGAGAAAGAGGTTTGGTGATCCAATAAGAGATCTTGCGTTCAACCCACTTTGGACCACATAAGACCAAAGTTGAGCTGAAGTAGCTTGAAAGGTGAAAGGGATCCCAAGAAATTTGAATTGCACCCTAGGATGGATCTAGCTCCATTACATATCAGCCAACCAAGCAGGAATGGGAGTCTAAGATTTCCGGTAACATTGAGTTTTCTCCCATTGAATAACAAAGCCCAAAGCCGAAAAAAAAAAGTGTTAAGATAATCCAGAGCATGATGAATAGATTGCTCCTCCTCCAAAAGTGTGAGAAAAGAATCATCAAAGAAAATGACCATTAATAAGTTGTTGAGTAGTATAAGGAAAATAAATACCTTTTACTAGTCATTGAGAAGCACTGTGAGCTAGAAGATAGCTAAATCATTTAGCAACTAACACATAAAGGGAACAAGCTAGAGGGAAACCTTGCCTAATTGATCTAAACAATCCAAACCTGGAAGACTGGGAAACATTGATTGTAATATAGGTTCCAACATTTTGAAAGAGCATTTGGACACAATCCTAACGAAGCGAGAACCAAACCCTAGGGCTTGGAGCATAGTTAAGATGAAATACCATTCAATTCATGTCATATAGATTTAACAAAATCAATCTTGATAAATAGATCCTATGAGAGGAGAGATGAGCCCATTCCATACCTTCCCAGATAACTATAATGTTATCAAGAATATACTTGTTCTTAATAAATCTAGTTTTCTCACTGCGAATAATTAAGGGCAGAATATTAGAGATCATGTTTGCCAAATCTTTAACAATAATCTTGTATGACATGTTAAACAAAGTAATGGGGCACGCCAATTGAAATTTTTGGGGTCACCGAGTTTAGAATAAATTTTATATTGCCTTGATTGATTAGGTCACCCAAAGAGTTAGTTTCCAAAGCTTCCAAGTAAACATTACGGAGATCGAATCAACGTGTCCCACAAAGTTTAGTAAAATTCAGGTGGGAAACCATCAACTATGGAGCTTTATCTGAATCCATTTGAAATGAACCCTATTTAAGATAAGAAAGAGATAGATGCCTATCAAAGGACAACACCCATTGGGTTTGAGAAAATTTACAATGCACCACTTGATACATTTTAAAAGTGTTTCTTCCCAGCCGGGAGTGGCAGGATGAGCAGAAAAACCCCGTGATAATGATGAACAAAATCTTGGAGAATCTCATGTAAGGTGGTAAGTCGGGAATTTCCATGAGAAATTTCCTTGATCTTGTCAAAAGACTACTTAGAACACAACATGGCAAAAGAATTCCTTGGAAGCTCGGTCCCCAATTATAAGCCGGTGCAAGGTGAGCTCAAGTTGAGCTCCACACACTCGATAGGCCTCATGAACTTTAATAGTATGCCTCCAATAGGCAACATGGGTTTGCAAAGCACGATTGAAAGGCAAGGTGTTGAGATCTTGTGATATTTTAAAGAACTCACGATATGAGTTTTCATGTGCATGTTGTCTAAAAATGAAGCCTTCTTCCCATATATGTGGAGGAAGGTGGTGGTGCATTTGATGACATCATTCCACCAAGTGATCCAGCTAGACCCATTAGAAGGTTGATCCACCAAATTCCATACCCATTGTATGTGTGACACAGTCTGAGCATGCTTAAGGTGAGCGGTGTTAAGGTAAAATTGAGAATTAACATGATGTTTTTGTTGGAACAAACCAAAAAATGTTGAATAAAATGGGGGAATGATTAGAAAGCAAAGTGATGTCGGTGACAACAACAGGATGACCTAGAATAGGGAAAGGGAAGTATTGACTAGTCATGAGGGACCAATCCAATCTCTGAACAACATGATCTTGACCTTCTCTACAATTATACCAAGTAAATCGGGTAGAAGGGGATTTATGATAAAAGGAAGATTGGGGTTGAAAATTCCAAGCTTATTTCTAAAATAAAACCAAGCCTCCCGCACCCACACAAGTCAACACATTGGAAGATGCCCTTATTTATCTTTAGGGATTTCAACCATGTTAAAGTTGTTGAAAACAATCTAGAGGGCCTTTGGTAAGGAGTCGGTGAGCCAATGCCAAAAAGATCCTGCTCACCCACATCGTTTGAAGCGTAGATGTTAGTCAACAAAAAATATGCCAATCAAAATCCAAAAGGGACCACACCACGTGATGCGTGGTGTCCGAGCCCCAAGAAATCACATTGTGGGAAATGTCAAGAGTAATTAGAGTCATGCATCCACCATGTCTAGGATCATGATTAAGGTATGATAAATGGTATGGGGACAAATAATATGAGTTGTAGAGTGCAACAAAAATCTAGGTAGCTTGAATTCTTACAAAACAAACAAAATTTCATGTGACGAAAATGAAGAGAATCGTCCCCTGACTAGATCTTGTGGGGTCATTTTAGTTAGACCACATATATTCCAAGAGTACACAATCATTGAGAATGGCTTAAGTACATGTTCCCTTCATCATCCCTATCAAAAAAGGGCAAAAATTGGTTATGAGAAGAAGAAACCTAGGTAAGAACTGGAGCTAGGTATCCTAAATTCCAAGGGCGGAATTTATCTTGCACATAATCATCATTCTCGAGGGAGAAGAGATATGTGAGTAAGATAACCGAGTCTTACGAGAGTGAGATGAGTCATCCACAAATCGGGACTCGGGTAAAGCCAAGGTGGAACCATGGATGAAAGCCGAGGAAGAGTAACACGGGCAAACAACCGATACGTCCAAAGGTATGTGGGATGATAGAGGTTCATGTTTAGCAGTGAGCTCAACTTTTTTTGAAAACATACGTGTGGAAGCATTAACATCGTTGTTAGCGACAAGACGATAAGTGGAGGACGAAGGTTTTGAAGGGCCCGTGAAGCACCCTTTTTCTTAGTGACAATGTGATCCAACCATCCAAAGTGGAAGTTGTTTTAGGATTTTTAGGTTTATTAGCAAGATCCTGACAAGAGTTGTCCATAAGAGGACACTCATGAATCATGTTCTCGAGGAGTAAAAATGAAAACAAGTATTATGTAATTTAATGTAAAGAGCACCTTGTAAGAAAAACATGTGTCCCCAATCTAAATATCGATGGTTTCTTTTAAATCTTTAGACAAATCGATTTCAATGAAAACACGAATTTGAGTACAAGCATAAAAACATAGGTTGTTCATTATAGATGAGTCATCTTAAGGGTTTTACTAAATGCCCAATAAAATTCCAAAGGGGTAAAGGTCTGGAAATTCAATCCAAACAAGGACTTTGAGCTTGGCTTGCTTAGAAACCTGAAAGTATCAAGTCCAGTGTGAAAAAACAACCAAGGAATTACGGATGAACCAAGGACCATGGTTAACAATGGCCTTGTAGTGTTTCGGGTTGGTAAAATGAAATAGAAAAAACCCTTTTGAGGTTTTGAACTCCATCGAGTTTAACCCCATGACTTTGTCAGTGGTTGTGGACCCATTGTTTTAAAAGGATCTTAGGGGAAACACGACCAAAAAATACCCAAAAGGGTATAATTTTCAAACCAACTGCATGCATTATCAAAAGCAGGAAAATCAAGAACAACATCGGGTAAAGGATAATTAGTCTTGTTACCTCGTCAAAAACCTTTGGGATGAAATTTTGTGCTTTCTTTGGAGCCATTGCTATTAGTCACTCACAACGATCCCACGCATCGGTAGATGAGGGAGTTGAATTGGAGGCCATTAAAAGGGGACTAGTAGCTGCCCAAAAGGGTGGAGTAAAAGACCCATGTAACATAACTAATGAGAAAAAATCTTGTTGAAAACCCAAAGGGACAACATTGTGATGGCACTACGGATGACGGCGAGCAATGACGGATAGAAAACTAAGACCTAACCCCAGTGAGATCTCTCTCATGACTCCCTTGTTTTCATCATTCACTACTTTAAATGTTAGTTTCAAATATTTTTTAAATCACCTATTAATACGACCAAAGATATCTTAGTATATACTAATTATGGTGTGATATATGTAACATACAAAATTTAAACAATTTATTACAATATAACATATCAACTATATTTTAAAAAACAAAAAAATGTGGCATGAAATACACAACAACCTATATTAATAATTATGATGTCTTGAATTACTAAAAATTTTAATACAACATGACATATTAACCTATATTTAAAACAAAAACACAACTCATGTACTATCGTCTTTGATGTTACAACTATAATTTATTATATCATGTTAGAAAGCTCTAAATTATATTCACTATTGAATTAAATTGTTTTGTGCTCAAATATATCCATTTCACTATTGAGATCTTATTCCCAAATATTCCATTTATCATGTAGAACTTTAAAAATAAACATAATAAACTAATACCACAAGAATTAACTAGTTATATACCAAAGTATCTTTACATGTATTATTATATTGGATATAGATCCAAAACCAACATCTTTATCTTTATTGTAAATATTTTATTATTGGATGTTAGAAATTTATAATATAAAATAAAATAAACTAATACGATAGTAATCAATTAGTCATGTATCAACAATTAACAAGAGTCACATTACAAATAGCCATAGTATGAATTTTGTAATTGAATAACAATATTAAGGATATATTCAAGAGCATGAGAAGATTTAATTGTGTACCTAATATAATTTAGAGTAAACAATTAACTATAGTTCTAACCTTAGAGATGATGCTACATAAAAAGAAACATGACCATGGGCATTGAATTTCATTACACACGTGACATGAATCTATGTTAATAAAGGTAGTCTCATTCAAAATAAATTAATTGATATTAAGAAAGGCAAAAATATCGAGAGAATAGCTTACTAGTAGTAATAAAATGTTTAGTAACATCACAACTATTAACATAAAGTATTATTTGATATATTTTAGACACAATTTATAATATAATTTAATACATCATGTTGTGTTAAAGTGTTTAGTAATTCAATATTGTATGTCACATCATAATAATTATTGTAGGTTGAAATATCTTGTAGTAGTATGAAATAACTTAATAATTAAATATTTTATATGGCATCATAACTATTTATATATATAATTTTATTAGATAAGGTAATATAATAGGGATTGTGGCTCTTATAAGCCTTATAACATCGGATACATCATGAGAGATGCAAGAGAGAAGAAGATATAACAATGAGGAACAAAAGAAATGACCTCTACCAACAATCTAAAGAGACGAAACCCAATCAAATGTGAGCTATACCTAAGGGTGATTCAAGGAGACTTGGCCCAACCCTAAGAAATAATAGAGACATTAAGTCTCGTCACCGAAAGCCACCCTAGAGCGACTTCGTGTCATATGCTTCTTGTGATGGACCATTGTCCATCCATCGTCGTTAAGTCTGGATGAAGAAGAATTACAGGGACCAAGGATTACTTCAAGCTTACCATTTAATTCAGTCATTCTTACACCAAATGGGGGATCTTTCCTCCCCCTCAATGCGCAACCACATCTAATTGAGGCACATTCAATGTAAGACTGTCCACCGAGGGGAAAGATTCAAAATTATGGTTTACCCGCCCACCTAACTTTGTCCTCCCGGTCACCCTTACCATCGATGTCTTTTTCCTCTCCCATTTCCCCTTCCACCACGGTTTGAACCTTCGTGAGCTTCTCCAAATCCGCATTGAACAGGGGAATTGAAAACTATGAAATATTCTTTCTATGAAATATCAATCCCTCCACCGGCACCGTCCTTCATATCCTCCCTTGCACAATCTACCATCTCGGTCTCTAGGTCTCGCCGCTATAGACGAGGAAATAGAGGAACCAACTTTAGAATCTCTCACCGCCTCATCACCAACTCATTCCTCCTCCGACGAGACATCATCCATTTAGATGATCACTAGTTCCATTGAGGCATATTAATAGAACAACAAGATTTCTATTCATACCTAACTCGTCTATAATTGCTTGAAGAAGATTAATGAGCTTTCCAAAATATTCTATTGTTCCCATCCCCTTTGGGAAATTTAGAAAAATTATTTTGGGTATTTTGGAACCCACAGGGACATTAATACATAACTGAGCAGAGACCAATCTGACATGAGACTTTGTTGCAGGATCAACAACTATCAACACTCCCATGGATCTAGCTATCCCTAGAAATACTTCGGGCTCCTGTAAACTCTAAAGGCATGTCAGGAGATAGATCCAAAAAGAAAGGGCCTGAAAAGTAAAATCATGAGGCATTCCTAGTTCACATTAGTGGAGGCTAAGAACAACATTTCCATAAAACCAAGGGGCCTCTAGAAATTTTTTAACATCTCTAACTCATTTTAGAAGAAGAAGAAAAGAAACCCTTCTCCTACAAGAGCCACGACCTCAAGCCTCGGGATCATTCCCTTATACACCAATCTCTTGTTGGTGTGTGTTATTTTCCACATCATTAGGTGAGTCATCTCACTTAGGTGAGATCGTAGGTCTATGTGTCATTTAGGGGTCATTATGAGATTCTCTTACGCGTCAGTGCATCAGTGCGTCGGTGCATCATATGTGTCATTAGGAGTTACACTTCTATTCTAGGGAATGTAACTCCCCCTCTCTACTTGAGTTGTCATAATTGCAGCCTTTGGGAGTTACTCAAAGCACCTCCTATATGTACACCCAATTTTGATCTATGAGATTGAGAGGAGAGTTTTATGGCTTAACCAGGTTCTTCCCATGTTTCAAATCTTTGTATGCACATTCGGTTGATGCTCGCTCCTCCCGAGATCTCTTCACGCTATCGTTCACACGTCCATTGATGTGCATGTCGTCCCTCGTGATCCTCGCTTGCGGTTTTAAACCCTCTTTCATCTCTCACAAAATCAATGTTACGTCATGCCGCATGCCTGAAACCTTCCCACAAGCGCAAATCTGCATCTTGATTTTTCCTTGTCGATGATTGATCCTGGAATTTCCAATTGTGGCTCCACATCTTTCCAAGATGGAAAGAGCTTAGTTGGTTCCCTATGCACATCTCCAAATAATTTCATGGCCCAAGTCACAACTCCTCCAAATGCAGCTCCTCCCATCACACTCCTTTGAGTCAAAGATTTTAACTATTTATATATGTTAATATGTTATATTGAACTAAATTGTTTAGAAATTCTATGTTGTATGTCACATCATAATTATTAGTATATATTTTTGGTAGTATTAATAAGTGAATAAAAATATATTTAAAATTAACTTTGAAGAGAATATTTTGCGGAATGCCTAATTTTTTTCACTTGTTAACAAATAGGAAAGAAAAATGTATTTTAAAGTATTATTTAAATTAAAAAATATGCAAGTTGAAGCTTTTAAGACTTAAGAAATTTGACATACAAAAAATGATACTAAATTTTGATTGGTTGAAAGTATGAAATAATAATAGAAATCCAATAGTATCATAACAATTAACTAATCCAAGATCAACAATTAATAACCACACAAATATACTAATACCATAGCAATTAACTAACTAACATACCCATCTTAAATAAATCTATATTAAATATGCCGATAGGTATCATTCTCAAGGTGCCTATTCCACTTATGTCTTAAATTTAATATAAGCGCTGAAAATGATACCCCTCGACATATTTTACATAGATTGTTTTAAGATAGACATGCTTTAGTAGACATATATAATATGTTTCATATAAAAATTAAAAAAACCAATAAAATGTTATGGCACTTAATTTCAAAATAAATATATACCAATACAATTTTAAGTATTTAAAAAATGCAATATTCATATCAATTATACATAATCATAAATTCGTTGAAATATGAAAAACTAAAAATTGTGTTCATATAAATACTAATATCATTTACATATTTATAAAAAAAAAATAAATTACATTAGAATAGGTAATAAAATAAATAAAAATCAAAATTTTCTTACAATATATAATATAGTAAATCATAAAATTACATCAAATAAATAATTAAAATTTATAAAATAGAAAGTTTTTTTACATAAATTTTGAGATGAATAAATCTATTTATCATAATAACATGGAAACCAAAGTTTAAAAAGATTCTCAAATAAATAAGAAAACTTACCATAACAAATCTCCACTTGTAAACCCTAACAAATAATTAGTTTAAAATACATAATAGAAATAAATTTTAAAAAATTACCGCATTTAATTTTGAAAATAATATATAATTTTTATTATAATAAATAGTTAAAACGTTATGCACTTAAACACTTAATTTTGAAAATAATATTTACCACATTTAGTTTCTACAATAAAAACCTTTTCACTTGGCACATAATATATAAAACATTTAATGTAACAACCTTTTCAAAAATAAAAATTTATACAAATATTAAATGTATTTACCGTGAATGATTTGTGAACCCTAAAGTTCGAAACCATAAAACTCAAAATGATTTGAATTCGTGCTGCATGCATTGGATCAAAGTGGGGGATCGTGTTTTGAAATATTTTTTTCTTTCTCTCAAACCTAAACAACTTTCCTATCAAATATGGGCCACTCGGGATGGTGAAACTAGGGTTACGGATCCCCAACTTATGCTACAAGCCTTTGTAAATCATTACAAGCTGGTTTTTCAAGCCCAAACTCCCTCAAAAGAGTGAAAAACATCTATTGAACAATGTCCGGATGTCGTGCCTTGCAAACTCACTCCAACTCAGAGGATAGCTTGTGATCGTATGCTCACACTTGGTGATATGCATGAAGCGGTCATGCAAATGGATAATGATAAAGCCCCCAGGTGTGATGGTTTCCCATGTGAGTTCTATAAGTCACTTTGGGACATTGTTGGCCTAGACCTCTATCGGGTATGTCTTGAAGAATTCAAGAACCGGTCGTTTGACACTCGCATCAACAAAGCGAATATCAAGTTCATTCCCAAACAGGGAGACCCTAAGAAAATTACCAATTAGCTCCTATCACCAATCTTAATGTATCTTATAAGATCATTACTAAAGCCCTTACGATTTGGTTGCGATATATTCTTCCTGTTATCATCCATCCATAACAGACTAGTTTCATTCAGGGGTGTTACATTTTGGACAATATTATTATCGTTTGGGAGGGCATGGAATAGGCCTACAAATCTAACCACTTTGATATGTTTATTAAAATTGATTTTGTAAAATATTATGACAAGATTGAATGGGTTTTTATCACTTGCCCCATTTCACGCCTTAGGATTTAGCCATGTCCTTATTTAATGCTCAAATTCTCTTTGCTTTAGTGCATTGGTCTAAATCATCATTAATGGCCACATCTCAATGCCTTTTGGCCTATTTCGTTCCTTTCATTAAGGTTGTCCTCTTCCACGCACTTTATGTTCTCGCGGTAGAGGGTTTTGGGTACTTACTAAATCCCAAGCCAAATTCTAAGGGCTTGTCCAAGAGGATTATCTTTGCCTTCTACGGATAATTCCCAACTACTCAACGACTATTTTGTTGGTGATTCCTTCCTTACCTTAATTGAGGAAGAATTCAATATCTGCAATGCTATGCACTACCTCAATATTTTCTGTTTGGCCTCTCGGCTCTTCAATTCAATGGTGAAAATGCGGTGTTATAGGCCATCCTTCCTACCGACGCCCTCTTGGCTTTGGATTCATATGATTGGAAGATGTTAGGCCATGGTGAGATGTTTAAATTTACTGAGGATTCCTTTTTATTTTCAAGCATCACCTATGGAGCTCGGTAGTATGTGATTCAACGTGTGGCTAAAAAACTAGAATATTGGATCACCAAACCGTTGTCCTTAACAAGTAAATTCCATATTTCTTCTAAAGTTCTTGAATCCACCAATGTTTATTATTCCTCTTGTTGGGTGCCCTCTATGGCTTTTGTTCACAAATTAAAGAAGCTTCTCAAGGAATTTCTCTGGGCTAATTCCTCTTCCGGAAAAGGGTTTCACAGAGTGGCATGGGAAACTTGTTTCCTTTCCCATGAATATGGGGGAATGGGTCTTATTGATATCCAACGCCAAGGCCAAGCACTTTTATCTAAATGGATAATGCGTTGCATCGAAGGCCAATAATATTGAAAAGTACTTCTGCAACATGACATTGAGGAGGGATCCCCTTACTACGGTCGCACTACTTAGAAAGGATTAGGATTTTCCAATCTCTTAATTACTCCGAGTTCCCATCAAAGTTGTGGGCATTGTTCCGCTCTAAAAGTATTTAGAAAGCATGGGAGGGTATCAAACCATGGTTATAATAGAAAGGAAACAATTTTTGCAATGTCCTTTTTGTTAACCAAAGATTCCTTGTGGTGGTCATCTGTCATTCAAATCCAGGATAGGTACCTTGCAGAGATCCGTAACATTCCCACACTTAAGTTATTCAAGCATGCAATTCACTCAATCAAAGACCTTTATAGTAAACACATTCAATCTTGGTATCCTTGGCATGAGCTAAAAATATGATTCAAGCTTGCTATGCCTGCTGATTGAACTACTATCATGATAATTATTGCCATTTTTCCTAATTATATGCTTCATAAGATCTTTTTGCTTCCTTCTCGTCCTTGGTGGATGGACTAGAAGTGGTTCATGGACACCCCATTCTAGAATTATGTGGCTAGCAAAGGGTATCGTTGGATTTCACCTCATCTACCCATGGTTGGTAAGCTTAACAAAGAGGGCGAGTCTTAATTATTTTTCATCTTATTGGATAAGGAGAATCGAGATTTGACACGGTCTTGGTCTTCTTGTGTTGAACCTAAAATTACACATTTCCTATGGTGTATTTTACATCAAGGTCTTCCAATTGGGGTTCAATTGGTTCATATTGGTGTTCTTGCTCCCAAATGTCCCTTTTGTGGGCATTTGGAAACTATATTACATCTATTTTGGTTCTGTCCCAAAGCCCAATGGTCCTGGAATTGGATTCATTCTTTATTTTTTCCTCTCCGAATGGAATGTTTCACCTGACAACATATTCTTATAAGAGATAATCCCATATTTCCCCACATGTTTTCCCAAATTTGGCATGTGTCCAGGAGGAAATTATATTATGGTTATGGAAAGAAAGGAATTCATTTTTTCTGCTAATGCTGAGGTTGATCAACATTTATCCTTGTATAATAAATCTACGGTTATCTCCAATGTGTTGTTGTAAATTCAAGTCCAAGAAAATAAAGTGGATCTCAAGGTGGAGCACCTCAGGACCCTTATAGGACATTGGGGTGATGCCCTATGTAATTTTTCTCGTGATCCACATTCACCTTCAAGGTGCTCTCGCCTATGGTGGCCGTCCCAGAGGAGGTCATTGGATCCATTCACAACGATGTTCTTTTAGCCGTACTCACCGATCATCACACGATCAACTACGGAGAAGCCTTTCCCCACTTGGCACGAAGGTTGGGATCCCCCCCGGTTGTGATTCGGTTCAATTGGGGCTCCCTCATCGCTTGAGCCTCCCACCTTGATGGGTGGGGCCTACCACCATCACCTCTTCCTCCGTCTGATAAGTTCCCCTGGTAGCTACGGCCATCTCTCCCACATAGTATGTTGTTGAGAATGAAGAAGAAGTCCCCTCGGGCTCTCGGTTTGGGAGCCACCGGTGTAGACACAAAATCACACACTTTAGGCATTATTTAGTCTTAATCTCATACTACTATTCATATGGTTTTTGAGTGAATAAAGTACTAATTAACCCATGTCCTTTGGCCATTTTACTTTTCTTTTGTCATCTCTACCGACCTCCACTGCTTGTACTTGTCCAGTCAAATTTTCCTTTTCCTACTTTACCTCCATCTTTTGGGCACTTTCTAGCCATTTGGGCTTTTCATATTTTTAGTGGTCAGCTTTTTCAGGGTTAATTACAAAATTAGAACAAGAGAACCATATAAATATAAAGTTATGAGACCATAATGAGGGACAAAACATTAAGAACTATTATCATCACTTGAGGATGCATCCATCAAAAGGCTCCATTTACATTCATCTAGCTCCATCACAAGGTATAAGGTTGGTTCATCTGCAACACACTACATAAGAGGGAAGTTTATTCTATTTCATCCACCATTTTATTACATTTCTACACATAGTTATTGCTCACTACTTTCACAAAGTGTGACTAGACAAGAGCACCTAGGGAATGATTGCACACACACACATATAGAACTACATCGGGTCTAAGATGTAGTGCAATGCTCAGTTAGTAAGTCCACCATTGTGGTCGCTGAGGACAGTCTGACCCCTTCATATGCATCTTTATTTTTTAGGGATTTGATGCTCGTCTTAGGGTTTTGCAGGTTATTCCTTATAAGCGAGGTATTAAAGCAACATCCGACGTAATTTGAAAAAGTTAGTGCGACAAGAAGAGAACACAAGTGAACATCCAACAACACCTCAGAGGAGGGTTTTAGGATATTTCTTCGAAAAGGGCACCCATATCTCGGACCGGGGAACCCACAGGCGCCCATCTCCCTCTCTAGGAACCTAGTTCGATTAGAGAACTCGGATATGTGCTTTCTTAGGATTTTGTGTGATCGTTTCCTCCTCCTGTTTTCCTAGTTCACACTACGACACAGTCCAACACCTTCGTCGAATCAATTAAGCTCTTCCTAACCCTATTTTCACTTTAGGGTTTCATATTTCTACTTACTTAGTTGTTTGGGTCATTTTATTTTTGTATTTATCTACCATTTACTTGTTGTTCTTAATAGTTATAATAACTTAGAATAATATTACATTTTTAGTTAATCAACCAGACATTGGAAAATACTTACTGGTCTGGTTGGCTAGATGATCATGATTCTCCTCCTCCCGCTCTTTTTTTTCTTCCGCAACTTAAACTCGACTCTTTGTTTTATTGATGTTTTCCTAGGCTAGGCCTAGTTTGTTTGTGGCTTTTGGTCGTTCTCTCATACCGCCCTCTTTTTGTTGAAAATATCTTGTATCATGCTTAATTAAATATAATATAAGATCCTTTTCATAAAAAAATGATTTTAAGATGAAAAATAAAACTCGCTTGAACAAATATCCTCCAAATAACTTTGAAACCTTAATCCTTGAAATAACTTCAAACCCTAAAAATCTCATTACTTTCTACTCTCGAGCTAATATCTTATATATACATATATTACTATTTAATATTTAATTTTTAAGTCTGAAATTGTAATGTATTAATTATTATTTAATGTTTACATTGTTATAAGTCGGCCATAAAATGAACAACTCACGCCATTACGCATAACGCTTGCCATTGTAGGATGCCTCTCGGCATAATCATGTACTATGGACTAAATTAAATATTTTACCATATTTACTTTCTAAGGATGCGAAACAAATGCCATGATATTTTTACTTAGGGAAAATGCCATGGATTGACAAAAGTGATTACTCAGAACAATAATACTCTATATTCAAATACTTCCTCTATTATATAACAAGTGCCATAAAGTGACTTATTCTCGTCAAAGATGTTATAACCAAATATTAACATTTTTAATTGTATTTATATATGTTGATCATGTTATACTAGCAATTTGCATAAAGAGTAAAGTACCTAGTGGAATATTTTTTTAATGCTTTTTAAATGTGAAGTATTTTTATATTAGAAGGTTTTTAATATAAAATATTATTATATAACAAACTACAAATTAATCAATGTTTTTCAATTCACACCATTCTTTCTTAAGAAAAAATATTTCATCGTTTAGTTGAAAGTACTTAAAAGTAATTTTAGTCAAATATTTCACTTACTATGTAGAAAATTAATATTAATACATTTACTAATTGTTACGGTATTACTTTATTTGTGTGTTTATTAATTATTGATATTGTATTAATTACTTAATAAAGTATTAATGTATTTATTGATTATTGATACGAGACTAATTAATTACTATGGTATTAATTTATTTGTGTTTTTTATATTATGAAGTTTTGACTTGATGAATAGAATATTTATAATAAGATGAAGATAATGGTTGATGTGATGAATTTAACATATAATAATAATAAAGATAAAGTTGGTATTAATTTATTTTTGTGTTTTTAATTTCTTGTATATTCAAAATTTAGAATTACTAAGACATAAATATTAACATATAATTGTTTAAAAACTTGAACTTATTTCATCTAATGAATGCTATGTACATATATACCTACATTTGGCAGAACAATAATACTCTATATTAAAAAAAAAAAAATTATCTATAAAAATATTTTATACTTTTAACAAAGCACATCCCCTACTCTCTACTTTACACCCTTAGGAGTAATTACTAGTATAAAATCTATTGAATACAATTAAATATACTAATATTTTATATTAAAAAAATTCTTATATAAAAATACTTCACGTTGTTTTTAATAGAAAAAGTAAATAATCTAATAAATGTTTTCCACTTTTATGGAAATTATTAGTATAACATAATTAATATCTATTAAATATAATTAAATGTACATGTTTAATTTCAACAACAATATTTCAATGGAAATAAGCCACTTAATGGAACTTGTTTTTATTAAGGTAAAAAAATGTTGGAGGGACCTTGCCCAAGTATAAAAGTAAAACTAAATGGGAGGTCTTTAGATTAACATCAAGTTAAAACTCCCTCGATAACAACACAATTACAAAAACAAACGACAGAGTTCAAAATAGACAAAATCCCAACATAGCATGAAACATAAAGGAAAGGAATTACTCTATGGAGTGGAGAACATATTTCCACTCCTTGGCCATATTGGAACTTATTTTAAGTACATCATGTTTTCTATGATTTCTTTTTCGATTGCAAGTACATATTTAAATGTTTATGTTCATTTGGAAATCCAATCTTGCTCTTTCCATATTTCAATATTATGTGTTTAATAAATAACATTTTATTGTCCTATACATGTACTTACAAGAGTTAGCTTCATAAGATAAGGAAAAGAACAAAAAAATCCTTAATCTTAACCAAACATAATACCATAAGATTGAGAAAAGAAGAGGAAATCAATACCTAAGCACAATAAAGTGCAACATATTCTTGTTGTATGAATTTGTTAACGGATTATGAATGCTCAAAGGACCTATATAAGAATGCGGGAGTGTGTCCTAAGAAGATTATTTTGGTGCTTATTTTTCTTGATTGCTTGATGAATGGATTGAATGACATTCCTATAAAGTAATGATATGTTAGATGATGGATTGATAATTAAAGCCTCGAGGGATATATGTATATATTATTGGGGATGAATTAGTGGGATCTAAGGCGGATTATTAAATTATTTATTTTCAGCTAATGGAAGGTTATTTTATTATCAATAGTGGAGGTAGGTGAGGACTTTTAAGATAACGGGATTATTTTATCGCCGATAATGGAGGTTGGTGAAGACTTTGATATAATGGATGATAATTTACTATTGATAGTGGAGGTGGGTAATAAAATTGAGATAGTGGAGGATTATTTTATTGTTGTTGGTGGAGGTGGGTGAATACTTTGAAATAGTAGAAGATTTGGTGGAGATAGGTGAAGACTTTGAGGTAATGGATGATTTTTAATTGTTGATAGTGGAGGTTGGTGAAGATTGTGATAGAGTGGAGGATTAAATTTAATTGTCAATAAAGGAGGTTGGTGAAGACTTTGAGATAGTGGAGGATTTGGTGGAGATAATGGGAAATATTAGAAAATGTAGGAGAAAATGGGATTTCTTTATGGAGGATGAGACAATGGGATTTCAACAAATTATTGAATTATTATATGAATACAGTGTATGATTTGACTAAAATGGCGAGGATGTGATTAATTAATTAATTACGACAAAGGCGTCCCCCATGGGAAAGGGCTTTGCGGACATTCATGAGACTATGCCAAATTTGACGGTCTAAATGACGGTTTTGATATGCAATTGCATATTTTAGACAGTTGCATGTTTTGGGTTTATAATAATGGTATAAATCGATAGGTAGGAGCACACGATACCATGAGGAACAATGTTGGAAATTACCTAGTCTTTGAAACTTATTATTCTCGTGTATTTTGTATTGGCTTTGATTCAAGAAACAATTTTAGTTTCATATTTTATTTTTAGGCAGAGGCATAGTATCTTCACTCTTTATTGTAAAATAAATAGATTATTTTAGTGCAATGCATTTATTTTTGTTTAACTACACACTCATATTATTTATTAAATAACCCATGTTGATTATCAGGGTGGAACAAGGAATGCTAAGGAAGGAATGAAGGTATGTTTAGTCGAATACAATTTATCTGCATGCTGCTATTTTCATTACTACCTTGAAAAAATCTCTTAAGTTATTTTTGTTAACTAATTTTGTACCTTCACGCCATCTAAATGTCACTGTTGACATTCCTTTGTTTCTGTCCCTTTACCTCCTTATTCTTTTTGTAAACAAAATGGGACACACCTTGGAGTCTCTCTAAGATCTATAATCATGTTTCGATATTGTCAATTGATTGTAAAGAATTTAATTTTTTTTTTTCTTGACACACGACTTTGTATTATATTGATAATATTCCATTAAACAAAGCATATGAAAAGAATATTGAGCTTGTAATTGGTAGATGAATACAAAGATCAATTTCTCTTTATAATATAACCTTGGTGAAGCTATTTAAAATGAGAAGTATCGAAGAGTCTTTATTTTGTTATGACAGATAGAAAGCACTTATTTGGATGGAAAAGAAGTTAGGAGGATGATTGAAGACTTGCATGCATATTTCAGCCGAAACTTATGAAAAAGTGGATGCTGCTATATCACTGCTTGAATTGCTAATGACTCCAGTTGATGTAAGTCTAACATTATATTTACATGGGTTCTGCATATGAGATATTGCTTGGAGGAAGTACAATTATTACTTCATACTCAGTAGGATTGGTTCCTATTTGCAGACCGCTGGATAAACTTTTGTTGGATTTTTATTATGTGTTTTTATGCTTTATAGACTGCACAATAATATATGCAAGCATTGTAGTGATGGAATACCTGATGTTTGAAATTGAATTGTTATCACAAGTAACATTGAACCTCCCAAGAGGAAAAGTGGCCTCAAAAGTAGCAATTTGTACAACATTGATCAATCCATTTACAAAATATGCATTGACACTTACTCCATTATCTACAGCCTTGGAAGAGTTCATGCCTCCATCAAATGCTTCATCAAAAACAACACTTCTATTATGGAGCACATGCATCCGAACCTTATTGCTTCTCAGTATAGTTGTTATAGCACTCACAATTACCATTTTTTGGTTACTTAATGACATTGATTGGCTCTTCATTGAGTTGTTTAGTTTCTTTTATTCTTCCATGCATATGCTACTTGAAATTTTTTGGGGGAAGGGTTTCTAGGTCTGAGATGATACTTATTCAAATAATCTTAGTTGTAGGCATCACAACAACTATTGTGGGAACTTATTCTTCTGTGAAAAACATTATAAACAATATATAATGATCATTCAATTCTTTGAACTTTCTACATTATTGAAGCACCGACCTTGATCCCTCACATTGGGAACACATTTTTGGCCCCAAATTGGATAGGAGCTTATTCTCAGTTCTAATTTCTAGGCCATTCATTTAAAATTTTGTTTTCAAAATGCCTTGGAACTTCTTTGGTCTCCAGGCCATTTTGAAGTTTTGTCTCTGTACACTGAAAATAATGCTTAAAGTTGAAATGTTTGACTGATCATAATGAATATGTCAAACAATATAGAGTTTGATGTTCTATGTCAATTGTTTATTTCTGCATAAATCCAAAAATTTTATTGGATCAGAATGTATGTGTCAAATACTATAGAGCATTGATGTTTTATGTCAGTTGTTTATTTCTTTCATTTCTATAACATTGATCTTTTCAAAGAAAATTACATAACACAGTAACTATATGCAAAATGTCTCCTAGAAATCGAGGAAGTTTACCTATACTCCACTCAAAATATGCCCTACTTATTGCTAAACTTTTATTAAAATGCTCAAGGACATTTATGTTTTTGATAGAACAGATATAGTTGGCTGCTACCAATATCTATGAGGCATGTTCATCGTATTAGTCCTTGATTTTTTTGGTAAATGGCCATATGCATTATCTCTCTCTCACACATAGAAATTGAAAGTTGTTTCCAACAAAAAATGATCATGTTACAAGAAAAGGACATGTGATATTAAAAATCTTATTTTAAAGAAGGTATCAATATTAAATTTCACACTTTACAATAATAGTAGTAGCTGGTTTTATAATCAGAAAACCTTTTTTTAATTTACCCTGAAGAAGGGTCTACAAATTAGGCCCTAAAAGTCAGTTCAGGGAAAAAACCAGAGACCCTAAATAAATGTAATGCTTCATCTATATTCCTACACTTACAAAATCAATCACACCCCTTATCAACATCAACTACAAAAGTAATAACTATCCCTCTAAATCAAATAACATATACCATTTGGTGTTCACATTGCATTGTACACATGCGATTGCTAGTATTTATTCATTAGCTAATTAATTAGTTATGAGATTAAAATAAATATGAATGAATTAAATAAATTAATGTGGTGGTATAATTAGGGTGTCTACATTTACCCCTCTTTAGAAGGGTGTTGTGGCTATAAGTTCCTTATAAAATAATGTAGAAAAATAGATAGGTGGGAGAAGATGTTTGTAATGGTATGGATGATCGGATCAAACACAAGAATATATATGTTGATCGATGTGCCACTTTATTGGCTTCGTGAAGGGATCAATAGGTTGATTTATTAAGATAGATGACACTTGTAAATGTTAATCCATGAGCCACTTCATCAGATTTTATGAAGAGATCAATAGGATAATTTCATAAGGCAAATGAATATTTAGAAAATAGATGCCCCTAGTGGCATGGTTAGTAGGATGTTTCCATCTCAAGAGGATGTTTGGGGATGACAGAGATAAATGGGCTCTCAAAATGGAGAGGAAAGGTGAAAATGGGATATGGATTACTTTGGATGGGGGATAAGCTTAGTAAATTCTATGAAAAATGATGCTTTGATGGTGTTATGAATGATATCTATAGATGTTTATATGGTGATGTTGATCTCATTGATGTGAAAACAATGAAAACAAATTTAGTTTTTGGGTAGAGAATAGATGCTAAAAATAATTGGAATGTATAGAATATTTCACAACATGGTGCAAGATGAAAAGTTAAAATCGATAAATGGCATAAAAGTAGCCTTGGTGCAAAATAATGGTGTTCGAGGAATGAGAAGGAGGTTGCCCCAAGAAATTTGAATAGATGAAGGAGTATGCATTGGAGTATGGAGAAAACCGTATGGAGATACATGTATGGGTTGTATAATTAGGTGATTGTACTCTTATTGGTGATGATATGATTACGATTGGGAGAATTTTATGTGCAACCATTAGTTTAATATAATTTGTTGCACTCAAGGTTGTTGAAAAATGATGAGGGATAATGAGGAAGAAAATGATATGAGTATGTCTATGATGTTAGTATACTTCCAACTTTATTCTTGTGATGATGCAGACTTAGTTATGTACAATGTTAGATGATATATGAATGTGAATGAAGGAATGAATGTTAGAGACATGATAGGTAAGCACTATATATCTTTCAAATAAGTCCAATTGTTTCAGAAACCTGATTTTAATATAGCATATGAAAAGATGAACCATGAGATAAAATGCCCCATAGTGACATTATTGTAATATGTCGAAGGAATTTTGACTCAAAAAATAATTAACAATACATACAAAACAAAAACAAGGAACATTAAACACACAAGTAATTAAAATAAATATATTTTTGTAATTATTAGCACCCAAACAATTAATGATGGTAATGATTACAACGATGAGTCACCCTAGTAATGGAATAGGCAAGGGGGCTGAATTAGGAATGATATATCCCAAAAAAATAGTGACCATAGCCATGGTTTTCCTCTAACAAATATATATACTAGAAGGCTAGATTGGGTATGATATATCCCCAAAAATGACGATGATAATTTGTTACACCTTAGAAAAACCCATTTGGGGTATGCTTAAGAATAAGAAAATAAATTTTTGGCTTTTTATAATTTTTGCTATTTTTTTTTAATTTTTTGGATTTTCTAGATGTTTTTACATTTTTATGTTTTGGGATATTTACAAGACAAGTACAATGATGAGGGTTTATGTTATGATGTGCCTTGACAAGAGCTCAAATATACCAAGATGGTATCCTACATGATTTTCTCAAACTAGTTCATTTGGTATGATGTCATTAAACTTAGCCGCTTGGTTCGGTGGATGGTTTAATAAAAAGATGAAGTGGTCATGCCCCAAAGTGGAGGGCACTTGTCAAAATAGGACCCATGCACAACACTGAAACTAATATCCATCATGGTACTTATCCAAGGCATCATGAGCATATTTTTACCAAGAGATTATTTTATCCAAAAGAACATAAGAACGAAAGGAAGATTTTATCTGTCGATCGAGAATTTCTATTTTGTTATTTTACTTTTTAACCGCAACAAGTATTTTGTGTGCATGAAATTAATTTGCTAGGTAAGGCGAAGACATGAATAGAAAGTTGGAAATAAAAAGGTGGGAATTGAAACCCTAAATATTCCACACCTATTCCATGGATCATATTATTCCCACCTAAATAAAATTTGATATATGTTCTCCGCTAAATTGTCTCGATCTCGCTTGCATTATTCACATGAGTGAAATTAATGCTAAAAATGGCCAAAATAAAAATGTCAAATTAAATATGTTTGAGGATAGGTAGATTTTATCTCACAATGAAACTTGATAGTTTTTTTAATTTTATAAAGACCAAGGATTTTGATTGGATGACATTTAATTTTATAGGTAAGACAAAGACATGATAGAAATGTTGGAAATTAAAAGGCAAAAATTAAATACTCGCATGAACTAGACTTATTCCACGAATCGATTGTTCCCACCTAAATAATATATGTTATATGCGCTCCACTTAATCATCTCGGGATCATGCAAATTTTTCACATGAATGAAATGTGAGCTCAAAGGGTTCAAAATAAACATTTAGCGAGAATTCAATAGAAGCTAAGTTTGAAACCCAATCACACTTTGGTTGCTTCTCAGTAGCACTTTGTATGCATTTTTTCAATTTTAAGCTCAAGTAATTGTAGGAAAAGAAGGTAACATGGGACCACCTATCAATAATTGAGCCCCTTCAAGGATTGGACACATGAAAAAAAAAAAATTAATTCATCGATTGATCTTTTCTATTTTACTATTTTACTATTTATGACATCAAGTTATTTAAGTGCACAACATTTTAATTGTTGGATATGGTGAAGGCATGATTGTAAATTCAAAAATAAAAAGGTGGGAATTAAAACCTAGCATGGCCTGCACATATTCCATGTCTTAGATTGTTACCACCCAAATAACATCCGTAGAATTTTCCTACCCAAACAATATCTACTATTTGTGATCCAATTAATCATCTCAAGCTTATGTACATTATTCATGTGAGTGAAATGTGATCTAAAAGTGGGGAAAGCAAGCGATATAGGAACACTCAACAATAATTGAGACTCTTCAAGGAATGAACATATGAATGAAATGAAGATTTAACCCATTAATCAAGATTTAATATTTTGTTATTTTACTTTTTTATGGCGTCAATGTTTTTGAGTGCGCGACATTTATTTTACTAGATAAGGTGAAGACATGAATAGAAAGTGGGAAATAAAAGGTGGGAATTAAAACCATACATATACTACACATATTCCATAACTCATATTATTCCCACCCAAATAACATCTAATATATACATGTTCCAACTGTATCGCCTCAACCTTGGTCGATTATCCACATGAGTGAAATTACACTTAAAGTGGCCAAAATAAAAAATGCCAAAATTCCAATATGTTTGAGGTTGAAACCAACACTTTTTAATATGGAATTTAATATACTAAATTTGATAGATCAATTTACTTTAATAAAAGAAAATGTCGGTGTGACAAATTTAGGAAGATATTTTTACATGCATGTAAGGCTTATTAAAATATAAATAAATGCATTACGGGATGAATGAGCTCATAAGTGGTGACGATCGAAGAATGTGTTATGGGGGCATTGACAAAGACAATGATGGAGACACCGTTTTGGAGGGGTAGTTCAATGAGCACAACACCATTTATGACACTTCTACATCTAAATATGTCATATGCAACAAGGTCAACATCATGACATCATGTGAGGCGATCCATAAATTGAAAACATGTCTCCAATCGTAACATTAGTTTACGAATGAATATGCAACCCATGGACGAATGTCATTAAGTCATGCTTCAACGACCAAAGTAATCATTGTGGTCCACACTTTGCTACTTATCATAATTTCCTACTCACATTTCTTACTTGGAGTGGAAACACCGAGGCGATGCGTCAAAGGAGTTAAACTTAAGGGAGTGAAATATCATAAAAAGAAGAGGGGCAATGAAGAGGTGATTTGAGGGGAGAAGTAAATGGGAGGGAAAAATTGCTTGGGGAAGAGAAGTGCAACACTTTTTTTTTCGACGAAGCACATATGAAATGTGTTCATAATATCGAGCTTGAGGATAATGTTGTACTACTTCTATTTTAAGTCATATGGAAGGGTCACTCATTTATTTCCATTAACCGTTTGGGAAAATATTGTGAAAATGGGTTTTGTAATCTATTTATTTCGGTGGAAGGTTCTCAATTCTTTGTTTAAATTATATGATAAAAGGAAGACATGAATGAAAAGTTTGAAATAAAAAATGTGGAAATTACTTGCATTATTTAGGTGATTGTACTTTTCCGTTAAAAGGGCGAAATAAATTTTCGGTTTCTTGTAGCTACCGAAAAGATGAAATTGTTTATATGAGAATGACCTCTCCATGGTTTATTAAAAGTTGGTTATTTCCAATGTTGGTAGAACTTGTGACACTTTAATATTCTAACTTTGATGGATTGGTTTAGTTTTAATTTTTATGTTTTATTTTTATTTTCGAGAGGCGACAAATTTAGGAAGATAATTTGACATATATCTAGGAGGTGTGATTAAAATATTTGACGTATCGTGGAGAAAACAAGGGTAGAATATTTCAAGGATGAATATGATATGATGAAATAAGTATTGAATAACATCACTTAATCAAAAATAGCCGCGTATGAATAATGATGTACCATATGGAGGGGTCACTCTATCACCACTATTAACTTGTCCATTATTTCTAGGGCCTTCCCCAAAATATTTTGAGAAAATATGGGAAACAAATGCTTGCCTATTTTTTAATTTCTTTTTTATGGCCTTAAAGTTTTCAATTATATGTCATTAATTAATATCTTAGATAAGAGGAAGAAATGAATGGAAAGTTGGAAAGAAAAAGGTGGAAATTAAATACTGCATGTCCCACACCTTTTCCACGGCTCAAATTGTTCCTTTCCAAATACTATATGCCATGTTGGTGCTCTGCTTTATGGGCTAGGTATAGGAATATATCCACAATTGAGCTTTTATAATTTGTTATTTTAGTTTTTATGACATATTTTTTTAGTGCATGGCATTTATTTTTCTAGATAAGGCGAAGACATGAACATAAAGTGGGAAATAAAAAGGTGGGTTTTAAAACCATGCATGCCCCGCACCTATTCCATGGCTGAGATTGTTCCCACCCAAATAACATCTATTATATGTGCTCCACTGTATCGTCTCAACCTTGGTCACATTATCCACATGAGTGAAATTACACTTAAAGTGGCCAAAATAAAAAATGCCAAAAGTCCAATATGTTTGAGGGTTGAAACCAACACTTTTTAATATGGAATTTAATATACTAAATTTGATAGATCAGTTTACTTCAATAAAATAAATTGAGAGGTGACAAATTTGGGAAGACATTTTTACATGCATGTAAAGATTGTTAAAATATAAAAATGCATTTCAAGATAGATGATCCCAATAAGCGGTGACGGTGGAAGAATGTGTTGCGGGGGCATTCAAAAAATCAGTGATAGAGACGTCGTTTTGGAGAGGTCATTCAATAAGACCGAAACTCCATTTTTGAAACTTTCGCATCTTCTTTTGTGAACTACAACAAGGCCAACAACATGACATCATGTGAGGCGATCAGGGCTTTCATTTATCCATCAATTTAAAACATGTCTCCATCTCTAAAAACCTCTCACGAATGAATTTACAACCCATGGACGAATGTCATTAATTCATGCTTCTACTATAAAAGTAATCATTGTAGTCCACACTCTGATACTTATTATAATTTCCTACTTGCATTTCTTACTTGGAGTGGAGACATCACCCGAGAAAACCTCCCACAAAGTTCATTACAATGAACAATCAATTGAGACGTGGAAAGAGAATACCAGTCACCGCAGAACGAATGCCTCACTAAATAAATCAGGTATAGCTTTAATAAGAAATTGGTATGTAGCAATGAAATCAAGTATTATTTACCTGTAATAGCTTCCACTCATGTGCAATTGCTAGGTTTAAAGTCGGTGTATTTTGATGTTGAAATGAAGAAACTCCTCCAAACACATGTCACCGCTACCAATGGAAGGTCTTCTTTGGAGAATAATTCTATAATTTCATCCGCCACCAGGGAGACGGTGTTACATACACAACTGAAAAATTGAATTTTGTATTGGACATCAAGGATTAGATGCAAAACACACCGGGGTCAAACATTTCTAGAAGTGCGCAGAGGGTGAATTATACTCACAATAATTGACTGAAAGCCAATAAAGGAGGATTCCTGTAAATTATTTGACAGAAATGCTCTCAGGAAACCAAAGCATGGACGGGGACCAGTAAATAGAAATTATTTGACCAAATCATTTTTGAGATGAAGAGAACAATAGTGACCACGACAGTGATAGGGAACATAAAATATGTTATGTCGCCAATATAGGAATGGGAAAAGTTTTTCAAAAGGGCCATAAACTTCTAGTGGTGTAGACGCCTTTGGGCGTAAAAATACTTCTTTGATCTAAACCCTCGAAACTTTTCTAGATTGATTTATTTTGGAATTAAAATAGAAAGTGGACATGTGAAAATAAAGAAAAATATTATAAAAATCAAAACCCGCAAACCAGGTACATTGCAATCATCATTTCCCTACATGTTCATTTCCTTCCGTTTTTCAACAGTTTTTGTGTTTGGTTATTTCTTTCATCCATGGTTTCCACTGGTTCATCAACAAATGAAAATTCAAAAGATAGTAACTCCACTGATTCATCTACGAATGAAAATTCAAAGAATGATAACGAAATAAAAAATGACAAGAGGACTACCCGGTGCCGTCAAAAGCCTTTTTATTCTGATGCTAAATCATCCTCTCTCGGCACTGACCAAGCCTCTAGTCTTCCATCAAACACATTGCATTATTTCACTGATTTCACTTATTTCTTTTATTAACTTTACCTAACCTTATTATTTCACCCCACACCCATATAAATCTTAGTGATTATTAGTCCCTGCCTTTTACTATACTTTTCACCTGGACTTTAACAAGTTATTATTAAACATGTTTTCAACCAATAAGGACTCCAGTATTGATTTTCAGATGTCTTAAAATTTGGAGAGACTCATTTTTACCCAAAAATCTTTAAAATGTATTTATCTAGTCTATGATTGGCTAAAATTTTTACCCCTTATTCCCACCTTCTAAATTCCTGTCACACATGGCAACTGCTGCTTTACTCTGAAATAGAAATGTTGAAAAAAAAATAGCTATCTTTAAATTTAGAAAAAACATATTCATGAACTAACTGCATCTGACTGTTAAGATTTTTGTACAGTTTCCGGGAAGACATATAGAAACACGAGCAGAAACAACTTGAAATGATCTGCAGTTGGAGGACTTTATGGTATGTGCCTCATCGAGCACCATCCGAAACCAGTGTAAGTCATTTTGCAAACAAGTCTTGTTCAATAAACAATTAAAAACAGGCATGAATCCCATTTATTTTAATTTCTCATATTCTAGATCTTTCTGTTCCCCTCTTAACCATTTTCTTCTAGAAATCTCTACTGCTTTGCATCGTGTTTAATGGACAATGAGCAGGGCATGGATTGGAGAGTCTATTCAGCCATAACCCGAGACTCAACATTCTCAATGGTGGCCCGGTGGGAAGAACAACGATATTTTGACATAGCTAAAAGAACAAGGATTGAAGAAAGAGCTTACACTGCAAATGAATCTCCTCTGCATCTACCCATCCGCTTCCATCACGAAATGTCCACCGTAAGCTTCATTCAGAGATAAAAACATACATTTTTTGTTTTGCAAGAGAGTCAAGCCTGGTTTATTCCGTGTTTCTTGTTCTTGGGTAATCATTTTTTTCACATCCTAACCTCATTGATTAAAATTTTGGCCATCGTTTTTGGTGAAACAGTTTGAAGGATATCCACATAAAGTACTCCTTTTTTGCCAGATTATTCAGTCTATTCAGCCATAAACTATGCACACATCAATGGCGGACTACTCAGTCTTTGTTTCCTCTCTGCTTTTATACTTTTGTGCACGTTTACGTGAGTGAAAAGCGCAGAGGGCAATGAATAGTTAAAAAAATTACAACCCCAGCGGCCATTAATATCTCATTTAATCTTCTTCTTATTAAGAAAGAAACGTCCAAGTTGAAAGGTTGTAAAGTCTAATACATGTCAATTCATGGACATGATTTCTGCAAAGAAATTCTCTTTATCTATTCAAAGATTCTTTTGCGGGTAAACAAAAATTGTGTAATTCAGCACGGAAAATTATAAATCTTCTATTTTTTGTAATCCGGAATGTGGTCTAGGTGTTGTATTCTGTGTTTTTAATTAATTTTTTTATGGGCGGTGCAGAGACCGACAGGTGCAGGGGAAGTGAGGCTTATCCTAGCACTGAATGCAAAGAAAAATTATGAAAAATCAGTCTGCAAAATACATTCTTAGCTATCATTAATGCTAAGATCTGCCTTGAATGGCTACAACCATGATGAGAAAAGCAACTTTCAGTTATTATGGAAAGATCCAAGTTCCAACCCTCTTCATTTCATAACAAGATTGAAAATTGAGCGTTATTAATGGCTGCTGTGACCATGGCCCTTATTGGTGTCTGAGAAAAAAATTGATGTCCAACACGGCCTCCCTATTCTCTTAAAAAGTCTGCTATAAATCTGAGATCCATATTTAAAAAACAATCTTTACATAACACCGATAATAATAGCAAAATTACGAAACAAAAGATTGCTTTCATTCTTCCTTCTGTACCAGTATTTGGCACTCAAACAAGTAACTACAATGATTTCTCCAAACCAAATAATTGAGATCTTTACACACAACATACCAACACCACAGTGCATTTTTAGACTTTTCCCCAAGGATCTCTTGATGTAAACACCATTTTTATCTTAAAGGAGTGATGCCCAATTTGGCAATGAAGATGAAATTAGACTGACCATTAGGAAGGGGTCATGATGTGCCTAGTGGGTAATGTAATAATGTAGTGGGTAATGTATAATGTAATGTCTTTTTTTTTTTTTTTTTTTTTTTTTTTTGAGAGCTAGAAATTGGTCTTCTTGTCATTCCTTCTCGTTGGCAAAGAAGTTAAAATGAAGGAGAAGACCCTTAGGCTTCTTTATAATATATTTTATCTAATATTTTAATATATCTTTAGTGTTCTCTTGCTTTTGACAAGTCGGTGGGTTTTAATTAATTAATGGAAGCTAATGAAGAAAAATAACATCCTTAAGAGGTCGGCCTTTTCTATTTGTGCATTGGCGCCAAAAGGAGGATATAAAAGGGAATTAGAGGCACCATTTAGAGCGAGTCTTGGCGCATTTTATTATACTTGGGCAAAGAGAGCTAGTTCTTTATTGGGTCTTCCACTTGAGGACGAAAACCCTCTTTGGAGGCCTCATTGAAGGACGAAAACCCTTCATGTGGCTTAGGTGAAGGATGAAAACCCTTCATCATCATTTGGTATTGAAGAGAAGAGCTGATTTGAAGATCTATTTGTCATTTCCAGCTATTATTGTAATTATTTAGGGTGGAGCGACCTACCTTGGGTAGGGTTTGGGGTCATTGAAGAAGAATTTGAGAAATTTGGGTTTGTAATCTGATTTGCACTATTTTTAAAGGCCGGAATATGAAGTTATATGAATTTAGAGGGTTTCTAGACCCATATTTCATATTTATTTTGTGGCTGCAATTTCTAGTGCATATTTAATTTTCCACTACTTTCTAGTAGTATATTCTTTAGTGTTTCTTGTTATTTTGGTTTCTAAAATTCCATAAATCATATATAAAATATTGGCGAATTGAAACGTGGTGTTTTATGGTGGTGGTTTTGGCAATTTTTGGTGCAAGTATACGTCGTTGATTTTACTCTACAATCTATTGCAGTTTCATTTTTAGATCTGCATTTTGTTTGAAACCCTCAAAAGGGGACATTACAATGGTATCAAAGCATGGATCTTTAAAAGGCCTAGGGTTTCAAGTTTGAAGAATTGATGGCATGGAAGGGTAAGATCTCTATTTTTGATGGCACTAACAAAATTTTAGTGAGATCATGGTTATCATAATTGGAGACATACTTGCGGTTAAATCCTATATGTGTGGAGGATTCCTAGAATTCATCCCTTGTCATTTGGAAGGGATAACAAGGGATTGGTGGTACCATGTGGTAGAGACCCAAGGAGAAGATGTGGTTTGCTTCTTGGATGATTTCAATGAAAAGATCATAGGAAGGTTCGATATGCAAGATTTCAAGGATGAGTCCCAAGGTAATAGTTCATTGATATTTAATGATATTCCTTCGGTTTCTAATGATTTTACGGGGCAATGTGTTGAAGAAAATTCAAATTTTCATAAGGATAAAAAGGATGAGGCTAGGGACTCAAGCACAAGCCATGAGGATGGTACATGGATGTGTGTAGAAAGTATGAATGATTGCATAGCAAATGTAGCTCCAATTGTTGAAGATAAGTGGCTTGAGGGTGAATAACATCAAAGGGAGATACACATGGGATAATGTACATGGACGAGATAGCCCACGTTTTGGTATGTACACTTCCGGATTATTGTTTCCATCTTTGCATTTATTGGGACATGTCTTGAGTAATGATAAGAGGATACTAAAGGAAATGATAAGCTTGCAAGATCTTAATAGCATGCACATGAAGGAATGGGATCCGGGTGATCCTAAAGGAGAATTGGTGAAGAGCTTTCCCCCTTCCAAAGGCTATGGTATGTTTGAAAAGATAATTAATTCCTTCTTTCATTTGATTCATATGTCAGTTGTTATACATGTGCCTAGAAAGGAATTTTGGGATCATGATGATGAATGCATCAAAGACAACTCACCCAAATTGATAAGGGCAAGGAGAGAGAAAGAATTTCTCCATGAAGGTCTAAGGATCACAATAGATGGAGTTGTTGGTCTATACATAACAGCAGTGAAAGGAAGGTCATTTGAGGGAAATTTCAGCCCTATGAAAGCTCAAGGACATGGGAGTGTTATCAAGCAAGCATCAAACAAAGGAGGTAAAAGAATTTGGGTTGTTCTTGATATTCCTTTGTTTTTATGATTGCATGTGGAAAATTACTAAAGAATCTTGGAGACATAAGCAAAATGATGGACATCATGAACAAAGAGGAAGAAAGGAGGACTATGTGCTCTTTCTTATATGGTTGCAATGTTCTCACCTCCACCATCTACAAGACCAATTTGTTTTGCAAAGGAGCCTCAAGAGTGACAACTAGAAAGAAAAAATTCATGGAGGTAAAGTATTTTTCAAATATTTTCTAAGTGTTGGTTCTAACTCAAAAATTCTGAGTTTAAGGAAGGTTAAGGGTAGCTCATTGCTCAAGGGGGTTTCAAATTCATTGCTCCCCAACATGCCAAAACAATTTGCATTTTTAGAAAGGTATGTTGACTATATTTCATGGCTCTACTCTATGTTCTTGTTGGGCATTTATTCTAATAATCAGCCTATGCCAAGAAGAAGGAAGATAGAAAGTAAAGGGTGTAGCCAAAGATGCAAAGTATGTGTTGATTTCTATGTGAAGGCTGATTTGGGTGTGGTGCTTGGAGTTCAAGGGTGGCATTCGTTGGGAGAACACACTCTCAACTATCAAAGCATGAAGATAAGCCACATAGACAAAGGTAAGAAGGTCTCTATGCAAGGTATGCTTCTGGAAACACTTGAAATTTGTTATTTGGTGGAAGATATCATTTCATGTGAGCCATGTTTCTATCCTTTAGCAAAAATTATAGTGGATTGGAAAGCATTAATTTCAGTTGAGTATGCAAAGCATAATTTTTCTAGTGATGTCTTTGAAGGAGAAATAAGAGATGAGAAGTACAAGGTGACAAGCAAGATGGATAAGATTTGTAACATAAGTATGAAAAACATTAGTTTTAGATCTCCTTTCATCACACTTTCTAATTGGCACAAGGAAGTAGCCAAAGCGAAAGATAATTTTCATATTTTCAAAGCATTATGGGTCACCATTGAAGCACTTTCAGCTATGGTCACTTCAATTGGGAGTGATATGCAGATTTTTAGGTATAGATTGAACAATTCAAGGAGGTTGGGTGCAGCAGTTGATGGGCAGCCTAGAAATCAAGTTTGGGTGTTCCAAACACCCCACTTGAGGCAACCAAAAGATCTTCTACAACAAGGTAATCTTTCTGGTTCATTAATTTTGAGACACATTTGTTTGTTGCTTCCTCATTTATGTGATTATTGTGGAAGAATGGAAAATAGTATGGTGTGCATTTCAGAGTATCATAGGACAACCCATTTGCATGATATAGGAGTGTCTCAAATGCATATTTTTGGTTGCTTGGGGTCATGATTTGGGTTCCAAAGACCCAACAAATCATTGGAGAAGTTTGGGAAAATGTCCCACTTTGCATTGAAGGAGGAATAAGCATGTTTAGGGCAGCCATTAGAGATGGTAATTTTCATATTTTCAAAACTCTTCTAATCACCCTTGATGAATGTCCATTTGTTGTCACTTCATTCGATGATAAGATGCACATTTTCAGTCATGTGTTGGACAAATTGTGGGAATTATGGACAACGGTAAGCATGCAGCCCAAAATACTTATTTTGGTATTCCAAGTATTTATTTTTGGGGCAAGGAGTGCAAGAATGTTGTGTTCGCTGATTTCAATCATGAGCTTGTTGATCTTCATTTTCCAGCCCATGTAAGACAATTTTTAGTATTCACAAATTTGGTTTTTCCTATGAAATTTCAGTTTGGTAGTTGTTATGTTATGGCTATTGGGCTGAGTTTGCAAAAATCAGATTTGGGGCTGCCATTTCCAGTCATGAACAACAATATGTTTTCATTTTTTGAGAGCATTCTATCATGGAAAAATGAGGAAGGAGGATTTCCGTTGAAAAAAGGAAAGAAATCAGGTTGTGGTAAGTTATTTTCAGATTTTGATTTTTGAGTGGAAAATGTGTGACTTCATCAGAGTTTGGGGCAGCATGATGGTATTTTGGGATAGCCAATGTATGGATGAGAGTTGTGCAGGTACAAAGAAGGATGAGCAACTGAAACTTGTTTGGGATCTGGGCATTGGCAATTGCTTGAGGACAAACAATTTTGGGAAGGGAGGACTGTAATGTCCCTTTTTTCCATTTGAGAGCTAGAAATTGGTCTTCTTGCCATTCCTTCTCCTTGGAAAAGAAGCTAAAATGAAGGAGAAGACCCTTGGGCTTCTTTATAATATATTTTATCTAATATTTTTATATTTCTTTAGTGTTCTCTTACTTTTGATAGGTCGGTTGGGTTTTAATTAATTAATGGAAGCTAATGAAGGAAAATAACATCCTTAAGAGGTCGGCCTTTTCTATTTGTACATTGGCACCAAAAGGAGGATATAAAAGGGAATTAGAGGCACCATTTGGAGAGAGTCTTGGCGCATTTTATTATACTTGAGAAAAGAGAGCTAGTTGCTCTTGGGCCATCCACTTGAGGATGAAAACCCTCTTGTGAGGCCTCATTGAAGGATGAAAACCCTTCACATGGCTTAGGTGAAGGATGAAAACCCTTCATCATCCTTTGGTATTGAAGAGAAGAGTTGATTTGAAGATCTATTTATCGATTCTAGCTATTATTGTAATTATTTAGGGTGGAACAACCTACCTTGGGTAGGGTTTGGGGTCATTGAGGAAGAATTTAAGAAATCTGGTTTTGTAATTTGATCTGCACTATTTTTAAAGGAAGGAATATGAAGTTATATGAATTTAGAGGGTTTCTAGACCCATATTTCATATTTATTTTGTGGCTGCGATTTCCAGTGCATATTTAATTTTCTAGCAGTGTATTCTTCAGTGTTTCTTGTTATTTTGGCTTCTAAAATTCCATAAATCATATATAAAATATTGGCGAATTGATTGGTGGTGTTTTATGGTGATTTTGGCAATTTTTGGTGCAAGTATAAGTCGCTGATTTTATTCTACAGTCTGCTGCAATTTCATTTTCAGATCTGCAATTTTGTTTGAAACCCTCAAAAGGGGACATTACAAATAAATAATGATGGATCACATGAATGCAAAAATTCCCTGCTCAAAGATTTAGCATTCTTCACTAAATTTGTAAGGTTTGCTAATCCATAAAAATAAAATTGAAATTCTGAAAATTTCAAATCGATCTATAATTTATGCGGTGATTTAAATACCCATATATTTAAATCTACATAAACCTTAAAGCAATCCATTTTTGATAACTATCATGAACCATGTGTAGCTGTATGAGAGAATGTTGAACCTACTCGTTCTCCCTCAATGCTCTATACGAGCCATACATAAAATGTATCCCTTTGGTTCCCCTTTAACAGGATATGATATATAAGTGAAAACCCCTAAGTGTGTACCTAGATTCCACCTATGAAAACCACAGGCATCTCACAGCTTAGATAATGGTGAAATCTCGACAGTGTAATCGAAGCTTACACCACTTTGTGTAAAGTTTCTGAGTCATGTATGCCATGCTCGATTCTATGATGACACACTCGCCATTGGAATCTTGTCATCTCACCTTATTCACTTGTTCAGTTATATGGATTCACAAATGTTAATGTTGTAAACAGACTACAAGCCTTGAATGAGGTACAAACCAGTTTAACCTACACGAAGACATACCTCTATGTCATCCTGTGATGCCTATGGGAAAGAAAGTGTTCTCGTAACAATTCACCTTGTTACTCGCCCACATATCTTCCCGTAGCCATCATAGGTTGATATAAGGGTGCGTACCTAGGAGGTCCATCTGTCTTGTAACTCTATCAAGGTTTGTACTTAGGACAACACCATACTACAATCCAGTCTCTTGATGAGACAACTCATTACAGATGCTAAATGGCAGTATCCTAATGGTGAAAATCATCACCATAGGGATACGACTGTGTAGTATATGTAGTGAGTTCACCCACCTAGAATCCTATATTGGTGCATGGTGTTTAATGTTTTCAAGGTAATCATTATAGAACGACTAGGACTTACAACACCTTCTCCACGAATGGGTCGTACCTAAGGTCAGGATTGAGTTGATCCCAGGACCCCCAATCTCTATAACATTTTAATTACCTTTCAATATCTCATACCCATGTTAACCATTGATAGAAACAATACTATCAATGTCTATGATCATTATTACAGTTTCAAAAATTGTCCCGGCTTTAACATTTAGGCTCATGTTCCTTATTTCATATTCTAGGGATATGTACTTATATGAAGCTAAGTATTTAGGTATGATTCATTCCTTGAATTAAGTGTCATAGGCTATCAATGCCAACTTGTCCTTTCAGTTTAAGCACATCACTTTTCTTAATTGCATCTCAGTAAAGAGCGTTCATTTATTTTACTATCTCTAACAAGTAAGATATATTTAGGGTATCCGATATGGTATATTTTATGAACCACTTGCCCATTTATCTTTCCCTATCATATCCTTTTAAAATATCACTCTCTAATTCTCTTTAGAGATAATTATAGTATTGACTAGGGATGAGATTCAAATGCTATGTTCTTTTAACCTTGTAAGCATGTTCCATATTACTTCCATTGTATCCGACATGCTTATGTGCTCATAATGATGCATCATGGGACAACCCCTAATTAAAAACATTCCATCTCTTTGAGCAAAATATTTCATAACACAATTTATCACAATTCTGCAATTCCCGAAAAGTGAAACCATAATCAATATATAGTCATGTAAGATTACCATAAGCCCATCCTCTTGTTGCTTATGTGTATCATCCTAGTATAGGACTTAGAGTTGATTTCACTTAGAAATCAATATTAAATTATTATATCTTTGATAAGAGTTAGTATAACCTATGTTTATAAAACAGCCATATCACAGAAGTACCTGATTATCATAACCTTTCCATGGTTTCATGATAATCCAACTACTTTCTTAGCAGCGGCCATTAAGATTAGACAATCTTACTTCTAGATATCTTTTATTGGTTGTGTACATTCTATACAAAACCTTTGGAGAACTTAACACAACTTTACAAGTAGGTTGATATATTGCACTTTATAATGAGGCAGTTATCCATTAGCAACCTCAACTATTTCCAAGTATGCTTAACATATAATTACTTAGAACAAGATATTTTTAGGCAACGTTCCTCCAATAGTCCCTTATATGATCCTTAGAATCTCACACATAAGATGTGTATAGTACTTACTACATGCTTGATACTAATGATTAATACAATAGTATTGTAGATGCTGATTTCTTAACTTGATAGATTTACGACTCATAACTCATCAATCGACAATCAACCACTTACAAAACAATATATATATCAGCAAGAAATTTGTCTTAATTACATTTATGAGATAAATACAACTCATGCCTTTAAGCATGACCAAAATCTTTCTTTTAAATGAATAAAACAATTATATTCAGTAGCAAAGCCTTTCCCATTTCCAAGAAGATGTATTTCATTTAAGAACATTCAAGTCAGTCATATCTTCAAACTTTCCTTGATCAAAATAATATACAAAACTAAATACTTCACCCTTCCTTCTCTACATTTATCTACAAAATTGTTAGCATGAGTCAGTTCACAAGAACTGAGCATGATAAGCACCAACTTACCATAATGACATACTCTACTTAATTATTTCATAGAAATAACCCATATTATTTTTATGAATCAATATTGCAAAGCTTAAGTAGATAAACAATTCTTTCTATAACATGACGAAACAAGCAATTTAATGAACCATGGAAGAAATCAATTTCAGACTTACTTTTCCATACAACTACTTCAGTCGCTCAGAAACAGTCATACAATTCATAAGATACATGAGATTTATAAGTATTCAAAGACTACCATATAAGAGTAACAAGATTTCACTCATGCAATCCCATACTTGCATGCCTGAAATCATTTTACTCAACCATTAAGTAACCATATAAATATCAAGAACACATTCAAGCAATCTCTCAAATCTTCACAACAGATCTAACGAGGGTTTCATACACCCATAAGGACTACTAAGGTTCAGGCAATAATATCAAACATCAAAAGTATTTGGTTAACAAAATATGATATTAGAGCATTTAACCTTGAGGATAAGAGGAGAGAACATTCATGGCATCCTGCCATATAGCAATCAGGTATAACTTGAGTAACAGGCTACATATAAAACTTACCTCAACTTAAGCACTTATATGAGCATTCCAAGAATAGAAAAGAGTACACAATTCCTTCTTCAGATATGTTTCATCATATCAAGACCTAATAAACACTAAGGTCTTTAAAAGTCTGGAAGAGAGTAGGCACCATGAGTTGACGAGATAATATAATTGTTACTTAACCCAAAAAGTTCATCTGGACATTTAATATCCCATGAGTTTTCTCAACATGAAATTCAACTTCTAGCAAACCACTTTTTCCCGGTAAGTCAAGACTTCACATGATTCTGAATTTAAGAACGATCTCCTAACCCATTCTACTGAACAAGGTTAGATCATACTGAACTAAATTCATGACACAACCAGAAAGGTCAATAAGGAACTTTCAAAACATCAAGGAAACCCCGTATTTAATAAATGAAACCAAGTACAGTTTTCTATAAGAGAAAGAGTCACTTCCGGTTTTTTTGAGATACCACATAATTCAAATCAGAATCATTACACCCGGAGAGGATCTGTCACATCTCACGGACTCAGTTAAAGGATGAATCCAATTATCATCTATTATAAGAGTAGGAGTATATAGCTTACCGTTTTGTCCCAAAATGGGTTACCATACAAAATTGATGCCTCCAGTTTCTTAATAGAACACATAGTATGACAATGTGATCAACAAACTTGTATTGTGTTAATTACTACGAAGGGTAATACCACCAAAATTTACAACCACAGAAGCCAAGAGACTTCCTATTTTGGGACAACTTTAATCCCCAACCCTACTTAATGATTCAATTTCCAACATTTAGAACATAAACCCAGCAAGCACAGATAAGAGCGTAAGGATCAAGAAATCAAACTCTACTATCATTACCAACTCATACGTTGAGATGAGGCATGCTCAATAAAAGGAATTGTTTAACACCTTTTCAACCGTAAAATCTAATGCATAAACTCTTAGAAGATCAGCTCACTTTTTAGGATGGTTTCCTAATGGACAACAATGAACTGCATCTCTTACAAGAGGAAGGATATTCTTAGTTGAAGTCGACATCACTTTCAAACTCAGCAAGAATTGCAAGAAGAACCAAGCTTTAGTAATAATAGTGAATAAATTAGCCCACTAAGTATCATACAAGGTTTTACAGGAGAATGTCCATCCTCCGTTATAGAGGCTATGATGGAACATAAGTGACAAGATTTTAACAAGTTAGACTTAACTATCACAGTTATCAAATATCAATATAACCTTTCCGTAATCGGCTTTCAACCCCGAAGGAGTTGGAATAGTTCGAGTTATTAAGAAGCAACCAGAGATCAACATGAAATAATAGAATGAAGTGCACGGAACTTATACAATCTTAAATTACAAACAAGATAGAACAAATAACTGTTAGGAAACTCAATATTCAGGTTGAGCCATCATAGTGGAGTGCAGGTAGACCAAAGGTGCCATTCATAACTACCCATTCAAGGGTTGAAGGGAGCAGGCCTTGAAAATATTACAACTGTCCTTATTATCTATAACTCGGTGATAATATTAAATTCAGTTTTTTTCTTCAGTATAAATACTTATTTTAAATAAAACCAAGTCGATTATAAGTATCGACGATGCCTCCTACAAGACCAACATGACTCCACAAGGATAGATTTATTTAAATAATCAAACCCAGTTGCGTAAATCCCCAAACACTAGGTCAAGGAAAGACATTTATAACAAAAACTCACATAGAACAATTTCCAGCATACCAAAATATCTTGCTCCATTTAATCATATCCATGAAGATATGGGTAATCGTACGTACCCAAAATTGCAAGTCTTGCTTCGGAGCAGTAATAAGTGCCCCAATGATGATACAGGTCTCTTCGCAAGGTGTTCGGGGTCCGGAAAAGCTCTCCGAATATGCGTTAACATCCTGCATACCCTGCTTAGCCCCCGCGTGCTTTGTTTTCCTCTTTTCCCCTCTTTTCTTGCCCCTTTTCTCTTTAGTATGAAACCGCCGCCCTGATTGGGCGGCGGTCGTCCTATAATCGACGCCTGTAACGAGCAAGGCGGCGGTCCTTTACGCGTTTTCCAGAATGTTCTTTTGACGTGACTCGCGTGAAATATCAACGTTTCACCAGCTTTCCTTGCCGACTTAAGCTTGCATTTATGTTTTTGGTCCCTGGAATAGTGTTTTTCCTTTTGTTTATTGTTTAGGAGTTCGAGTTTGGTTTTGATCTTTAGGTGATTGAATTCCTATAAATGCATGGCTTGTGCTCAAACAAATGGTCTACCCCTGATTTCACTTTCATGCTCTCTTTTTCATAGCTTAGTCATTATTCTGTTTAGAAGCCATAGTTTTAATTCTTTGCATGCTTAGTTAGCATTGTCCAGCTATTGGTAAGCCACATATCTAGCTTGTGCAAACAGTGTTGCTTGTTCTATCTAATCCATTAGAAGTAGAATAGCTTAGGAAGCCATTAAAGTTGCAGGTTTTTCTCCTCAAACAGGATAGTTTCAGGTTCTGGACGCATTATGTTGCATGATTCGCAATAGATCCCGCTAGGAACTGCATAAGCCAAGCTCTGTACTCTTGCGCTATCCCTCTCCTATTCGCGTTCTATTCAGTCTGTATTCTAAAGGTTGTCCCTTGTTCCAACACCTACTCCTGTTGATGCAAGCATTACACGCTTTTCTGGATCTACGTGAGCACAAAGAACGAAGAGATCATACTGAGGGGACAAGATCACACACACACCATCGGATTCACCAGCATTACTACGGAATCCAGGTTCTAGCTTTCAAAGTTCTAGTTAGAATCATATCAAATAGAGTAGTTAATCGCTTTATTTCAGTAAATTCTATTCTCGATATTGCCAGGGAAGCTGTGGGGATTGATAGTTTCTGAGAAACTATGATTCACTCCTCACTTCTGAGGTAGGATCGAGAATCTTGCAAATAGATTAGTTATTTCATTGTTTAGAATAGATATACAAATTGCACAGACAAATAGCTACACTCGGCTATTTTGTTTGTTTTAAATTATTAGTTTAGTTGTCAATTCTAAATATTTTAAATAGCTGCCTTCTTAAATTCTTATAAATCATCAAAAAAATACAAAAAGAAGTCATATATGCTTAAATATATTTCGTATACTTAGAGTTCACTTTATTACAGTTTGTTTATATTATTGCGTTTGTATGACAATTACGGGACCTAGGGAGCCCAGAGAATACGTTTTCGAGCCAATCGTGCCTCAGCCCAATCTCATAACAGCAATAACTGATATTGACCAGAATCTTAGAATCCAAGTCTTCCAAACAACAACAGACTTCCAGCAGATCAGATCTCAGTTAGGAGGATTAAACATAGAAGACGACCAAGCACATACGTTTTGGTCAAATCAGCCAAACTACAGACTACCCTAGAAAAACATCTACATGACTGTAGAAGGGTTTGAAAGAGAACAAACATTCGGGTGTGACCCTTTAGTTCCACAACCAGACGCAGGAGACACCCTCACAGACATAGATACCGGCCTAAGAATCCAGGTTGCAAGAACGCCTGTGAGGTATTCTGAGAAGATCGCACAACTGTTGATTCTAAACATAGAAGCTGAGAAAGCGTATGATTATTGGATACTAGGGATCAGGACTTGATTCCACGCATGACCATAGCTGGTCCACAACAACCACGAACCTATGGTTGTGACCCACAGATCCCGCAGCCCAACGAATCCATAAGAGAATTAGATATAGATACTGGCCTACGCACACTAGTATTTCAGTCTACTCCACTTCCACCTATTATCATCGAACAATTATCCTTCTGGATACAACAGCTAACAAAGCTAGAGAATTCTGGACTAGGCCAGAGAACCATCCATAGAGTTGACTATATTTACCATCCACCATATGACCTTATCTGGAGACATACACGAAACTATCCCAGGTCATTTCCCACATATTCCACAACCCATAGATCGAATCACGCCAGAGCTCGATATTGATTGGAGCCTTCGAGCAGTCATCCTTGCCGATCGATCTATCACACCAGTCTAGGTTAGAAGGGCCTTCTTTGCCTTAGATTCGCAGATTCCATTAGTGCGTGTCGAAGACATCAGACTGCCTAACTAGTCTGTCTATATACCACGCATATTCCATCCCCACCGGCTGTCTCGGCACGACCTCGGGAGGTCGGGTACGCGGAAGAGTTACCTGTAGATTCCCACGCTCGCTTGTCGCTTTTCTCGGCATACAAAATTGGTGAACCCGACATGAAACAAACAAAATTAGTGAAGCTGACGTAAACTTCCTACTTTCTCGTTCGGAGTCATAGTATCACGTGTTCTTTCACAAATCACCTTCGTTCCTTCCCATTATTCTGCGGGTATTCATATACCCCCCGAATATGTCGGGATTCGATGAATATGGCAGACCCCTCTTGGGTCTCGAGGCATACTACGCCCAACAGAATAGGCAATCATCACCCTCGCTCTCAGTATGGGGTGACAACTATTCAACTAATCAGTTGTCAACACAAACCCCAAGAATCAGATATAATTCATCTTTTCAAACGGGGAGTTAGATCAACCTCCTCGAACGCAACAAACAGAGCCTTCGGGCTCGAACAATATGACGTTTACCGGAGAATCAGGTTCGTCTCCTCAGATGCTACTTAGACCACAAATTAGTAGACAATCAGACCCATATCTGGTCTTAGATGATGAACGGTCAATACGTTATCCTAGGAGTGAACAACATTCTCGGGGTATGTACCCACCTATAGGAGGTTTACAAATACAACCCGAGGTCTCTTTTTAAGAAAATACCTCTATGCCACTGCATATAGGAAATACTCTCGGAGAAACTTGGCAAGATAACGATCAGTTCATGACAGGATATCACATGCCTATACAACACCAGGGTATACAACAAACGCCGCTCAGGCAAAGCACCGTGACTTCACCAAATGAAGTCATTTCAACGTTAGTAGAAAAAGTGAGAGGGTTAGAACTTGCTCAAGCAAGTCAAAATTCTCCGTTCATTCAAGCAGGAAGTTCCAACCCTCCATACCACCCTGGCCAAGTAGATCTCCTCACAGGAGTAGGCACGTTAGGCATGCCACCTCACTATCCACAACAAACGCCAACAAGGCCCATCATCTCTAACACTATTCCTCCCGGTCTAGTATCAAACAATCCATTACTAGACAATATCCCATCATACTTAAACATGTACTCCAAATCACCACAAGGAGATATGTTCTCCTCTCCCGGCCTTTTTGCTCAAACGCAGGGACTTCCCTATGCCCCTGCCAATGCATACGCTGCGCCATATCAACAACCCATCCCACCACCACTCCCTCAGCAACCACCATCAATGGTTGAAACATATGCGATAGGGACTTACTCAGAATATTTAAAAGAGCCCTTAGATTTTGCCATACGAAGCGTCATGCTTCCAAGACCCCTTCCCGATTTACCCAAGTTCAAAGGCGAGGGAGATCCGAACGCACATATCAAAGCCTACGCTCTGACCATTCGAGAGCTACTCCCATGGGATGGGGTTGTTGCTAAAATATTCCCCAAAACCTTGGAAGGCATCGCTCTCGACTGGTATTATAGAATACCTGAGGCCTCCATCCATTCATTTAAACAGCTCGTATCAGAATTCATTAAGGCATTCGACATGAATAAACTATTGAGAACAGGAATCAGGGAATTCTTGCACATCAAACAAGAACACAACGAATCTGTCACCCATTTCATCCAAAGGTGGCGCACAGTTCTTTATTCTTCAGCAAGTGCTCCAAACATGGATCAAATGGAACTATGCGATTTATTCCTTCATTCTCTCAGCAGAGAGGTGAAAGAAGAAGTCCAGAAGTTCCCATTAAGAACTTACGATGAAGTACTTGAGAGCGCTCTTCGAATAGACCAAGCAGCGATAGATAGTGGTCGTAAGACATATGGATCAAACGGGAGGTTAATCATCTCCAACCAGAACACTACAAATTATCCCGCTACCACAAATGTCAACCAAGGACCTAAAATCCTTAACAAAAATCGGGGTGTAACAACGGATGGAGTAACCGACCAGCCCAAGAAGGTAAATGTGGTCAATACTCCATCACAAACAAACAACCAACGAAACAACAACTTTACCCCGACAATCAATACAGTGGATTTTAACCATCCACAACAACAACAACAACAACAATGGCAAAATCCCATACAAGGGCCAAGTCAAAACTCATTTGGTTATCAAAACCAAAGCCATAAACAACAAATGCAAAATTTTAATCCTAATAGGCAACAGTTTGATTAGAATTTTAGGCCACAATATACACCAAACCAACAAAACAGGAATTACAATCCCAATTCTTATTGTGGTTTCCACAAAATTCGGGGTCATGATACTAGAACGTGTCGTGACTATAATAAATTCATGCAATGTTTACCAGAAGAACAAAGACAGTTCTTCACAGATTTGTTTTTGGCAGATCCCGTATCATCACCACCAAACACGCTAGCGAGGCAGTTTCCCCTCAAAATGCTCCTCTCAAGATCTTTAACGATCCACTCCCAAATCATGATAGTAATAGGCTGAATCCAACTGGAACAAACAAAAGTGCAATGACAGGAAACAATGATCACGAATCCTCGACTTCATTAAATCCATCAGTTGCACCACAGTTAGGAAGTCAACCGAGACCCAAGATAGTCAGTTTGGTAGAATTAGACACTGAACTACCTATCGAAGCTATAACAAGAACATGAGAATATTTCTCTCAACCGAGCCCAAGTCATCTGCCAGAAACAGATAAGAGTCAGCAAATAGTAGAAAAACCTGTGGGTGCTTACGATTTAATTAATGATCTAACAAAGACCTTCTCACACATCTCATTTTTAGATTTACTAAAGAACTCTCCTCCTCACAGAGCTGCTCTTTTAGAAGCATTAGGTCTAGGTCATCTAATTAACATCACTCCACCTCCTGAAACACAAGTAAATCACGTAGATTTTGATATCCACCCTCCGGGGCAGCCGGACAAGGATGTCGAATTCATATTCGAAATAAGTAAAATGCCCACAGATGCTGAGATCGCACGCCGAGGTGATCCAACCTTACACTTACAAGTATGGGTTTATAATAACTATGTAAAATGGGCAATGGTTGTGATGGGGCCGCAGTTAACATAGTCCCTTTCTCTTTCCTCCAAAAACTAGGATATGGGGAAACAAACTGTTCCACCACTCGAAATACATTGAGAGGCTATGATAGCCTTAAAGCCACTTCGATAGGAACTATAATATTGCCGGTCACCTTAGGGCCCAAAACAATCTGGTGAGTTTTATATTATAGATCGGAAATTAATTATAATATGATACTCGGACCATGGATACACCGAATGAAGGCAATCCCTTCTACTTTATTTCAAGAAGTAAGATTCTTGCATCTAGGAAAGGTATTTGTAGCCAAAGGCGATCCAAAACCTTTCGATTTGCACCTAGCTGATTTAAAGAAAAGACCAGGGGTGCACTCAGAATTTGAACTTCCAACAAACCAACTTAATAAACCCACTGACCCAAAACCAGAGGAAAAGTTGGTACCTACGACGGATCTTGAAACTATCAGCATAGCCAAAACAATCCCAACCCCCAAAGATAAAACTAAAGAAACAGTATCATTAGGGACTACTGTGAAAATCGTTGAGTTGATAGAACAAGATTCACCAATGTTCTTACCATTTGATTCAGTAGGCATAGGATATTCCCTAGGTGTTGGTTCCCTTCCAGCAGAGGACCTCTGTATGGTAGAAGTAGAGTGCGCAAACACAACAAATGCCCCAACATCTATACTCCCGACTAAGTATTGGACTCTCCATTTCGATGGAGCTAAATGCCGTTATGGAGCGGGGGCAGGTATAATTCTTACTTCACCCGAGGAGAAAGTCCTCCCATTCGCCTTTAAGTTAAACTTTGAATGCACAAACAACGGTCTTTGAGTCGAAGCCCTCCTCTTTGGCCTCACCTTAGCCAAAAGAATTGGTATTGATAACATCGAGTCTTGGGAGACTCATGATTAGTGGCAAACCAAGTTTAAAGGTATACGAAACCAAAGCCGAACACTTGCTGACTTTACAAAAATGCTGTATTAAATTTAAGCAAGGCATTTAACTTCATATCCATTGAAACAATCCCGAGAGAAAAATCTTCTCACCGATTCAATAGCAACTTCAGCATCATGTTTTACTCCAAGCAATGAGTTAGAAGATACCCAGTTCACGGTGTCCATTCATGATGAACCATTGATAAAAATAATGACAAATCCCCTTTCAAGCGAAAGTAAATCTACCATCTTAGACCGTATTGATAGTGATGTGGCTACCTTGGATTACTTAAACGCCTATGCGGCATTACATCTCTCCTATCATATGCTAGATTTGTCCTTAATTCCACATTCGTCTTCCTATTTCGGGAATCCCATGATGGATCTCCCCTCACAAATAGAACCTAGCATATACGCAGTAGAAAATGGGGATGATTTGGATTTACCTCCAGCACCACCTGAGTTCGAAGAGGGTAACGCCTCTTTGATCGAAGAAACAATCGATGTCAACATCGGGACAGAAGATGAACCGAGAATATTGAAACTAGGTTCCTCGTTAACCCCAGAAGAAGTAGAAATACATACTCAGATCCTCAAAGAACATCAGAAGGCATTTGCATTTAATTATAAGGAGATGACAGGAGTCGCACCCCACATTGCGGTGCACAACCTCGTCACTAAATCAGATGCAAAGCCAATTAAACAAAAATCAAGACCCATGAAGCCCAAAGTAGCTCTCATGGTAAAGGAAGAGGTAATAAAACTTCTTCGGTAGGATTCATCAAGCCCGATCGATTACCCAATGGGTATCTAATATCGCCCCCGTTCTCAAGAAGAATGGGAAGATACGCATCTGCATAGATTTTCGAGATATCAACAAAGCATGTCCTAAGGACGACTTCCCGTTACCATCCATCGATGTTATTGTTGATGCAACAGCTGGTTTTGAAATTTTGTCTCTCATGGATGGATTCTCGGGATACAATCAAATCAGAATATCTGAGCAAGATCAAGCTAAAACCACGTTTATAACTCCTTGGGGAACCTATTGCTACGTTGTTATGCCATTCGGTCTCAAGAATGCCGGTGCTACGTACCAACGGGCCATGACATATATATTTCACAATCTAATTCATAAAATCATGGAATCCTACGTAGATGACTTGTTGGCTAAGGCCAAAGCATTGTGACCATCTCGAAGTACTCCGTCATTCTTTCACGTCTAATAGAATACGAGTCACATTCAACCAGAGAAATGCATCTTTGGTAACGCAGGAGGAAGCTCCTAGGTTATATCATATCGTCACGAGGGATAGATGTCGACCCAACCAAAATCCGGGCTGTTCTCGAAATGGTTCCACCTTCGGATGAATCTGGAATCAGGTCATTTCTCGGAAAGCTAGGTGCAATCCGAAGATTCATCCCAGACTTGAGCTTCGCTATTCATCCAATTAATAATTTACTCAAGAAAGAATATAGCATTGATTGGACCGAAGACTGCAATGAAGCTTTTAACGCAGTTAAGTGTTTCTTGCTGTCACCACCTACACTAATGCCACCTAAGCTAGACCACCCATTGATTCTATATTCACGAGCTACTAATGTCTCGCTGGCCTGTATGTTGGCCCAAGAAGACGATAACAAGAGAGAACGCGTGATTTATTTCATCAGCCGAACGCTACTCAACTATGAAACACGCTATACACAGGCAGAACGAGAATGCCTTGCCATAATCTTTGCTACTAAATGCCTAAGACATTATATGCTGAATCAAGAAACGAGGGTCGTGGTAAAAACGGACCACTTACGAACTTTCCTCACACAAGGGTCCTTGTCTAAAAATGTTGGATGTTTTATAACCTTAATGGGAGAATTCGAATTAATGTTTGTAAATCAGAAGTCGATTAAGGGAAAATCATTGCGGATTGGTTAGGTGACAACCCATTAGATGGAGCGATCTAGTAGATTTAGACTTTCCGGATGAGTGCGTATACTACATTGAAACTTGACCCCCTCTATCTCTAAGTGTCTTTGCACATGATATCATTAATTATATCATGGACCATATGTACCCCGAGAAGGAGTTACACCACAACAAAGAAGGCGGTTACGCATAATCGTAGCTAAATACGTCATTATAGAGCAGGTGCTCTATCGAAAAGCATTCGATGGAATGCTCCTAAGATGTGTCGACACGGAGGAATCCAAGAAGATTCTCCATGAATCTCACAGCGGAATATGTGGAGGCCACTTCGGTGGCCACGCCACTGCTCGAAAAATACATCGAATGGGCTATTTCTGGCCCACTCTAGAACATGACGCAATAGAGTTTGTACGCAGGTGTCGTAAGTGCCAAGAATTCTCCCATGAGATCCACATGCCGGCACAAGTCCTGCAACCAATCGCTACTCCATGGCCCTTTTCTACATGGGGCCTAGACTTAATAGGGAAATTCTCTCCCTCATCCACAGACGGCCATAATTTTATAATCACGGCCACTGAATATTTCACCAAATGGGTAGAGGCTATGCCTCTTACCACTTTGCACAGTTACCTTAATCACCAAGTTCATTTTGAACCAAATCATTTGTAGGTACGGTATCCCACAAATCATTATCTCCGATAATGGAACTTCTTTTAAGAATGAAGAGGTTTGTGAGCTATGCAATAAATTTAAAATAAGCCATCATACGGCTTCCTTGTATTATCCCAAGCCAGCGGGCGGTGAAGCAACAAACAAGACACACGAAAGCCATTCTCCTTAAAACGGTGAAAGAAAACAAACGAGATTGGCATTTGAAGTTATATCCGGCCTTGTGGGCCCACCGAACCTCAATAAGAACACCAACGGGAGTAACTCCTTTCTCGCTAGTATTTGGGGCAGAAGCAGTTCTCCCACTTGAGGTCGAAATACCCGATCTCGCATTTCATTACAAGGATTACGGATGAAGGCAGCTTACGAGAGAGAAGCACGTCTTTCTCAACTAGAAAGCCTAGATGAAACTAGGTTAGATGCTGAGTAGCGACATAGAGCTTATGCTGACCGAATGTGCCGGCAGTACAACAAGAAGGTCTATGAACGCGATATATACGAAGGTGATCTAGTTCTAAGACTAGACAGCCGGATCGACAAGAAGACCGGCGAAGGAAGGAAATTCCAGCCCAAATGGTTGGGCCCATACCGAGTCATGAAGGACTACGGAAATGGTGCTTACCTCTTATGTACGCTAGAAGGTGAGGAATTTGGCGAAACAGTCAATTCCCTGCACCTCAAGCGGTTCTACGCATGAGCAACTAGCACTACTTGTATAATTATCTACATTGCATCTTCATATAGATTAAGATCATTTTGTCCACTTGTTTCTTACATAAATTGTGATCAAGGAATCTATTCTCAAAGCAATTCACTACAAACTCATGATGTTGTTGGCATAAAGCTCTTTAATCATACCTCTCCATCTTCATATATCATCGAATCATCTCGGAATCTTTTATCAAATAAAGATAGACATGACAAAGTCTTAACGGTAACCATACCAAGATCTGCAAGTTTATTCTCACTTTGATTTCTTCTTAGGATAGGTGTCTTGCCTATGGTCTATTCTAGAAGCTTCATGGTGTCACATCTATCCCATATGCATATCTCTTTGGGAATAAGCACATACTGACATTTTACTCAAGAAAACAAGTCAACAAGTAATTAAACAGAAAATTTTAATTTTACACATTTCCTTGCCCCACCAACCTTCGGTGATGAGCTTGCGTCTCTTACTAGTGACGTAGGGTTGGGAAAGGATGGAAATGCCCTTACTCACCTATACCTTGCCCACGGTGATAAACCCACGCTTCTTACTAGTAGCATGGGGCAAAGTGTAGGGGGTCTTCTTGACAAATAAGTACAAATGGTCATACGCAAACAATTCAAATTTTCAAACTTTGAGTCAAAAACAAATGAAACAGATGTTCAAAATCCCAAAAGAGTTAAAATCCTAAAAACCCAGATTTTGTCTACTATGTGGCCATCTACGGGTCTAAGTCTGGATAAACCGCAAAGCAAGTTGCATCCAAAACTATGAAGTCACTCGAGTGGAGTTGGCTTGTAGCTTCCAATTTGGTTCCGCCAAAGCTTTGTCTGTCTTTCATCACTATCATTTCACCACATTTCATAACTTGCGCCCTTCTTGGCTCTTGGTGATGAGCCCTCGCATCTTACTAGTTGCGTGGAGTTAGGAGTGGGGCAAGTTAATCTGTTCATCATACTGGTTATTTTCATCACTTTGCCAAAACAAACATGAGGTATCCATATTGCTCACAGAAGCTAAGATTCAAAATCACAATATATCTACATTATCATGTATCAGCATCACGAAACACAAAAAGAAAACAAGCATTTACATCATTTGTTCACCATTGCATACATTCTAAAAAGCATACAAACATACATCGTAGTATACACAAAGAAACTAGAAATAGAAAAGAAACCATGAGTGACAAGCTTTTGATTCAAAGACAAATGCATATATATAAATAATCAATGTTTATATACAATGCCATCATGCACTAGGCATGGTCAAAACACTCAAAGAGCCCGTGATACACAATAGTACAAAATACACAAGGGCCAAATGGCCTCTCAACCCCTACGCGACCCCTCCGAAGGTGCACGCCCTCGCCTAGGACTCCGGCTACGCCGGCGCTCTGAATGTACGGAGGGCTCAGGGTCCCGAGGGGCAGCCGCGGTCTCACCACGAGAATGGCTCCTCATAAGGCGCTCAGCCGTCCTGTAGCCCACTAACTCTATGCGCAGGGTCGACACCATCCTGGCCACGTGCCAAACGGAGCGAAGACATCGGTATGTCTACCACCATGCTGAGAGGCTCCCCGGCTCTGAGACAGCTCATGCGAGTCCTATCCATGGGGATCATCAGGGAATCGGTACATACCCTGCGGATCAGATCCCGCCACTCGTCAACAGTCTCTACAAACAAAGAAGAAAAAATGAATCAGAAACCAAGCAAGAGGCTAAAAGATACAAGATAAAAACACAAGGAGAGATAGCAATTAAAACAAATCCTAAATTAAACAAACGTTAAAGAAGGAAGAAAGGATAACTTACTCGGATCACCGGGCCTCCAAGATGGGTCGCTGGGACCGGCACCTGCCGCGGATGCCGCTGCTTGGGCGAGGGCTGCTCTGTGGCGGGGGCAACATGTCGCCACAAATGGCCCGGACTCATCCTCTCCACCATGGCCCTGAGAGAGTGGCTCCTCTGAAACTAGAGTCACCCTCTCTGCGCTCTCCTCAGCCCTCTCTGCCTGCATAATGTCCTGAGTGTCATGCCACTCAGGATCACTGTCATCAGTCTGCTCCTCCGACCCTCCCTCTGTAAGCTCCTCAGAGTCGGAGTCAATATCTATGGGGTCATCGCTACTATGAGCAGGACCCGCAGCAATCTGAAGTAAAGGTGCCCGAGGTGCACCAGCTCTCCCTCTAGCACGAACTATCCTCCACGGCTGCTGATGGGAATGCCGGGAGTGATCAGTCCAACCACGGCCTCTGGGCCCCCTCTAGCCTCGCGGTGATCATAAGGCTAGCGCCACTGGGGGAAGCATGCCCATATACGGTAGGCCAAACTGTGAGGAACTCTGCCAAAAGGATGCACCTCCACTCGTCCCACTCGATCAATGAGCTGCCTGTGGTGGAGCAAGAGATCAGGTAAGAGTCTCCTCTCCCCATATGCCGGCCATAAGCCGGTACGGTGTCACCTCCATGTCTGCAGTAGTAAGGGAGGCAACTGGCTGGTGAGGTGCTCTAAGCACCGACATATCTATCCATCTGGCTGCCCTCACAGCCCCAGGATCTGCCACCTCCACGCCTCTGCCATAAGGGATAAAACGCTCATACACCCAACTCATGACTAAAGTCGGGTGGCTCAATGACTGTCCCTGTAAATGGACCACCCTGTATAAATCATGGTAGGTGGTCCCCAGAATATCTGCACCCCAGGCGTATATCTGGTGTGCCCCTCTATCTGCGTAATGATGGGGGCCCAACAGTATAACAATGTATCCCCTCCCTTGTCCCCAATCAGTCTCGAGGCAAGGATCCCCATGATGGCCTGTCGAAGTACGGGGATAGGCAAAGAAGGAATGGATCGAACTCTCACTCCCTTCTTCGACCCCGTGGAGATAACTGCATCTCCCATATATGCTGCCCACTGTGCAATCTGTGCCTGTGAGCCTGCTGTCTCTAATGTAAGTCTCCTCCCGATGATCGGGACCCCCAAAATACGGTAGACATCCTCGAGTGTGATGGTCCACTCACCACGGACCCCTGGCAGTCGGAAGGTGTTCCGATCTGCATCCCAATAAGAGAATAAGTCACAAAGGATGTGACTAGATGGTGCAACATGAGGCACACACGATATACGCAGTATACCAGCCCTCTGAAGTGTGTCCTCCTCGTCCTGCGAGAGGGCATCCAGTACTCCTGAGAGCCAATCACACACTCTCTCTCTACTCCATCTAATATACTCCTCTCTCACCTGCATACACCCAAAAACACACAAAACAGAGCAAGTTAATATCTAAACAATACCAAGAAGGTCATAAAAATGCGTAGAAGTGCAAAAAAATACAAACACAATCTCAAATATAAGTTCTTTTGCATTCTGTGCAGAACCACCACCCTGAGCAGGGAGGCGGTTTTGTAACCGCTGCCTTAAAGGCGGCGGTCGTGTAACCCACCACCAGCAGAGCGGGGTCGTGTCGTGCTGCCGCCGCCACTGGCGGGCGGCGGTCATGGTCCGAAAACCCACGCGGGTTTTAATCTTAAAAAGCCTAAAACAAGCAAAAAAATGACCATTTGACCTAAAAATAGAGCCTACCCAGTGGCGCCCCCTAGGTGGACCTTTTGAACCTAATATTTTCAAAAATAACCCCCCCATTACAACAAATTTAGCATTTCAAATTTAAAGGGGGAAAAACACAAAATTGAAGAAAACCAACCTGTGATCTAGCAGGGCGGTGTTCCGCGCGTGGAGGCATGATCACGATCTCGCTGCGGACGTTTTGACTATACTCACGCAAGAAACCGTCGCCGTGGGTCCCAGAGCTCAAAAACAACCAATTCAACTCGTGCAAATGAATAGGAAAATGGGCCCACTTTCATATATATAGCACCCTGATTCATTTTAAAAGACTTTTTCGCAGGTTTGGAGCGCTGATGGAGGTAAGTCCCTATCCCCGCGCGAATGGTACGTTCTCATTCCCTATTATTTTAGCGTTTATTTTCCAAATTATTGTATCTATCTGCACTTGAGTTCTCCTTTCGTTTTGCAGATAGCGGGAATTTTGGATGGCGTAATTTCAACACACGGACGTGTAAGGTATAACTTCTAACTTCCCATTTCGGGACTGCCATACTCGGACCCACCGTTTTATGCCTCTTCATGGCTAAAACACTTCTCCGAGGGGGCAATATGTACGTACCCAAAATTGCAAGGTACTGTATTGTGGAACAGCGTAATAAGTGCCCCAATGATGATACAGGTCTCTTCGCAAGGTGTTCGGGGTCGGAAAAGCTCTCCGAATATGCGTTAACATCCCGCATACCCCGCTTAGCCCCCGCGTGCTTTGTTTTCCCCTTTTCCCCTCTTTTCTTGCCCCTTTTCTCTTTAGTAACGAAACCACCGCCCTGATTGGGCGGCGGTCCTGTGCCGCCACCACAGGCGGCGGTCTAGTAACCACCGCCTGGCGGGGCGGCGGTCCTTTACGCGTTTTCCAGAACATTCTTTTGACGTGACTCGCGTGAAATATCAATGTTTCACCAGCTTTCCTTGCCGACTTAAGCTTGCATTTATGTTTTTGGTCCCCTGGAATAGTGTTTTTCCTTTGTTTATTGTTTAGGAGTTCAGTTTGGTTTTGATCTTTGGGTGATTGAATTCCTATAAATGCATGGCTTGTGCTCAAACAAATGGTCTACCCCTGATTTCACTTTCATGCTCTCTTTTTCATAGCTTAGTCTGTTATTCTGTTTAGAAGCCATAGTTTTAATTCTTTGCATGCTTAGTTAGCATTGTCCAGCTATTGGTAAGCCACATATCCAGCTTGTGCAAACAGTGTTGCTGTTCTATCTAATCCATTAGAAGTAGAATAGCTTAGGAAGCCATTAAAGTTGCAGGTTTTGCTCCTCAAACAGGATAGTTTCAGGTTCTGGACGCATTATGTTGCATGATTCGCAATAGATCCCGCTAGGAATTGCATAAGCCAAGCTCTGTACTCTTGCACTATCCCTCTCCTATTTGCGTTCTATTCAGTCTGTATTCTAAAGGTTGTCCCTTGTTCCAACACCTACTCCTATTGATGCAAGCATTACACGCTTTTACGGATCTCGTGAGCACAAAGAACGAAGAGATCATACTGAGGGGACAAGATCACACACACACCATCGGATTCACCACTGTTCTGCGGAATCCAGGTTCTAGCTTTCAAAGTTCTAGTTAGAATCATATCAAATAGAGTAGTTAATCGCTTTATTTCAGTAAATTCTATTCTCGATATTGCCAGGGAAGCTGTGGGGATTGATAGTTTCTGAGAAACTATGATTCACTCCTCACTTCTGAGGTAGGATCGAGAATCTTGCAAATAGATTAGTTATTTCATTGTTTAGAATAGATATACAAATTGCACAGACAAATAGCTACACTCGGCTATTTTGTTTGTTTTAAATTATTAGTTTAGTTGTCAATTCTAAATATTTTAAATAGCTACTTTCTTAAATTCTTATAAATCATCAAAAAATACAAAAAGAAGTCATATATGCTTAAATATATTTCGTATACTTAGAGTTCACTTTATTACAGTTTGTTTATATTATTGCGTTTGTATGACAATTACGGGACCTAGGGAGCCCAGAGAATACGTTTTCGAGCCAATCATGCCTCAGCCCAATCTCATAACAGCAATAACTGATATTGACCAGAATCTTAGAATCCAAGTCTTCCAAACAACAACAGACTTCCAGCAGATCAGATCTCAGTTAGGAGGATTAAACATAGAAGACGACCAAGCACATACGTTTTGGTCAAATCAGCCAAACTACAGACTACCCTAGAAAAACATCTACATGACTGTAGAAGGGTTTGAAAGAGAACAAACATTCGGGTGTGACCCTTTAGTTCCACAACTAGATGCAGGAGACACCCTCACAGACATAGATACCGGCCTAAGAATCCAGGTTGCAAGAACGCCTATGAGGTATTCTGAGAAGATCGCACAACTGTTGATTCTAAACATAGAAACTGAGAAAGTGTATGATTATTGGATACTAGGGATCAGGACTTGATTCCACGCATGACCATAGCTGGTCCACAACAACCACGAACCTATGGTTGTGACCCACAGATCCCGCAACCCAATGAATCCATAAGAGAATTAGATATAGATACTGGCCTACGCACACTAGTATTTCAGTCTACTCCACTTCCACCTATTATCATCGAACAATTGTCCTTACTAGATATAGCGGCTAACAAAGCTAGAGAATTCTGGACTAGGCCAGAGAACCGTCCATAGAGTTGACTATATTTACCATCCACCATATGACCTTATCTCGGAGACATACATGAAACTATCCCGGGTCATTTCCCACGTATTCCACAACCCATAGATCGAATCACGCCAGAGCTTGATATTGATTGGAGCCTTCGAGCAGTCATCCTTGCGATCGATCTATCACACCATCCGGAGTTAGAAGGGCCTTCTTTGCCTTAGATTCGCAGATTCCATTAGTGCGTGTCGAAGACATCGGATCGCCTAACTAATTTTTCTATATACCACACATATTCCATCCCCAACATACATCATGAAGCCATAGCAATTCGTACTCTATAGAGAAAGTATTAAATGATTCTACATCTTTGAAATTATAAACACAAAATTTCATACAAGGCAAGGTTATTTTTGTGAAATTACTAAATAGAGCAAGAAATTATGAAAAGTTCAGAGTGTATCATGCCTGTTACGCCGGTGTTTTCTTTCCTTGCAAAACTTTCACGATTACTCAGAAAATCCCCAAACCTTTGAAACGAGTTCCTTCATTCAATAGATCACAAATTTCCCGTGATATTTTAATGAGTCTGGGAACTTGTTGTTCCAACTACTCAACTGTTGTTTTCTCCATGCAAACTCGCATCAACACATAGTTCCACTTTTGCATGCAGAGCTTCATGAGTTTCATGTAATGAAGCGATTCAATACCAAAACTAAACTTGTTTTCCCCAAACCATTCACACACTTTCCAAGGAAGGTGGGCATTAAAAGACATTAAATGCAAAGTTAATGGAGTTGCCGCCAATTTACAAACCAACTATTCTTAGCTTTCCCTTAAATTTAGCAAGTCATACTTCATGCCATGCAAGCGATTTAGATTACTAAAATACTTCACTCCAAAATCAGTTGGAGATAATTAAGGATTATGAGTACAGCTATTAGGCGGTGGGTGCCACCTCATCAATCGTTTGAATTTGAGAAACCTTATATCATTTTTAAATGACCAAACAATATTTTATACCAATAGAAATTTGTGTATCCTTTCTTCGCATAACTTAAGGCTTCATACAATTTTCATATGCATATACATCCTTTCAAATAGATAAATTTATGTTCACATCTAGCTTCGCAAGTAACAGGTTTGCATGTTAGGTTTAGAACTATACCACTAGGATTAGATTGTCTTTCCTTTTTGCAATATATATATATATATATGTGTGTGTATATATATATATATATATATATATATATATATATATATATATATATATATTCACATGTATATATATATAGATGTTACAATGTTAACGTTGATCAAGAATACTCGTAGGGGTTGATGCCCTTAATTCTTAATAATTAAGTCCTTGACTGACGACTATAGCCCCTTTATCCTTGGAAATATGATCATGATGGCATTAGTCATCAAATGGGTAGACTATCAGATGGTCGGTTTAAGACCTATTATAAACCAACAGAAGTCTTGATCGCATTTCAAATTAAGTCGTTAAGTGAACTATCAAAATTGTCAAAGCCTTAACATTACTTAGTTATAAAAGCTATAATGTTAACAATTTAATAGAGATAAGCAACAACATCGCAAATCACTTTCGAGGCTTAAATTTACACCAAGGATTTTATGACATACAACATTACAAACGATGTAATGTCACCTTAGCAAAAATAGTTCATCAATAAGATAGACCTGGATTAGTAGGGTTCTCATCTAAGGAGATCATCCTTAGCTTATTCATGATATTGTGATTACATGTTCACATCAAGTTTTCATTTAATTTTTGATACGCAAGGGTGCCAACAACATAGGATAAAACCATTTGTCCTATCATTACTTTGACAACAATAATGAAAGCACGGGCGTTATAATCCTTGCGATCACAAGGAAACAACCTCATAAATACTCTCCAAATGAGGTCTTCACACACCCACTCGTTTGTTCCTCCTATTATGTCTTCCTGACCTCTGGGCCTTCTTAGACAACACATCTTCCAAGTACTATTCTGATATTACCAATCTGGTCACATCACCGCATTTCTTGATTCTTATTGAGGGATATGTAGTTGGAGTCCCATCGAGGCTAAAGCAGTAGGTATATTTCTCCCTCCCACTCCTCCTTCCTGAAGCCCTTTTTCTTACGGGGTTGGCAAAAGAGCCAAACTTTCACTCGTTATTATTGCTCTTGTCCTTGTTAGTTCTTGTATTTCATGCCACCCTTCCTTTTTCACTCACAAAACAAGCACTCTAATACAAGATTATTTATAATATGGCTTCCTATATTTTCTAACTTGTGAAAAACTTGTTTTTTTGAGTAAAATTAGGTTCCACATTTCTTTTGTGGATTTTAATCCATTTCACAACAACCACCATAGCCGGTAGGGATCTAAGCTTCAACTTTTGCTTACAAAATAGATGCTCTATCCACCAATCTACTATCAATCAGTAATCTCACCAACCCCGAACCCTCCAACCACACTAACTCATTTTAATTATTCAAGTGTTTAGTTATCTGCTATTTCATATCTTTAGTTCTCACAAGTGCCATAAATCGATTATAGTTTGGGGGTTATTTTCTCTTCGAGAAACATTCCAAACTAAACTCAATTCCCCTCATCTTGTAATTGAGCAAGTAGTCACACATGATTGTAGTTGTAATTTCTATTGTAATTCCCTCCATGTTGTAATTCAACAATAGCTATAGATATTTAGAAGTAGATATTTGTAAAATGTTAGGAAATAAGGGATAAAATATGCGGAATAATCCTCACAAAATCGCAATGAGAAAACTAATATGCGAAATTATTACAGATCTCAAATGAAATTGCAGAATAAAATAACACAACACAAAGAGACACTATTTAACGTGGTTCACCCAATTTGGGATACGTCCACCAAGAATCACTTGCTCGATTTTATTACAAGCCACCACTCTCTCAATACAATACCCAGAGATCCGCTTGGAGCTATGCTCAACAAACTCTACTGTAATCCACACCCGAATTCAAAAACACATCTCGCAATACATTTGCTTGTACATCTATCATATGCATAAGACCATATAAATAGACAACTGCTTGCGAGCTTTACAAAACCATGGGTATCAAAACCATGGGCAAAACTCGTCCCATAAACCTATGGGTCAAAAACTCGCCATATGAGAAAAGCACATTTCCCGATATGTCGGGTGCATTTTTCGAGGCCAAAAATTTTACGCCTAAATTTTTTTTTTTTTTAGGGTGTGCCTCAACCCCTGCTGACAGGGGCTTCCGCCCGGACCTGCTTGGCCAGGCCGGCCGGCCCCAAACCCCGACGAGGATACATGAAAAGTGTACAAGACTCTTGGTGTACGCCTTCAACACTTTCACACATGAAAATAGGCTCCACAACCTAACATAAAAGTCTATATAGAAAACAACTCAACTATGTTTATGTTACCTCGTTGTTTTCTTCCCTTATCCTAAACATTACATATTCTTAGACTCGCTTTTCAACTATGGCGTACCATGTCAGACATTACGAATCTTGTTTAATAAGTATTTATTTGCACCCTTGATACATAATTTTAAGTAAATATTAATATATGGGGATTTAGTCATATAATACATATTACAATATATTAATTAGATTAACTTTAGTTTGGGTAGTTACTGTAACTTTTATTGTTTCTTCTTCCCTTAACACTCATGAAAATAACTATAAATAATTTTAGAAGGTAGTAAAAAAGGATTTATGAAAAAAATGATCAATAAGAAGAAAATATAGAATAATTATTATTACAAACTTCTAGTATGTTTTGATAGCTCTATCAAGCTTAAGAGTACGTAAAAACACTTAAATAAGACTTTGTTCTACCTTTAAACTTTTGGACATTAAACCCTTCCTAAATTTCCAAATTTTGGTGCACATGATATGTAAAATCATCATAATATACAATATTAGTTGAGGTAGGTGATTAAAATTTCACTAATTTCTTACAAAATTCTAAAAAGACTAGTTTTCTTTTGTTGACAATTCACCAAAACACTTAACAATTTTTCTAGTATACCCATTACGGGGGAATGTTTATGAAGCATAACATCCCTAAAATTAGGGTAAAATCACTTGGGATATGTACCTAATGTATTCCCGTGGATGAAAACAATAAACTAACCATTTCTCTTTAGAAAATATTGAAAATTCCATCTTTTGATATGAAAAATTCCCTATGGAAAACAAAAGATCTATGTGCATTCTCCCATTGTGGGAAATTCATATAAGAGAAACTATAGTCAAAATAAAATCATAAAATATTCATGGATTAGACATGATTCTTACACTACTACACAACGTACAATTGGCACTATTTTTTTGGCTCATGTTTGCTTCAGAAATTGACACTTTTTTTGGTAGTGTTTCTTCCTGAAATCACATTGAACTTTGCAAAGCAAAAGTGGAGAAAAGTAGATGTAAATAGACAATTTAAGTTTTGTCCAATTCATGTCATTCTTGTGCCATTTTAGCGCTATATTTGCATTGAAATTGCATCTAATTTACACTACCTTATAATGATGTAAGACCTACAATATTAACACTTGTGTGTGTGTGTGTGTGTGTGTGTGTGTGTGTGTGTGTGTGTGTGTGTGTGTGAACAATTATATTACATTTTTACTTGTTTACAACAAGCAAATATTATATAATAAAATATTATTTACATTGCATTATCACCGAGAAATTGTATAGTGAAAATTGTAAAATATCTAAATATTATTATTAATATTAAAAAAACAATGTTTCAATTCAAAATGTGTTTTACAATAATATATAACAATGTAATTTTGAGGGAGTATTAAGAGGTCCATTTTGAATTACAAAACAAATAGATGTAAAATTATATCCTAAATATCTCAAAGATCGGTCTCGTTCTCCTTTCCCTAATCTTCACAATATTCATGCTCTTCTTGATCTTTATCCTCCTCACAATCATCATCATCCTCTTCATCATGTTCCTCACCATCCTTTTCATTGTCCTCATCATCCTCATCCTTCTCAACATCCTATTCATCCTTCCAAATTTTTCACCTTGATAAAATTTAATGATAAAATGTTAAAAATGTTTAATTTTAATTTATAATATGTGTCTACAAAAATTCAACATTACTTGTATTACCGATACAAATTTGTTTATCTTGGGCCTATTGATTAAAGAATTTTGTGTTTCATCCCTAGTATTTTAATGTTGCACACACTGTTTTTCCACACTTCTTATAGCACTCTTCCCACAAATAAAAATATATGCCAAAATTACATATATTCTTATTTTTATTAAAAAATATTAAAACAAAACAACATAACTCTATAAATATATTATATAGAACTTACAAATTTATTAATGACCTCTTCTAAGTTTTGTCAACCCAAATGACGCTCGTCACAAACTACCCTTTTCAAACTTTGGTTTCATACCCCTTGATCCCATTACCTTTGATGAATACATCAATTGCAATATGTATTAAATATTTAATCAATCATCATGTTATAATTACCATTGCATTATGATCGTAGACCATATTTGTCTTTTATAAGACATGAATGATAACCAGACAACATAAAATATCAAATTAAAGAAAACATATTTTAACCACATTGCAAATATGTAAATAGTCATCTTTATAATAAAAATCTCAACATATATCATTAATTTTGTTAACTAACATGTAGCCCTATTAGTGTCCTCTACTAGCCACTTGTCACAAAAACTCGAACCAAACATATTTCTCTGTTTCTGGAGGTCAAAGATGTCTCCTATCATCATCTCATTGCTTCCTTGGTAGTGAACTTGCAAATTATAAATATAATTTTTTTTAATATTATATACTTTTTAATTAAAAATGTATTTACTCAACGTAATTACATCCAACTTCCTCTAATTTATTCTCCTAAACTCTTCTAATGCAAAATTTTCAAGTATCTTTGAGTTGTAATGGGACTTCTCAACTCAAAGAAAGTTACATTGACCATCTTCTCTATTTATTAAGTGAAATTCACAACCACTTGTAGATGACAATATGAATTAATCAATTTTTCATGTTTGGTCAACTGTTTTTTTTTTAAAATACCTACACCCACATAATTGAAATCATTAAAAATGATAAAAATAAAATAAATTGAAAATAACTTAAACCAATACAATGATAAATTGAAAAAAACCAAATTATTCTAGTTCAAATAAAATACATTAAAATACATACTTGCCCCGAATATCTAGTAATATCATCATGTCATAATTTACATAGAGGTCCATTTTGAGGTCTTCTTACACCTAGTGTTTATAATTACTATGAACAAGATGAGAGGGTCTATCATCATTTGTTCTGGAGGGGTGAGAATGCATTGTCATCCCCCTTAATCCACTTGGTAGTATGTTATTCATACTTTTTGGGAAATCTCTCACCATTTCACTTTTTAATTTTTTTATTGCTAACATGATGAGAGGACTTACCTCTGATGAGGACATGTAAAAAATGTTGACTCGTTATAAAAGAATTAATTAAAATAAATTTAAATAATAAATGAAAACTTTATACATCTACATAAATGACTCGGACCTCATCTTATGATTGCCTCCATCCTCATGTCGGTTGATATGGGATGTAGACCTATCATAATAAATTTTTATATTAAAAAATAATATGTAAATTTATTCATTTGTGCATGGAAACCCTAAGAGAAGATGAAGGACGTGCTCATTCCACCATCGTCATCCTCATGTCATTCTATATGGGAAGTAGACTTGTGATACACAAGTGGTATTAGAATTGTTTAGTGAAATTAAATAATTTTGTAATTAAAAATCAATTATAAATATATACCTCTATGTCGAGTCCCTAGAGGTTGAGGGACGTCCACTCATACAAATGTGGTAGTCTTCGTTAGACGGACTCTGTAGGTCTCTATAAGTAGTAGACATGTCATTATGAAGATGTATAATTATAATTTTAAATAGAAAAATATTATTTAATTATAAAATATATTATAAACTTATACCTCCATTGTGGGGCACGTATAGGTCAATGAACATTGGGGTGACACATGAGTTTCATTAAAATCCTTATCCAAGTCATAATGTTATGAACCACAATCTCTAGAGCCACCACAAATGAAGGCATCAAATGTATTTTTGAATAGGTTGTGTCCTCTCTAATATCAAAACCAAAATTATAGAATGCATTGAGTGAGGAAATATGTACATATTATTCATAAAAAATATGTCTTTAAATGTACTATAGAGTGTAATTATTTATCTTCTATTAGAAATCAAGAGGGAGGACTTGTTTTGGAACGACTATGTTTAGTTGATTATTTATATACTATGGAGGATTGATTGTGGAATGAGTATGTTTGATTGTCTTCCTCTTCTCTTTTATGGCTTTAGAATCTAATAAGTAAATCTCATCCAAATGCCTCTAAATACAATGAAAATGACCCTCTTACTAAGGTGATGCCACAATAGAATGGGAATATCTAAATAAAATTAAAATGGACCTCTTACTAAGATGACACCACAATAGAACTAGGAAATATGAGCATATCTGTTTCTTATTCTTGGCTTCATAATTATTCAAGATACACTTCACATTTTTTTGCATAATTATAAAGTTGGTTCCATGCTCTCCAAGGGATAAAGTTAGAGAAATAATGCTTCTAAGTTTTAAAAAATGTCATTATCTTCGAAAATGCATAAATATGTCAAATGGACAAAGTGGAGAGATTTTTTGGTCGCCACTTTTAGTCATTATATGTATATATACACACATTTATAAAAAAATGAAAAATCATGTAAAACATTTCCTATGCAAAATAATAGATAAAGTTTGAGTTCATGTTTGGACGAGAGTAAAGTTCGAAAAAAATTGAACTTTTTAAGATAAAACTCATAGAACCTTATGATGTAGTTTATCTCTATAAATAGTTATGATTCCATTGTAATGTTTTTGTGATTTCACGGTAGTTGGTTTGAAGAATGGCTTAGTAAGGTCTTAATCCCCATGAACTATGCTTCTCATTCCCATTTTCAGAATAATATCAAATTTTAGGGTTTAAAAATTTACCCTATGGTTTACACAATTAATCCTAAGATTTTAAAAAATTACCCTAGGTTTTACACAATTTACTTTGGTATACACACTATTCCCTATGGCTGAAAAATTTACCCTAAGTTTTACACAATTTACACTAGGGTTTACATAATTTATCCTAGGGTTTTATAATTTATTTAGGGTTTAAATAATTTTCTTTCAAATCTATTATAGGGTTTACACAATTTCTCCTAAGATTCAAATTTCAATTTCTATAATTCACATACATTATTAATCAAATTTAAATAAAAGTATGCATACCTTTAACATGGGATTTGTTACATACTCTTCATCTTCCAATGGAGGGTTTTCTTTCCTTGAAGGTTTTAGTTTTGCTCCATCTCTATGTTAGTTTTCCATTTTTTCTCTATTGTCCTTTGTGTTGTCTTTGTTCATTTCTCCTCTTCCTTTTAATTATTTCCTCTCCTTTTTATCCTTTGTTTTTCTTCCACTATAGTTATCCTCTCCTCTCCATTTTTTTATTTTTTTTTTCCTCTTGTATATGTTAAAAGGAAGTGAAATAAAGTGGGATAGCCTTTGGCATCCCACTTTATGTTTTTTTAAGTTAGAGGTGGGTGTGGCACAATTTTGACTCGCAAATGTGACACAAATCATATCACCCCTTAAATTTAAAAAAATTTAAAAATATTTCATTCTCACAAGCATTAATGTTTGTTAATAGAGTAAAATGAACAATAATATTATTGGTCACATTATTACATTTTGGGTGCTCATTATAAAATTAATAATGGATATCACTATTATAGATTGCATTCAATTGCATAATATAACACAACACCAACAATATTAGTAATGGCCAAGATGGTAGAAAATGAAGTCATAGAAATCATCAATTTGAAGATGATTGTGTGACAATGGTTA